>LR738711.1:717247155-717288090 GCA_902687465.1 Secale cereale | reverse complement strand
GGGGGTGCATTTGGTGAAAATGTTAGTAGTGGCGCACCGTGGCAAGGGGTGCGCCACTGCTATGGCAGAGGTGTGGCTGCCTAATTAGCTACTGCTCCCAGGTTACCAGTGGCGCACCCCTTCACTGGTGCGCCACTAGTAGCCAGGAATACTAGTGGCGCACCAGTGAAGGGGTGCGCCACTGCTATGTTTTTTTTTGGACCACCATGCCCAGCCTTACCAGTGGCGCACCTTGTCCTGGTGCGCCACTGGTAAGCCTGGGCATGGCTGGTTACTGTTCAAAAACATAGTAGTGGCGCACCCCACACCTGGTGCGCCACTAGTAATGTCACTATTAGTGGAGCACCTGTTTGTGGTGCGCCACTGCTATATAGTAGTGGCGCACCACATCTCTGGTGCGCCACTAATAGTGATATTACCTATAGCCTTTTTTCTAGTAGTGTAAATCTAATCCATCTCTGTAAACAACACTTTCGTCAAGCCTCGGCACACTACTTCTTCACCAAGTAGTGCCCTAGCTCCTCATCAACTCCCAGGGGCATTAGTGGCACCCACCGGGTCTTTTGCAAGTATGTCAGACCACACTTGTTTCACTCAATGCATAACCCCGACCCATTTGCGTAGCCAACTACTATAGCATACATCTATCTACTCCCACCCACATAACCCTCATAGGAAGGTAGGGTCATGTTTTATGCAAGTATCAATAGTAAGTAACAAAGGTAGTAACCAAAGTGGTCTCCACCTCAACATGATTCCGATGCATTGATAATAAGGTGCTATGAGACATGCATAAAAAGGTTTCTCGAACATGGTCAAAGGGCTGCTTGCCTTATTCTTCCGAGTCTTCAAACCTTCTGGCCCATCTCCGAGTATTCCGTTTATTTCGTCAACTAACGATGGAAACAATCATAATAAGCAACACAACAAGGCAAAAATAAAAGTGCTCTAAAAATAGGAGTTGGACTTTTCTAGGATACCTCTGGTCATATGAAAAATAACTAAGGTGGTTTCATAGGTGTTGGATCAATAGGTAGTTTGGAACATTTCAATGTGATGGAATCAAAGGGTTTATGGATTTGGAAGAAGTATACAGAAATATTTCCTTGAATGATGAGTAAAGGTACCCATCATCAAGTCATGATTTTAGAAGCATTTAGGAGTTGGTTTCACTAGATTTGGACTTGAAATGAATTTCCTAGGATTTTGCAAAGCTGATAAATATGAAGAAATGGCTCAATATTTGGTGGGGTACAGAAAGTATTAATAAAAATGTTCCAAAACTAAGTTTGGATGTGACAAGCACCTAGGAATTTGAATCACTGCATTTGGATCAAGATTGAGCTCTCTGTGATTTTCTAAAGTTCATCACAGAAAATGAAATATGGGTGTTTGATAAATATTTGTGAAAGAAATGTTTCTGGAAAAGTGTGCATGTTGCATCATGTGATAGAGCATGATTTTAGAAGCTACCAGAAATTTGAATCATGCAATTTGGAGTTCATTTGGATATTTGGGAGGTTTTTGAAGTTTACTGGAAACAGAAAATAAAAGGGAAAAGGGGTTATACCCTTTTACTGCGCGCCGGGCGAAGGATAGATGATGGGCCGGCCCAGCTGCATGGCCGCGAGCGCCCAGGTGCAACGTCGATAGCGCCTTCCAGGGACTACGTGTCTGTTTGCCAGAAAGGGTCTTCATGGAATACGTTTCCACTTAAACAGTGGGGCCAGGCCGTTAGGTCACTTACAGCCAGGGCCCACCGGGCTCTCTCCTTCTCTCATGTCTCCTTCTTCTTCCTCCCGACGGGAGACAGAGGAGGGCGCCGGACTTGCTCGCCGCCGGCGCTGCTCAGCCTGCCGGCGTCGACCTGCGGTGGGGACGGAGCCGCGGGGCCTAGCCGCGTCCGCATGGGAGGTTGCAGGGAGGCGCGGCGTGCTCCTTGCGTCCGTGGAGGCCGACGGGTCCGGCGCTCGGTGGACTCCCGTGCCGGCGACTACGGCCATCCCTGACGACGCCCGGCGTACCGGTGGATTCGTGAGGCCGAGCCGCGCCCATCTATGGCCCCCTCGCAGGCTGGGGAGGTCTAGGGCGACGGTGACCCTGACGCCGGCGGACGAGGCGTCGGGGGAAGAAGGTTGCGGCGCCACACCGCACCAGAGCATGAGATAGAGGGTGGGGGAGCCCCGCCGGTCTGCTGCGGTTCTCCTGGTGGCCAAGGAAGAGGAGGAGAGGCTCTGGTTCATCAGCGCCGGGCAGAGGCCGACGGCGACCATGGTGGCCATGGCGAGGGAAAGAGAGCACTAGGGGAAGAGGGGGCATGTCTAGGAGATGTACGGGAGAGAGGAGGGTCCAGAAGAGGCGAAGGGTGCTCGGGGGGAGGCTTTATATAAGCGCAGCCGCGGTGCACCGTGAGCTTCGTCCATGGACGTGCTCGGACAAGCTCGTGGAGAGATGAGGAGGGCCGGGGAGGATAAGGCCAACCGTCCTGCAGGTCGCGGACGTCGAGGCGACCTCGGGGGACACGAGGGGGAGGCCCAAGGTTGTTGGACGCCCCTGATTGGAGGTGGGTACAGTGCGCCAGGGCACTGTAGCGTGCTCCAGAGCGCGAACCCTGCATGCCATGGCATGCACAAGGTGTCATTGGCGTGTCCTCTTGTGTCCAACAGTGCTAGGGGATAGTAAACAAAGGCGTGAAGGTCGTGGATGCCCTGGGGAGCCTCTGGAATGAGGAGAGAGGTGAAGGAGAGGGTGAAAATTGCTGTCCAGCAGTATGAATTGGGGTTTTACCCCCACCAATGATTGATCTGAGGCCATGGGAATGTTACTGGGGGTAGAAGATGATCAGAATAAGCTGTGGTAAGAATTTGAGGTAAAGAGAAAAAGTAAAAGAGGTTCAAACACTGGTTTTGGTAAATGAACAGAAGGTGTTTGGTCAGGTTTTGGGGAGGCAAATGACCTCCACTTGACATGGGACTTAACAGGATCAAATGTCACACATAATTAGGCCTCTCCACCAAATTTGAGCTCATTTGGGCAAAGTGGCCAATGTAACTTTGGTGAACCCTAGAAATCAATAGAAATGGTTTCACCATGTTTGAGTCAAGCAAATCATCTCCCCTTGATGCACCACTTGGTGTAGCATCATCATTTGGGGTTATGAACATGCCCACAAAGTTTGAGGCTCCAGGTAAAAAGTTGACAATGTAAAGTTGTTCAAATTTGAATTTGAACAGAAGTGGTTTTGGGGTGATCTGATCAAGTTGCTCTATTCCAAATCTTGTGCCATTTGGTCTAGATGCCTCATTAGGCATTTCTAGCATGTCCACCAAGTTTGAGAGCATTTGGACAAGTTTGGCAATGTAGAGTTGCTCAAACTTCAAATATGGACATAATGGTTTTGAGGGGATTAGAGGATGTTTCCTTGATCTTCAAGGCATGAGGCTTTGCAAGATCATCAAATATGTCATATAGGACATGATAGAATTTCCCTGGAATTTTTGGAGAATATTTCCTTTGTAAATATTTCAAAAGCTTGAAATATCCAGAAAGGGTTTTGGAAGGATTTGTCCAATATTTTGAACATGACCATGTGTTGAAACTCTTATATATGGACAATATATGTCCTATGAGTCTCCCTGAATTTTGGCAAATATTTTTGAAATGATTACATAATTTTTCCCTATTAAAGACCATTTCTGGCCTTAAGAAAAAGATTTTAAATAAAATACAAAAATAACTTTTAAAATTATACTTTTGTGGTTTCTGGGAGGCCTATACCTAATAGGATTCAAATAAACTTTTTGAAAGATTTTTCACACCCTAAATAAGGTACTTGAAGTGCAAACCTCAATTCAGGGGTTTTTGGAAAGCTAATTTTAGAAAATACCATTTGGCCAAAATATTTTTATAAGAAAATTCTATACTGGTCTATACACATGGCATGATCATTGGGAAATGGTTTTGGGTCAAGGAGATGAAGTATAAGAGTTGGAGGATTTATTTGATTTTTAGAGCACTAGCAAACAGCAGACAAAAGTCAAATCAATCAAAGTCAAAAACACTCAAAAGTTTTTGCAAATCCACATTTTTAACATGATAATTAGCTTAAGCAAAGTGACATGAAAATCAGGGTGTGACAGACCTACCCCCCTTACAAGAATCTCGTCCCCGAGATTCCCAGACTAGGCGTGGAAAGAAAGGCGAAGTCTTGGATACGGGGTAGTCTTCACTTCTTCTTGTTGGTTCTGCTTCCGAGCGGTGCTCCTTGAAATCCTGAAGTGCTTGATGGTATGGCTTCTTGCTTGATTCCTTCCTTGATGGAGGTTGCTGAGGGGTCTCTTGCATAGGTTAGGTTGGGTTAGCTGTCAAAGGCTCGGTGATCGATGTCCTTGCGGGCATCGGGCTAGCTAGGAAGTAAGAAGTACTTCCAGAGTGGGGGGGGCTCGTGGAAGATTTGGTGCACGGAGGGTATCTCAGGTGGTAGATGTAGCTGGGGAGCCGTCTACTACATGACTTGCAGTGATCTCAAAGGGTCCAATGAACCTTAGTGCGAGCTTCCCCTTGACGTGGAAACGCTTGTTTCCCTTCAGAGGAGTTACCCGCAGGTACACGTGGTCCCCGGTATGGAAACTCATGTTCCGACGGTGAGCGTCAGCATAGCTCTTTTGCCTTGACTTGGCTGCCTTCAAACGTTCTCTGACTAGTTGGACTTGCTCTTCCGCTGCGCAGAGAATATCCGGTCCAAAGACTAGTCCTACTCCAGCCTCTGACCAGTTGAGGGGTGTGCGACATCAGCGTCCGTACAACACCTCAAATGGTGCCATATGAGGGCTCGACTGGTAACTGTTGTTTAGGAGAACTCGGCAAAAAGGGAGACAATCCTCCCACTTGGCTCTATATGCCAAGACACAGGCTCGGAGTATGTCTTCGAGAATCTGATTGACTCGTTCTGACTGACCTCCGGTCTGTGGGTGGAAAGCCGTGCTGAAAGATAACTTGGTTCCCAAGGCTTCTTGGAACTTCTTCCAGAACCTTGAGGTGAACTGGGTTCCTTGATCCGACACAATCTCCTTGGGAACGCCGTGAAGACTTACGATTCGGTCGATGTAGAGAGCTGCCAGCCGGGTGCCATCATAAGGGGTCTTGACAGGAATGAAATGGACCCCCTTGGTCAAATGATCGACTATGACCTAAACAGAGTCATGTCCTCTATCCGACCTTGGTAATCCAGTGACGAAGCCCATTCCGACTTTATCCCACTTCCACTCTGGAACTTTGAGTGGTTGAAGCAATCCAACAGGTCGCTGATATTTTGCCTTGACCCTTTGGCACACATCACACTTTGCAACATAGGTTGCAATCTCTCTTTTCATCCCGTGCCACCAGAATCGTGCCTTCAAGTCTTGATATATCTTGGTGTGAGCGTTCCTTCGACACGGAATTGCTCGGTTCCTCCGGGAGGAGTGGTTTGCAGATACGCCCGGTCTTCGACGCGGAAGTTACTTCTTGATGACGGTGGTCGGTGTAGATCTTCCTTCTTGACAGGGTGGTCTTCAGATATCTTCTATCCAGCCGTCCGTCTCTTCTTTGTCTTCGGGCAGACAAGTAGGCCATCAAATAATGATGTCACCCAACTTGTCCAATTACTCCATGAGGTCTATGGGGGTACGCAAGGTAGGCTGGGTATTGGTGGTGGTCTAGGTTGAGTATTTGCAGGGGCCTTCCTGACTTAGAGCGAAGGCCCGTGGTCAGAATCTGACCAGGTTGTGGCTTGGTGGGGCTTAAGGGTTTCAAGGATTCTAGTGAGTGAGTGAACTTATATCATCTTATCCTTAAGCACGGTTTCTGAGATGCCAATAGCTCTATCTAGTACTCCGAACGGAAAAGCGGCCTCTCGCATAGACCAACTTTAATCACCACTCATGCCATACCTATCCTCTTGACTCTCAAGAGACGGTCTAACAAAACTATACTGTCTATGATCCCCAAATCTATATGTATGCCTACCTCTAAAATCCAAAGGTAGATCATACATGCTGCTGAGCTTAAATTAAACTCCACAATCCAAGCACTCAACCTAGTCTTGCAAGGCTCACGATAATGCATATCTATTCTAAGGAAACACGTCATATGCCACTCCAAGATTTGTTTCCTTCCTATAGATCACTCCAATAGCCCGGTAATTCCCATCAATCTCCACATAATCCAACAATTCTACAAATCCGATGCCTACGGTGTTCCACAAGATCTCAAGTCCCTATGATATCCAAACACTGGGAAGGACTACGCATTACGACAGTATGTCCACCAAATTCCCATCATCCGGGTCAAGTAACTCCAAGATCACGATTAAATAGATCCCTAAATCAACTCCGACAAATAATCCAATCTCCTAGGTTATTATCCACCGAGAAGCATGATATCATAATCAGGATCATAGGCCTAAATCCAATCTTACTCCGAACCATGCAGACATATCCAGCATCTATACCAACCAGAATCACCTACATAAATCCAAATCTCATGTCCAACGGGCACTCCTACATGCTTCCCCAAAGTCATGATCTCACCAATATGAAAACCTCATAATCCACCAGGGTCTCAGATAATTCCTCGAAGTCACTGATATAAACCACCAAGTCATCTGTTCAATATCCTCGAACTGGTCTATCTATGGCATCCTCAGACCTCGTGCTATATTAGGACAAAAATGTGCTCACTCATCGTGTCCACTAGCTCCTTTACGAACCCAGTGTTGTGCAAGGTTGCAAAGGCTTAACAGGTTCTCTTGCTTCACCATGCGTTAGGCACATGGTTAAGGATTCGTGCTGGAGTGTCTCGTGAAGCCTCAAAGGGTCTAGGAATGGGGTTACTGGTCTGGAGGGTTAAAGATAACTCTACGGGGTTGCAATTGATCGTGGAGGTTGAAGCAGAAGTCTTCAGTGCCAGTTGGCTGCCGAGGTAGAATCCTTGGTGCATCTTGTCTTGCGGGTCTTCAATTGGGGGAGAGAGAATAGAGGGAAGAAGCAGCATAGAGGAGGGAAATGCCTAAAGGGGGTTCTATTGTGCAGGTGCAACAACCAGGTGCAAAAAGGCCGAAACAAAAGAAACAAGGCAAGGAAGGTGATATAGCCATGCACTTGTTGCCTGGGGCAAAAGTGCGACTTATATCAAAACACAAGCAAATAAAAGCAAACAACACACAATCATGGTTCCCTTCGAACCATCATATGGACTCGAGAGCGCATAGGGGGTACACGACTCATCCTACCCTAGGGGTTCTCGGACTCAGTGACGTGACTTGTGCCTCGTGCAGTCTTCTGGGCTTCCTCAGGTGTTGCTATGTCCCTTGTAGTTGCTTGATGAACGATCCGGGTTGAGCCTGAAGAATCTTCAACAACTTCTCGCCTGATGAGGTGATGTGGTGAAGGTGCCTCCTTGTAGCTGGCGTTGACTTGTCTTCTCTTGTCTCTTTAATCATGACGATCCCTTGTGCCTTCTGGGGCGTCGAGGGTATCAGGTAGGCAATCCATATGCAATGACAATAACAAGGCATAATAGAGGTCCAACATGTCGGTTTCGTTGATGAAAACATCGACACCAAGAGCGGGGGACAAAGAGAACCGTTTTCCTGCTCACTATAGCGAGGCGGACCAAATGGCAAGGTTCTCATCCACCGGTGGTTGTTGATACAACAATGGTAGTGACAGGATTACTCTATTAGCGATGCATATCATGATTTTGCATTACCTATACCCTGGTCATGATAGGCAGAAGTTGCACCATCTTCTGGGTCTTCATGTCCTCACCCACCGAGGATGTAATTTCTGTTGGTACCGTCTTGTCGTGGTGTTGTCAATCTTGCGTTCGGAAGAGGTGGGTGAGTGTTTGGCAAGGTGCACTCCACGAGGATTACAGAAAATCCAGTGGTCTGGGCATGAGGGCTCTAGCGACCAAGGTTTTGAAGGGGAAGAGATCGAGTATAGCCTAGTTTTCGAAAAACTGAGAAGGGAAGAGAAGTATAGATAGTTTTGAAAACTAGTAGTAGTTTTGGAAATAGTTTTACCCTAACTAACGACCATGCTAACTAAGGATTCCTACAGTCAGGATGGCTCTGATACCAGCTCTGTGGGGACCCCGGCTCATAAGTCATGATCACCGAATGCACGTGTACAGTGATCCCAGAGATCAATGCTCACTGAACACACAGAAGCAGAATAACAAGAGTCTTACATCCATACATACCGTATTACACAAATAGGACCTTTAAGGTCAAGTCTTGCGTATATCATCGCAGCGGAAATCTTCAATAACAACTTGGACCCATGCCATCTGCCTTAACCCTACAGGCATTCTGACTGGGAAGCGTCCTAGCTCGCATGCTCGTCACCAAGAAATCTTCATCATAACCTGTTCTCTCATGCCTGGCCAATAAAATAACCAGTGGCAAGCCAATGAGTACATTGAATGTACTCGCAAGCAACCCAAGTGTGATAACAGAATAATTATGCAAGGCTCTACTGCTAGGTTGGCAGTTTTGCGGAAAGCTAGTTTTTCATATGCAAGTATGATCAACATGTAACATGGACATGCATGTGTCTGCAACAAGTATCAGGAGGTCACAGACATCATTATCGATAAAGAGTTGTAATCAACTCATGCTCAAGCTCATTGTGACTTTCTCACAATCACATCAACAATACCATCATACCATGTTGTTTCCCAGAAACTTATGGACATAGTCTAAGTAGCACCACCCAACTGTCCTTGACCGCGGACACGGCTATTCGAATAGTTTGACACTCTGCAGAGGTTGCGCACTTTACCCACAAGATCCGGGGAACTTCCGTGTCATCCACGACCCGCGGTACCTCAAGTACCCGGGGTAAGCACCCGAACACTATCTTTCCCTAGACGACACTAACATAGAGTCCACTCGATTGGTAACAGCTCCGTGCCAAACATTCATATCTAAAAATTGTGGAGACTTGCTCCCATATTCATCACATACCACTGACACGGGGTACCAACGGTGTGTCCGGTGCCCTGTGAAAATAGTCATGGCCGCCTATCCAAGCACGACCCTGTCCCGAGAGTGACCTCATGTCACCCCCGTCACTAGTAATGCGGGCACCATGCTAGTATCGACCTAGGTAATCAATAATGCCCTTTCCCATATAAGGGTAGAGTGGTTGCGCATGTTTGGTTGGGACGGTAGTCACACATAAATCTAATCCATCTCTGTAAACAACACTTTCGTCAAGCCTCGGCACACTACTTCTTCACCAAGTAGTGCCCTAGCTCCTCATCAACTCCCAGGGGCATTAGTGGCACCCACCGGGTCTTTTGCAAGTATGTCAGACCACACTTGTTTCACTCAATGCATAACCCCGACCCATTTGCGTAGCCAACTACTATAGCATACATCTATCTACTCCCACCCACATAACCCTCATAGGATGGTAGGGTCATGTTTGATGCAAGTATCAATAGTAAGTAACAAAGGTAGTAACCAAAGTGGTCTCAACCTCAACATGATTCCGATGCATTGATAATAAGGTGCTATGAGACATGCATAAAAAGGTTTCTCGAACATGGTCAAAGGGCTGCTTGCCTTATTCTTCCGAGTCTTCAAACCTTCTGGCCCATCTCCGAGTATTCCGTTTATTTCATCAACTAACGATCGAAACAATCATAATAAGCAACACAACAAGGCAAAAATAAAAGTGCTCTAAAAATAGGAGTTGGACTTTTCTACGATACCTATGGTCATATGAAAAATAACCAAGGTGGTTTCATAGGTGTTGGATCAATAGGTAGTTTGGAACATTTCAATGTGATGAAATCAAAGGGTTTATGGATTTGGAAGAAGTATACAGAAATATTTCCTTGAATGATGAGCAAAGGTACCCATCATCAAGTCATGATTTTAGAAGCATTTAGGAGTTGGTTTCACTGGATTTGGATTTGAAATGAATTTCCTAGGATTTTGCAAAGCTGATAAATATGAAGAAATGGCTCAATATTTGGTGGGGTACAGAAAGTATTAATAAAAATGTTCCAAAACTAAGTTTGGATGTGACAAGCACCTAGGAATTTGAATCACTGCATTTGGATCAAGATTGAGCTCTCTGTGATTTTCTAAAGTTCATCACAGAAAATGAAATATGGGTGTTTGATAAATATTTGTGAAAGAAATGTTTCTGGAAAAGTGTGCATGTTGCATCATGTGATAGAGCATGATTTTAGAAGCTACCAGAAATTTGAATCATGCAATTTGGAGTTCATTTGGATATTTGGGAGGTTTTTGAAGTTTACTAGAAACAGAAAATAAAAGGGAAAAGGGGTTATACCCTTTTACTGCGCGCCGGGCGAGGGATAGATTATGGGCCGGCCCAGCTGCACGGCCGCGAGCGCCCAAGTGCAACGTCGATAGCGCCTTCCAGGGAGTACGTCTCCGTTTGCCAGAAAGGGTCTTCATGGAATACGTTTCCACTTAAACAGTGGGGCCAGGCCGTTGGGTCACTTACAGCCAGGGCCCACCGGGCTCTCTCCCTCTCTCATGTCTCCTTCTTCTTCCTCCCGACGGGAGACAGAGGAGGGCGCCGGACTTGCTCGCCGTCGGCGCTGCTCAGCCTGCCGGCGTCGACCTGCGGTGGGGACGGAGCCGCGGAGCCTAGCCGCGTCCGCATGGGAGGTTGCAGGGAGGCGCGGCGTGCTCCTTGCGTCCGTGGAGGCCGACGGGTCCGGCGCTCGGTGGACTCCCGTGCCGGCGACTACGGCCATTCCTGACGACGCCCGGCGTACCGGTGGATTCGTGAGGCCGAGCCGCGCCCATCTATGGCCCCCTCGCAGGCTGGGGAGGTCCAGGGCGACGGTGACCCTGACGCCGGCGGACGAGGCGTCGGGGGAAGAAGGTTGCGGCGCCACACGGCACCAGAGCAGGAGATAGAGGGTGGGGGAGCTCCGCCGATCTGCTGTGGTTCTCCTGGTGGCCAAGGAAGAGGAGAGGCTCTGGTTCATCAGCGCCGGGCAGAGGCCGACGGCGACCATGGTGGCCATGGCGAGGGAAAGAGAGCACTAGGGGAAGAGGGGGCATGTCTAGGAGATGTACGGGAGAGAGGAGGGTCCAGAAGAGGCGAAGGGCGCTCGGGGGGAGGCTTTATATAAGCGCAGCCGCGGTGCACCGTGAGCTTCGTCCATGGACGTGCTCGGACAAGCTCATGGAGAGAGGAGGATGGCCGGGAGGATAAGGCCGACCGTCCTGCAGGTCGCGGACGTCGAGGCGACCTCGGGGGACACGAGGGGGAGGCCCAAGGTTGTCGGACGCCCCTGATTGGAGGTGGCTACAGTGCGCCAGGGCACTGTAGCGTGCTCCAGAGCGCGAACCCTGCATGCCATGGCATGCACAAGGTGTCGTTGGCGTGTCCTCTTGTGTCCAGCAGTGCTAGGGGATAGTAAACAAAGGCGTGAAGGTCGTGGATGCCCTGGGGAGCCTCTGGAATGAGGAGAGAGGTGAAGGAGAGGGTGAAAATTGCTGTCCAGCAGTATGAATTGGGGTTTTACCCCCACCAATGATTGATCTGAGGCCATGGGAATGTTACTGGGGGTAGAAGATGATCAGAATAAGCTGTGGTAAGAATTTGAGGTAAAGAGAAAAAGTAAAAGAGGTTCAAACACTGGTTTTGGTAAATGAACAGAAGGTGTTTGATCAGGTTTTGGGGAGGCAAATGACCTCCACTTGACATGGGACTTAACAGGATCAAATGTCACACATAATTAGGCCTCTTCACCAAATTTGAGCTCATTTGGGCAAAGTGGCCAATGTAACTTTGGTGAACCCTAGAAATCAACAGAAATGGTTTCACCATGTTTGAGTCAAGCAAATCATCTCCCCTTGATGCACCACTTGGTGTAGCATCATCATTTGGGGTTATGAACATGCCCACAAAGTTTGAGGCTCCAGGTAAAAAGTTGACAATGTAAAGTTGTTCAAATTTGAATTTGAACAGAAGTGGTTTTGGGGTGATCTGATCAAGTTGCTCTATTCCAAATCTTGTGCCATTTGGTCTAGATGCCTCATTAGGCATTTCTAGCATGTGCACCAAGTTTGAGAGCATTTGGACAAGTTTGGCAATGTAGAGTTGCTCAAACTTCAAATATGGACAGAATGGTTTTGAGGGAATTAGAGGATGTTTCCTTGATCTTCAAGTCATGACGCTTTGCAAGATCATCAAATATGTCATATAGGACATTAAAGAATTTCCCTGGAATTTTTGGAGAATATTTCCTTTGTAAATATTTCAAAAGCTTGAAATATCCAGAAAGGGTTTTGGAAGGATTTGTCCAATATTTTGAACATGACCATGTGTTGAAACTCTTATATATGGACAGTATATGTCCTATGAGTCTCCCTGAATTTTGGCAAATATTTTTGAAATGATTAAATATTTTTTCCCTATTAAAGACCATTTCTGGCCTTAAGAAAAAGGTTTTAAATAAAATATAAAAATAACTTTTAAAATTATACTTTTGTGGTTTCTGGGAGTCCTATACCTAATAGGATTCAAATAAACTTTTTGAAAGATTTTTCACACCCTAAATAAGGTACTTGCAGTGCAAACCTCAATTCAGGGGTTTTTGGAAAGCTAATTTTAGAAAATACCATTTGGCCAAAATAATTTTATAAGAAAATTCTATACTGGTCTATACACATGGCATGATCATTGGGAAAAGGTTTTGGGTCAAGGAGATGAAGTATAAGAGTTGGAGGTTTTATTTGATTTTTAGAGCACTAGCAAACAGCAGACAAAAGTCAAATCAATCAAAGTCAAAAACACTCAACAGTTTTTGCAAATCCACATTTTTAACATGATAATTAGCTTAAGCAAAGTGACATGAAAATCAGGGTGTGACAGCATCTTTCCTTCATGGAAAGATTATACCGCAGACACAGAACAATTTCTAGCCTTCCTCCGCAACTTACGCGTAAGTAATGTACTAATGTTATTCATGGTCATTGTTGCATATGTTTCTGCTGAAAGATGACACAAGATTTCATTCTTTTAAATAGGCGAGGACAAACTAGATTGTGAAGAGGAGCAAGGGTTGGTTGCACTTTTCAAGCACTTGTTGATGAAGTATCATTCCTACCCGAGTCAAGCGCACTTCGATGGCAAGCCTCTAAACGAAATTTCTGTAAAGTCTCCGATGCTACATTTATCCGACGGTGACTGGAATAATGTTGTTACACATTGGTCTTGGCTGTAGCGTAAGGTACTATCTATGATATCACATCACAATTGGAACTACATTTCTGCATTTGCCTTAACGTCTCACTTGTATGAAAATTGTTAGCAGAAGAACATTCATTCTCAAGGGACCACAAAATCTTGCAACTATACTGCACACTGCATTGGTCTTGTGAGTACCTCTTGCCCTGTATGACCATACTTACTTTCATAGCTGTTTGATTATGTAGCATCACTGCACATGTTAGCCTCGTTATCGTCCATTTGGTGGGCATTATAAGATCTGTATGGACTCTTACATAAATTTAGAATCAACCCAATGCTTTTGAAGAGGTTTAGCTCTGCAGTCCTCCTGTAAGGACTGAACATCGTCTATCATTGTACTTACATTAACAGCTACTCCCTTCGTCCCATAATATAACAACGTTTTGTACGGTACCCCAGTGTTCAAAACACTCTTGTATTATGGGAAGAGGGATTGGTTCATTGTGTAGCATTCTGCATCTTATCTCCTCGCCCACCATTTACTAAAAAAGATCAGATCTATATTTAATCTTACCAAAAAGTAGAATACACAGACAATGCCAGTGCAGAAGTGTAGCCCATTGCTCTTATCAGTACATTTTGTCCTGTAATGCTTGTACTTCCATGGATGGTAGTTGATTATGTAGCATCAATCTGCATCTTATCTTCATTATCCTCTATCCCTTCCAGTATAATCATATCTATAATTACTCTCTACAAAATGTAGAGTACAGGCAATGCTTATGAAGAAGATTTTGTGCTGAAATTCATGAGTTATCCTTCCCTTGACATGGAGAAGGGCATTATAAAACCGGTGTTAACTGTTAATGTAAGTCATTCCTTCTAAAGCCTTTATCCTCAACAGTTTTTTAATTTTCTCATACTCCCTATCGTTTACTGCTGTTTAGTTTATTGTTTCTACCAAAATGCATGTTCGCAAGAACCGTAAGTTCTAAGTTTTACTTGTAAAACCAAATTCCTTATTCATACCATGCACATTACTCAATACTCCCTATATGTATGCTTGTTTTTGTGGATCTGTAATCCAGTGTGTGGTGAAGCAGCCCACGTTTGCACCTTGTCATCTCCTGTTTTATCTTACTGATGTGGCTGATGATATGAACAACATGCCATGCACATTAACCAAAATAGATACAATGATTTTCTCTGCCCTTCATCTATGCTTGTTATGTTGACATGGTAATCCAGTAGTGTGGTGAAGCTCCCCGCATTATGAACAATGCCAAATTATGCTATTGATATTTTGAACTTACTCTTTATTTTCTAATTTGAAATTGGATGGAATTGACATCACAATTATAATCTTTGTTTATACACGTGCAAAACCTGTCATCTCTCTGCTTTGTTTCAGGGTGATATGCCTGATGGCATGCACAAGTCTGCTGAAGGCTGTGAGACAAACCCAACATATATTATAGCAAAGAAGGCTAAACATCTTGAAGATAGCGAGACAACCCCAAAGTCTTGCCTTGATGCAGTGTTCAAGTTACTTGAGACTAGCAGTCAGATTAGCTCACAGAATTCATTGTCTGAATCAGTTTGACTTCTTCAGTCCCAAGTTCTAGTAGAAAGGCATTCTGCAACTCAACTTCGACTTGAAGTCCTATCTCTAAGAAAGATTGCGGAGAACGCCAATGAGAACCTGATCGCTAAACAAGTACACCTGGAAGCTATGACCGACATGCTAGGCCGGTCTCACAGCCTTGCTCAGCAGCTTGTTGTCACACCCTGCATTTTGTAACATGTTATTTGCATCAATGAAGCATGAAAATTTGGACCAGCAATTTTTTTGGCATCATTTGGCTTTTATTTGGATTTGAGTTTTCCTTCATGTGTTCTTCATGTGCTCATTAAAGTCAACTATTACCTCTTGTAGAATTCATCTCCATACCCAAAACTTCTGCCCAATGATCATGCCAAGTGTTATATAACAGTATAGTATATTCTTACAAAATTAATTTGGCCAAAATGTATTTTATAAATTTAGTATTCCTAAAACCCCTGAATTAAGGTTTGCACTGCAAGTGCTTGATTTAGGGTGAGAAAATTATTTCAAAAAGCATATTTGAGACCTACTAGTCATAGGACTCCCAGAAACCACAAAGGTATAATTTTAAAAGTTATTTTCCTATTTTATTTAAAAGCTTTTTCTTAAGGCCAGAAATGGTCTTTAATAGGGAAAAATTATTTAAGTATTTCAAAAATATTTACAAAAATTCAGGGTGACTCATAGGACATATATTGTCCATATATAAGAGTTTCAACACTTGGTCATGTTCAAAATAATGGGCTAATCCCTCTAAAACCCTTTCTGGATATTTCAAGCTTTTGAAATATTACAAAGGGAATATTCTCCAAAAAATCCAGGGAAATTCTATCATGTCATATATGACATATTTGATGATCTTGCCAAGTCCCATGCCTTGGGAAGCAAGTAAACATCCTCAAAACCCCTCATAACCATTCTGTCCCTATTTGAAGTTTGAGCAACTTTACATTGCAAAACTTATCCAAATGCTCTCAAACTTGGTGCACATGCTAGAATGGCCTAATAAGGCATCTAGACCAAATGGCACAAGATTTGGAGTAGGGTAACTTGATCAGAATACCCCAAAACCCTTTCTGTTCAAATGCAAATTTGAACAACTTTACATTACCAACTTTTTACCTGGAGCTTCAAACTTTGTGGGCATGATCAATACCCCAAATGATGAAAATACACCAAGTAGTGCATCAAGGGGGGATGATTAGCTTGACTTAAACAAGATGAAGCCATTTCTGTTGTTTTCTAGGGTTCACCAAAGTTACATTGGCTAATTTCTTCAAATGAACCCAAATTTGGTGAAACACCCTATTTTCATATGTCATTCAATCCTGTTAAGTGTCATGGCAAGTGGAGATCATTTGCTTGATCAAAACTTGATCAAACACCTTCTGCCTATTTACCAAAACTACCATCTTGACCCCTTTTACTATTTACCTTGGCCTCAATTTCCTACCACAGCTTCATCTAGTTACTATCTACCTCCAGTAACTCCCCCATGTCCCCAGCTCCATGATTGAGGGGTGAAAACCCTAGTTCACCTTGCTGGACAGCCAAAACTCACCAAGTTACCAGCTTCTCTTCTGTCTCACAGCATCTCCAGAGCATCCAAGGCCTCATCCGTGTTGCTTGCATCACACTGGACCCCCCAGACACGGCGGACGCGCCCAGAGGGCCAATGGCATGCCATGGCATGCGATAAGGCCGCTCCAGAGCGCGCTACAGTGCGCCCCCGCACTGTAGCTTCGCCCAATCGCCTGCCCCCGACAGCCTCGAGCTCTCTCCTCACGCCAGTCGATGCCCCTCAACGTCCGCGACCTCCCCCGGCGCTGTCCCCCTCCTCCTCCGCCCTCCAGTGGCCGTCTTCACACGCGCGCTGGCCGCCCGCAGCCTCCACTCGCCGGCCTCACACGCGCGCGTTGTCTGGAGCTTCCCCCGCTCCTCGTCTCCCCTCTGCTAGGCGTAGGACCTGTCCACGAACCTCCCCGACTCAATCACAGGCACCAGCACGGCCTCTGGCCTCGTCTACGACCTCGCCGGCGCACGAGTCCACGGTGGACCGTGGGCTCGGCTATATAAGCACCCCCGAGCCCTCCACTCTGCACCAACAACCTCCCCTCACCCCCAGCAACACTCCAGCACCACTTGTTCATCCCCAGAAAGCCCCTGTGCTCGGGATCGACCGGAGCTCCGCCGCGTCGGGCAACCGGCGATCTCGAGGTACAGGCCCTCTCCGCCCCTTCTCTCGCCCGATTTGGAACCGCCGTGCACCACTGATGCATTCCCCTCCCTTTTCCCCTTCTGCAGCTGCCGGATTCGAGCTAGCCAGCGACCTCCCGACGACCCTCCGCCGTCCCACCTCGCCGCCGGCGAACCAGGCCTCCCCGGCGAGTCGCACCACCACCACTGCATCCGCGACTCGCTGCTGAGTCCATCCCTGCCATCTGTTTGCCCCGCCGTGCCCGGATTCGCCGCCGGTGAGCTTGCCGTGGCCGTGGCGGAGAGGTTGAAGATGACTTGCGGGCCCCGCCTGTCATCCTCACCGCCCTCTCTCTCCCCTCGTAGTCGCTGACAGCCAGGCCCCGCCCGTCAGGTTTAAAATCCTGACATGCGCGCGCTGGCTCCCGAGCGGCTGGGCTCTTCGCCCTGGGCCGTGCACTGTGGCCATTTTGGCCTAGTTGCACAGGGCCTTTTCTTCTTTTTCTTTTCTGTAAAGTTTCAAATAATTTTACAGAAATGAATATTTGTCCAAATAAATTAATTCCAACTCCTAAAATCTTGTAATATTCCAACCTATTTAATGGTATCACTTTCACACATATCCATGAAACTTTTCTGTTCTGTTCAAATTTAAACTCAAATTTGAGCATTAAAACTCCTGTTCAAAAATCCTTAGATTCCATTCTGTCACTCCAAAACTCCAACTAAGAATTTTTGCCATCTTAGTTTTCCCTCTAGTATTTAACAAAAATAAGTTGACATTTTTCTGAGCACTTTGATTTTTCTGTTTTCATTGTGGTCTTATTTTCCCGTTGTTATTTTGCGACGATTAGATCCCGTATTTGACGAAGTTGCTGAAGAAGGAGAAGGAGAAGGATTTGAAGACTTTGAATACCAAGCCAATCCAGGCAAGCAGCCCTTTGACCATGATAAACTTGTTCTTCGGAACCCGTTTGTTTCCGATGCATGATGATAGAGTTATGGTGGTGACCTAGTTTGAAACCACCACAAGATGCATGCTTTACTCTTGATCTTGCCATGTGCTAGATGCAATGCATATGGTTAGTAGTGATGCTTAGAGATGCATGTGTGCCATGATACCTTCACGGTTGCATTCTTTTCGAAAAACCCCGTCGGGTGCCATTCATGCCCGAGGGAGATGGTGAGTTGGGTAACCACTTGATGACGAAGTGGTGTACCGAGACAAGTGTGTGTGATGTTTTTCAAACGGATTGGTTTAAGTTGCGACCGTTATTCCAACCATACATGTGCAACCACTCTACCCCTTATGGGACAGGGCGTTATTGATTACTTAGGCCGATACTAGCATGGTGCCCGCATTACTAGTGACTGATGACTTCTCGCCCCTCGTTGGTTACCCCAAGTGGAAGGTTGTGATGTAGCGTAGCGGCAAATTTCCCTTGGCAAAGATACCAAGGATCGAATCAGGTGAGACTCCGAGGGTCAACAAGTAGGTGTCAACGGCGCCAGAAACTTAGCGGTTGACGGGACCTGCACATAGATACAGATAACTTTGCTCCCAACGAGTACAGAGAGGTTGTCAATCCCTCCGGCCTTGTTGTTTACAAAGGATCAAACACAAGAGATAATAATGATAGCTATGACTGCAACTAGGAAATAAAAACAGGAAGTAAATAGAAGGTGTGATCAGCGGTGGTAATATGGACCGGGGTCCCATGATGTTCACTAGTGATGTCTCTCTCCCAAAAGACGATAAAACAGCAAAGCGAGGTAAACAAATTACAGCTGGGCAATTGACAGGATTATGTCCGCAAACCAATGCTAACTATGCTGCAAAGAAAGGTAGAGGCTCAAAAGCATGGGCGGTACGCCAAGGCAAGTAGCCCGAAATCCATCTGCATCTACTACAAATCATCCACCTTGAGATATCTATCCAGAACATCTCGCTGGTATTAAGTTGCAAATCCCACCCAAAGTGTAAACTCAAAGCAACAGACAACTGCATTAAAAGAACTATGCGTAAAGTAAACAATCCTTGCACCCGCAAGTACAAGCACCTTTGTTTTCTCCCTTGTGGCAACAGCACATCCCCTAGACTCATGTTTCTGTCACTCAAGCTAGTCATCAGGGGGCATGAACCCACAATCAAGCATAACGCTCCCTCTTGGAGTTACTCCCTACTACTTGGCCAAAGCAATAAACAGCAACGGAGAACATGCAAGAATTACTCAAGAGCAAAGATATAAAAGAGGTGAATCAAATATATTACTCAAACACAATCTGAACATAGTCTCATAATCCATCAGATCCCAGCAAACTCAGCAAAGCAACAGCAGAAATATTACATATGTGCCTCGATCATGTAGGGAAGCTCACGAGGTCTAAACCATGAAGAGCAAAGAGGGGAGGAGAACATCACATAGCTACTGATCATGGACCCATGGTTCAAGGTGGACTACTCACAACTCATCCGGGAAGCGTCCATGGTGGTGGGGAAGCTCCCGGTGGTGGTTCTCCCCTCCGGCAGGGTGCCGGTAAGAGTTCTCCTGATGCTCCTGATCTTGGAAGCACTGCGGCGGCGGAATAGAGGCGAGATCGCGAAAAAGGGTTCTGTCCTCGAGGGTTTCGGGACGAGAGGGATATATATGCGAAGGGGGGCGGCCAGAGGCGGAGCTGGGGCCCCAAGCGCCCCCTGGCGCGGCCAGGGGTGGGGCCGCGCCAGGTGGCCGCCTGGGCCTCCCCTGGCTCCCCTCTGGCCCATCTTTGGTTCTTCGCGAAGCTTCCTATACGCTGATTTTTCCTATATTTTTCCTGGAATTTTTGGAGCACTTTTAATATGGGGGAAACCTGAAATAGAAAAACAGCAGAAAACAGGAACTGGCACTGTGGTGCACTGAGTAAATAGGTTAGTCCAAATATGATCAAAAGTGTATGGAAGTGCATCAATATCATAGCAATATCACACAAAAGAAGCATGGAGCAAGCAGAAATTATAGATACGTTTTGGACGTATCAACATCCCCAAGCTTAATTCCTGCTCGTCCTCGAGTAGGTAAATGATAACAAGCATAATTTCTATGGTGACATGCTACCAACCATATAAGAACTTTTTAAGTAAAGCAATCAAGGCATGTAATTCAATTCAAGTCATAACAAGCAAGAGTCTATATTAGCATTGTAACAAGCAACATAAGAACATAAAGGTGCAAGAGCTCTCGCTGTCCGTGACTCGAATGTCTCCAAATGGTGTTTGTGTGCAAGAAAGGGGATAGGGATATACGAGAGAGTAAAACATAGTTTTTGTATTGTTGAGAACTTAATCTACTAAAGTTTCACACTTGGTCTTCTTTGGAATCTTATCTTGACTCATCCCCAGACCACTAGCCAGGTACAAGTCAAAATGATCCACTCCCTTTCGATATTTTGAGCACTCATGCAATGGATGAGCGTAAGCAAGAAAGTTGACACTTAGGATGGCAAAGAGAGAAAAATGATGAAGGGGAAGACAAAGAAGGTGTGAAAGGCTCACATCAATGAGGATAATCATAGGCGAGAGAAAGCCAAATGATAGATATGATGTGAGGAGTAGGGATTGCCATGCAACGGATGCACATATGAGCTAAGGTAAGCTCTCCAATGGAACTAGTGGGGGTGCATCCAACTTGCTCGCTCAAGAAGACCTAGAGCTCTTTTGAGGAGGCTCATCATTGGAATATACAAGCCAAGTTCTATGGTGTGAAGGTCCCCACATAGCTATATGCATGAATGATAATCTCTATGGAGTACAAGGTATAAGATGAAGTACGAGTGTGGATCTCTCAAAAGGAATAGTAGTGTGCCCCCTTCTCTCTTTTTATTTCTTTTTCTCTTTTTTCTCTTTTTTTTTATTTTTTTGTGGCCTCAATGGCTCTTTCTATTTAACTCTCATTTGTCCTCTTTGGGATCTTTTGATTTTGTCCTCTTTGGGATAGTTTCCTCACTTTAGGGGCAACACTCTATATATTACAAGAAGTATAGAAGATCTTTCACACTTTACAAAAGTACTCAACATAAAGAAAATGAAACTATCATGATGTATGCAAATGTATGCCTCTGCCGGTGTAGCAGGATATGCAATGATACTAGCGCGTCATGTAGCAATGATTAGGGCAAGGCCCAACTAGCATGCGGCTCATCGATCAAGCAAAAGCATGTATGACATGAAGATCAATTCATGAGAAGATGGATGTTGCATGGCAATGTATCTCGGAAAGGCTATGGAAATGCCTTGATAGGTAGGTATGGTGGCTGTTTTGAGGAAGGATATAATGAGGCTTATGATGACAGAGCGTATCGTGCCAAGGATTTGGATGCACCGGCGAAGTATGCGCCAATTCTCGAGGTGAGAAAGGGCAATGCACGGTACCGAAGAGGCTAGAAAAATATGGCTAGGTGGAAGTGTCAACTTTCGAATACTCACATTAGTCCGAAGATCTCATGCACTTATTATCGGTAACTCTCAATCTAATTAGGAGGTTCACAAAGAGACAAGTACCCCGAGGAGGAGTGTATGGGGGTTTGGTTATCCTTGCGCATCCTCGACTCATGGTACGTGAGTGTACTCTAATATTCGATCCCTCCAAAGATTAGTGATCCATCTAGTAGCTGAAGTTCTCAACTATTTTGTAGGTTTTCGAAAATAAACACGGATTGCCCAAAATACGACATCTATCACTAATAGGCTAAAGCTCTTGACACCAAAAGTTCAGACATTACTCATGGCAATACCTCAAAACTATTTCAAGTTACTACTAAAATTAAATAGCAACCTCAATTACCTACTTTAAGTTAAGACACACAACTCAGTGCAACAGGCAAAGTCCCTTAACAAGATAAACATGAAAACTCAAGAGAGTTCAGCAACCAACTAAACAAAACTCTTTAAAAAGAAAAGCATGAAAACTAAGAGCTAAACATGACAGCAGCTATGGAAAGACAAAGAACCCACACAGCAAAGATAAGCATGAAAATCCTATGTTGTGTTCTAGGTTGAAGTGGAGCGTGTTTCTCTCCCACACAAAGAAAGCTGGGTTCTAACTTGTTATGAACAGCAAGCAAAGCTAAAGAAAACTAAAAAAAAAGAAACTAAGAGCAAGACGCTCCAAGCATAGCACATAACGCATGAAGTGATAAAATTATAGTGGAACGAAAGACGAACTGATAATTGTTGATGGAGAAGGGGATGCATGGGGGCATCCCCAAGCTTAGACGCTTGAGTCTTCTTGAATATTTCTTGGGGGTGCACGGGGGCATCCCCAAGCTTGAGCGTTTGACCCTCCTGAATCTTCTTTTATCATCTTCCCTCGCACACTTCAAAACTCCCTTCATACATAACTCATCATAATCTGATTAGCGAGGTTAGTACCCACAATAAAATAATTTTTCCCTACTGGAAATAAAGATAATCTTGAAGAGCTACTGTTTCTCAAGATTGCCAAAAGGTTTTTGCAAAGAAAAAGCAAGCTGAAGGTTTGCAAAACGAAGAAAAGGCAAAACAGGACAGAATCTGTGAAAAACAGACCAGCAGGTAGTAAATAATATTTTTGGGGCACTTCTGCCACTCAAATCAAAAAACTCAGAACAGACACTCGAAAGCCAATTGTATAGGGCACGCTGTCAAAAAAATTCAGATCAAACAGATGATCTAGTGATTTTATTCGATTTTTTCTGTCCAAGGACAGAATCTGTATTCTGGACAGCACGTCACAACTTTTGAACTTTCTTGCAATCGGAGGCTAAACTTGGCACAAAGCTGAAAAGAAAAGATACAATGATGATGCTACTGTGGTAACAAACATCAAGACACAACAAAAGCAAAATAAAACCTAATTCGTTGTGGGCTGCCTCCCAAAAGCGCTTTCTTTTATGCCTTTAAGCTAGGCATGATGCAAAAAGATCTAGTTGTATCAATTGAACCATCATCAAGATCATCAAAAAACTCTTCAATAGTACAACTAGTCTTAAGAGGACTTTCAAATAAAGGCCTAATAAAGATACTTCTAGGGAGGAAACCAAAAGGTGGAAAGTCAATGGAAGATTCATTTATAAATTTATCAAAGAGAGGTATTTCTTCCAAAGTCTTCACAGTTTCAACCCCTTTGGCAATAGATGGATTACTTTTGGAACGAGGAGCCTTTGGAACGTAAACGAACTTAGGTTCCTTCTTTGCCGGAGTTTCTACCTTTTTGGCTTTGTTGAGGAGAAAGTAGTTCCTAAAGTGTCAAAGATTTCCTCAATCTTGTCTATCCTAGAAGAATCCAAGTCATGGGATTTGATGGTCTCCAAAGTTTTGAGAATTTTATGCATGGAGCTATCAAGCCTATTCAAATTCCCTTGGATCTTACGGTCCAACTCATTTATCTTATTAATGCTTGGCATCTCTAGCTCTATCTTTTCAAGTTTTTTCATAATGTGAGATAGGGTAATGTGCTCTTGAATGCTAACAACAGGGGGATTTCCAACAAGATTTTCCATAATATTAAGAGATTCCCAAACTGGGGCTTCTAGGAAATTTCCATTGATAGCAGAATCTAGAATAAACCTATTCCAAGAAGTAATTCCAACATAAAAATTTCTAAGCAGGATAGTAGTAGATTGCTTCTTGGTGGCTCTTTTTTGAGAATCATTAATTCTATACCAAGCATATTTTAGACTTTCACCACCTCTTTGTTTAAAGGTGAGAACTTCTACCTCACCAAAGGCAAAAGGACCAGACATAATGCCAACTAAAAGCAAGATAACTATTTTTGTGATTTTTGGTAAGGGACACTAAAGCAAAAACTGAAAGGTAAACTAACAAGACTAAAAAGCAAAGATAAAAGATAGCGTGCAACTCCCCTATCTTGAAGAGTGGAGTCCCCGGTAACGGCGCCAGAAACTTGCTTGATGGCTTCTCGCCCCTCGTTGGTTACCCCAAGTGGAAGGTTGAGATGTAGCGTAGTGGCAAATTTCCATTGGCAAAGATACCAAGGATCGAATCCAGTGAGACTCCGAGGGTTGACAAGTAGGTGTCAATGGCGCCAGAAACGTAGCGGTTGACGGGACCTGCACACAGATACAGATAACTTTGATCCCAACGAGTACAGAGAGGTTGTCAATCCCTCCGGCCTTGTTGTTTACAAAGGATCAAACACAAGAGATAATAATGATAGCTATGACTGCAACTAGGAAATAAAAACAGGAAGTAAATAGAAGGTGTGATCAGCGGTGGTAATATGGACCGGGGTCCCATGATGTTCACTAGTGATGTCTCTCTCCCAAAAGACGATAAAATAGCAAAGGGAGGTAAACAAATTACAGCTGGGCAATTGACAGGATTATGTGCGCAAACCAATGCTAACTATGCTGCAAAGAAAGGTAGAGGCTCAAAAGCATGGGCGGTACGCCAAGGCAAGTAGACCGAAATCCATCTGCATCTACTACTAATCATCCACCTTGAGATATCTATCCAAAACATCTCGCTGGTATTAAGTTGCGAATCCCACCCAAAGTGTAAACTCAAAGCAAGAGACAACTGCATTAAAAGAACTTTGCGTAAAGTAAACAATCCTTGCACCCGCAAGTACAAGCACCGTTGTTTTCTCCCTTGTGGCAACATCACATCCCCTAAACTCATGTTTCTGTCACTCAAGCTAGTCATCACGGGGCATGAACCCACAATCAAGCATAACGCTCCCTCTTGGAGTTACTACCTACTGATACGTCCAAAACGTATCTAGAATTTCTGCTTGCTCCATGCCTCTTTTGGGTGATATTGCTATGATATTTATACACTTCCATACACTTTTGATCATATTTGGACTAACCTATTAACTCAGTGCACCCAGTGCCAGTTTCTGTTTTCGGCTGTTTTTGTATTTCAGGTTTTCACGTTACGAGAACTGCCAGGAAAAATCTAGAAAAATTATATAAAAAATCAGCGTTCCAGAACCTACCTTGCGCCCTAAGGACAGCCGGGGGGGGGGCACCAGGGCTCCAGGCGCCCTGGCGGCGCGCCGCCCCTGGGCCGCGCCGGGGGGCGCCTGGGCCCCCCGAGGCTCCCCCGATGCCCCCCTTTGGCATATATTTAAATTGTCTCCCGAAACCCTTGAAACAGGAACTCTTTTCGCGATCCCATCTCTGTTCCGCCGCCGCCGCCGCTTCCAAGATCGGGAGCACCAGGAGAACCCTTCCCGGCACCCTGCCGGAGGGGAGGATCACCATCGGGAGCTTCTCCACCACCATGGACGCCTCCCGGATGAGTTGTGAGTAGTCTCCCTTGGACCATGGGTCCATGACCAGTAGCTATGTGATGTTCTCCTCCCGTTCTTGTGCTTCACTAATTAGTCCTCGTGAGCTGTCCTACATGATCGAGGCACATATGTAATCCTTATGCTGTTGCTATGTTGAGTTTGCTGGGATCCGATGGATTATGAGATTATGTTCAGATTGTGCTTGAGTAATATATTTGATTCACCTCTTTTATGTTTATTTTCGTAAGTAATTCTTGCATGTTCTCCGTTGTTATTTATTGCTTTGGCCAAGTAGTAGGTTGTGACTCCAAGAGGGAACGTTATGCTTGATTGTGGGTTCATGCCCCTCGATGACTAGTTTGAGTGATAGAAACATGAGTCTAGGGGATGTGCTGTTGCCACAAGGGGGAAAACAACGGTGCTTGTGCCCGCGGGTGCAAGGATTGTTTACTTTACGCAAAGTTCTTTTAATGCAGTTGCCTGTTGCATTGAGTTTACACTATGGGTGGGGCTCGCAACTTAATACCAGCGAGATGTTCTGGATAGATATCTCAAGGTGGATGATTAGTAGTAGATATTGATGGATTTCGGTCTACTTACTTTGGCGTACCGCCCATGCTTTGAACCTCAACCTTTCTTGCAATGTAGTCAGCATTGGTTTGCGCACATGGTCCGGTCAATTGCCCAGCTGTAATTCGTTTACCTCACATAGCTGTTTTATCGTCTTTTGGGAGAGAGACATCACTAGTGAACATCATGAGACTCCGGTCCGTATTACCATCATTGATCACATCCGCTATTTACTTTTCCGCTATTTACTTACTATTGCAATTATACCTATCACTATTATCACTTGCGTTTGATCCTTTGTAAACTACAAGGCCGGAGGGATTGACAACCTCTCTGTACTCGTTGGGAGCAAAGTTATTTATATCTGTGTGCAGGTCCATGTTGATTGCTAATATCTGGCGCCATTAGCAGTTGACACCTTCTTGTTGAAACTGGGAGTCTCTGGAAATCGATCCTTGGTATTACCAAGGGAAAACTTCTGCTACACTGCATCTCAAACCTTCCACTTGGGGTAACCAACGAGGGGTGAGAAGCCACCTAGCAAAGCAATTTCTGGCGCCGTTGCCGGGGACTCCACTCTTCAAGATAGGGGAGTTGCACGCTATCTTTTACCTTTGCTTTTAGTCTTGTTAGTTTACTTTTCAGTTTTGCTTTAGTATCTTTTATCGAAAATCACAAAAATAGTTATCTTGCTTGCTTGCTACTATGGGTTCCACCAAAAACACTAGATGGGAGGAGTACACCCCTTCTTCCATTACACCTATCACCACTGTCGGGATCTACAAAAGTAATAAACCTTGTGATTATGTTAGTCTTGACGGAGGGTTATGCCCATGGCATGGTCTTCCCGGAAAAGAGTATGAGCCTCAGTTTAAAATTGCTCCTAAGCTTCCCCAAACTTGGGAAGACGTTCAAACTCTTATAATAGAGAGCGATCCAAACAAAGAGGATGACACTACAATTGTGCCCAATAATGATAAAATTGATTTTGATAATTGTAGTATTTTAGAAGTTGTCACATTTCTGCAAGGAATGGCCAAAGATCCCCACACTAACACGCTTAATCTTGCCTTCACAGAGCATGTCACTAATGCTCTCATCAAAGCTAGGGAGGAGAAACTTAGAGTAGAAGCCTCCATACCTAGAGAGCTAGAAGATGGTTGGGATCCTATGATTAAAATTAAGATAAACAACTTCTCATGCTATGCTTTATGTGATATTGTAGCTAGTACTTCCATTATGCCCAAAAGACTATATGATATGCTTAAATTGAAACCTTTTGATTCTTGTTCTTTTGGTGTTCGTCTCGTTGATTCTTCCATAAAGAAACCTTTGGGGAGGATTGACAATGTTCTTATCATTGTCAATGATAATTATGTTCCCGCTGATTTTACTATTATGGATATTGAATGTGATCCTTCTTGTCCAATTATTTTGGGACGTCCCTTTTTACGCACCGTTGGTGCTATCATTGACATGAAAGAGGGGAATATAAAATTTCAGTTTCCTCTCAAGAAAGGGATGGAACACTTCCCTCGAAAGAAGATCAAGTTACCTTTTGAGTCCGTTGTACGGGCTAGTTATTCTTTTACTCTTGATAAGACTTGATCTATATGCATTATGCCTAGCTTAAAGGCATAAAAGAAAGCGCTTTTGGGAGGCAGCCCACATGAATAAATTTATTTTGCTTTTGTTGTGTCTTGATGTTGTTTACTACTGTAGCATCATCATTGTATCTTTGCTCTTCAATTTTGTGCCATGTGTAGCCTCTGATTGCTAGAAAGTTCAAAAGTTGTGAGGTGCTGTCCAGGAAACAGATTCTGTCCTTGGATAGAAAAATTCGTATAAAATCACAAGATCATCTTTTTGGTCTGAATTTTTTCGAGAGCGTTCTCTATATAATTGTCTTTCGTGCGTCCGTTCTGAGTTTTTTTTATTAGAGTTGCAGAAGTGCCCCGAACAAATCAATTACTACCTGCTGTTCTGTTTTTCACAGATTCTGTCCTGTTTTGCTTTTCCTTCATTATGCAAACCAAGAGCTTGCTTTTTCTTTGCAAAAACCTTTTGGCAATCTTGAGAAACAGTAGACCTTCAAGAATATCTTTATTTCCAGAAAGGTACAATTATTTTATTACGGGTACTAACCTCGCTAATCAGATTATGATGAGTTATGTATGAAGGGAGTTTTCAAGTGTGCGAGGGAAGATGATAAAAAGATTCAGGAGTGTCAAGCGCTCAAGCTTGGGGATGCCCCATGCACCCCCAAGAAATATTCAAGGAGACTCAAGCGTCTAATCTTGGGGATGCCCCCGTGCATCCCCTTCTCCATCAACATTATCAGTTC
The DNA here is from genome assembly GCA_902687465.1 of Secale cereale. NCBI lineage: Eukaryota > Viridiplantae > Streptophyta > Magnoliopsida > Poales > Poaceae > Secale > Secale cereale. The sequence continues at coordinate 717,259,866 of LR738711.1, read as the reverse complement.
GTCTTTCGTTCCACTATATTTTAATCACTTCATGCGTTATGTGCTATGCTTGGAGCGTCTTGCTTTTAGTTTTCTTTAGTTTTTCATAACGAGTCGGAACTCAGCTTTCTTTATGTGGGAGAGAAACACGCTCCACTTCTACCTAGAACATAACATAGAATTTTCATGTCTATCCTTGCTGTGTGTGTTCTTTGTCTTTTAATAGCTACTATCATGTTCAGCTCTTAGCTTTCATGCTTATCTTTTCAAAGAGCTTTTGTTTAGTTGGTTGCTTGAAATCTCTTTAATTACCATGCTCACCTTATTAAGAGAGTTTGCTTCCGTTGCATTGGTTGATATGTCTATGATAAAGATGCTACGTGCATAATGGCGCTTAGTAGTTCAGGTTTTCTTGTGGTTAGTCTCAAATAGCTAGGGGATTCCCAATGTGTTATTGGAGTACCAACATGATTTGTTTGCCAATGATGTGGTATGGTTTAGTAATATCTTCCCTCAAGAATTTATTTTGATTGATTTGGCGTATGCTCACGCATATTTAAGACTGTAAAGAAAGTATGTCAAGCCTTAATGATCTTCTATTTCTGAGTAGCGATATAACTTCCATGCCTGATTCAATGTTGCTTTGTCGCTCTGCATGATTATGACCGACATTGCTCTCTTAGTTGGTCGCTCCCATTCTTTTGCTAACCTCCACCTGTACTAAGCGGACTGACTGCTTGTGCATCCACATCCTTTTAAACCAGTTATGCCATATGAGTCCACCATACCTACCTATATGTGGTATTTCACCGCCACTCCAAGTAAATTTACATGTGCTACCTTTAAAACCTTCAGTTTTTGCAATACATAGCTCATGGGAAAGTAGCTTAAAAACTATTGTGGTAAATAATATGTTGCTTATGTATCTTATTTCTTATAAGTTGCTTGCTGAGCGATAACCATGTTTCTGGGGACGCCATCAACTGTTACACTTTTGTTGAATATCATGTGAGTTGCTATGCATGTTCGTCTTGTCTGAAGTAAGGGTGATTTGCCATGGGTTGAGTGGTTTGAGTATGCATATTGTTAGAGAAGAACATTGGGCCGCCAACCAAAGCCATGTATCATGGTGGAAGTTTTAGCTTGGACATTAATCCTCAATCTCTTATGAGAATATGCTTAAGCATTAAAGAGGAGTCCATTATCTATTTTCTATGTTGTCCCGGTATGGATGTCCTCAAGTTGAGATCTATCAAAAACGAGAAATCAAATGCGATCTATCTCCTTGGACCTTTGTACAGGTGACATAGAGGTACCCCTTTGTGACACTTGGTTGAAACATATGTAATGCAATGACAATCCATGGAAATCCGAGCTAATTAGGACAAGGTGCGAGCACTATTGGTATTCGATGCATGAGGCTTGCGACTTATAGGATGTCTTATGCATAACACATATGAAGTACTACTACCATTGACAAAATTGTTTCTATGTTTTCAAAATAAAAAGCTCTAGTACATGAGTAATCCCTGCTTCCCTCTGCGAAGGGCCATTCTTTTACTTTTATGTTGAGTCTCCACCTTCTTTCTTCAAAGCACCAACTACTGAGAGCATGATTGTCATTCTGAGTGTAATGTGCATTGTCTGAAAGTAGCATTGTATTTTGCATGATTGTGATATCGTTTATTCTGAAAGCATTGTATCTAGTCATCACTTAAACCTTGAAGGTGCCCCTGCATTTATGCTTCATTAAAGGGGGCAAGCTAGATATCACTTTATCATATTTGCACATCATGTTCATTGCAAATCTATTTGATGTTTCAGTATCATATTGTAAAACTTTCAGTTCCTTGTGATTTTCTCATGAGGCAACTTAATTACTATAGATTCATTGTCTCAGTAAGGTTTGGTCATATGACTATGAAAAAGTCCGATATGGTTAATAGCATGTCACCACATAAATTATTCTTGTTATCATTTACCTACTCGAGGACGAGCAGGAATTAAGCTTGGGGATGTTGATACGTCCAAAACGTATCTATAATTTCTGCTTGCTCCATGCCTATTTTGGGTGATATTGCTATGATATTTATACACTTCCTTACACTTTTGATCATATTTGGACTAACCTATTAACTCAGTGCACCCCAGTCACAGTTTCTGTTTTCGGCTGTTTTTGTATTTCAGGTTTTCATGTTACGAGAACTGCCAGGAAAAATCCAGAAAAATTATATAAAAAATCAGCGTTCCAGAACCTACCTTGCGCCCGAAGGACAGCTGGGGGGCCACCAGGGCTCCAGGCGCCCTGGCGGCGCGCCCCCCTGGGCCGCGCCGGGGGGGCGCCTGGGCCCCCCGAGGCTCCCCCGATGCCCCCCCTTTGGCATATATTTAAAGCGTCTCCCGAAACCCTTGAAACAGGAACTCATTTCGCGATCCCATCTCAGTTCCGCCGCCGCCGCCGCTTCCAAGATCGGGAGCACCAGGAGAACCATTCCCGGCACCCTGCCGGAGGGGAGGATCACCACCGGGAGCTTCTCCACCAGCATGGATGCCTCCCGGATGAGTTGTGAGTAGTCTCCCTTGGACCATGGGTCCATGACCAGTAGCTATGTGATGTTCTCCTCCCGTTCTTGTGCTTCACTAATTAGTCCTCGTGAGCTGCCCTACATGATCGAGGCACATATGTAATCCTTATGCTGTTGCTATGATGAGTTAGATGGGATCCGATGGATTATGAGATTATGTTCAGATTGTGCTTGAGTAATATATTTGATTCACCTCTTTTATGTTTATGTTCGTAAGTAATTCTTGCATGTTCTCCGTTGTTATTTATTGCTTTGGCCAAGTAGTAGGTAGTGACTCCAAGAGGGAACGTTATGCTTGATTGTGGGTTCATGCCCCTCGATGACTAGTTTGAGTGACAGAAACATGAGTCTAGGGGATGTGCTGTTGCCACAAGGGGGAAAACAACGGTGCTTGTGCCCGCGGGTGCAAGGATTGTTTACTTTACGCAAAGTTCTTTTAATGCAGTTGTCCGTTGCATTGAGTTTACACTATGGGTGGGGCTCGCAACTTAATACCAGTGAGATGTTCTTGATAGATATCTCAAGGTGGATGATTAGTAGTAGATATTGATGGATTTCGGTCTACTTACTTTGGCGTACCGCCCATGCTTTGAACCTCAACCTTTCTTGCAATGTAGTCAGCATTGGTTTGCGCACATGGTCCTGTCAATTGCCCAGCTGTAATTCGTTTACCTCACATAGCTGTTTTATCGTCTTTTGGGAGAGAGACATCACTAGTGAACATCATGAGACTCCGGTCCATATTACCATCATTAATCACATCCGCTATTTACTTTTCCGCTATTTACTTACTATTGCAATTATACCTATCACTATTATCACTTGCGTTTGATCCTTTGTAAACTACAAGGCCGGAGGGATTGACAACCTCTCTGTACTCGTTGGGAGCAAAGTTATTTGTATTTGTGTGCAGGTCCATGTTGATTGCTAATATCCGGCGCCATTAGCAGTTGACACCTTCTTGTTGAAACTGGGAGTCTCTGGGAAATCGATCCTTGGTATTACCAAGGGAAAACTTCTGCTACACTGCATCTCAAACCTTCCACTTGGGGTAACCAACGAGGGGTGAGAAGCCACCTAGCACCTACTACTTGGCCAAAGCAAGAAACAGCAACGGAGAACATGCAAGAATTACTCAAGAACAAAGATATAAAAGAGGTGAATCAAATATATTACTCAAACACAATCTGAACATAGTCTCATAATCTATCAGATCCCAGCAAACTCAGCAAAGCAACAGCAGAAGGATTACATATGTGCCTCGATCATGTAGGGCAGCTCATGAGGTCTAAACCATGAAGAGCAAAGAGGGGAGGAGAACATCACATAGCTACTGATCATGGACCCATGGTCCAAGGTGGACTACTCACAACTCATCCGGGAAGCGTCCATGGTGGTGGAGAAGCTCCCGGTGGTGGTTCTCCCCTCCGGCAGGGTGCCGGGAACAGTTCTCCTGATGCTCCCGATCTTGGAAGCGCTGCGGCGGCGGAACAGAGGCGAGATCGCGAAAAAGGGTTCTGTCCTCGAGGGTTTCGGGACGAGAGGGATATATATGCGAAGGGGGGCGGCCAGAGGCGGAGCAGGGGCCCCAGGCGCCCCCCTGGCGCGCCCAGGGGTGGGGCCGCGCCAGGTGGCCGCCTGGGCCTCCCCTGGCTCCCCTCTGGCCCATCTTTGGTTCTTCGCGAAGCTTCCTGTACGCTGATTTTTCCTATATTTTTCCTGGAATTTTTGGAGCACTTTTAATATGGGGGAAACCTGAAATAGAAAAACAGCAGAAAACAGGAACTGGCACTGTGGTCCAAATATGATCAAAAGTGTATGGAAGTGCATCAATATCATAGCAATATCACACAAAAGAAGCATGGAGCAAGCAGAAATTATAGATACGTTTTGGACGTATCAGTGACGGGAAGACTTGAGGTCTTTCCCGGGACGGGGTCGTGCTTGGATAGACGACCATGACTGTTTTCACAGGGCACCGGACACACCGTTGGTCCCTTTGGGTACGCGTGACATTGAAATTAGGGCAAATCCCGTGATCTATTGTTTGTACTCGAGGGCCGTGTACCAACGAGTGGACTCTATGTTGGTGTCGTCTAAGGAAAGATAATGACCGGGTGCTTCCCCCGAGTACTTGAGGTACTGCGGGATCGTGGGTGACACGAAAGCTTCCCGGATCTTGTGGGTAAAGTGTACAACCTCTGCAGAGTGTAAAACTATTCGAATAGCCGTGTCCACGGTCAAGGACAGTTGGGTATCCGTTCTTGGGCTACGTCCAATGTTTGCGAAACCTTGTGTGTATGTGTATGATAAGTCAAGGTGGTGACTTGACTCGATGAGATGAATCATAATCATGTTGATATCGGTAACCTGTCCTCGAGGTTACGAGAAATTATTGATGCATATACTTGATGGTAGAATATTTATTCTAGCCCATTGCTAGATTGCTCATTGTTGTTCAATTGCATTGTTACTTTGAACCAAATCATGGGTTGCTTGCGAGTACATTCAAAGTACTCATTGGCTTGCCACTGGTTATTTAATTGGCCAGGCATGGAGGAACAAGAATATGAAGAAGAGTTCTTTGGAGATGAACATGCGAACTAGGACGCTATCCCAGTCAGAATGCCTGTAGGGTTAAGGCAGATGGCATGGGTTCTACCTATCATCGAAGACTTCCGCTATTTGAGTTATTTGCTATTCAGCCCTTGAGGCTTTATCTTCGTAAGACTTGGCCATAATGGCCATAATTTGTGTAAGACGGTATGTATGGATGTAAGACTCTTGTTATTCAGCTTCTGTGTGTTCAGTGAGCATTGATCTCTGGGATCACTGTACACGTGCATTCGGTGATCTCGACTTCTAAGTCGGGGTCCCCACAGAGCTGGTATCAGAGCCATCCTGACTGTAGGAAGCCTTAGTTAGCATGGGCGTTAGTTAGATGAGACCCCTTTTCAAAAACCTTCTGAACCTCTCTCCTTTTTCTAAACCTGAGATTTCATCAACTTATTAACCTCTCCTATTCCACCTTTGTAGATGGCCGCTGTACCCGAAGAGCACCTGACCACTAGGTTTCCCTTGCTTCTCGAGGATAGCCTCCAGGAGTGCCAGTTCCACCGAGCGCCCATCCTCACCTACCTTGAGCATTGGGTTAGCGACACTGAGGTGGAATACCATGTGGAAGTGATCGTGAAGGTAAACGATCCTCCCACAAGTTGGTTCTTCGAGGGACCCCAGATGGCAACACTACCTCTCGCTGTCGAGGCTGCTGCACTCAAGGCACTGACCCGTCTCCGCGAGCTTCTTCCGGAGATGGCAGCCAAGATGACAACCCGCTTCTTGCCTTACCGGAAGGAAGGTGAAGATGAAAGCAGCGCACTAGCCCCTCCACTGAAGGAAGGACTCTCGCTTCGGTTCCAGACCTACTTCAGTCTATGTGCCGACAGCTTGGCACAAGACTTGGCCTCGGAATCAATGAAGCTTTGAGAAGAACTTCACAAGACCAAGGCACTTCTTCGTCGAGCTCAAGAAAGAAGGAGCACCTTCCGGACAGTCCGCTATCGCATACCGAGGCGGAAGGCCCTCCGGAGATGTATCTTCCAAGAATGAAGAACTACCTCGGCGACGCCTGATGACGGCAAGGGAATATCGCAAGATTTTCCCTGCACCACCGACGAAGCACCGTCGTATACAACTCCTCCCCTCCCCCACACCCTCAAGTGACAAGGGGGCCCAGACTGATGAAGACAAGGAGGAAGACCCAGAAGAGCCGGAATACGCGACCGAGCATTCCGCCGCTTAGGCATTATTCGCTACTCGGATATGCCAGTTCGTGACCTCTACGGTAGGATAGGTCGTGTAACCCCTATGTGCAGTCGAGTCCTTGTATGGTTCATATGAAACCATCTAGTGTTTGCTTTTGTCGTGTTTGGATGTATGTCGTATTCTTCCTTCGGGAATGTGTAAACGACTGCATCACCTGTTTGGATTTTAATGAATGTGTTTTGGCCTTTCGGCCCTTGCATGATTTGATTAGTGTCACACCCACCCCTTTACTAGGCACCCATCTATCTTGCTTTCCCTCTTCCGAGTCATGAGACCTTTTACCGCTCCAACAGGATGCGTGTTGTAACTCGTACTGGTACCTCTACCCAGCAGCCTGAAGCCGGAGCATCCGCTCAGTCAGAGGCAGGCCACGACCAAACCAACGACCAAGCTCCACCACCACCACCTCCTCCGAACATGGACATGGCTCAGCTTCTCCAAGCTTTCCGAGAGGAACGCCAAGCCAACCCTGCAGCCCTTCAATTGATTGCTCAAGCTGTCACCAACAACCGCTAGCCGGCGGGGAATAGCAATGGACGTTCCACGTTGGCAGAGTTCAAGAAGCATGCACCGCCAACTTTCATCGAGACTGCTGAACCCCTGGATGCAGACGACTGGGTCCGCACCATTGAGGACTTGCTGGAACTAGTCGGATGCACCGAAGGCTGTGAGAAGGTGGCTTATGCAGCCCACTACCTCCGGGGGACTGCTAGAGCTTGGGGGATGGATTCAAGGTCATGCATGCTGAACAAGACATCACTTGGGTCAACCTCAAGGCAGAATTCCGCAAAGCCCACATTCGTTCCGGAATCTTGGCTATCAAAAAGCTTGAGTTCCGAGCCCTGAAGCAAGGAAGTGGCACTGTCAAGGAGTACATGCAGAAGTTCAGTGTTCTGTCAAGGTATGCCCCTGAAGATGTCAGCACTGATGCTGCAAAAAGGGAGCGCTTCATGGAAGGCCTCAGTCAGACTCTGCAATACTCGCTTGTCGTGTGCGACTGCCCGACCTTCCCTGACCTGGTGAACAAAGCACTTAAGCTTGAAGACAAGCGGCGTGCTTTGGAAGACACTCGCAAGAGCAAGATGGTCAGCAAGGGAAGTTCCAGCAACCGGAAGCCTCGTCCGTGGCAGTCAGCCCCAGCCAAGCCAACCTATCAGCAACCAAGAGCACCTGCACCTCACACCAACTTTCAGCCTCAGCAGTATGCCAACCCAAGGCCAGCTTTCAACCCCAATAACAGTGGTGGCAACAAGATCAACAATCCAAACCCAGTCACTTGCTTTGGATGTGGTCAGTTATGACACATCTCAAGGGTGTGCCCCAACAAGAAGCCTGATGCCCCGCGCCCCAATGCGCAGAACCCAGGACAAGGCCGCGGGATGCCACCAAGGAACCCAGCTCCTCGCAACCCGCCTAACTATGGTAAGGGGCGTGTGAATCACGTCACTGCTGAAGAAGCCCAGGAAGACCCGGACGTCGTGCTGGGTACGTTCCTTGTCAACTCAGCACCTGCAACTGTCTTGTTTGATTCTGGAGCAACGCATTCTTTTGTCACTCAAAGATTTGCATTAAAAAGTGGCATGACCCCTACACCCCTGAATAACCCTATGGTGGTACAAACCCCCGGAGCAGAGATGAGAGCCAAGATAGGCTGTAAAGGAGTCAGTATTACCATTAACGATGTAGACTTCCTAGCAGACCTTATCATCCTACGATCGCAAGGCTTGGATGTGATCCTAGGGATGGATTGGCTCAGTAAGCACCAAGGCTTATTAGACTGCGCCAATCGGACTGTCACTGTGACCAATGACCAAGGAGTCGAAGTCAAGTTTGCTTCCAACTCCTCTTCCGCTCAAGCCGTTCAAGTCAACTGTCTATCTGAAGTTGGGCTGGAGCAAGTACCGGTGGTATGCGAGTATCCTGATGTCTTTCCGGATGAACTACCGGGAATGCCCCCTGACTGTGACATTGAGTTCATCATCGAGCTCGTGCCCGGGGCAGGACCCATCTATAAGAAGCCTTATAGAATGGGGACGGAAGAATTAGCCGAGTTGAAGAAGCAGCTGGAAGAGCAACTGAGGAAGGGATTTATTCGCCCAAGTGCCTCCCCTTGGGGATCTCCTGTTCTGTTTGTGGCAAAGAGGGACGGTACCATCCGCTTATGCATCGACTATCGTTCCCTCAATGAAGTTACAATCAAGAACAAATATCCACTTCCCAAGATCGAAGATCTATTTGATCAGCTCAGCGGAGCCAAGGTGTTCTCCAAGATCGACCTCAGATCTGGGTACTACCAGCTGAAGATCAGACCCCAAGATATTCCGAAGACGGCATTCGTAACCAGATATGGCCTGTACGAGTGCACGGTCATGTCCTTTGGGTTAACCAATGCCCCAGCTTACTTCATGTATCTCATGAATAAAGTCTTCATGGAATATTTGGACAAGTTCGTTGTTGTCTTCATCGATGACATTCGTGTCTTCTCGAAGACGGAGGAAGAAAACGAGCAACATTTGAGGATGGTCCTAGACAAGCTTCGGGAGCACCAAATTTATGCCAAATTCAGCAAGTGTGAGTTCTGGCTGCATAAAGTTGGATTCTTAGGTCATGTCTTGACCGAAGAAGGATTATCAGTTGATCCCGCGAAGATCGAAGCTGTGAACCAATGGCAATCTCCAACGATCGTCAAGGAAGTCAGAAGCTTCCTCGGACTTGCGGGCTATTACCGCAAATTCGTGGAAGGATTCTCTAGCATTGCCCGCCCAATGACTCAGCTCCTCAAGAAGGACAAGAAGTTCAAGTGGACGCCAAAATGCGAAGAGAGCTTCCAAGAGCTCAAGAAGAGGTTGACCACCGCCCCAGTTCTGGCAACACCTAATATTCACAAGGAGTTCGTGATATATTGTGATGCCTCTCGAACCGGATTGGGAAGCGTTCTGATGCAAGAAGGCCGAGTCATAGCTTACCTCTCCAGGCAGCTACGACCTCATGAGGAGAACTACGCTACTCACGATCTTGAGTTAGCGGCAGTAGTTCATGCCTTGAAGACATGGCGGCATTACCTCCTAGGGAAAAGGTGTGAGATATACACAGACCACAAAAGTCTGAAGTACATTTTCACCCAAAAGGAATTGAACATGAGGCAGCGAAGATGGTTGGAACTCATCAAAGACTATGACCTCAGTGTTCAATATCACCCCGGGAAGGCTAACGTGGTGGCCGATGCCTTAAGCAGGAAGGCTTGCTCTTTGAATGCCATTATTCAAGAGAGGCAGCCAGCCTTGTTTAAGGAACTCGAACAATTCAGTTTGGAATTGGTCACCCCTGGATTTCTGGATCACTTGGAAGTCAGACCGACCCTGATGGACGAAATCAAGAAGGCACAAGATGGACACGCAAGCATCGAAGGCATCAAGAAGAAGATGAAGCTAGGCAAGGCCCCAGGATTCTCTGAAGACGAGCACGGGGTCGTTTGGTACAAAGGCCGCATCTGCGTACCAAACAAAATGGAGCTGAAGAACCTGATCCTGCAAGAAGCCCACGACACTCCGTATTCCATCCACCTCGGAGGAACCAAGATGTATCAAGACTGGAAGGCAAGATTCTGGTGGCACGGGATGAAAAGAGAGATTGCAACCTATGTTGCAAAGTGTGATGTCTGCCAAAGGGTCAAGGCTGAATATCAGCGACCCGCTGGATTGCTCCAACCACTCAAGGTTCCTGAGTGGAAGTGGGATAAAGTCGGAATGGACTTCATCACTAGATTACCAAGGTCAAATAGAGGACATGACTCCATCTGGGTCATAGTCGACCATCTGACCAAGGTGGCCCATTTCATTCCTGTCAAGACTACCTATTCAGGCTACCAGTTGGCAACTCTCTATATCAACCGAATCGTAAGCCTCCATGGTGTTCCACAAGAAATTGTGTCAGATCGAGGCACCCAGTTTACTTCAAGGTTCTGGAGAAGATTCCAAGAAGCCTTGGGAACCAAATTGTCTTTCAGCACAGCTTTCCACCCACAGACCGAAGGTCAGACTGAACGAGTAAATCAAATTCTCGAAGACATGCTCCGAGCCTGTGTCTTGGCATATGGAGACAAGTAGGAAGATTGTCTCCCTTTTGCCGAGTTCTCCTATAACAACAGTTATCAGTCGAGCCTTCAGATGGCACCATTTGAGGTGTTGTACGGACGCAGATGTCGCACACCCCTCAACTGGTCAGAGACTGGACAAGGGCTAGTCTTTGGACCGGACATTCTCCACGCAGCAGAAGAGCAAGTCCAACTAGTCAGAGAGCGTTTGAAGGCAGCCAAGTCAAGGCAGAAGAGCTATGCTGACACTCGATGCCGAGACATGAGTTTCCGTGTCGGAGACCATGTGTACCTGCGAGTAACCCCTCTAAAGGGAACCAAGCGTTTCCATGTTAAGGGGAAACTTGCGCAAAGATTTATTGGCCCTTTCAAGATCACCGACCGACGAGGAGAAGTGGCTTACCAGTTGGAACTACCACCTGAGCTATCCGATGTGCACAACGTATTCCACGTGTCAAAACTCCGGAAATGTCTCCAAGTTCCGAACAAGCCTAATCTCTACAAGGATGTTGATCACCAAGCCATTGATCTGCAGCCTGATTTGACCTACCGCGAGAAGCCCATTCGCATTCTGGATGAAAGAGAATGACGGACACGAAGCCGCACCATCAAGTACTTCAAGGTCTAGTGGAGCAACCACACGGAAGCAGAAGCAACCTGGGAACGTGAAGACTATCTTAGATCCGAGTTTCCCGATCTCTTTTAAGACCTAGTTTAGGAATCTCGGGACGAGATTCTTGTAAGGGGGGTAGGTCTGTCAGACCCTGCATTTTGTAACATGTTATTTGCATCAATGAAGCAAGAAAATTTGGACTAGCAATTTTTTTTTGGCATCATTTGGCTTTTATTTGGATTTGAGTTTTCCTTCATGTGTTCTTCATGTGCACATTAAAGTCAACTATTACCTCTTGTAGAATTCATCTCCATACCCAAAACTTCTTCCCAATGATCATGCCAAGTGTTATATAACAATATAGTATTTTCTTACAAAATTAATTTGGCCAAAATGTATTTTATAAATTTAGTATTCCTAAAACCCCTGAATTAAGGTTTGCACTGCAAGTGCTTGATTTAGGGTGAGAAAATTATTTCAAAAAGCATATTTGAGACCTAGTAGTCATAGAACTCCCAGAAACCACAAAGGTATAATTTTAAAAGTTATTTTCCTATTTTATTTAAAAGCTTTTTCTTAAGGTCAGAAATGGTCTTTAATAGGGAAAAATTATTTAAGTATTTCAAAAATATTGGCCAAAATTCAGGGTGACTCATAGGACATATATTGTCCATATATAAGAGTTTCAACACTTGGTCATGTTCAAAATAATGGGCTAATCCCTCTAAAACCCTTTCTGGATATTTCAAGCTGTTGAAATATTTACAAAGGGAATATTCTCCAAAAATTCCAGGGAAATTCTATCATGTCATATATGACATATTTGATGATCTTGCCAAGTCCCATGCCTTGGGAAGCAAGTAAACATCCTCAAAACCCCTCATAACCATTATGTCCCTATTTGAAGTTTGAGCAACTTTACATGGCCAAACTTATCCAAATGCTCTCAAACTTGGTGCACATGCTAGAATGGCCTAATAAGGCATCTAGACCAAATGGCACAAGATTTGGAGTAGGGTAACTTGATCAGAATACCCCAAAACCCTTTCTGTTCAAATGCAAATTTGAACAACTTTACATTACCAACTTTTTACCTGGAGCTTCAACCTTTGTGGGCATGATCAATACCCCAAATGATGAAACTACACAAAGTGGTGCATCAAGGGGGGATGATTAGCTTGACTTAAACAAGATGAAGCCATTTCTGTTGTTTTCTAGGGTTCACCAAAGTTACATTGGCTAGTTTCTTCAAATGAACCCAAATATGGTGAAACACCCTATTTTCATATGTCATTCAATCCTGCTAAGTGTCATGGAAAGTGGAGATCATTTGCTTGATCAAAACTTGATCAAACACCTTCTGCCTATTTACCAAAACTACCATCTTGACCCCTTTTACTATTTACCTTGGCCTCAATTTCCTACCACAGCTTCATCTAGTTACTATCTACCTCCAGTAACTCCCCCATGTCCCCAGCTCCATGATTGAGGGGTGAAAACCCTAGTTCACCTTGCTGGACATCCAAAACTCACCAAGTTACCAGCTTCTCTTCTCTCTCACAGCATCTCCACAACATCGAAGGCCTCATCCGTGTTGCTTGCATCACCCTGGACCC
>LR738711.1:717143610-717247084 GCA_902687465.1 Secale cereale | reverse complement strand
ACACGGCGGACGCGCCCAGAGGGCCAATGGCATGCCATGGCATGCAATAAGGCCGCTCCAGAGCGTGCTACAGTGCGCCCCCGCACTGTAGCTTCGCCCAATCGCCTGCCCCCGACAGCCTCGAGCTCTCCCCTCGCGCCAGTCGATGCCCCTCGACGTCCGCGACCTCCCCCGGCGCTGTCCCCCTCCTCCTCCGCCCTCCAGTGGCCGTCTTCACATGCGCGCTGGCCGCCCGCAGCCTCCACTCGCCGGCCTCACACGCGCGCGTTGTCTGGAGCTTCCCCCGCTCCTCCTCTCCCCTCTGCTAGGCGTAGGACTTGTCCACAAACCTCCCCGACTCAATCACAGGCACTAGCACGACCTCTGGCCTCGTCTACGACCTCGCCGGCGTACGAGTGAAGGAAATATGCCCTAGAGGCAATAATAAAGTTGTTATTTATATTTCCTTATATCATGATAAATGTTTATTATTCATGCTAGAATTTTATTAACCGAAAACTTAGTACATGTGTGAATACATAGACAAAACAGAGTGTCCCTAGTATGCCTCTACTAGACTAGCTCATTGATCAAAGATGGTTATGTTTCCTAACCATAGACATGAGTTGTCATTTGATCAATGGGGTCACACCATTAGGAGAATGATGTGATGGACAAGACCCATCCGTTAGCTTAGCAACTTGATCGTTTAGTATGTTGCTATTGCTTTCTTCATGACTTATACATGTTCCTATGACTATGAGATTATGCAACTCCCGTTTACCGGAGGAACACTTTGTGTGCTACCAAACGTCACAACATAACAGGGTGATTATAAAGGTGCTCTACAGGTGTCCCCGAAGGTACTTGTTGGGTTGGCGTATTTCGAGATTAGGATTTGTCACTCCGATTGTCGGAGAGGTATCTCTGGGCCCTCTCGGTAATGCACATCATAATAAGCCATGCAAGCAAAAGACTAATGAGCTAGTCACGAGATGATGTATTACAGGACGAGTAAAGAGACTTGCCGATAACAAGATTGAACTAGGTATTGAGATACCGACGATCGAATCTCGGGCAAGTAACATACCTATGACAAAGGGAACAATGTATGTTGTTATGCGGTTCGACCGATAAAGATCTTCGTAGAATATGTAGGAGCCAATATGGGCATCCAGGTTCCGCTATTGGTTAATGACCGGAGAGATGTCTCGGTCATGTCTACATAGTTCTCGAACCCATAGGGTCCGCACGCTTAACGTTTCGTTGACGATATAGTATTGAATGAGTTATGTATGTTGGTGACCGAATGTTATTCGGAGTCCCAGATGTGATCATGGACATGACGAGGAACTCCGGAATGGTCCGGAGATAAAGATTAATATATGGGATAATAGCGTTTGACCTCCGGAAGGGTTGCGGAATTCACCGGAAGGGGTTCCGGATGTTTCCCGAAATGTTTGGGTACGAGAACACTTTATTTGGGCCAAAGGGGAAAGCCCACGAGGCTTTAGGAAAGTGCAAAAGGAAGTTTTGCGGAGACCAGAGGCTAGACGCCAGGAACCCTGGCGTCTAGGGGGTAGACGCCGGGAACCCTGGCGTCTAGCCCTGGAGTCCGAGTGGGACTCTTTCCTTTCGGGCAAAACCGACTTTGAGGAGCCTTTTGCTCCAAGTTTCGAACCCAGGGCTCAACATATAAATAGAGGGGTAGGGCTAGCACCCAAGACACATCAAGATACACCAAGCCGTGTGCTGGCTACCCCGACCCTCTAGTTTATCCTCCGTCTAGTTTCTGTAGTGCTTGGCGAAGCCCTGCAGAGATTGTTCTTCATCAACAACCGTCACCACGCCGTCGTGCTGCCGGAACTCATCTACTACTTCGCCCGTCTTGCTGGATCAAGAAGGCGAGGACGTCATCGAGCTGAACATGTGCTGAATGCGGAGGTGCCGTACGTTCGGTACTAGATCAGGACGGATCGTGAAGGTGCACGACTACATCAACCTTGTTGATAAACGCTTCCGCTTTCGGTCTACGAGGGTACGTAGACACACTCTCCCCTCTCGTTGCTATGCATCTAGTAGATAGATCTTGCGTGATCGTAGGAAAATTTTGAAAATACTATGTTCCCCAACAGTGGCATCATGAGCCAGGTCTATGCGTAGATGATATGCACGAGTAGAACCCAAGTGAGTTGGGGACGATACTAGTCATACTGCTTACCAGCTTGTCATACTTTGCTTCGGCGGTATTGTGAGATGAAGCGGCCCGGACCGACATTACGCGTACGCTTACGCGAGACTGGTTTCACCGTTATGAGCACTCGTGGCTTAAAGGTGACTGGCGGGTGTCTGTCTCTCTCACTTTAGCTGAATCAAGTGTGGCTACGCCCGGTCCTTGTGAAGGTTAAAACATCACATACTTGACGAAACATCGCTGTGGTTTTTGTATGCGTAGGTAAGAACGGTTCTTGCTAAGCCCGTAGCAGCCACGTAAAACTTGCAACAACAAAGTAGAGGACGTCTAACTTGTTTTTGCAGGGCATGTTGTGATGTGATATGGTCAAGACATGATGAGTTATACGGTTTTGTATGAGATGATCATCTTTTGTAATGTTATCGGCAACTGGCAGGAGCCATATGGTTGTCGCTTTATTGTATGAAATGCAATCGCCATGTAATTGCTTTACTTTATCACTAAGCGGTAGCAATAGTCGTAGAAGCAATAGTTGGCGAGACGACAACGATGCTACGATGGAGATCAAGGTGTCGCGCCGGTGACGAAGGTGATCATGACGGTGCTTTGGAGATGGAGATCAAAAGCACAAGATGATGATGGCCATATCATGTCACATATTTTGATTGCATGTGATGTTTATCTTATTATGCTTCTTATTTTGCTTAGAACGACGGTAGCATTATAAGATGATCCCTTACTAAATTTCAAGGTATAAGTGTTCTCCCTGAGTATGCACCGTTGCGAAAGTTCGTCGTGCTGAGACACCACATGATGATCGGGTGTGATAAGCTCTACGTTCAAATACAACGGGTGTAAGCCAGTTTTGCACACGCAGAATACTCGGGTTAAACTTGACGAGCCTAGCATATGCAGATATGGCCTCGGAACACTGGAGACCGAAAGGTCGAGCGTGAATCATATAGTAGATATGATCAACATAAGATGTTCACCATTGATACTACGCCATCTCACGTGATGATCGGACATGGTTTAGTTGATTTGGATCACGTGATCATTTAGATGACCAGAGGGATGTCTATCTAAGTGGGAGTTCTTTAATTAATATGATTAAATTGAACTTTAATTTATCATGAACTTAGTCCTGGTAGTATTAGCATATCTATGTTGTAGATCAATAGCTCGCGATGTTGCTCCCCGTTTATTTTATATGTTCCTAGAGAAAACTAAGTTTAAAGATGTTAGTAGCAATGATGCGAAATTGTTCCGTGATCTGAGGATTATCCTCATTGCTGCACAGAAGAATTATGTCCTTGATGCACCGCTAAGTGACAGACCTATTGCAGGAGCAGATGCAGACGTTATGAACGTTTTGACAAAAGCTCAGTATGATGACTACTTGATAGTTTAAGTGCACCATGGTTTACGGCTTAGAACCGGGACTTCAAAAACGTTTTGAACGCCACAGAGCATATAATATGTTCCAAGAGTTGAAATTAGTATTTCATACTCATGCTCGTGTCGAGAGGTATAAGACCTCTGACAGTACTTTGCCTACAAGATGGAGGAGAATAGCTCAACCAGTGAGCATGTGCTCAGATTGTCTAGGTACTGCAATTGCTTGAATCAAGTGGGAGTTAATCTTCCAGATAAGATAGTAATTGACAAAGTTCTCTAGTCACTATCACCAAGTTAGTAGAACTTCATGATGAACTATAATATGCAAGGGATGACGAAGGTAATTCCCGAGCTCTTCGCGATGCTGAAATCGGCGAAGGTAGAAATCAAGAAAGAGCATCAAGTGTTGATGGTTAACAAGACCACTTGTTTCAAGTAAAGGGCAAAGGGATAGAAGGGGAACTTCAAGAAGAATGACAAGCAAGTTGTCACTCCCATGAAGAAACCCAAAGCTAAACTCAAGCCTGAAACTAAGTGCTTCTACTGCAAAGGAAATGGTCACTGGAAGTGGAACTGCCCTAGATACTTGGCGGATATGAAGGATGGCAAAGTGAACAAAGGTATATTTGATATACAGATTATTGATGTGTATTTTACTAGTGTTCATAGCAAACCCCTCGGTATTTGATACTGGTTTAGTTGCTAATGAGTAGTAACTCGAAATGGGAGTTGCATAATGAACAGAAACTAGTTAAAGGATGAAGTGACGATGTGTATTGGAAGTAGTTCCAAGATTGATATGATCATCATCGCACACTCCCTATACTTTCGGGATTAGTGTTGAAACTAAATAAGTGTTATTTGGTGTTTGTGTTGAGCATGAATATGATTTGATCATGTTTATTGCAATACGGTTATTCATGTAAGTTAGAGAATAATTTTTGTTCTGTTTACATGAATAAAACCTTCTATGGTCATACACCCAATGAAAATGGTTTGTTGGATCTCGATCGTGTGATACACATATTCATAATATTGAAGCCAAAAGATGCAAGGTTAATAATGATAGTGCAACTTATTTGTGGCACTGTCGTTTAGGTCATATTGGTGTAAAGCGCATGAAGAAACTCCATAGTGATGGACTTCTGGAATCACTTGATTATGAATCACTTGGTGCTTGCGAACCATGCCTCATGGGCAAGATGACTAAAACTCCGTTCTCCGGAACTGTGGAGCGAGCAACAGAGCTGTTGGAAATCATACATACTGATGTATGCGGACCAATGAGTGTTGAAACTCGCGGCGGGTATCATTATTTTCTGACCTTCACTGATGATTTGAGCAGATATGGGTATATCTACTTAATGAAGCACAAGTCTGAAACATTTGAAAAGTTCAAAGAATTTCAGAGTGAAGTGGGGAATCATCGTAATAAGAAAATAAGAGTTTCTACGATATGATCGTAGAGGTAAAATATTTGAGTTAGCGAGTTTGGCCTTCAGTAAAAACAATGTGAAATAGATTCACTACTCACGCCACCTGGAACACCATAGTGTAATGGTGTGTCCGAACGTCATAACCGTACTTTATTAGATATGGTGCGATCGATGATGTCTCTTACCGATCTACCACTATCGCTTTTGGGGTTATGCATTAGAGACAGCTACATTCACGTTAAATAGGGCACCATCTAAATCCGTGGAGATGACACCGTATGAACTGTGGTTTGATGAGAAACCTAAGCTGTCATTTCTTTAAGTTTGGGACTGCGATGCTTATGTGAAAAAGTTTCAACATGATAAGCTCGAACCCAAATCGGAGAGGTAAATCTTCATAGGATACCCAAAAGAAACTATTGGGTACACCTCCTATCACAGATCCGAAGGCAAGGTCTTTGTTGCTAAGAGTGGATCCTTTCTAGAGAAGGAGTTTCTCTCGAAAGAAGTGAGTGGGAGGAAAGTAGAACTTGATGAGGTAATTGTACCCTCTCCCGAATTGGAAAGTGGAACATCACAGAAACTAGTTCCATTGATTCCTACACCAATTAGTGAGGAAGCTAATGATGATGATCATGAAACTTCAGATCAAGTTTCTGCTGAACGTCGTAGATCAACCAGAGTACGTTCCGCACCAGAGTGGTACGGCAACCTAGTTCTGGAAGTCATGTTACTAGACCATGATGAACATACGAACTATGAGGAAGCGATGATGAGCCCAGATTCCGCAAAATGGCTTGAGGCCATGAAATCTGAGATGGGATCCATGTATGAGAACAAAGTGTGGACTTTGGTTGACTAGCCCGATGATCGGCAAGCCATCGAAAATAAATGGATCTTCAAGAGGAAGGCTGACACTGACGGTAATGTTACTGTTTACAAAACTCGACTTGTTGCGAAAGGTTTTCGACAAGTTCAAGGAGTTGACTACGATGAGACTTTCTCACCCGTAGCGATGCTTAAGTCTGTCCGAATCATGTTAGCAATTGCCGCATTTTATGAAATCTGGCAAATGGATAACAAAACTGCATTCTTTAATGGATTTATTAAAGAAGAATTGTATATGATGCAACCAGAAGGTTTTGTCAATCCTAAAGGTGCTAGCAAAATGTGCAAGCTCCAGCGATCCATCTATGGACTGGTGCAAGCATCTCGGAGTTGGAATATACGCTTTGATAAGTTGATCAAAGCATATAGATTTATACAGACTTGCGGTGAAGCCTGTATTTACAAGAAAGTGAGTGGGAGCACTACACCATTTCTGATAAGTATATGTGAATGACATATTGTCGATCGGAAATGATGTAGAATTTTTTGGAAAGCATAAAGGAGTGTTTGAAAGGAGTTTTTCAAAGAAAGACCTTGGTGAAGCTGCTTACATATTGCGCATCAAGATCTATAGAGATAGATCAAGACGCTTGATAAGACTTTCGATGAGTACATACCTTGATAAGATTTTGAATTAGTTCAAAATGGATTAGTCAAAGAAGGAGTTTTTGCCTGACTAGTAAGGTGTGAAGTTGAGTAAGACTCAAAGCCAGACCACGGCAGAAAAATATAGAGAGAATGAAAGTCATTCCCTATGCCTCAGCCATAGGTTCTATAAAGTATGCCATGTTGTATACCAAACATGTTGTGTACCTTGCCATGAGTTTGACAGGGAGGTACAATAGTGATCCAGGAGTAGATCACTGTACAGCGGTCAAAATTATCCTTAGTAACTGGATGACTAAGGAAATGTTTCTCGATTATGGAGGTGATAAAGAGTTCGTCGTAAAGGGTTACGCCGATGCAAGCTTTGACACTAAATCCAGATGACTCTAAGTATCAATCTGGATGCGTATTGAAAGTGGGAGCAATTAGCTAGAGTAGCTCCATGCAGAGCATTGTAGACATAGAAATTTGCGAAATACATACGGATCTGAATGTGGCAGACCCGTTGACTAAACTTCTCTCACAAGCAAAAACATAATCACACCTTATTACTCTTGGGTATTAATCACATAGCGATGTGAACTAGATTATTGACTCTAGTAAACCCTTTGGGTGTTGGTCACATGGCGATGTGAACTATGGGTGTTATTCACATAACGATGTGAACTATCGGTATTAAATCACATGGCGATGTGAGCTAGATTATTGACTCTAGTGCAAGTGGGAGACTGAAGGAAATATGTCCTAGAGGCAATAATAAAGTTGTTATTTATATTTCCTTATATCATGATAAATGTTTATTATTCATGCTAGAATTGTATTAACCGGAAACTTAGTACATGTGTGAATACATAGACAAAACAGAGTGTCCCTAGTATGCCTCTACTAGACTAGCTCATTGATCAAAGATGGTTATGTTTCCTAACCATAGACATGAGTTGTCATTTGATCAATGGGGTCACACCATTAGGAGAATGATGTGATGGACAAGACCCATCCGTTAGCTTAGCAACTTGATCGTTTAGTATGTTGCTATTGCTTTCTTCATGACTTATACATGTTCCTATGACTATGAGATTATGCAACTCCCGTTTACCGGAGGAACACTTTGTGTGCTACCAAACGTCACAACGTAACTGGGTGATTATAAAGGTGCTCTACAGGTGTCTCCGAAGGTACTTGTTGGGTTGGCGTATTTCGAGATTAGGATTTGTCACTCCGATTGTCGGAGAGGTATCTCTGGGCCCTCTCGGTAATGCACATCATAATAAGCCTTGCAAGCAAAAGACTAATGAGTTAGTCACGAGATGATGTATTACGGAACGAGTAAAGAGACATGCCGGTAATGAGATTGAACTAGGTATTGAGATACCGACGATCGAATCTCGGGCAAGCAACATACCGATGACAAAGGGAACAACGTATGTTGTTATGCGGTTCGACCGATAAAGATCTTCGTAGAATATGTAGGAGCCAATATGGGCATCGAGGTTCCGCTATTGGTTATTGACCGGAGAGATGTCTCGGTCATGTCTACATAGTATTGAATGAGTTATGTATGTTGGTGACCGAATGTTATTCGGAGTCCCAGATGTGATCATGGACATGACGAGGAACTCCGGAATGGTCGGGAGATAAAGATTAATATATGGGATAATAGTGTTTGACCTCCGGAAGGGTTCCGGAATTCACCGAAAGGGGTTCCGGATGTTTCCCGAAATGTTTGGGTACGAGAACACTTTATTTGGGCCAAAGGGGAAAGCCCACGAGGCTTTAGGAAAGTGCAAAAGGAAGTTTTGCGGAGACCAGAGGCTAGACGCCAGGAACCCTGGCGTCTAGGGGGTAGACGCCGGGAACCCTGGCGTCTAGCCCTGGAGTCCGAGTGGGACTCTTTCCTTTCGGGCAAAACCGACTTTGAGGAGGCTTTTGCTCCAAGTTTCGACCCCAGGGCTCAACATATAAATAGAGGGGTAGGGCTAGCACCCAAGACACATCAAGATACACCAAGTCGTGTGCCGGCTACCCCGACCCTCTAGTTTATCCTCCGTCTAGTTTCTGTAGTGCTTGGCGAAGCCCTGCAGATATTGTTCTTCATCAACAACCGTCACCACGCCATCGTGCTGCCGGAACTCATCTACTACTTCGCCCGTCTTGCTGGATCAAGAAGGCGAGGACGTCATCGAGCTGAACGTGTGCTGAATGCGGAGGTGCCGTACGTTCGGTACTAGATCGGGACGGATCGTGAAGGTGCACGACTACATCAACCACGTTGATAAACGCTTCCGCTTTCGGTCTACGAGGGTACGTAGACACACTCTCCCCTCTCGTTGCTATGCATCTAGTAGATAGATCTTGCGTGATCGTAGGAAATTTTTGAAAATACTACGTTCCCCAACAACAAGTCCACGGTGGACCGTGGGCTTGGCTATATAAGCACCCCCGAGCCCTCCACTCTGCACCAACAGCCTCCCCTCACCCCCAGCAACACTCCAGCACCACTTGTTCATCCCCAGAAAGCCCCTGTGCTCGGGATCGACCAGAGCTCCGCCGCGTCGGGCAACCGGCGATCTCGAGGTACAGGCCCTCTCCGCCCCTTCTCTCGCCCGATTTGGAACAGCCGTGCACCACTGATGCATTCGCCTCCCTTTTCTCCTTCTGCAGCTGCCGGATTCGAGCTAGCCAGCGACCTCCCGACGACCCTTCGCCGTCCCACCTCGCCGCCGGCGAACCAGGCCTCCCCGGCGAGTCGCACCACCACCACTGCATCCGCGACTCGCTGCTGAGTCCATCCCTGCCATCCGTTTGCCCCGCCGTGCCCGGATTCGCCGCCGCTGAGCTCGCCGTCGCCGTGGCCGAGAGGTTGAAGATGACAGGTGGGCCCCGCCTGTCATCCTCACCGCCCTCTCTCTCCCCTCGCAGTCGCTGATAGCCAGGCCCCGCCTGTCAGGTTTAAAATCCCGACGTGCGCGCGCTGGCTCCCGAGCGGCTGGGCTCTTCGCCCTGGGCCGTGCACTGTGGCCATTTTGGCCCAGTTGCACAGGGCCTTTTCTTCTTTTTCTTTTTTGTAAAGTTTCAAATAATTTTACAGAAATGAATATTTGTCCAAATAAATTAATTCCAACTCCTAAAATCTTGTAATATTCCAACCTATTTAATGGTATCACTTTCACACATATCCATGAAACTTTTCTGTTCTGTTCAAATTTAAACTCAAATTTGAGCATTAAAACTCATGTTCAAAAATCCTTAGATTCCATTCTGTCACTCCAAAACTCCAACTAAGAATTTTTGCCATCTTAGTTTTCCCTCTAGTATTTAACAAAAATAAGTTGACATTTTTCTAAGCACTTTGATTTTTCTGTTTTCATTGTGGTCTTATTTTCCCGTTGTTATTTTGCGACGATTAGATCCCGTATTTGACGAAGTTGCTGAAGAAGGAGAAGGAGAAGGATTTGAAGACTTTGAAGACCAAGCCAATCCAGGCAAGCAGCCCTTTGACCATGATACACTTGTTCTTCGGAACCCGTTTGTTTCCGATGCATGATGATAGAGTTACGATGGTGACCTAGTTTGAAACCACCACATGATGCATGCTTTACTCTTGATCTTGCCATGTGCTAGATGCAATGCATATGGTTAGTAGTGATGCTTAGAGATGCATGTGTGCCATGATACCTTCGTGGTTGCATTCTTTTCGAAAAAACCCGTCGGGTGCCATTCATGCCCGAGGGAGATGGTGAGTTGGGTAACCACTTGATGACGAAGTGGTGTACCGAGACAAGTGTGTGTGATGTTTTTCAAACGGATTGGTTTAAGTTGCGACCGTTATTCCAACCATACATGTGCAACCACTCTACCCCTTATGGGACGGGGCGTTATTGATTACTTAGGCCGATACTAGCATGGTGGCCGCATTACTAGTGACGGGAAGACTTGAGGTCTTTCCCGGGACGGGGTCGTGCTTGGATAGACGACCATGACTGTTTTCACAGGGCACCGGACACACCGTTGGTCCCTTCGGGTACGCGTGACATTGAAATTAGGGCAAATCCCGTGATCTATTGTTTGTACTCAAGGGCCGTGTACCAACGAGTGGACTCTATGTTAGTGTCGTCTAAGGAAAGATAATGACCTGGTGCTTCCCCCGGGTACTTGAGGTACTGCGGGATCGTTGGTGACACGAAAGCTTCCCGGATCTTGTGGGTAAAGTGTACAACCTCTGCAGAGTGTAAAACTATTCGAATAGCCGTGTCCACGGTCAAGGACAGTTGGGTAACCGCTCTTGGGTTACGTCCAATGTTTGCGAAACCTTGTGTGTATGTGTATGATAAGTCAAGGTGGTGACTTGACTCGATGAGATGAATCATAATCATGTTGATATCGGTAACCTGTCCTCGAGGTTACGAGAAATTATTGATGCATATACTTGATGGTAGAATATTTATTCTAGCCCATTGCTAGATTGCTCATTGTTGTTCCATTGCATTGTTACTTTGAACCAAATCATGGGTTGCTTGCGAGTACATTCAAAGTACTCATTGGCTTGCCACTAGTTATTTAATTGGCCAGGCATGGAGGAACAAGAATATGAAGAAGAGTTCTTTGGAGACGAACATGCGAACTAGGACGCTATCCCAGTCAGAATGCCTGTAGGGTTAAGGCAGATGGCATGGGTTCTACCTATCATCGAAGACTTCCGCTATTTGAGTTATTTTCTATTCAGCCCTTGAGGCTTTATCTATGTAAAACTTGGCCATAATGGCCATAATTTGTGTAAGACGATATGTATGGATGTAAGACTCTTGTTATTCAGCATATGTGTGTTCAGTGAGCATTGATCTCTGGGATCACTGTACACGTGCATTCGGTGATCTCGACTTCTAAGTCGGGGTCCCCACACTTGCGCAGCAGTTCCCGCGCAAGGCTAACCTTTCTTGAACTATCTTGGAAGTGGTCTCAGTTCAGTATTATTTTGTTATGCTGCAACGGTGCCCGGTTTTTGTAATCTGCTTCTTCGTTGCGCATTATGATCACTGGTGGCGAACTTAGATGCCTAGTGGATGTAATATACCATTAATCCTTTATTGTATAGTGTAGGTTGATTCTTAATTCTTACTAGTTACTGCCACCATTCGCTATATGAAAAAAAATCAGTTGTAGTCGACCAGGCCGAAACATTCGCCTCTAACGGGCCTGGTGTTTAGCGGGCCACAATTGGGCCGGCCTGCATCTTTCTTGGGCCCGAATCATTGGGGCCTTCACACTTTGCGCGAGGCCCACAACTTACACCGGCCTATAGTTGGGCCTTTTGTGGACCCAGCGCTTAGTTTGGCCTAGGTAGCGTTGGGCCATTAACAGGCTGAATATTGTACAGGCCTGTTACGGCCCAGATGAAACCATGGGCCTTTAGCAGGCCAAAATGCATATTGGGCCTCAATTTTCACTAGTTGTCGACGGGAGTTCAGCAGGTGATACGTCTAAAACGTATCTATAATTTCTGCTTGCTCCATGCCTCTTTTTTGTGATATTGCTATGATATTTATACACTTCCATACACTTTTGATCATATTTGGACTAAACTATTAAATCAGTGCACCCCAGTGCCGGTTTCTGTTTTCTGCTGTTTTTGTATTTCAGGTTTTCCCGTCACGTAAACTGTCAGAAAAATCCCGGAAATATTATATAAAAAATCAACGTTCCAGAAGCTTCCTGGCGGCCGAAGTAGGGCCAGAGGGGGGCCACCAGGGCTCCAGGCGCCCTGGTGGCGCGCCCCCCTCCTGGCCGCGCCGGGGGGCGCCTGGGCCCCCCAGGCCTCCGTTGATGCCCCCCTTTGGCATATATTTAACACGCGTCCCGAAACCCTCGAGGACGGAACCCTTTTTCGCGATCTCATCTCTGTTCCGCCGCCGCCGCGCTTCCAAGATCGGGAGCACAAGGAGAACTCTTCCCGACACCCTGCCGGAGGGGAGGATCACCACCGGGAGCCTCTCCACCACCATGGACGCCTCCCGGATGAGTTGTGAGTAGCCTCCCTTGGACCATGGGTCCATGACCAGTAGCTGTGTGATGTTCTCCTCCCCTTCTTGTGCTTCACTAATTAGACCACGTGAGCTGCCCTACATGATCGAGGCACATATGTAATCCTTATGCTGTTGCTATAATGAGTTTGCTGGGATCCGATGGATTGTGAGATTATGTTCAGATTGTGTTTGAGTAATATATTTGATTTACCTCTTTTATATTTATGTTCTTGAGTAATTCTTGCATGTTCTCCGTTGCTGTTTATTGCTTTGGCCAAGTAGTAGGTAGTGACTCCAAGAGGGAACGTTATGCTTGATTGTGGGTTCATGCCCCTCGATGACTAGCTTGAGTGACAGAAACATGAGTCTAGGGGATGTGCTGTTGCCACAAGGGGGAAAACAACGGTGCTTGTACTCGTGGGTGCAAGGATTGTTTACTTTACGCAAAGTTCTTTTAATGCAGTTGTTTGTTGCTTTGAGTTTACACTATGGGTGGGACTCGCAACTTAATACCAGCGAGATGTTCTGGATAGATATCTCAAGGTGGATGATTAGTAGTAGATGCAGATGGATTTCGGTCTACTTACCTTGGCGTACCACCCATGCTTTGAACCTCTACCTTTCTTGCAACATAGTTAGCATTGGTTTGCGCACATAATTCTGTCAATTGCCCAGCTGTAATTCGTTTACCTCACATAGCTGTTTTATCGTCTTTTGGGAGAGAGACATCACTAGTGAACATCATGGGACCCCGGTCCATATTACCATCATTGATCACATCCGCTATTTACTTTCTGCTTTTACTTACTAGTTGCAGCAATACCTATCACTATTATCTCTTGCGTTTGATCCTTTGTAAACGACAAGGCCGGAGGGATTGACAACCTCTCTGTACTCGATGGGAGCAAAGTTATTTGTATCTGTGTGCAGGTCCAAGTTGATTGCTAAGTATCTGGCGCCATTACGGTTGACACCTTCTTGTTGAACCTTGGAGTCTCAGGGGAAATCGATCCTTGGTATCTTTGCCAAGGGAAAACTACCGCTACACTACATCTCAAACCTTCCACTTGGGGTAACCAACGAGGGGCGAGAAGCCATCAGCAGGCTGAAATGTAGACGGGGCCTTTTTGGGCCCAGTTATATCACGGGTAGTTACCAGGCCGAAACATATTTCGGGCCATAGTTGGCCCACTGATATCATGTGCCTTTAAGAGGTCGAAAGCTTAGTACAGACATCAACGGGCCGAATTATGCGACATGCCTCACTCCCAGAGTCACGTTGGGCTTAACTGTTGCCACCTTTATCACGGGCCGTTAGTGGGATCGATGTCCTGTCGGACCATATACGGCCCATGGGCAGCATGGGCCATTCCCAGGCCGAAACTCACAACGGCTGAAATGGGCCCATGTCTACATCGGGCCTCTAACAGGCCGAAATTCACTGGGCTGTAATTGGGCCCAAATATTCGGCGAACAATTAACATGCCAGATCTGGCTTCGGGAAGTAAATGGGCCTTTATTAAGCAGACCGTTATTGGGCTGGCCCACTAGTACCTGAGTAAGTACTACGGGCCTTTGACTCGGCCGGCCTATTTAACCTACATGGGCCTCTGTTGGGCCGTGCCACGTGTTGACGTATCATAGGCCAAAAGACATCATGGGCCGGAAGTTAAAACGGGCTGGAATTATATTGGACGGCCCAAATGACGCTACTGGGCCTAATTCGGATAGGTCGTAAACAGGCCCTAGGTTAGCGGGCTGTAAATGGGCTATATGCGAACATGTCGTTAACAGGCTTGTCGTGGGCTGGCCCGCCCCCTTTTGACCAAGTCAAACAAGCCGGACTTTCACAGGAATGGGCCTCTATTAGGCCGTGCCACGTGTCGACGTATCATAGGCGCTTTGTGTCCGATGAGTGGATGGCATCTGTCCCAACGGTGAGCCGACACGTGTTTCCTCCAGCCAATGAAGATTTTACACATGGAAAATCCCCGTTGGTTGGGGCTGTTAACGGGTTATCGGATCCAAAACCGGACCCGATAGCTTAACGGCGTTCCGTTACGGTGGATGCCAAGTGTCGGTCACCCTTGACGAAAGCACTTCCGTGATGCGCAATTTATCGTCATGGAAGTGGACACTTCTGTGACGATAATTTTGGTAATGTCATGGAACACTTCTACAACTGCACATGTATGACTATTTTCATTCTGTCATAAATTTTTCATGGATGTACATGCATGACAGAAAACGTGACCTACTGTGACAAACACGTATCATCACGGAAGTGTATTTTTTTGTAGTGAAGACTGATTGCCAAGAGTTAGCCGGGTCAATCAGATGACCTAATGGAGTTGAAGCAACTGGATACAGGTAGGATGACCCACAGGTTATGTCCTCTTTGGTCGAATACGCCTATGTTTGAACATAACCTAGTCAAATGGGTAGTAAAGCTGTGTTCTCTTCGGTCGAATATGCCTATGTTTGAACATGAAGCCCCCAAGTGACATACTTACAAATTATTATCATAAAGGGCTTATGCTGAAGTTGTGCTATGCATCCAATTCTCTGTGATCCCTGTAATTTGGGTAGTAAGCCTCTTGAGAAAACATGTATAATGATGACAAGGACTCAGCTTTGAAGAAAAAATGGCACATGACCCGAATTAGCGGCGATGCCGGCTTTATTAGATTGTACTAGTATTTACATCATCGAATTACATCATTAGATCCGGAGGCTTAGGTATAGTAAGGCCGGAGGTGAGCAATATTCCACAGCCGATTAGTCTCCTCCTCTGATGTGCGTGAATCCTTGTGTTCTCAAATGTCGATCAGATAGTATGACCCGTTATGCAGATTCTTACTGACGACAAAAGGTCCCTCGCAAGGCGGCGAAAGTTTATGCATGTCAGTCTGATCTTGGATGAGCCGGAGAACTAAATCGCCTTCTTGAAAGGTTCTGGTCTTGACCCGCCGGCTGTGATATCGTCGTAAATCTTGTTGATAGATTGTTGAACAAGCCGCCGCGAGATCACGCTCTTCATCTAACCGATCCAACGCATCCTGACATGCCTTCTCATTATCAGCTTTGACGTAAGCCGCCACTCGGGGCGAGTCATGACGGATATCGCTGGGAAGAACCGCCTCAGCTCCATAGACCATGAAGAAGGGCGTGTAACCTGTAGATATGTTGGGTGTTGTATTAATGCTCCATAACACAGAAGGTAACTCTTCTACCCAACAATCCGGCGTTCTCTTTAGAAGAACCATGAGCCGGGCTTGATCCCTCGCAGAATCTCTTGGTTAGCCCGCTCTGCTTGACCGTTGGAGTGGGGGTGAGCCACAGAAGAAACATCAAGTCGGATATGCTCACGCTGACAAAACTCCCTCATAGCACCCTTAGACAGATTAGTACCATTGTGTGTTATGATACTATGGGGAAAACCAAACCGGAAAATCACCTTTTTGATGAATTGAACTATCGTTTCCGCATCACACTTGTTGACTAGATCTGCCTCAATCCACTTGGTAAACTTGTCCACTGCCACCAAAAGGTGGGTTTTCTTATCTTTGGACCTCTTGAAAGGTCCTACCATATCAAGCCCCCAAGTCTCAAATGGCCAGGTTATCGGAATCATCCTCAACTCTTGAGCCGGAACATGAGCGCGCTGTGAAAATTTATGACAACCGTCACATCTGCTGACCAAGTCTTCAGCATCAGCATGGGCCGTCAACCAATAGAATCTGTGACGAAAAGCTTTTTCCACAAGAGATTTAGAGCCGGCGTGATGACCACAATATCCCTCATGAATCTTCCGCAGGATCTCACAGCCTTCCTTAGGTGAGACACAACATTGAAACTCCCCTGTAACACTACGAGGGTGCAACTCTCCGTTGCCAATCGTCATTGACTTAGACCACCGGGTTATCTGTCTGGCCAAGATTTCATCCTCTGGTAACTCACCCCTAGTCATATAAGCCAAATACGGAACCGTCTAGTCCGGTATGACATGAAGAGGCGTCATAAATTGTGCCTTCGGGTCAGGAATAGCAAGGTCCTCCTCTATAGGCAACTTGACAAACGGGTTAAGCAAAACATCCAGAAAGGTGTTGGGGGGCACCGGCTTACGTTGAGATCCTAACCGGCTTAAGGCGTCAGCTACCTCGTTCTTCCTTCGATCAATATGCTCAACTTGGTAATCCTTGAAGTGACCCGCAATAGCATCAACCTCTCAACGATAAGCCGCCATGAGTGGGTCCTTGGAATCCCAGGTGCCAGAAACCTGCTGAGCTACTTGATCTGAATCGCCGAAACATCTTACCCGGCTTAAATTCATCTCCTTGGCCATCCGAAGACCGTGGAGCAAGGCCTCATACTCAGAGCATCTCCAGCCGTTGGCCCCCCAGGGAGGGCCTAAAAGCGCCGCCTGGGGGTGAACCGGCGCAAAAATTGGGCCTGGGGCGAGTTGGTCCCCAACCGCCGGCCACAGAGCCGCCCCCAGGCGCGTATTAAAAAAATAGCACCGTTCGGCGAAGTTCTGCTAAAAACACGTTCAATTTCGGCCAAACATGATAAATTTCGGTGAAATTCACGGATTTTCATTACATTAACCTAATCTAAAAAAACTAGCTGAAGTCGTCGCCGCCATCGTCGTCGTCGGCCTTCTCCTCCTTGAAGCGGGCGCCCCTGCTGTACCCCTGCCCGGCGTCGCCATGGCGGACTGGTGGCGGCGCGTCATCGTCGTCACCGTCGCAGTCGCATATGACGACGACTCCACCTTCATCGCGGCCGCGTCGGTGCTCCTCGAAGCGGCGCAGGGCGGCGCGCTGGCGCTCCTTCTCCTTCTCCCGGCGCGCCTTCTCCATCGCGATGGAGTCCTGACGCGCCCATTCCAGGGCCGCGTCGTCGTCGTCGAACTCCGTCTTCACTGGTGCCAGCCCCGGCTCCGTCTTTGGCATGACGAAGCGCGGAGGAGCCGACGAGGAGGCGCGTCGGCCGCGCTCGTTGATGACGATGCCGGCGCTGCGAATGCGCCGACCGAGCGGCGTCTCCGCCACAGGCTCGGCCTTGACGCCGAGGTGCGCTGGAGTGCCGGAGGAGTGAGAAGAAGAGCACGAGGAGGAAGACGAGGAGGAGCCGAACCTCCTTGGCGCCCATGCCCGTCGGTGTTGCGATGGGGCGGCCCCCGTCGCCGGATACGTCAACGGCGGGTTGTTGCCGCCGTCGAGGTACGTCAGCACGCCCTCCAGCGTGCGGCCAGGGACGCCCCACCACAGGTGGCGCCCCTCGATGTTCTTCACATCGCCGACCACCGGCGCGCCGTTCGTGGACGCCAAGCGCTGTTGCTGGCGGCGCTGGAAGTACGCCGCCCAAGCCGCATGGTTGCCGGCGGCATACTGGGGGAGGGAGCGCTCGTTGTCGGTCAAGGAGGCGCGCACGACCTCGACCTCCTCGGCAAAGTACTTGGGCTTCGCCACGGCGTCGGGCAACGGGGGAACGGGCACTCCCCCGTCGCTGAGTGATAACCCTCAACCGTAAGGGATCGAGATAGTCTTCGTGGGTAAGAATAACCCAATTTATTGATTCGACACACGTGGAGCCAAAGAGTATTTATAAGCTTTAACAGTTGAGTTGTCAATTCAACCGCACCTGAAATATACTTACTTGCAACAAAAGATAAGCGGTAACAGTGATATGATAGTGATGATAGTAATAGTAAAAGTAAATAGCAAAAAATAAATAGCAGTAGTAAATGGCAAAAGTAGCAACTAGTGACAAGCAAGGTTTAAAATACTATAGGCTAGGGAGATGGATGGTTGGGCGCTGCATGGACGAGATAGTTTCTAACTTGGGGCACGGCACACGGAAAAGTAATGATCATCTAGGCAAATATCAAACATTAGGCATGTATCCCGTAGGTAGTTGTACGTGCTTGCAATAAGAACTTGCACAACATCTTTTGTCCTAGCATCCCGCTACGAACGGGGCCAGAAGGAACTAATGGATATTAAGGTGCTCCTGTCAAAGAGCACCGGAACAAAGCAATGAACTCAATGGATACATGTAATCCTCAAACTACGGACCATCCCCTTTGGTGTCCCAAGCTGTCACTTTTGGGATCGCCGGTTCCGAACCGTAACAGGTGCATACAACTCATAGATAGGATCACGAACACAAATATATTCATGCAAACACATATGGTTCAGATCTGAAATCATGGCACTCGGGCCCTAAGTGTCAAGCATTAAGAATAACAAGTTGTAGCAAAGATGATAAGCACCATAGTAGATGATAGGCAACATGCCCCAAACAATCTGACGATCTATTACATGATCTAACTCATCCAATCCCTACCATCCCCTTCGCCTACAGCAGGGGAATTACTCACTCATGAAAGGGCAAGTCATGGAGGGATGATGGAGTGGTGATGATGATGACGATGGCGACGATCTCCCCTCTCCGGAGGCCAAATCAGCCTCCAGATTAGCCCTCCCGAGGAAGAACAGAGGGTGGCGGCGGCTCCGCGACGAAAAACTGTGAAAGAACTTCTGATCTGGGGTTTCTGCGTCGGGAGGAAAAATACGGGCTGAAGTAGGGCACTAGGGGGTGTGGGCCCCACCCAGGCGCCCCCCGGCGCGGCCCAGGGGGGGCGCGCCCACAGGGCGCCTGGGCACCCCCTGGCCCCCCTCTAGCCCCACTTTTGGCATCTGGTTCCTTCGGGTGCGTGGATTTTCTGTGATTTTTCGTGGATTTTTCTGAGATCCTTAAAAATCCGTTTTCCTGCACACAAATAAACCATACAGGCAGCTCTGCTGAAAACAACATCAGTCCGGGTTAGTTTAGTCCAAATCATGCAAGAATGAGGTCAAAACAATATCAAAAGTGTTTGGAAAAGTACATACGTTTGAGACGTATCAACTCCCCCAAGCTTAGCATATTTCTTGTCCTCAAGCAATTCAGTTCAACGAACTGGACGCGACAAAGAAAACTTTGACAAACTCTTTTGCTTCATTAGATGTATATAAGCATGTACTACGAAAAGAGTTTAGCAAGTATTGAAACAATACTTAGGACAATGCAAGGAGCAATCCTTCTTTCAAGTGACCAGTCACAAATACTTAAGAGTAAATAATATATTACTGAAAATCAAGACAAGATCACATTGCACATAGCTTGAGCATATTAGGGTGGTATCTCGCTAGCCTCCATGAGTGAAGCAAAACATAAATGCAGAGACTCCTCCAGAGTTTTAAAGGAGACTAGAGCTAAGAATTTCAGAATAAATCATATCACAAGTATGCAGAAGACAATGTAATACTTTGGGACAATGCACATTACACTCAGAATGACAATTATGCTCTCCTAGTCAGTGCTTTGAAGAAAGAAGGTGAGACTCTCGAACCGTGGCTTTTATTGGCAAAGTTGAAAACCCGTGATCGGAAACAAAAACTAAACATGTACCAGGGCTCTTGGTTATAAAAACAGAAGTAAATATGTTTTTGAGAGGTGCATATTTCGTCAACGAATGCTAGCAGATAACTCAATCACTTTTTAAGCTAGACAAGTCTCGAGGAACGGCTCCCGCATGAGGACGATCACATCCTCTTAATCTCCTTTGTTTATCACTGCCAAAGTTTTTTGATTTCTCATGAACAAAGCGTGAAGGAGGGTTTGTTTGTTATATTATCTTTTTGAGCCGGGCGCACTCAATGCCAGTTCCTTCTCGTATTAGGGGTTTGCACATTATACATGCAATCTAGGGGTGAAACTTGTCCAACTTAAAAAGATCATGAATTAACTACTACTTCCTCATGAGCTAAAACATAGGCACAAAAAGAGAATTGCTTTTGAATAATTTCGACATGGTACACGAAAGTCTTCATTAGGAATGGCAGGTAAATACCTTGTATAGGAAGGTATAGTGGACTCATGTGGCATAACAGGTTTAAAGGGTTTGGATGCACAAGCAGTCATTCCGCTTAGTACAGGTGGAGGTTTAGCAAAAGACTGGGAAGCGACCAACTAGAGAGCAATAACGGTCATAATCATGCAGAGTGACAAAGCAATCATTGAATCGGGCATGACAGTGATATAACTATTCTAAAACTCAAAGATCATCAAGGCAAAGTAGACTTTTAGTCTTAAACATGTGTAAGCATGTGCCAAGTCAATCCAAAAATTCTCTAAAGGGAAATACCACCTTAGTATACCAGACTTATGAACAGTGCCATGCATGTAGATCATTTCAATAACACATTATATACTCTAGTTATTCGGGACTAGCCACAAGGAAAGCATGAACCACTGGAAGAGCATTGTAAACATAGCACAATGTCGCTACAAGCTGGTCTCTAGATCATAAGTACAGGCATATGTACAAAAGTAGAAACAATAAGAGTTCATACCGGTCTTCCTCGTTGCTTCCTTTCAGTCGATCTTCATCATTACTGCTTGTCACTTGCACGATCGAACGTAGGAAATATAATCAAATGCCATCACGGACTCAAGCTGATCTCTGAAAACAAAGCAAACTAAAGAGAAAAAGAAATCTTTTTGGTTTTTTCAAAGGTTGAATAAAAGCGAAAGAAAGAGAAAATCTTTTTGTTGTTTTTGCAAAGAGAGAAATAAAGAAGAACGGGCAAAAACTTCGAAAAGATCAAAGTGAATCAAACGGATAATACAATGGAAAAGTGAGAAGGGCACATACTCCCCCAAGCTTAGGCTTTGGGCCTAAGTTGGTTAGCAGCTACTGCCCCCAGGAGCCTCCTGCTCCAGGGGTGTGGTGGTGAGTCCACGGGTCGTAGAAGGATGCTGGCGCGTACACCGAACTCCTCGGAGTCTCCCACGAGGAAGGTTCCGAACGCCAAACAGAGGAAGACCCTTCACCAAACTCGGTGGCGGTCTCTTCCTGAAAATGTGGTATCTCACCGTGCCTCTCCTCGTCGGGCACAACCCCCTCCATAGGGTTATGAAACTGATGCTGGACCATGAACTCATCGAACTGGACAACATCAAAGGACCATCCGTTCCTGCGAGAAAAATCAAACAAAAGAGGTGCAGGTAGGCGGATCCCGCGTTCCGCGGTAGTTCCGGAACGCAAGATATAAACAAGGTTATCAAGCTCAGAACCCATGGTAACAAACTTATGCCTTTTCATAGCAGCAAGATCAATGCTTAAATAAGTAAAAGGAGTATCATCAGGGTGTGGGGTGCCTCCAAGATGCTCTAAGATAAGTGTGGCATAAATGCCACCATATAAGTTCCCCTTGTTACCGTTCATAGCAAGGCGTCGAGCAATTAAGGTACCAAGATTATAATCAGACCTCCCTGAGAGGGCTGTTGCCAGGATAGCAATATCCGGAGCAGAAATGCTGCTCGTGTTGTCACGAGCTAACACCCCCCTAGCAATATAATACGCAAAATACCTGAGGTGAGGAAACAAGATGCTGGAGATCTTCGACCGATGAATATCCCTCGTACCCATGCTGCAGAGAGAGTTGATGACGGTTTTCAGCTCGGAGGGCTGAGTGGCCATCCTAGCCGTCCTCCCAACGTTCGGCACACCTATTACTTCACAAAAATTTCCCAAAGTCATGGTGATAAGATCATTATAAATTTTAAACTCAATAGCACCTGAATCAGGATTATATCTAAAACTGTTAATGAAATCGAAGGTGAGTTTTTGATACTGAGTAACACGGCTCGTGACGAGTCGTGTCAAACCTGCATTAGCACAAAGTTTATAAAACTCATCCTTGATTCCCGCAGCTTCCATGAATTCATCACACGGAAATGTCATCGCATGTGCTGGACTTGTGTCTTCCAACAACTCCAGGGGCACGTGATCTTCATTATAGCTCACCCTAGCAGTCGATGGTGAAGCTGCGGCTCTAGTGACTCGATCGGAGTGTGCGGGCGTCCTCTTCTCAAGCCATCCTTTTGCCCTTCCTAACAAACTCATTTCTGAATTTTTTTTACAATTTACAAAAATGAGGATTAAAACAAAGTGAGCTAAGGCAAACTACTCAACTCACTTGCCCAAGGCATAAACTTGCATCAAAACTTGGAAAATAACTTTCTACACATGCATGCAAGATCATCTCTACAGCACCAAGAACTACTAAATACTCACAAATGAGGCCACCAATCAAAAATCTAATTGGAGGGGTGGAGGAGTCACATACCAGGGAGTATTTGCTCAAAATTTCAGCTCAAATGATGGGCTGTAGAGAGAGATCGAAGAATCGCCTCCAAGAACAGCAAGAACAGCAAGAATAGGACCAGAACTCGGGTTTCTGGAGAAAAAGAGAGAGGAAGGAAGAAGAAGTACCTAGAGGGGGGTCCCGTGGGCCCCAGGCGCCCTGTGGGCGCGGCCAGGGGCTGGGCCGCGCCAGCTGGCCGCCTGGGCCACTGGTGGCCCCCCTGGCTGGCCCCAGGACTTTCCGGGTCTCTCCCGACGTGGAAATTTTTATAATAATTTTTCTGGAATTTTTCTGAAAACTTCACTGTTGAAAATTTTTCGAAGTTCAAAAAGCTACGAAACTCTCTGAAAACTTGAAGCAGTTAGTAGTATTGTGAAGCTTCAAAAACATAGATACTTGGTACAGCAAGTAGGACAACACTAAAAACAAATGAAAACATAGCAAGCTCAACTTTTTATCCATATAAAACATGTTCACTAGTAAGGTTGATCAAGTCTTACCAACAAACAAGCGATATATAGAGCAAAAAGTCTCACCTCCTACGAAGTAATCACTGAACCTTTACCTTGATGGACATTGTCCCTACCATGATAGTTTTGTATTTATGAGGCACATGTAGTGTACAGTCCCATTCTCCAATTTTCACGGTCTCGATATTCTCTATAGAGTTGAGGGCATGCCTCCTTTCGGTCTTCTTCGGAAAATATACCGTGTGTTCTTTATCATTCACATGGAAGGTAACCTTCCCTTTGTTGCAATCAATAATAGCACCTGCGGTTTTAAGGAAAGGTCTACCAAGAATAATGGACATGCTCCCATCCTCGGGCATGTCAAGCACAACAAAATCAGTAAGAATTAAACAATTAGAAACTTCTACGGGAACATCCTCACAAATACCTATCGGAACAGCGGTGGACTTGTCAGCCATCTGAAGGGAGATATCTGCAGGAATTAGTTTCTCTAAACAAAGCCTCTCGTAAAGAGAGAGAGAGGCATAACACTCACTCCTGCTCCAAGATCACATAAGGCAGTTTTGACATAATTATTCTTTATGGAGCAAGGAATGGTGGGTATACCTGGATCACCGAGCTTCTCAGGAATCTTTCCACTGAGAGAATAGTTAGCAAGCATAGTAGATATTGCATCATTAGGAACTTTTCTTTTATTAGTGACAATATCTTTCATATTTTTTGAATAAGGAAGTAACTTAATAGCATGAGTCAAAGGGATTTGAAGAAAAAGAGGTTTAATCCATTCACAAAACTTACTGTAATGCTCTTCTTCTTTAGATTTGATGGACTTACCTGGAAAGGGCATGGGTTTCTGTACCCATGGTTCTCTCTCCTTGCCATGTTTTCTTGCGATGAAGTCTTCTTTAGTGTACCTCTTACATTTGTCAGGTGCTTCTTCTTCTCGAACTTCAGGTGGATCATTCTTCTCATTATTATTACCTTCAGGTCCAGCACCATCTTCAGTCTCAACATCGGAGATAGATACACTGTTGGGATCAATAGTTGGTTCTTCCTCTGCAATAGGATCATTAGAATTGTCAGTCTCCTTATGTTTCTTCTTCTTCTTTGGAGAGACAACAATTTCTTCTTCCTGCATTTGAGAATCTTGCTCGATTCTCTTCGGATGTCCCTCTGGATAAAGAGGATCTTGAGTACTAGTTCCTCCTCGGGTCTTAATCCCAAAAGCCTGCAATTTATCTTGTTTGGCATTGTTAGCAAGCAAATCTCTTTGCACATTAGAAATTTGATCAAGCTGAGTTTGAACCATATGAAAATGCTTCACAAGACATTGAACATCATTAACTGTTCTATCTAAAACATCAAGCAACTTTTTGATAGCAAGGGAATTATCATGCAACTGACTTTCTATCCTCTCATTAAAATGATTCTGTTTCATAATAAAATTATCAAACTCATCTAAACATTGATCAGGAGGCTTACCATGAGGGATGTCACCTGCGTTGAAATCTAAAAGAGAGTGTACCTCTACCATAGGAGAGTGAGTGGTAGGCTCACACTGCTTCTCAATAGGGGGTAGATTCTTCACGTCTTCAGCTTTAATACCTTTCTCTTTAATAGACTTCTTTGCTTCTCGCATATCCTCGGGGCATAGAACAAACATGCCCCTCTTCTTTGTTGGTGGAGGTGGTTCAGGGATGGACCAATCTTCATGGTTTTTGGCAATCCTGTCCATTAAGTCTTCCGCATCGTCCGGTGTTCTTTTCCTGAAAACACAACCAGCACAACTGTCCAAATAGGACCTGGATTCATCAGTTAGACCAGCATAGAATATATCGATCAATTCATTCTTAGGGATTTCATGTCCTGGTCTAGCCCGAATCAGACCGCAGTACCTCCCCCAAGCTTTTGGGAGGGACTCATCCTGCAACTGTTTAAAGTTATAAATTCTTTGTAGAGCAGCATGTTGCATGTGAGCAGGAAAGTACTTATCAACAAAAGAGTGAGCTAAGTCCTAAGGACTCTTAATGGAACCGCATGGAAGTGAATCATACCATGCTTTAGCACCCTCCTTCAAGGAGAAAGGAATAAGCTTGGTTACATAAAAGTATCGTATATTCTCATCTGTGGTAAACAGGCTACCTAACTCACCGAGTTTAGTCAGGTGTGCAATAGCATCATCATTTTCTCTGCCATAAAAGGGGTCAGCTTCAACCATAGGTATAAGTGAAAGATCAACAGAGAAATCAAAATCAGGATCATCAATGCATATAGGAGATGTAGCAAACTCAGGATTAGGAACGGTTTTGTTTTTCAAAGAGTGTTTTTCAAATATTTTCTTAATAACTTCAGGGTCAGAGCCAGCAAACTCTGTCAGTTCCCTGCATAAATCTTCATCAAGCATATAGTAATCATCATCAAGGAGCCTCTCTTTGAGTTTACTCAAATCAGGATAATCATAAGTTTCACCAATAGGGTAGCGAGCAATAGGAAGTTCAATTCCATATTTTTCAGCAGCAGCAGCAATTTGTTTCTCAAGAGCATAACCAAGCGAACTAATATCATCATCAAAAGTAGTAGAAGCATCATCAAGAGTATCAGACATAGTAACATATTCAGTAGGAGCATCATGTGGTGGTGGTGAGGCAAACTTACTCATAACAGAAGGTGAATCAAGCGTAGCACTAGTGCTCAGAGCAGTACCTCTTCTTGTAGTGGATAGTAAGATCGGAACCTTGGGGTCTCCTTTCTTACCCATAGTGAATAAAGTGCAGCAGGTAGAATACCTCAAGTAGACTTGTAAATATTGCTATGCTCCCCGGCAACGGCGCCAGAAAACGGTACTTGATAACCCTCAACCGTAAGGGATCGAGATAGTCTTCGCGGGTAAGAATAACCC
Organism: Secale cereale; assembly: GCA_902687465.1. Taxonomy (NCBI): domain Eukaryota; kingdom Viridiplantae; phylum Streptophyta; class Magnoliopsida; order Poales; family Poaceae; genus Secale; species Secale cereale. The sequence goes on along the minus strand of LR738711.1, from coordinate 717,220,995 downwards.
AATTTATTGATTCGACACACGGGGAGCCAAAGAGTATTTATAAGCTTTAACAGTTGAGTTGTCAATTCAACCGCACCTGAAGTATACTTACTTGCAACAAAAGATAAGCGGTAACAGTGATATGATAGTGATGAAAGTAATAGTAAAAGTAAATAGAAAAAGTAAATAGCAAAAGTAAATAGCAATAGTAAATGGCAAAAGTAGCAACTAGTGACAAGCAAGGTTTAAAATACTGTAGGCTAGGGAGATGGATGGTTGGGCGCTGCATGGACGAGATAGTTTCTAACTTGGGGCACGGCACACGGAAAAGTAATGATCATCTAGGCAAATATCAAACAGTAGGCATGTATCCCGTAGGTAGTTGTACGTTCTTGCAATAAGAACTTGCACAACATCTTTTGTCCTACCATCCCGCTACGAACGGGGCCAAAAGGAACTAATGGATATTAAGGTGCTCCTGTCAAAGAGCACCGGAACAAAGCAATGAACTCAATGGATACATGTAATCCTCAAACTACGGACCATCCCCTTTGGTGTCCCAAGCTGTCACTTTTGGGATCGCCGGTTCCGAACCGTAACAGGTGCATACAACTCATAGATAGGATCATGAACACAAATATATTCATGCAAACACATATGGTTCAGATCTGAAATCATGGCACTCGGGCCCTAAGTGTCAAGCATTAAGAATAACAAGTTGTAGCAAAGATGATAAACACCATAGTAGATGATAGGCAACATGCCCCCAACAATCTGACGATCTATTACATGATCTAACTCATCCAATCCCTACCATCCCCTTCGCCTACAGCAGGGGAATTACTCACTCATGAAAGGGGAAGTCATGGAGGGATGATGGAGTGGTGATGATGATGACGATGGCAACGATCTCCCCTCTCCGGAGGCCAAATCAGCCTCCAGATGAGGGTGGCGGCGGCTTCGCGTTGAAAAACTGCGAAAGAACTTCCGATCTGGGGTTTCTGCGTCGGGAGGAAAAATACGGGCTAAAGTAGGGCACCAGGGGGTGTGGGACCCACCCAGGCGCCCGCCCGGCGCGGCCCAGGGGAGGGGGGGCGCGCCCACAGGGCGCCTGGGCACCCCCTGGCCCCACTTCTGGCATTTGGTTCCTTCGGGTGCGTGAATTTTCTGTGATTTTTCAAGGATTTTTCTGAGATACTTAAAAATCCGTTTTCCTGCACACAAATAAACCATACAGGCAGCTCTGCTGAAAACAGCGTCAGTCCGGGTTAGTTTAGTCCAAATCATGCAAGAATGAGGTCAAAACAATATCAAAAGTGTTTGGAAAAGTAGATACGTTTGAGATGTATCACTGAGCCGCCACCCCGTCGGCCCGGCGCGCACGTCCGGCGGCGCCAGGATGTTCGCCTGGAACAGGAGCCAGGACTCCTGTTCGCGGAGCGAACGGAGGCCGAAGCCGTTGGCCGCCGCCTCGTCTCCGGGGAAGCGCTCTGCCATGGCGACGGGCTCTGGAGAGGTAGAGAGGGAGAGAGAGGGGCTGGGCGGCGGTGCTCAGGTGTGACGCCCGAAGACCGACGTCCCAGAAGATTCCAGAAGATTCCCGAAGTTCCAGATGTTCCGGGTTGCCCGTGTGTTTCATTTGTGCTTGTGTTATTTATTTTTGCATTGCATCATGTCATCATGCCATCATGTCATATTTATTTTTGCATCTCAACATAAATAAATTGTGTGGACCTTCGGTCCATTTAAATCGAGGGAAGGTGACTTCTCTTTATAACATATAAAAGCCTCTCAATATTATTCGAGAGCTATATTATAAATATTCCATTTGTTTGGAATTAACCAACTCACCTGCATAATTTTCCCCATGTCTTTTTCACTTTTAGTTTCTCCTTCAAAACCCTTGCCAATAATTCTTTTCCGTTGTTTCGAGGTTCCTTCGAAAATTTGAACATTTTTGGACACTTCTATAATCAAGTCTTAGTTCAAACCCATTTGAATTAAATTCAAATATGTTTGAATTATTTCTTACAATCTCGCCTTTTCTATTTTTCTCGGACCGCACTCATTTTATGATGCCCGAGAAAAATAGTCCCATGTATTTTTCCCGTAACCTCCCTCTTCTTTTTTTTCTTCTCTCTATTGTTTTTTTTTCTGCTAAAAAAACAGTTAAAAGGAGAGAGCCCAGCCGCAGTGGGCCTTCTTCACTCCTGGCCTTATCTCCTCCACCGCGGCCCAGCTGGCCCGTTTTCTCCTCCAGGCCCAGCCGAGCGCCCCTCCTCCCCGCGGCCCAGGGCTCCCAGCTCGCTCCCTCGCCCGAACCCTAGCAGCGACCGCAGGCTCGCTCATCTCTCCTCGCTCTCTCCCGCAAGCGCCGCCAGCCCCATCTCCCCCCGATTCCCTCACCCTCCTCGTTCGCTCCCCCGATCCCCCCCTCGCTCTTCCTCTCAGGCCCGAGGCCGCAGCTCCCGAGCCTGACCATCTCCCTCCTCTCCAACGACGCAGCACGTTGCTGGTCCTCCGTCGCCAAGGCCTCGCCGCCCTGCCTCCGTCTCCCTCGCGCAGTGCCGCGCGCCCTCCAGGCCGAGCGCCATGGCCGCAGCTCCTTCTGCCCTGCGCCAGCGACGACCAGCCTGCGCCAGCGCCCCGCAGTGCCTCCAGATCGTCCCCTCGCCTCTGACCTCATGCGCCAGGGCCGGCCAGGAGTCTTCCTCGCCTCGCTCCCTCGCCCCGGCCCCGAGCCGCGCCCCTCCGGCCTAGGTCCTCGCCTCGCCCTCCAGCGCCGGTGCTGGCCACGTCCTGGGCCGCCGCGCCCTCCGCTTCCAGGAGCAGCCGGCCCGCGCCCCGTGCGGCCCCTTCCACACCTCCAGCCAGCGCCAAGAGGCGCGTCCCGGTCGACCTCCAGCCATCATCTTCACCGCGTCACCGGAGCCGTGTTGCTTTTGTTTTTTTTGCTGCCATGTTATGCAGCGCCTCTTTTGCTTGCTGCCGGACGCCAAGAGCTTCGAACGAGGGACCCCGAGACCCTCAAGTACAACTACATGAACGAGTACGACTACATGATGAGACGCCAAGTACCACTACGATCGGCGATGCGACAAGTACCTCGACACCGACCCGAACATCTACGGGAAAATGAGCTCGTGAACCACTACCGTCGACGAGGACCGTCAAGTACATCTACGTGTTCCTTTACCGACGCCGATGACCTTCAAGTTCGACTACCGTCCCCGACACCAAGTACCACTACATAACGTGTACCCCGACGTCGCAAGTACCACGACACGTGACGTGAACGCCTACCGTCGCCGAAGCCCCGTGTACCACTACTTCCCTCTACGGAAGGGCTACTTCCTCTTCGCGAAACGTGAACCACTACTTCCCGCGACGACCACGAGAACAACTACGTCCCTCTACGATCTCGAACCGCCCCGAAACGAGTGTTCCGAAGGTATAACCCCGAGTCGATGACCCGTGTGATGTTGTGATGTATGAAATGTTTCCCGTGTGTGCTCCGTGCCGTTTCGTCCGTTTGTCATGTTCCTCGGTTGCCTCGTCGCCGACCCGTGGGAACCCGGTGACGGGATCGCCCCACCTTCATCTCGTTTGACTCGCTCACGCCATCTTTCCTTTTGCACCGGACTCTCAACGAGTTGCCGGAACCGAGATGTTGCCGTTGCATCATTTTCGGATCGTTGCCGTGGCACCTTTTCTTTCCACCACGGTGACAATACTTCATATCTCTTTTAAGTCAACCTTTTAATAGTTGCATAATCTTAATCATGTCATCCGCATCATGTTAACAACATTAATATGTGTGAGTTGTTGTTTGCTTATAATTACTAAACATGCTCATGGGGATTTTCCGGATATGTTGTTGTTATTTTCCGGCCTCATTAAAAATGTCTTAATAGTGTAGTTTTATTATGATTCACCTCTTGCCATGTTAAAACCATTTAATCTTGTCTTGTAAATAACGAGAGTCAATTAAATAATTAAATTGTGGTGTTTCGTCAATATGCAACTCGTTGCATATTGAGCTCCACTTAACTTGTAGTTTTGTTTGTGCACTTTGCCATGCCATGCATATTTAAACCGGACATGCATCATACTTGTTTGTGCATCGTATGCCATGTTTATGCTTGTGTGTTTACCGTCTTGTTTCTTTCTTTCCGGTTGCTTCTCTTGTTAGCTTCGGTTTCGTTCCGGAGTTGTGAGGATTCTCTCGACTGTGTTGCTCCGTCTTCTTCGAGGATCCGTTCTTCTTCCTTGTGGAATCCCAGGCAAGATGACCGAACCCGGATACCATTACTATCTTTGCCTATTGCTAGAAGTCTCGATCTATAGTTTTGCCTCGATGCCCATGTCTTTCTTGTCAGCCTCCTATTGTAACCATGATCCTCTCTAACCACCCTACCTATGCAAACCGTTGATTGGCTATACGTAGGCTTCGCTCAGCCCCTCTTATAGCATTGCTAGTTGCAGGTGAAGATCGAAGATGCTTGCTTCATGTTGAAGTTTGGTTGGGGTATAACACACTATATAAATGCTTTAATGAAATCATCTATATACTGGCAAGGGTGGAAGGCTAAGCCTTTTGCTTGGTGATTTGTTCCACTCATGCCGTTAGGAACCGTATAAACCGGTGTTATGTTCCTTGATTTTGCGTTCCTAACACGGTTGGGGTGTATGGGACCCCCTTGATAAACCGCTAAGTGCTAAGTCTTTTCCAGCAAGTCCCAACATTTGGTACTATTTGCCTAATAACAAACTAATAAAAACTTGCATGTGGACTAGCTATCCCTTTTATTTTAATTCAACAACCCCGGGCCAGTGCTCCACATGAGTGTTGGTCCGAAACGGGGATCCTGCAGGGCCACCTCGAGGAAACTCAAGGTCTGGTAAAAACCTGTAGCATCGCCCATCCGGTCGTGTCCTGAGACTAGATACGCGCGGCTACCTATCAGGGTGTCGACACGCCGGGAGGATTTGCTGGATTAGCCTTACCTTAGTTCGGTTTAACTTGAGCACGGGATTCCGAGAATACTCGGGTCTTCCCACCTATGGAGTTGCGACTCCGCGGATCGTGGGCTTGTAATGGGTCAAGTTGGAACACCCCTGCAGGGTTTGAACTTTCGAAAGCCGTGCCCGCGGTTATGTGGCAGATGGGAGCTTGTTAATATCCGGTTGTAGAAAACTTGACACAATGATTCAATACACTACCAGCGTGTGTACCGTGACTGTCAATTTCCGAATAGGGATTCGGGAGTTGAACACGGTGGGGTTATGGTTGACTGGCTTTAGTTAGGATCACTTCGTGATCATCTCTCGACCGATGCGCCTTCTCTTCTCGCTCTCTTTTACGTAAGTTAGTGCTAGTTGCTGCTGCAGACTCTTGTTGTTCTTTCACCTCTAGTTCTTTCTTCAGCCTTGTCCTCACCCAAGGCTTAAATAGTCGTGTCACCCGGGAACGGGATTGCTGAGTCCTCTGTGGCTCACAGTTACTTCACCACACCAGATGCAGGTTCAGCCGAGTTTGATGCAGGAGTTGGATCAGTTCTCCACCTGGAGCTCGATGAAGAGCGTGGCCGTTTGCTTGTGACGTTTCGACGATCAGTAGTGGTTCTTCTACTAGGATTCGATCCTGACCTGTGGCTTTATGTTGTTTTGGTATCTTTCTTTTGGATCTTCGCCCGTAGTCGGGTTGTGATAGTTTGAATGATGATTGCTTATGTAATGTATTGTGTGAAGTGGCGAGTGTAGCCAACTATCTTCTTTTGCAATTTAACCCTTTTTTTACATGAGTCGTGCAAAGATACCAAACTTGAGATCATTCTAGGATGGGCTTATATCTTTAAGTCGTGCCTCGACACGTAGGAGATATAGTCCCATCCTGGGCATTACATCGGGAGAGGAAGACGGAGACGGAGAGAGAGGGGCTGGTCGGCGGTGAGGGGCGAGTCTAGTGTGGGCACAGGCGAGTGAGACCGCCGACTTTATAGCCGCGCCGCGCCCGTGTGTACGCGTGCGAGGGAGGGGAGGCGTCGGCGCGCCGTCCCGTGACGCGCCGCCCGTGAGGAATCAATGGCAAGGCTGACCGGCGGCAGCCTTGCCATTGATTCCCCGCGGGAACCGAGGCATTTGGGGGAAGACGAGCCGCCGTGTCGCTGATGCGGCTGGCCCCCATGCGCCCCCCAGCGCGCCGGGTTCGGCCTGGGTCCGCCGACGCTGTTTTCGGCCCAGGCCGGCGAAAATCGGGCTCCTGGGGCGCGATTGGGCCGTTTTTTTGGCGTCGGCGCGAAAAAATCGCCTGGGGAGGCCTTCCTGGGGGCGTGGCTGGAGATGCCCTCAGCTACATTATTAGTACATGGGAACATTAACCGGAGAACATAAGAAAATTTATCACCTCGCGGGGAAGTTAAAACAACTCCAGGCCCCGAGCCTTCTAACTGTCTGGATCCATCAAAGTGAATTGTCCAATACATGCTATCCGGCTTTTCCTCACGCGTCTGTAGCTCCGTGCAGTCATTGATAAAGTCCACGAGCACTTGCGATTTGATGGCCGTTCGAGGCATATATTTTAAACCATGAGGCCCAAGCTCAATGGTCCACTTGGGCACTCGTCCTATAGCTTCTCTATTTTGGATCATGTCCCCTAAGGGAGCAGAACTCACCACCGTAATAGGATGACCCAGAAAATATTGCTTGAGTTTTCAGCTTGCCATAAAGACTCCGTATTCCAGCTTCTGCCAATGTGGATATATCTGTTTGCACTCAATGAGCACTTCGCTGATATAGTGAACCGGCCTTTGAACCAGGTGCTCCTTGCCATGCCTCTTTCCTTTCCACCACAATGGCCACACTGACAACCCTGCTATTTGCTGCAACGTATAATAACAAAGGCTCTTTGTCAATGGGGGCCGCGAGAACTGGCGGATCAACCAATTGTATTTTGAGTGCCTCAAATGCTTCATCAGCAGCTTCACTCCAGACAAAATCATCTATCTTTTTCATCATCTGATATAGAGGGATAGCCTTCTCACCTAAGCGGCTTATGAACCGACTAAATGCTGCTATCCGTCCTGCCAAGCGCTGGACATCATTGACACACTTTGGTCTTGCCAATAAGGTGATGGCCTTGGTTTTCTTCGATTTAGACTCGATGCCTCGCTCAGAGACTAAAAACCCCAAGAGCTTGCCTGCTAGAACCCAAAAGACACACTTGGCTGGGTTAAGCATCATCTTGTACACTCGGATATTGTCAAATGTTTCCTTCAAGTCATCGATCAGGGTCTCCTTCTTTCTGTACTTGACCACAATGTCATCCACATAAGCACAAATGTTACGCCCAATCTGGCCGTGAATGCAATTCTGTACGCACCGCTTGTATGTCGCTTGGGCACTCTTAAGCCCGAAAGGCATACATACATAGCAGAAGGCTCCAAATGGTGTAATGAAAGCCGTCTTCTCCTGGTCCTTAACTGCCATCTTGATCTGGTGATACCTAGAATACGCATCCAAAAAACTCCAACGCTCACAACCCGTCGTAGCATCAATGATCTGATCAATACGGGGGAGGGCGAACTGGTCAGCTGGGCAAGCCTTGTTTAAATCTGTGTACTCCACACACATGGGCCACTGGCCATTCATTTTAAGCACCAAAACCGGGTTAGCCAACCACTCAAGATGAAAAAATTCAATGATGAACCCGGCCGCCAAGAGCCGGGCCACCTCTTCACCAATGGCCTTTCGTCTCTCTTCATTAAAATGGCGAAGAAACTGTCTGACGGGCTTATACTTCGGATCAATATTGAGAGTGTGCTCAGCGAGTTCTCTCGGTACACCCGCCATGTCTGAAGGCTTCCATGCAAAGATGTCCTGGTTCTGACGGATGAACTCGATGAGCGCGCTTTCCTATTTTGGGTCCAGATTAGCGCTGATGCTGAACTGTTTAGATGTATCGCCAGGAACAAAGTCAACTAGCTTAGTATCGTCCGCCGATTGAAACTTCAGCAACAGGTCATGCTCTGTGGTTGGCTTCTTCAAAGATGTCATATCCGTCGGGTCAACATTATCTTTGTAAAACTTAAGCTCCTCTATGGCACAAACTGACTCTACATAAGCCGCATCGCCTTCTTCACATTCCAAGGCTATCGTGCGACTCCCATGTTCTGTAATGGGCCCCTTGTGACCCGGCATCTTGAGCTACAAATAAACATAACACGGCCTCGCCATGAACTTAGCGTAAGCCGGTCTTCCAAACAGAGCATGGTATGGGCTGTGGATCCTAACAACCTCAAACGTCAAAGTCTCTGTCCTGGCATCATATTCATCCCCAAAGGATACCTACAAATCAATTTTGCCTACTGGGTACGCCGACTTACCAGGCACAACTCCATGAAAGACAGTGTTGGACGACCTAAGCTTCTGTCGGTTAATCCCATACGACGGAAGGTATTATAATAAATGATATTGATGCTGCTACCTCCATCCATGAGTACCTTGGTGAACTTGTATCCTCCGACCTGAGGCGCTACCACCAAAGCCAGCTGACCCGGATTATCAACTCGGGGCGGGTGATCTTCGCGGCTCCACACAATGGGCTGCTCAGACTATCATAAGTAACTGGGAATTGCCAGCTCAATAGCATTCACCGCCCTTTTATGAAGCTTCTTATCTCGCTTGCACAAACTTGTGGTAAAGACATGGTATTGCTCGCTGCTCAACTGCTTCGGATTACTCTGATAACCTGACTGCTGTTGATTCCCTTCATTGTTCTGCTAGTTGTTGCCACCTAATTTCCTTGGCCCTGAAAACCGGAGCTTGAGCCGCCGCCTCCATGACCCGGACCATGAAAACCGGACCCTTAGGTGCCGTTTGGTCCAGAATTATTCTGTATAGACTCCCTGTAAGACCTCATGGTGCTGTAGTCTTTCCACATATGGGTGGTCGGCTTTTCGTTCCTTCCATGCTTTGGACATGGCTGATTCATCACCTCATCGGTGTTATATCTTGGAGGCGGCTTCCCCTTCCGACGCTGGTTAGAATTCCATGCCCCCGTATTAGCTACGAAAGTATCAACCTTGCGTTTATTGCCACTGTGCTGATTGGTCGGGTTATACTGCTATCCTCCAGGGTCATTACCCTTCTTTCCCTTTCCCGGTCTTTCAGCCTCAGACTCGGGGTCCTTGGTACTATCAGAGTCGGCATATTTGACGAGAGCCTCCATAAGCTCCCCCATATCACTACAATGGCACTTAATCCGCCCTAACTTTAGCTTGAGCAGAGGGAAACATCAATTTTTCTCCAACGTTAATATCGCAGATTCGGCGTTGATCTTATCTGAAGAATGCATGATGGTTGAGACCCGGCACACCCAACTGGTCGTTGATTCACCCTTGTTCCGAACACAAAAATCTAGATCCACAATTGACATCGGCTGCTTGCATGTATCCTTGAAATGCTTGATACACTTGGGCTTCAGCTCTGCCCATGACCCGATGGAATTGACGGGCAATCCTTTCAACCAGTTACGAGCCGTGCCTTCCAGCATCATGGTGAAATACTTAGCACAAGCGGCTTCGCTAACGTCCAGCATCTCCGTAGCCATATCATAACTCTCTATCCAGGCTTCAGGGGGCTGATCTCCTGTGTAATTAGGCACCTTACGAGGGCCCTTGAAATCTTTAGGCAACCACTCATTCCGGATAGCTGCCGTTAAGCACGGCACACCCCATGCTCTAGAAGTCTTGCCTGCCTCCACTGAGGTTGCCGAGTAATATGGTGCCGGCTGATGATCGGCCGCCTGAGCCGCTAGCTCGGCTTCTCGGTGCATCCTGCCCCGATATATAAAATCATGTGCATTGGCGCCATGTCGCGCTAGGTTATGTCCATGAGGCGAGTTACGGCGCCGCTCTGTGCTTGAAACCTCCGGAGGGTCAACATGCCTGCTGTAGCTAGCACTCGGACGGGGGGTTGAATGAATCCGGTCTCGACTATAAGAATAAGCCTGTTGCTGCTGCAACGCCATTTGAAGCAGTTCCTGGGCCCAACGGGTTTCCACTGCCACCGGAGTTTCGCCCTCAACCGGCAAAGCTGCCAGTCTCGTCGCCGCCGCTATCATGTTATCCAGAGGGTTGGAGTAATGACCCATCGGCGCCGCCGGGTAATGAGGTGTTGGGCGGTGTTGATCTGCATACAGAGAACCTGTCATACGCTAGTGAATCGGCCCACCGGTCCTGGGCACCTCAGCCGTCCGGTTTACTCTCGACGGACTACTACCTCCTACACTAGCTGTCTTAAAAAGATTCCTTGGCTCATAAACGAAGGGGAGACGACTCTGTTGCTTTCTCCTCATAGCATCATTGGCCGCGTTCTGATCCACCGAGAGCCGGTAAGATTCCGCTTGAATCCGCTGAGCCCGGGCATCCAACATAGCCCGTTCCTCAGTCATCCTGGCGTTCTCCACCACCAGGTCTTCCTTGGCTTGTGCTATCTCCTGTCATAGCTTATCCATAACTGCCTTGTGTTAGTCCTAGTTTTCTGGGGTTACCTCCATCCCCATCAGAGTTGCTAGATCCTCCAACAGATTTGTCAAGACTTGAGCTGGCGGGCGCATTGATCCGCCCATGCCTGCCGCAACTTCCATCGCGCCGGGTGTTATGGCCCCGACGACTGTTGACCCGAGAGTCGGTTGCGTGCCAGTCATGGAAATTGCCACCCTACTCGGCGGCTCACAGTGGTCCGAAATACTGCTAACGTCGGACAAGCCCCCAAGTTGTCCGCTCTGCATCTGGTACATTGAATTGGTCTCACCTGTGGTAGACTCACCATTGGAGAGAGCGACCGTCTCACCGCGAGAACCAGAGCTTCCAACACCCTGGATGTATCCAATAAAGGCATGCTTCACGGCGGGCCGAACCCGGGCAGGTTGCGCACGCTGAGCCGTCTCGAAGATGTCGGTGCATGTGTCCGGCTCAGGGCCCGGTTCGCCAATCTTGCCGATGAAAACATGGATTCCGCTGAAGGGGGCCCAGTACCCGTACTCAATTGAGCCGGCCTCGGGGCCCCAGCCTTCGTCATCGATGTAAAGCTTGCCGCGACGACTCTTCGTAATCCGGCCCACATCGTATCCCTTGAGCCCTTCGAAGTTTCCCTTCAAGAACTCGAAAACCACAGGCTGCAGGCCCCACGGTGGGCACCAACTGTTGTGGAGTTGTCACGACACATGTCCTAAGGGAAGAACTTGATTGCGGAGCCATAGCGACGTAGTTAGCTTAAAGGGGTTAAACAGGACAAAAGACACAGGGAGTTTATACTGGTTCGGCCCCTTGCGGTGAGTGTAAAACCTAATCCAGTTTGAGGTGGAATTGCCGGGGTGTCAATTGCCAGGGAGCGGATACACTTGCCCAGCTCTCGATCTGTTGTTTCTTGCCCTACGCAGCTGCCGGGTCATCCCCTTATATACACGGGTTGACGCCCTGCGGCCTACGGAGTCCCGGCCGGCTCATACAATCGTGTCCAGCCTGGAGACTCTTGTTACATGCCTTACAATACAAGTCACATATATGGCGGTTGATACTTACAGGCTTTAAGCCGCCTCGGGCCTTGGACCCTCACCTAAACCGCCATCTTTAATATGCTTCTGGGCTTGGCCCATGAACCGCCACTGGGTAACCCGGCCCCTCCTGGGCGGGTCATATCAAATACTTATATCCCCAACACTCCTTGAGCTCCCGGGCACACAGGAAGAGGTTGAGGATGGAGGCGGCGGCGATGGCGGCGACCTACCAATGGTTTCGGGGATGGTGTGTGTCGGTGTGAGCGGAGGTTTTTGGGAGCATGTGGTGTGTGTGGAGGGGGGCAAGGTGGTGTTTGACGAAATACTGCGGCAACTGGAAATTTTACTAGGCGGGAGTAACAAGGCGGGGCTATTGAAAATTTGGATCAAGGGCGAGCAGATATTTTTGAGATTGCGAGAGATGCAGACGCGGGAGTAAAATGGCGGGGCTACTGAAAATTTGAAACAAGGGACTGAAGTAGAGCAGGAGCAATAGATATCGCACACGGTCCGCTTATACTAATCGTGTGCTATCAAACATTAAATCCTTCCAGGCGGTAGACAATTTCGAGATTACGCGGTAGTAATATTTTCGAGATTGCGAGGGATGCAGAGGCGGGAGTATTTGGGGAGCGATCTAGTGTGCTTGACACGCCGGCAGTGGACTGTAGCTGACACACCTTCTCGCGTAAGCCATGGGCGTACTATACACCAACGGTGCTCCAGGATATTTTGTAGTGCATCTCACCCGGTTGGTGATAATAAATTGTGTGGGATCTACTTGATTTTTCATCTTGATTTGAATTACATAATGGGGTCACAGCGGCAATGGATGGTGTTTGAATTGCCAGAACTTTTATCCGCAGTGAACATGCAACTATATGTGTTTTGTAAAAGAATTAATTATTCAGGGTTCGTTTGGACATTTTATACATTAAATTGTTTTTTTTGCCATTTCAGGTGCACAATTTAAAATTAAACTACACGCACATGCTCCCGTGCATCAACATGGGTTGTAAAATCATATATGTGTCCATGGGGTTATGCTTATGTCCCATGCAAGAAATGGGGATAAATTCGAACACCATGACACCGTGGCTATCCGGCAAACGTCGACGTACTTGCTTTTGTAATTCTAGTAAATCCAAAAGTCGTCCGAAATTCATGAAACTTGGCATGCTATCATGGAGCGGCATCAACATGCTGTGGTAAATTTTTTGTCCCATTTGGGGCATGTTTGGGTATAAGCTTCTCACAACAAGTGTGATGATTTCGGTTGGGAAAGTTTCACCTTTCTGGACGAAATGATATCCGTTGCCTCTTCTTGATTTCAGTTATTTTCCTAGTGTCAACATAGAACAACATCCTCCCACCCGCCCACCCCTCCCACCCGTGACCTAGGTTCTCCGAGGATCTCCAACTCTAGCCGGTGATTCCTGGATCTCTTCCACTCAACTGCTCTGGCGTCCTCTGATCTACACGCCTATACCCATCTGCTATGGGTTCCTCTGGTGGATCAACTTTGGGTCTAGATTTCTCAGCGGGTTCCATCTTTGCGACTAGGGTTTTCAATTCTTGTGGGAGATCTGTCCACCCCACGGATGACACGGGCCATTTCATTATGGTGGTGTCTTTCAGCAGACATATTTTCCATCTTGATGAAGATTCAGTGGTGGCTGCATTGGAATCAGCAATAGGAGGATCTGCAATTGATTTGTTGGTTCATCACATCAAAGACAAGGTATTTTCTTTCATTGTTTCTTGCAAGAAAGTTGTCCTCTACATCCTACAACTACGTTCATTTGCATGCATGCAATTCAAATGTCATTTTCATCTTTGGGGGCATGGTGGTCCTAACTGGAAACGTGAGTTTGCGATCTGTAAAAATGGGTGTGATGCTGAGTGGATTCTTGTTAGTCCCTCTAAAAAGCGTGCTACTCTTGGTCTTCTTGCTACGCATAAGCCTCCTACTAAATCTTCCTTTCTTCAGGATCATCTTTGGGGAAGAAACTCTCTTTTTCCACGTTTCAATAGTACACAGCTTGTAGGGGTTACCGATATCCAGCTACACAGTAGTGTGTTGACACGGTTTTAGAGGCTGGCTACGACGTGAATCCACGTGAACAAGTCATCCTCCCCTCGCCGATGGTGAGCAATCTATAATGGACGGTGGCGACGCTACCCATCTCATTCGGAACCATCAACGTCCCAGCCAAAATCATGACCGTCATATCCGGAACGGATCATACTTGCTTGGGAAAGGATCTGCATCCAACCCAAGATGTCGCACCTACTTCTCCTGTTGCACCAACCTCCGCAGCCCATCGTGGCTCGCTGGCCCAACATGGATTTCTGGCACGGTGCAATACCTCAACGGACCAAGTTTCACGAAATGAGGCCTAGTTGGATACGGCTGCCCCCGCTCTTTTGGAAAGATCTTCCCAGGATATTATAGATAATCAACTGCAAGATTCTGTTATGGATTCTGTTAGGGTTAATGAATTCATTGATGACATGGTGTTCAATGTTTGGAAGTGTCAGAATTGTTTATCGATGCAACATAGTACCAGCTCGTGCACGAAACAAATTCATTGTCGTAGATGCTTTCGCCTGGGACATAGATCCAAAGGATGCTCCGGCTCTGCACCTTCGCCAACTTACAAGTGGGTCCAGCGGGTCAATCCTGTGTCTCCCGGCCGGTCAGAGGAGATATCATCGGCCGCCGCCTCAGTTTCCCTCCCAGCCTGCCTAGTTAGGTCTCTGCCCAGTCCCATCACGCCTGCCTCCCTGTCGCCTCCACCATTGCCCAACGAGCCACCGCCCATTACTCCATCCCCGCCTGCCTCGCCACCACCGCCCACCCTGCCTCCTCCACCAGCCACCACAGCTCCGGTGCCTCCCCAACCAGTCATGGCCAACTTTGCGCTCGATCCTCTGGAGTACCTCCTGCCGGGTTTCGACATCATCGACGGTGCCCCCTTGCGTCTCCCATGCACCTTATTTTCTCCGGCAGTGGCACCTGACCGGCAGAACGATGACTACCCCATCGCCATTGTCGAGCCAGCTCCTCTGCAAGATGAAGTCCTCATCTACCGCAACCTGGTCAGTGATTTTGTTGTTAACAATCTCGGGCGTGCTGTTCTTGATGCTCAACCGTGGATTCAAGGAGCTGTCATCTTTCACTTCCGTAGTGTAGTTGCTAGGCAGGCACTCGTGGATCATCCACCATTTGATCTAGGAAACAATAGATTTTTGTGATTTGTGCTGCATGATGAGGGTATAAACTTCAGAGCTGTACAAGGTTTTCGCCGGGGCTAGATTATGATAGTTGGCATTCCTCTGGATTACAGAAGAATGAAGTATATTGCTGATGCGATTAGTATGTTTGGTCGCTTCCATCATTGGCATCAGGAAAACCCAATGTTAGTCCGCACCCTGGCTTATGTTTCCTTCCTGGCGCCATCTTTAGTGCCGCGCGACGTTGTTTATCATGAATATATGGATTTTGGAGGTCCAAGGATCTCGTGGACTGCTCCAATCTATATTCTGTGTGCTGATTTTGCTGATGTTCTGCCTGCCAATGAAGATCACATGCCCTTCAATGGCAATCCACATCCTCTCCCTGGGCACTTACAGTTCGACAATCATAACTGGGTCATGCCTGAGTTCCCTGAACTTGGTTGGAATGATGTGCTGCCGCCTGCACATGAGCAGCCGCAGGGTAACATTCCTGATCAACCCGTAGAACAGCAAGAGCAAGTTGAAGAAAACCAAATTGATGGTAATCAGTCTCAGGAGTCTGTGGTTCTGCAAATGTCTGATGCTTCAGTTAATGATGATGAGCCTGTTGCTGATGTTGTGGTTTATCAACCACCTCTGGTACAACCTCCACTGCATATTGGCATGGTTCTGACAGTGTTTGGCCCAGACCTTCCCCCTCTTATGCAATGGCAGCGAAGCTTTGAGAGGATGATGCCATTTATGTGGGTTTCTGAAATACCCAGGGTTGTGTCTATGCATGTCCTTGGACCCATTATGCTATCTAAGAACACTTGGGTGATTAACTTTGCAGAATCTGATTTCAAGATCTCTCTGAGGGAAGTGCCAGACACCTGCATGGCTTGTCCTATGAAACGGCCAGTAGCTTGTGCTCTATGCTTTGACGAAATGTCTGAACCTGTCACCGAATCTTTTCAGTTTTCGGCCATGAAGGAGATGCCAAGGAAGCGGGGGCGCAAGGTTTCAACGCCTCTGGTTGTTTCTGAAGTTCGTCATAGTGCCCATCTTTGTGCTCTGAAGGATGGTTTTCGTAGAGCACCAATTCAGAAACCCTGCTTGGACAAACAGCCTCATGCTACTAAGAAACGCAAGACCAAAACTTATTCAAGGAATTTTGATGATCAGGAGATTCCACCTCTTAGTTCCATTGGAGATCTGCAGTGTATTGGAGCTCGTCTGCGCATTGCTCCTGAGATGATCGCAGCAGAGAAGCTTATAGCTGATCCTTCACAAGCAAGCAGCAGCAAGAGTTCCAATGATTAGTAATCACCTCAAGCTTTCGGGTTTATGGCGTACCTTCCAAATCACCATTTATCTTTATTTATGCTTTATTTTGTTGAACTGTGTGGATCTGTTTAATACTCTGAATGGTTGCGGGTCACTACGTGATCTCCTTTTGTTGCTACTACTCTTGAGTTGTAATGAATTAGAACAATTCTAGGGATTGGAAAGTTCTCTGTTGGAACGTTCGGGGCCTTAATTCTGAAGAGTGTCAGCTCACTATTGAGCAAAAAATTGAGGAAAGTGGATGCTCTGTTATATGTCTTCAGGAAACTAAATGCATAAATATTAACCAACGTTTCCTTTGAAAATTGTGCCCCCGACGCTTTGATAATTTTGCTTATGTTCCATCGGATGGGGCTTCTGTTGGTATAGTGGTCATATGGAACTCATCTTTCTTTAACGGTCGTCTAATAGTGGCAAAATCTTCGGCATTATTGTGGAATTCTACTCCAAGCACACATCGGAAGTGTGGACACTTGTGACTGTCTATGGGTCTTGTCAGGGCCTAGCCAGGGATGATTTTGTTCATTGGCTCTATAACCTCAATATCAATGCTGATGACAAATGGCTCCTGCTTGGCGACTTTAACTTCATGCGGTCGCTTGATAATCGCAATCTTCCGGGTGGCAATGTTAATGACATTTTCTTGTTTAACGAAATCATTGGTCATCTTGGTCTCATTGAATTGCCCATCAACGGTAGACATTATACCTGGTCTAATATGCAGACAAACCCTTTGCTAGAGCAACTCGATTGGTTTTTTACTTCCGTTGCTTGGACCTATGATCACCCAAACACCTTGGTAATGCCCCTGGCACGTACTGCCTCCGACCATGTACCATGTGTTGTCACTATTGCTACATGCATTCCCAAGGCTAGAGTCTTTCGCTTCGAAAACTACTGGATCAATCTTCCTGGTTTTTTGAATGTGTTTCTAAAGTGTGGAATAAACAATTTCGAAGGTCCAATATTGCTTCCACGATTTCGGCCAAGTTTAAAGCTTTGCGATATGCTCTCAAAAGGTGGCATTTAAATCTGTCTAAGGTGAAGGCGCTCATTATAGATTGTAACAAAGTCACACTATATCTAGATGAGCTGGAAGAGCTTCGCCCTTTAAGCTGGCCCGAAACAAATTTTCGGCGTATAGTCAAAGCTCATCTTGAGGAGATTCTTTGCCTGCAACTCATTTATTGGAAGCAACGCTGTACAATTAGGTCTATCAAAGTTGGTGAAGAGAATATAATTTTTTTCATGCAATCGCAATAGAGAGATACCGCAAGAACACAATTTCCTCAATCATAAATGCATCGGGTGATGTGATCACTGATCACCAACAATTGGCGGGAATGTTTTGGGCGGATTTTAAATAGCGTATGGACCGTGCTAAGGGATCCAAATGGGCTTTGATCTTGACTCCCTTATACAGAAAGTGGGTGGGCTTGAAAGTTTGTCACGCCCTTTCACTGACGCTGAGGTGGAGAATCTTATTAAACACATCCCAATTGATCGTGCTCCTGGACCAGATGGTTTCACTGGTTTGTTCCTAAAGAAATGATGGCCTATTTTGAAAGCTGACTTTATGCAGCTTGTCAAGGATTTTTATGATGGTACTTGTGATCTGAAATGTCTTAATACATCATTAATTACCCTCATTCCCAAGAAGTTAAGCCCGGAAGTGGTTGGAGATTTTCGGCCCATATCATTGACCAACACATGCTTAAAGTTTCTAACGAAGCTTTTAGCCAACCGACTACAACAGGTGATCCTCCAATGCATACATAAAAACCAGTATGGTTTCCTTCGTTGCCCTTCTATCCAAGACTGCCTTGCTTGGTGCTTTGAATATATTCATCAATGCAAAGCCTCCAAACGGCCTATAGTTTTACTCAAACTTTATTTCACCAAGGCATTCGACACCATTGAGCATGAGACTATCCTCAAAATGCTGCAGTGTAAGGGCTTTGATGATTGATGGACTGGCTGGGTGAATGGGCTATTATCATCTGGCTCTTCTTCTGTTTTACTGAATGGTGTGCCTAGCCAGCATTTTATGTGTCATACTGGAGTCCGGCAAGGTGATCCGCTATCCCCTCTGTTGTTCATAATTGCAGTTGACCTCCTCTGTGGGGACCCCGACTTAGAAGTCAAGATCACCGAATGCACGTGTACAGTGATCCCAGAGATCAACGCTCACTAAACACACAGAAGCTGAATAACAAGAGTCTTACA
The DNA here is from genome assembly GCA_902687465.1 of Secale cereale. Classification (NCBI taxonomy): domain Eukaryota; kingdom Viridiplantae; phylum Streptophyta; class Magnoliopsida; order Poales; family Poaceae; genus Secale; species Secale cereale. The sequence goes on along the minus strand of LR738711.1, from coordinate 717,202,664 downwards.
TCCATACAAATAGTCTTACACGAATTATGGCCATTATGGCCAGTCTTACATAGATAGAGCCTCACGGGCTGAATAGCAAATAACTCAAATAGCGGAAGTTTTCGATAACGGGTAGAACCCATGCCATCTGCCTTAACCCTACAGGCATTCTGACTGGGATAGCATCCTAGTTCGCATGTTCGTCTCCAAAGAATTCTTCCTCATAATCCTGTTCTTCCAAGCCTGGCCAATTAAATAACCAGTGGCAAGCCAATGAGTACTTTGAATGTACTCGCAAGCAACCCATGATGTGGTTCAAAGTAACAATGCAATTGAACGGTAATGAACAATCTAGCAAGGGCTAGAATAAGTAATCTACTATCAAGTTTATGCATCAATAACCTCGCATAACCTTGAAGACAGGTTACCGATATCAACACGAATAAGATTCAACTCATTGAGTCAAGTCACCACCTTGACTCATATACACACACATGGTTTCACAAACATTGGACGTAGCCCAAGAGCGGTTACCCAACTGTCCATGACCGTGGACACGGCTATTCGAATAGTTTGACACTCTGCAGAGGTTGTACACTTTACCCACAAGATCCGGGGAACTTCAGTGTCAACCATGACCCGCGGTACCTCAAGTACCCGGGGTAAGCGCCCGGTCATTATCTTTCCTTAGACGACACTAACAGAGAGTCCACTCGTTGGTACACGGCCCTCGGGTACAATAATAGATCACGGGACTTGCCCTAATTTCAATGTCACGCGTACCCGAAGGGACCAACGGTGTGTCCGGTGCCCTGTGAAAACAGTCATGGTCGTCTATCCAAGCACGACCCCGTCCCGGGAAAGACCTCAAGTCTCCCCGTCACTAGTAATGCGGGCACCATGCTAGTATCGACCTAAGTAATCAATAAAGCCTCGTCCCATAAGGGGTAGTGTGGTTGCACATGTATGGTTGGAATAACGGTCGCAACTTAAACCAATCCGTTTGAAAAAACACACACACTTGCCTTGGTACACCACTTCGTCATCAAGTGGTCACCCAACTCATCATCATCTCCCTCGGGCATGAATAGCACCCGACGGGGTTTTATGTAAAGACTTCAACCACGATGGTTCATGTCACACATGCATCACTTATTCACTACTACTACCCATATGCGTGTTATCTAGCACATAGCAAGATCAAGATCATGGCATGCATCATATGGTGAAATCAACTAGGTCATTATCGTAACCCTAACATCATGCATCGGAAACAAACGGGTTCCGAAGAACAAGTGTATCATGGTCAATGGGCTGCTTGCCTGGATTGGCTTGGTCTTCAAAGTCTTCAAATCCTTCTCCTTCTTCTTCCACAGCAACTTCGTCAAATACGGGATCTATGCGTCGCATAATAACCACGGGAAAATAAGAATACAAACAAAACAGAAAAATCAAAGTGCTCAAAAAAATGTCAACATATTTTTGTTAAATACTAGAGGAATTTCTAAGATGGGGAAAATTCATAGTTGGAGTTTTGGAGTAACAGAATGGAATATATTGATTTTAGAACAGGAGTTTTACTGCCCAAATTTGAATTTAAATTTGAACAGAACAGAAAAGTTTCATGGATTTGAGTGAAACTGGTACCATTAAATAGGTTGGAATATTACAAGATTTTAGGAGTTGGAATTATTTTATTTGGACCATTATTCTTTTTAGTAGAAATGTTTAAAACAAATACAGAAAAGAAAAAGATAAAAAGACCTGTGCAACTGGGCCAGAGAGGCCACAGTGCACGGCCCAGGGCGGTCTAGCCCAGCCGCACGGGAGCCTGCGCGCGCACGTCACGTTTTTGAACCTGACGGGCGGGGCCCGTGGGTCAGTGGCAGAGAGGAGGGGGAGAGAGGTGTGGGGATGACAGGCGGGGCCCGCCTGTCATCTCCAACCTTGCGGCCACGGCGACGGCGAGCTCACCGGCGAGGTTCCCGGCCACGGCGACGGCAACGGAGGGCAGGAACGTGACCAGCGTCGTGTCACGGATGTAGGGATGGTGGTGCGGCACGCCGGGGAGGTCCGGTTCACCGGCGGCGAGGTGGGACGGCGGAGGAGCTGCGGGAGGTCGTCGCTCCAGCCGTTTCCAGCTGCTACAGAGAGGGGAAACAGGGGGGAAAGAGTCAGTGTGGTGAGGGGGTTCTGAATCGGGCAGAAGGAAGGGCAGGGTAGGCCCGTACCGCGAGATCACCGGCGGCCCGACGCGGCGGTGCTCCGGTCGATCCCGAGTACTGGAGCTCTCTAGGGAAGAATGGATGGTGCTGGGGGTCTCAGTGGACTGAGGAGAGGTCGCTGATGCTGCTGGAGAGGCTCGGGAGGGGCTTATATAGCCGCGCCCACGGTCCACCGTGGACCCGTGCGCCGGCGAGGTTGCAGGCGAGGCTAGGAGGGGTTCTGGAGCCTGGGATTAAGCCGGGGAGGACCGTGGACTTGCTCCACGTCCAGCTGAGGGGAAAAGAGGAGCGGGGAAGCGTCTGGAGCGCGCGCGCGTGTGAAGCAGCAGAGTGGCCATCGCGGGCGGCCAGCGCGCGTGCGACGACGACCACTAGAGGGCGCAGGAGGAGGGGGGACAGCGCCGGGAAGGTTGCGGACGTCGAGAGGCCTCGACTGGCGCGAAGGGGAGGCCCGAGGCTGTCGGGGGAGGCTGATTGGCTGGAGCTACAGTGCGTGTCTGCACTGTTACGTGCTCCAGAGCGCGCGTTTGGCTGGCATCGCCGCGCTCTTGCCGTCCTGGTCAAAACCATCGTGCCACAGAGTGTCTAGAAGGTTGAGGGAAGAGTAAAGAAATGGCATGAGGCCTTGGATGCCCTGGAGATGCTGAGAGAGAGGAAAGATGCTGGTGACTTGGTGAAAACCTGCTGTCCAGCAAGGTAAAACAGGATTCTTACCCCTCAATCATGGAGCTGGGGTGCTGGGGAAGTTACTGGAGGTAGCTAGTAACTCAATGATCAGGTGGTAAAAAGTTGAGGCCATGGAGAAGAGAAAAAGTGATCAAGTTGGAGGTTTTAGTAAAAAGCCAGAAGGTGTTTGATCGGTGTTTGGTCAAGTAAATGACCTCCACTTGACATGGCACTTAACAGAGTTGAAAGACATGATAAAATAGGGTGCTTCACCAAATTTGGGCTCATTTGAAGAAACTAGCCAATGTAACTTTTGTGAACCCTAGAAATCAACAGAAACAGCTTCATCTTGTTTGAGTCAAGCTAATCATCTCCCCTTGATGCACCACTTGGTGTAGCATCATCATTTGGGGTATTGACCATGCCCACAAAGTTTGAAGCTCCAGATAAAAAGTTGGTAATGTAAAGTTGTTCAAATTTGCATTTGAACAGAAAGGGTTTTGAGGTGATCTGATCAAGTTTCTCTATTCCAAATCTTGTGCCATTTGGTCTAGATGCCTTATTAGGCCATCCTAGCATGTGCACCAAGTTTGAGAGCATTTGGACAAGTTTGGCAATGTAAAGTTGCTCAAACTTCAAATATGGACAGAATGGTTATGAAGGGGTTTGAGGATGTTTTCTTGCTTCCCAAGGCATGGGACTTGGCAAGATCATCAAATATGTCATATATGACATGATAGAATTTCCCTGGAATTTTTGGAGAATATTTCCTTTGTAAATATTTCAAAAGCTTGAAATATCCAGAAAGGGTTTTAGAGGGTTTAGCCCATTATTTTGAACATGACCAAGTGTTGAAACTCTTATATATGGACAATATATGTCCTCTGAGTCTCTCTGAATTTTGGCAAATATTTTTGAAATAGTTAAATAATTTTTCCCTATTAAAGACCATTTCTGGCCTTAAGAAAAAGCTTTTAAATAAAATAGGAAAATAACTTTTAAAATTATACCTTTGTGGTTTCTGGGAGTCCTATGACTACTAGGTCTCAAATAAACCTTTTGAAATAATTTTCTCACCCTAAATCAAGTACTTGCAGTGCAAATCTCAATTCAGGGGTTTTTGGAAAACTAAATTTATAAAATACTTTTTGGCCAAATTAATTTTGTAAGAAAATACTATACTGTTATATAACACTTGGCATGATCATTGGGCAGAAGTTTTGGGTATGGAGGTAAATTCTACAAGAGGTCATAGTTGACTTTAATGAGCACATGAAAAAGCACATGAAGAAGAACTCAAATCCAAATTAAAGCCAAATGATGCTAAAAAAATTTGCTGGTCCAAATTTTCATGCTTCAAAGATACAAATAACATGTTACAAAATGCAGGGTGTGACAGACCTACCCCCCTTACAAGAATCTCGTCCCCGAGATTCCTAAACTAGGTCTTAAAGGAGGTCAGGAAATTCAGATCTAAGATAGTCTTCTCGTTCCCAGGTTGCTTCTGCTTCGGTGTGGTTGCTCCACTGGACCTTGAAATACTTGATGGTACGGCTTCGCGTACGTCGTTCTGCTTCGTCCATAATACGAACGGGCTTCTCGCGGTAGGTCAAATCAGGAAGCAGATCAATGGCTTGGTGATCCACATCCTTGTAGAGATTGGGCTTGTCTGGAACTTGGAGACACTTCCGGAGTTGTGACACATGGAATACATTGTGCACATCGGATAGCTCCGGTGGTAGTTCCAACTGGTAAGCCAGTTCTCCTCGTCGGTCGATGATCTTGAAAGGGCCAATGAACCTTGGCGCGAGCTTCCCCTTGACGTGGAAATGCTTGGTTCCCTTCAGAGGAGTTACCCGCAGGTACACATGATCTCCGACACGGAAACTCATGTCTCGACGTCGAGTGTCAGCATAACTCTTTTGCCTTGACTTGGCTGCCTTTAATCGCTCTCTGACTAGTTGGACTTGCTCTTCTGCTGCGCGGAGAATATCTGGTCCAAAGACTAGTCCTTCTCCAGTCTCCGACCAGTTGAGGGGTGTGCGACATCTGTGTCCGTACAACACCTCAAATGGTGCCATCTGAAGGCTTGACTGGTAACTGTCGTCATAGGAGAACTCGGCAAAAGGGAGACAGTCTTCCCACTTGGCTCCATATGCCAGGACACAGGCTCGGAGCATGTCTTCGAGAATCTGATTGACTCGCTCTGTTTGACCTCCGGTCTGTGGGTGGAAAGCTGTGTTGAAGGACAACTTGGTTCCCAAGGCTTCTTGGAATCTCTTCCAGAACCTTGAAGTGAACTGGGTTCCTCGATCTGACACAATCTCCTTGGGAACACCGTGAAGACTTACGATTCGGTTGATATAGAGGGTTGCCAGCTGGTTGCCTGAGTAGGTGGTCTTGACAGGAATGAAATGGGCCACCTTGGTCAAATGGTCGACTATGACCCAGATAGAGTCATGTCCTTTATTCGACCTTGGTAATCCAGTGATGAAGTCCATTCCGACTTTATCCCACTTCAACTCAGGACCCTTGAGTGGTTGAAGCAATCCAGCAGGTCGCCGATATTCAGCCTTGACCCTTTGGCACACATCACATTTTGCAACATAGGTTGCAATCTCTCTTTTCATCCCGTGCCACCAGAATCGTGCCTTCAAGTCTTGGTACATCTTGGTTCCTCCGGGGTGGATGGAATACGGAGTGTCGTGGGCTTCTTGCAGAATCAGCGTCTTCAGCTCGGTGTTGTTTGGTACGCAGATGCGACCTTTGTACCAAACAATCCCGTGCTCGTCTTCAGAGAATCCTGGGGCCTTGCCCAGCTTCATCTTCTTCTTGATACCTTCGATGCTTGCGTGTCCATCTTGTGCCTTCTTGACGTCATCCATCAGGGTCGGTCTGACTTCCAAATGATCCAGAAATCCAGGGGTGACCAATTCCAAACTGAATTGTTCGAACTCCTTAAACAAGGCTGGCTGCCTTTCTTGAATAACGACATTCAAAGAGCAAGCCTTCCTGCTTAAGGCATCGGCCACCACGTTAGACTTCCCGGGGTGATATTGAACACTGAGGTCATAGTCTTTGATGAGTTCCAACCATCTCCGATGCCTCATGTTCAATTACTTTTGGGTGAAAATGTACTTCAGACTTTTGTGGTCTGTGTAGATCTCACACCGTTTCCCTAGGAGGTAATGCCGCCATGTCTTCAAGGCATGAACTACTGCCGCTAGCTCAAGATCGTGAGTAGCGTAGTTCTCCTCATGGGGTCGTAGCTGCCTGGAGAGGTATGCTATGACGCGGCCTTCTTGTATCAGAACGCTTCCCAATCCGGTTCGAGAGGCATCACAATATATCACGAACTCCTTGTGAATATCAGGTGTTGCTAGAACTGGGACGGTGGTCAATCTCTTCTTGAGCTCTTGGAAGCTCTCTTCGCATTTTGGCGTCCACTCGAACTTCTTGTCCTTCTTGAGGAGCTGAGTCATTGGTCGTGCAATTCTAGAGAATCCTTCCACGAACTTGCGGTAATAGCCTGCTAGTCCGAGGAAGCTTCTGACTTCCTTGACGGTCGTTGGAGATTGCCATTGGGTCACAGCTTCGATTTTTGCAGGATCAACAGATAATCCTTCCTCGGTCAAGACATGACCTAAGAATCCAACTTTGTGTAGCCAGAACTCACACTTGCTGAATTTGGCATACAGTTCGTGCTCACGAAGCTTGTCTAGGACCATCCTCAGATGCTGCTCGTGCTCTTCCTCCGACTTCGAGAACACAAGAATGTCATCAATGAAGACAACGACAAACTTGTCCAAATATTCCATGAAGACTTTATTCATGAGATACATGAAGTAAGCTGGGGCATTGGTTAACCCAAAAGACATGACCGTGCACTCGTACATGCCATATCTGGTTACGAATGCCGTCTTCGGAATATCTTGGGGTCTGATCTTCAACTGGTAGTACCCAGATCTGAGGTCGATCTTGGAGAACACCTTGGCTCCGCTGAGCTGATCAAACAGATCTTCGATCTTGGGAAGTGGATACTTGTTCTTGATTGTAACTTCATTGAGGGAACGATAGTCAATGCATAAGCGGATGGTATCGTCCCTCTTTGCCACAAACAGAACAGGAGATCCCCAAGGGGAGGCACTCGGGCGGATAAATCCCTTCCTTAGCTGCTCTTCCAACTGCTTCTTCAACTCGACTAATTCTTCCGTCCCCATTCTATAAGGCTTCTTATAGATGGGTCCTGCTCCGGGCACGGGCTCGATGATGAACTCAATGTCACGGTCAGGGGGCATTGCCGGTAGTTCATCCGGAAAGACATCAGGATACTCACATACCACCGGTACTTGATCTAGCCCAACTTCAGACAGACAGTTGACTTTAGCGGCTTGCACGGAAGAGGAGTTGGAAGCAAACTTGACTTCGACTCCCTGGTCATTGGTCACAGTGACTGTCCGATTGGCACAGTCTAACAAGCCTTGGTGCTTACTGAGCCAATCCATCCCTAAGATCACATCCAAGCCTTGCGATCTCAGGATGATGAGGTCTGCTAGGAAATCTACACCGTTAATGGTAATACCGACTCCTTTACAGCCTATCTTGGCTCTCATCTCGGCTCCGGGGGTTTGTACCACCATAGGGTTATTCAGGGTGTAGGGGTCATGCCACTTTTTAATGCAAATCTTTGAGTGACAAATGAATGCGTTTCTCCAGAATCAAACAAGACAGTTGCAGGTGCTGAGTTGACAAGGAACGTACCCAGCACGACGTCCGGGTCTTCCTGGGCCTCTTCAGCAGTGACGTGATTCACACGCCCCTTCCCATAGTTCGGTGGATTGCGAGGAGCTGGGTTCCTTGGTGGCATTCCACGGCCTTGTCCCTGGTTCTACGCATTGGGGCGCGGGGCATCAGACTTCTTGTTGGGGCACACCCTTGAGATGTGTCCGGGCTGACCACATCCAAAGCAAGTGACTTGGTTTGGAGTGTTGATCTTGTTGCCACCACTGGTATTGGGGTTGAAAGCTGGCCGGGGGTTGGCATACTGCTGAGGCTGAGGATTGGCACGAGGTGCAGGAGCTCTTGGTTGCTGATAGGTTGGCTTGGCCGGGGCTGATTGCCACGGACGAGGCTTCTGGTTGCTGGAACTTCCCTTACTGACCAACTTGCGCTTGCGAGTGTCTTCCAAAGCACGCCGCTTGTCTTCAAGCATAAGTGCCTTGTTCACCAGGTCAGGGAAAGACGGGCAGTCGCACACGACAAGCGAGTATTGCAGAGTCTAATTGAGGCCTTCCATGAAGCGCTCCCTTTTGGCAGCATCAGTGCTGACATCTTCAGGGGCATACCTTGACAGAACACTGAACTTCTGCATGTACTCCTTGACAGTGCCACTTCCTTGCTTCAGGGCTCGGAACTCGCTCTTTTTGATAGCCATGATTCCGAATGGAATGTGGGCCTTGCGGAATTCTGACTTGAAGTAAACCCAAGTGATGTCTTGTTCAGCATGCATGACCTTGAATCCATCCCACCAAGCTCTAGCAGTTCCCCCGAGGCAGTGGGCTGCATAAGCCACCTTCTCGCGGTCATCGGTGCATCCGACTAGTTCCAGAATTTCCTCGATGGAACGGACCCAGTCATCTATATCCAGGGGTTCTGCAGTCTCGATGAAGGTTGGCGGTGCATGCTTCTTGAACTCTGCCAACGTGGAACGTCCATTGCCATTCCCCGCCGGCTGGCGGTTGTTGGTGACAGCTTGAGCAATCAGCTGAAGGGCTGCAGTGTTGGCTTGGCGTTCCTCTCGGAAAGCTTGGAGAAGTTGAGCCATGTCCATGCTTGTAGGAGGTGGTGGTGGTGGAGCTTGGTCGTTGGTTTGGTCGTGGCCTGCCTCTGGCTGAGAGGATGCTCCGGCTTCGGGCTGCTGGGTAGAGGTACCAGTGCGAGTTACAACAGGCATCCTGTTGGAGTGGTAAAAGGTCTCATGACTCCGAAGAGGGAAAGCAAGATAGATGGGTGCCTAGTAAGGGGGTGGGTGTGACACTAAATCAAATCATGCAAGGGCCGAAAGGCCAAAACACATCCATTAAAATCCAAATGGGTGATGTAGTCGGTTACACATTCCCGAAGGAAGAATACGACATACATCCAGACACGACAAAAGCAAACACTAGATGGTTTCATATGAACCATACAAGGACTCGACTGCACATAGGGGTTACACGACCTATCCTACCGTAGAGGTTACAACTGGCATATCCGAGTAGCGAATAATGCCTAAGCGGCGGAATGCTCGGTCGCGTATTCCGGCTCTTCTGGGTCTTCCTCCTTGTCTTCATCTGTCTGGGCCCCCTTGTCACTAGAGGGGGTGGGGGAGTGGAGGAGTTGGATACGACAGTGCTTCGTCGGTGGTGCAGGGAAAAGCTTGCGATATTCCCTTGCTGTCATCCGGCGTCGCCGAGGTGGTTCTTCACCCTTGGAAGATACATCCTCGGAGGGCCTTCCGCCTCGATATGCGATAGCGGATTGTCCAGAAGGTGCTCCTTCCTTCTTGATCCTATTTGCTTTCTCTTGAGCTCGATGAAGAAGTGCCTTGGTCTTGTGAAGTTCCTCTCGAAGTTTCATTGAGTCCGAGGCCAAGTCTTGTGCCAAGCTGTCGGCACATAGACTGAAGTAGGTCTGGAACCGAAGCGAGAGTCCTTCCTTCAGTGGAGGGGCTAGAGCGCTGCTTTCCTCTTCACCTTCCTTCCGGTAAGGTAAGAAGCGAGTTGTCATCTTGGCTGCCATCTCCGGAAGAAGCTCGCGGAGACGGGTTAATGCCTTGAGTGCAGCAGCTTCGACAGCGAGTGGTAGTGTTGCCATCTGGGGTCCCTCGAAGAACCAACTTGTGGGAGGATCGTTTGCCTTCACGATCACTTCCACATGGTACTCCACCTCAGTGTCGCTCACCCAATGCTCAAGGTAGGTGAGGATGGGTGCTCGGTGGAACTGACTCTCCTGGAGGCTATCCTCGAGAAGTAAGGGGAACCCCGTGGTCAGGTGCTCTTCGGGTACAGCGGCCATCTACAAAAGTGGAATAGGAGGGGTTAATAAGCTGATGAAATCTCAGGTTTAGAAAAGAAGAGAGGTTCAGAAGGTTTTTGAAAAAGGGTCTCATCTAACTAACGCCCATGCTAACTAAGGCTTCCTACAGTCAGGATGGCTCTGATACCAGCTCTGTGGGGACCCCGACTTAGAAGTCGAGATCACCGATTGCACGTGTACAGTGATCCCAGAGATCAATGCTCACTAAACACACAGAAGCTGAATAACAAGAGTCTTACATCCATACAAATAGTCTTACACGAATTATGGCCATTATGGCCAGTCTTACATAGATAGAGCCTCACGGGCTGAATAGCAAATAACTCAAATAGCGGAAGTTTTCGATAACGGGTAGAACCCATGCCATCTGCCTTAACCCTACAAGCATTCTGACTGGGATAGCGTCCTAGTTCGCATGTTCGTCTCCAAAGAATTCTTCCTCATAATCCTGTTCTTCCAAGCCTGGCCAATTAAATAACCAGTGGCAAGCCAATGATTACTTTGAATGTACTCGCAAGTAACCCATGATGTGGTTCAAAGTAACAATGCAATTGAACGGTAATGAACAATCTAGCAAGGGCTAGAATAAGTAATCTACTATCAAGTTTATGCATCAATAACCTCGCGTAACCTTGAAGACAGGTTACCAATATCAACACGAATAAGATTCAACTCGTCGAGTCAAGTCACCACCTTGACTCATATACACACACATGGTTTCACAAACATTGGACGTAGCCCAAGAGCGGTTACCCAACTGTCCATGACCGTGGACACGGCTATTCGAATAGTTTGACACTCTGCAGAGGTTGTACACTTTACCCACAAGATCCGGGGAACTTCAGTGTCAACCACGACCCGCGGTACCTCAAGTACCCGGGGTAAGCACCCGGTCATTATCTTTCCTTAGACGACACTAACATAGAGTCCACTCGTTGGTACACGGCCCTCGGGTACAACAATAGATCACGGGACTTGCCCTAATTTCAATGTCACGCGTACCCGAAGGGACCAACGGTGTGTCCGGTGCCCTGTGAAAACAGTCATGGTCGTCTATCCAAGCACGACCCCGTCCCGGGAAAGACCTCAAGTCTTCCCGTCACTAGTAATGCGGGCACCATGCTAGTATCGACCTAAGTAATCAATAAAGCCCCGTCCATAAGGGGTAGTGTGGTTGCACATGTATGGTTGGAATAACGGTCGCAACTTAAACCAATCCGTTTGAAAAAACACACACACTTGCCTTGGTACACCACTTCGTCATCAAGTGGTCACCCAACTCATCATCATCTCCCTCGGGCATGAATAGCACCCGACGGGGTTTTATGTAAAGACTTCAACCACGATGGTTCATGTCACACATGCATCACTTATTCACTACTACTACCCATATGCGTGTTATCTAGCACATAGCAAGATCAAGATCATGGCATGCATCATATGGTGAAATCAACTAGGTCATTATCGTAACCCTAACATCATGCATCGGAAACAAACGGGTTCCGAAGAACAAGTGTATCATGGTCAATGGGCTGCTTGCCTGGATTGGCTTGGTCTTCAAAGTCTTCAAATCCTTCTCCTTCTTCTTCCACAGCAACTTCGTCATATATGGGATCTATACGTCGCATAATAACCACGGGAAAATAAGAATACAAACAAAACAGAAAAATCAAAGTGCTCAAAAAAATGTCAACTTATTTTCGTTAATAGAATGGAGTATATTGATTTTAGAACATGAGTTTTACTGCCCAAATTTGAATTTAAATTTGAACAGAACAGAAAAGTTTCATGGATTTGAGTGAAACTGGTACCATTAAATAGGTTGGAATATTACAAGATTTTAGGAGTTGGAATTATTTTATTTGGACCATTATTCTTTTCTGTAGAAATGTTTAAAACAAATACAGAAAAGAAAAAGATAAAAAGACCTGTGCAACTGGGCCAGAGAGGCCACAGTGCACGGCCCAGGGCGGTCCAGCCCAGCCGCACGGGAGCCTGTGCGCGCACGTCAGGTTTTTGAACCTGACGGGCGGGGCCCGTGGGTCAGTGGCAAAGAGGAGGGGGAGAGAGGTGTGGGGATGACAGGCGGGGCCCGCCTGTCATCTCCAACCTTGTGGCCACGGCCACGGCGAGCTCACCGGCGAGGTTCCCGGTCACGGCGACGGCAACGGAGGGCAGGAACGTGACCAGCGTCGTGTCACGGATGTAGGGATGGTGGTGCGGCACGCCGGGGAGGTCCGGTTCACCGGCGGCGAGGTGGGACGGCGGAGGAGCTGCGGGAGGTCGTCGCTCCGGCTGTTTCCAGCTGCCACAGAGAGGGGAAACAGGGGGGAAAGAGTCAGTGTGGTGAGGGGGTTCTGAATCGGGCAGAAGGAAGGGCAGGGGAGGCCCGTACCGCGAGATCACCGGCGGCCCGACGCGGCGGTGCTCCGGTCGATCCCGAGTACTGGAGCTCTCTGGGGAAGAATGGATGGTGCTGGGGGTCTCAGTGGAGTGAGGAGAGGTCGCTGATGCTGCTGGAGAGGCTCGGGAGGGGCTTATATAGCCGCGCCCACGGTCCACCGTGGACCCGTGCGCCAGCGAGGTTGCAGGCGAGGCTAGGAGGGGTTCTGGAGCCTGGGATTAAGCCGGGGAGGACCGTGGACTTGCTCCACGTCCAGCTGAGGGGAAAAAAGGAGCGGGGAAGCGTCTGGAGCGCGCGCGCGTGTGAAGCAGCAAATTGGCCGTCGCGGGCGGCCAGCGCGCGTGCGACGACGACCACTGGAGGGCGCAGGAGGAGGGGGGACAGCGCCGGGGAGGTTGCGGACGTCGAGAGGCCTCGACTGGCGCGAAGGGGAGGCCCGAGGCTGTCAGGGGAGGCTGATTGGCTGGAGCTACAGTGCGTGTCTGCACTGTTACGTGCTCCAGAGCGCGCGTTTGGCTGGCATCGCCGTGCTCTTGCCGTCCTGGTCAAAACCATCGTGCCACAGAGTGTCTAGAAGGTTGAGGGAAGAGTAAAGAAATGGCCTGAGGCCTTGGATGCCCTGGAGATGCTGAGAGAGAGGGAAGATGCTGGTGACTTGGTGAAAACCTGCTGTCCAGCAAGGTAAAACAAGGTTCTTACCCCTCAATCATGGAGCTGGGGTGCTGGGGAAGTTACTGGAGGTAGCTAGTAACTCAATGATCAGGTGGTAAAAAGTTGAGGCCATGGAGAAGAGAAAAAGTGATCAAGTTGGAGGTTTTAGTAAAAAGCCAGAAGGTGTTTGATCGGTGTTTGGTCAAGTAAATGACCTCCACTTGACATGGCACTTAACAGGGTTGAAAGACATGAGAAAATAGGGTGCTTCACCAAATTTGGGGTCATTTGAAGAAACTAGCCAATGTAACTTTGGTGAACCCTAGAAATCAACAGAAATAGCTTCATCTTGTTTGAGTCAAGCTAATCATCTCCCCTTGATGCACCACTTGCTGTAGCATCATCATTTGGGGTATTGACCATGCCCACAAAGTTTGAAGCTCCAGATAAAAAGTTGGTAATGTAAAGTTGTTCAAATTTGCATTTGAACAGAAAGGGTTTTGAGGTGATCTGATCAAGTTGCTCTATTCCAAATCTTGTGCAATTTGGTCTAGATGCCTTATTAGGCCATCCTAGCATGTGCACCAAGTTTGAGAGCATTTGGACAAGTTTGGCAATGTAAAGTTGCTCAAACTTCAAATATGGACAGAATGGTTATGAAGGGGTTTGAGGATGTTTTCTTGCTTCCCAAGGCATGGGACTTGGCAAGATCATCAAATATGTCATATATGACATGATAGAATTTCCCTGGAATTTTTGGAGAATATTTCCTTTGTAAATATTTCAAAAGCTTGAAATATCCAGAAAGGGTTTTAGAGGGTTTAGCCCATTATTTTGAACATGACCAAGTGTTGAAACTCTTATATATGGACAATATATGTCCTCTGAGTCTCTCTGAATTTTGGCAAATATTTTTTAAATAGTTAAATAATTTTTCCCTATTAAATACCATTTCTGGCCTTAAGAAAAAGCTTTTAAATAAAATAGGAAAATAACTTTTAAAATTATACCTTTGTGGTTTCTGGGAGTCCTATGACTACTAGGTCTCAAATAAACCTTTTGAAATAATTTCCTCACCCTAAATCAAGTACTTGCAGTGCAAATCTCAATTCAGGGGTTTTTGGAAAACTAAATTTATAAAATACTTTTTGGCCAAATTAATTTTGTAAGAAAATACTATACTGTTATATAACACTTGGCATGATCATTGGGCAGAAGTTTTGGGTATGGAGGTAAATTCTACAAGAGGTCATAGTTGACTTTAATGAGCACATGAAAAAGCACATGAAGAAGAACTCAAATCCAAATTAAAGCCAAATGATGCTAAACAATTTTGCTGGTCCAAATTTTCATGCTTCAAAGATACAAATAACATGTTACAAAATGCAGGGTGTGACATCCTCCAATCAGTGTTGAATGAAATGTGCTCTAGAAATATCCTCACAATGCGCATACCAACAAGCTTTAATGATTTCCCGATCGTGCAATACGCAGATGACACGCTTATAATCCTGCCCGCAGTTGATAGTCAGATCCTTGCACTCAAAAAGAAGCTAGATAAGTTTGCATTGTCCATGGGTTTACGGGTAAACTTCAGTAAATCCTCTATGATACCTTCGAATTTGTCTGAGGAGGAGGGCTTGAGAATTGCTAGATTACTGGGCTGTGAAGTGGGATCTATGCCATTCACCTACCTTGGTCTTCCTATGGGCACCTCTCGACCATCTATCTCTGACATGTTTCCTCTTGTGGATTGTATCGAGAAACGCTTATCGACATCCTCATGTTTGTTAAATCAAGGTAGCCGGTTACAGCTACTACAATCAGTTCTTGCATCCATGACAATATATTTCTTTTGTTCATTGTCTTTACCTCAAGGAATTCTCAAGCAAATCGAGCGGATCATGCGCTAATGTCTCTGGAGGGGCAACTCTGATACCCCACGCCAATCCTTGGCTGCCTAGGATCTCATATGCAAACCCAAGAAGTATGGTGGTCTCGGTGTCACTCACCTGGGTTCTCAGAATGAGGCATTATTAATGAAGCACTTATTCAAGTTCTTTAACAAGCTAGACATACCCTAGGTCACTCTTATTTGGGACACATATTATGGGTCTTCGCCCCCTCAAGCTACTCAGAGTTGTGGTTCATTTTGGTGGCGGGATGTTCTTAGCCTTTATGATAAATTTTGCAAACTTGCTACCCCACAGGTGCATGCATGTGATTCTGTGATCTTCTGGTTGGATCATTAGCAAATTGACAACCGAGCTGTCTCACTGAAAAGAAGGTTCCACCGTCTTCATTCGTTTGTCATTAATGACCTGTTCACTATAAGAGATTTCTTCGACATGCCAAATGAGGCTCATAACTTCCACCTGCCCTTGTCTGTGGAATCCTTTAATGAACTCCAACAGCTCCAGCTCTTGCTGAAATCCATACATATTAATCCAGAGGGTAGGGATATCTGGAAATGGCCCTCAAAATCTGGAGCCTTCTAATCTAAGCTATACTATGAGTTCACATTTTCTCATCTGGTGGTTGAGCCCATGTTCAAATGGATTTGGAAATGCTCTTGCACCCTTAAGATTAAGGTCTTTGGATGGCTGCTTCTAATGGATTGGCTAAACACAAGGGATATGATGCAACGTAGGCACTGAAATGTGCAAGATGACACCTGTGTCTTATGTCATCTGTCTAGCCATGAGGATCGCGTGCATCATTTCTTTACTTGTAATTTCAGCCAGCGAGTCTGGAACTATCTTGGCATCTCTTGGTCCTCACATAACTACCAAACCACATACTTGATGGCATCGGCTGCTAGGAAGGAAGTTGGTTTCCCTTTCTTTTCTGAAGTAGTCTTTACTGCTACTTGGAATATTTGGACCCAAAGGAATTGCAAGATCTTCAAAAATGAGACACCTAGCTTCAGAGCCTGGAGGAGAAACTTTGTACATGATATTTCTTTGTTAGCACATAGGATCAAATGTAAATATAGGGAAAGCCTCCTATCTTGGATAGCCTCCCTTCACTAGCTTTGTTGTAAGTATTTTTCCTTTACCCACTTAGACTTCAACCCCTTGCATTTTGTACTAGTTTGAGTTTTAATAAAGAACTGTGAGGCTGTTGCCTTGCAGTATATAGTCGAAAAACACATGCCGTGGTACATTTTATCTCCTATTTGGGGCAGATTTGTGTATAAGCTTCTCACAAATCAGAGCTTCTCACAACAAGCCTGATGGTTTCGGTAGGGAACGTGCCACCTTTGGGGACGAAACGACATCCGTTGCCTCTTATTCCTTTCAAAAAAATTCTAGTGCCAACATAGAACAACATGTGTTGTGTTAAGTTTTGGAATTTTTCGGGGTTCGTTCGGACATTTTTATACATTAACTGAGTTTTCTAGGCATTTTATGTGCATAATTCAAGTTTTAAATACATGCACATTCTCCACTTCATATAAATTGGTTGAAAATAAAATCCGTGTCCCTTGGTGCATGCTTAGGTCACATGTAAGAAATGGGAACCCTACACCAGGGCACTGTTGATTGCCGGCAAAACGTTGAGATACCTTGTTTTGAAAATGTAGTAAATCCAAAACTCGTCTGAAATTCATGAAACTTGTCATGCTATCATGGAGAGGCATCAACATGTCGTGGTAATTTTTTTACATAAGCAGATTAGACCAAATAGAAGTATCGTGCTAAATTTTGGAATTATTCCGGGTTCATTTGGCCTTTTTTATACATTATTTGAATTTCTTGGCATTTGGTGTGCATAATTCAAATTTGAATTAGAAGCACATGCTCTAGTGCATCAAAGTTGGTTGAAAAATCACATGTGTGTCCTTGGGTGAATTTCCAGGTCCCATGCAAGAAATGGTAATGAAATTCAAACATCTGGGCGTCGTGGCTTGGCCGGAAAGATTGAGAAACTTGATTTTTTTTAATTCATATAAATCCAAAACACGCCTGAAAATCATGTAACTTGGCATGGTGTCATGACATGGCACCAACATGCTGCAGTATTTTTTTTGGCCTAATTGGGACAAGCTTTGGTATAAGCTTCTTGCAAATAAGAGCTTCTCTCAAGAAGACTCGTGGTTCCGAGAGGGAACGTGTCACCTCCGTGTGCGAAATGACATACGTACACTGTCGTCTCCCACCATAATTTTTGTACACAGGCAGATTAGACCAAATAGAAGTATCATGCTAAATTTTGGAATTATTCCGAGTTCATTTGGCCTTTTTTATACATTAATTGAATTTCTGGGCATTCAATGTGCATAATTCAAATTTGAAATAGAAGCACATGCTCCAGTGCACCAAAGTTGGTTTAAAAATCACGTGTGTGTCCTTGGGTGAATTTCTAGGTCCCATGCAAGAAACGGGAATGAAATTCAATCATCTGGGCGTCGTGGCTTGGCCGAAAAGATTGAGAAACTTGGTTTTTTTAATTCCTGTAAATCCAAAACAAACCTGAAAAACATGAAACTTGACATGGTGTCAAGACATGGCACCAACATGATGTGGTAATTTTTTGTGTCCGATTGGCGAAGGCGCACACATTAACATTCAACAAAGTCATTTTGGAACAAGTGTTGTCACGTTACAAATCGGAAACATAAGTATTATTGAAAACGTGGGTGGTCTACTTACCAATTATGTGCCGCCATGCGTCCCTTTTTTTATTGGCTAGGAGGTGCCGTGCGGGGTAGCTATTTGAGTACGGACGCTTGCAATCAGACCCCTGCGCGTGCTCATCGGGAGGAGAGCCCTTTGACCTATATCCACCGCGCACCTCCCTCCCAACTTCTCCATTAATGGTGCCCGAGCCCCTCTTTCAAGGCGTGGCTATGTCTCACTGGACCGAGATTTAAGAGAGAAAAATGAAAATCTAAAAGGAAAGTTTTGCACGGATCTTGATGTAAGATCCGATGGACCTATATAGGATCAACTGCGACTTATAGCAAGCATGATGAATATAAGGACGATGATAGTGGATAATAATTGTCTTACAATTTTTTTACTAGACACTGTAGGGGAACCCCCCCAGCCTTTTATTAAAGCAACCAAACAAAATTTACAAAAGTTACAAGGCTACCAGAGGTAACCAAAAGGTAAGAAAAGCTAACTATTTACCAGCTACAGAAGAAAAGAAAAGATATAATTAAGGTGGGAGAAAAGTTACCCATCTAACCAGGTCCTCCTTATGCCTTTCCTTGATTTTATGAGAAAGTAGGTACATATCATGGACAAAAGCCCCTCTCCATCTAGAAAAGCTAGGCCTCTCCCTTCTGAAGACCTTCCCATTCCTTATGATCCAAATGTTCCAGCAAGCAGTGAAAACTACCTCAGCAAAGAAGGGATGCACAAAATTCCTCTTAGCATTGATGGCAATATGACGCATGTCATGACCTACTGACCTATCAATATGCAAGAAGTTCAAAATCCTCTGACTGAAATTGCAATTAAAGAATAAGTGATCTCTATCTTCTCTGGTATGAGTGGGACAAAGCACACAATTGACTCCATCATCAACATGCCATTTCTATCTTTCCACCATATCCTTGGTGTTCAATATGTCCATAATGAGCATCCAGGCAAACACTTTGATTTTCATAGTGCAACAACTTTTCCAAATCCATAGCAGAAGAGGATTGAAAGTGTGGTTTGTAAACCTTGAGATATAGAACTACTTAGGAGTATAGGATTTACCAGTACCATGCCAAAACCAAACATCTTTGAGCTTAGCATCTCTCTCATGGCTCAGGAGAAGGTTTTGTAAATGCTGAAATTCTTGATGAGCTTGCCCAGAAAGTGGTAACTGGAACCAAGAGAGCAGGTTGGTAGTATTAAAATCATCCCTCACCAAAACAAAAGAGTCCTTAACATAAGAGAATAATCTTGGGAATCTAAGTTGCAGTGGCAAAATAGAATCTCCCCCCTTCCATTTATCTTGCCAAAACAGAGCAGTATCACCTCTATTAACCTCAACCCAAGAGAGTTGCCTGAACTGATCAAGCAATTTGAGTATGTCCTTTCACCAAAAAGACCCACAAGAAGCTGTTCCTTGGGGCATAAGCCCATGATAGTAAGAATTTCAGAGTAGTTGGACTCAAATCTGCCTTATTGAGGAACTTGTCGACATGTTTCAAAAGCAAAGCCACATTCTGGAAACCAAGATCAAGAATTCCAAGGCCACCTTTATTCTTGGGTCTACAGATTAAATCCCAAGCTACCAAGGATGGAGCAGGATCCTGTCTATTCTTCCTCCAAAGACACTGTCTTTGAATTCTTTGCAGTTGCTTCAAGATACCGGGTTGGATTAGCAAACTGCCAAGAAAGAAAATTGGCAAGGAAGATAAAGCAGACTTTAGATATTGCAATCTCCCACCCTGATCCAAGAAAGAAGAGCTAGTAGTCATTCTCCTCTCCATGCAGGTAACCAGTGGCATAAGATCAGACATTGTTGGTTTAGTTGTTCCCATAGGCAGGCCTAGGTAGGTGAAATGCATCTTTCCAACTTGACAACCAAAATTGGATGCTAACCTCTCTGTTTCCTCCTGGGAGACATTGATAGGTACCATTGAAGATTTATGGTAATTAACATCAAGTCCTGTTGACTGAGAGAATATTAACAACATTCGCTAAGGGCTAACAACTGGTGCTCAGCAGCAGGAACAATAAGCAAGGTGTCATCAGAATATTGCGCTATTGGGTAGTCCATATCATGGCAAGGAATGGGCAATTGAAGTTCCCCCTTTTGGTGCATGTCATTAACCACATACTGTAAAAGGTCTGCAGCCAAAACAAAGAGAAGAGGTGAAACAGAGACACCTTGTCTCACACCTTTCTTGCAGACAAATTTCTTGCCAGGCACACCATTCAATAGAACTGAGGATGTACCAGACGTCAACAACTCTTTAACCCATCTGATCCATTTATCATTAAATCATTTATGCTTCATGATCTAAAAATAGCTTCATGTTCAATGGAATCAAAAGCCTTCTCAAAATCCAACTTGAGAATCAGGATGGGCCTTTTAGACTGATGACAATGATGCAGATACTCTAGGGTCCAACCAATACAATCCCGAATGGTTCTAGATTTAATGAAACCATACTAATTTTTGTGGATGCACATCATGATCAACACCTGGAATCTATTGGCAGCAATCTTGGAAAGAAACTTAACTCCCATAAAATTCAAAGAAATTTGTCTATAGTCCGCAACAACTTCTGGTGAGTTCTTCTTAGGGATGAGAGTGATGAAAGACTCATTTATATTTTCCAATCTAGCTCTACCTTCATAAAAGTCCAGTGCCAAAGCATAAAACTCATTTTTAATGATGTGCCAACATTTTTGAAGAAGAGGCCATTGAAACCATCGGGTCCAGGAGCTTTATCAATGTGCATATGCTTGACAACAAGGTCCATTTCCTCTACAGCGAATGGCTTAGTTAAGATATTCAAACCAGGCACATGCTGAAGCAGAGTGCTTAGATCAAAACCCATGACAATGCCTCTAGAAACCCCCATCCTTCATTTAAAAGCAGTCCAAATCATTCCATCCATTTGGGAATGATCAGAGATGACAGTACCATCAGGTTGTTGAAGACTTGCAATGGAATTCCTTCTAAATCTTTCAGTGGCCATGGCATGGAAGAATTTGGTGTTTTCCTCACCCACCTTGATGTATCTTATAGTACATCTCTTCGTCCAATATAAATACTGCAAAATACAAGAGTTTTTCCATATGAAGCTTATCAATTTCCCTGAAATTGAACTCTTGTCTAAACAAAGGCCTGATTTCCTCCAAGTTATCCAGCAGTAAAATAACCTTATTGCACTTAGCAATGAGCAGTTTCATCTTAGAGAGACCAGTTTGCCACTTCTTGAGATCATGTCTCAGGGTCTTTAACTTATGAGCAATGATAGCAGAAGAATGACCTTTGAAAGAGGGCTTGCTCCAGGAATTCATGGCACATTCCAGAAAACCATTCATCTGAACCCAATAGTTCTCCAACCTGAAAATCTTACACTTAGGAATAGTGGTTTTAATAACCACAACATAAGGGACATCATTAGAAGCAGTCCTAGCCAATGGAAGAACCTCAGTAATAGGGTAGTTAGATATCCAATTTGAGGAAGTGAAAAACCAGTCAAGTTGCTATAACAGAGGAGAATCCTGCATATTGGACCAGGTGAAAGATCTCCCCTTAAGAGAGAACTCCAAAAGGCCAAGGTGCCCAATGATTTCATTAAAAATGAAGATATCATTAATATCACCCCTGGCAAATTTCTGTTTTTAGTGGATCTGATGAAATTAAAGTCTCCAATAATCAACCAATTATCATCCATGGCAATATTCAAATTGTATAGCCGGGACACAAAATTATCCCTAGCCTCCCCCTGACAAGTACCATACACTGAAACCAGATGCCAGAGCTCATTATTTTGCCTAGAGGTAAAACTGACCACAACAGCAAAAGGTTGCACCTCAAGCAAAACACCATATAAAACAGAAGAGTTCCAAAGAACAAGAATCCCTCCTGAGGCACCCAGAGAGGGTGCAAAAGAAAATGTGTCAAACTGTTTGGGACAGAAGGCCCTTATCACTCTGATATCAAAGTTTTCACATTTTGTTTCTTGAAAATAGGCTACCACACATTGGCTTTCATCAATTTTCTATTTGACAACATGTTTTTTGGCAGGAGAGTTGAGCGCCCTCACATTCCAACACAACACTCTCCAAGACTTGGAATTATAGTTACTCATAATAAACCAGCATCTAGTAGTAGCATAAAAGCATTACATAATAGCACTTCAGACAGTTCAGACCCAAAATACATAAAGTTTGCAAACCTTAATTATTACAGTCCAGCATGCAAAATAAAAGAGACATGGCCAAATTATGGGCATGACAGACCCATAAACACATGCAGAAGCTAAGCATCACGACCGGTCGGCTTGTCTTCATGGGGATTAGCCATAAGCTTATGCACCATGAGCTGGTCATCAGGTATTTGAAGATCCTGGCCAATATCCTGGATCACCCTTATCGGAGGAGGAGATGGCACTTCAAATGAGCCCTCGGCATCAGGAAGATCATCAGATATCATAGCAGAAAGGGGCTTGCACCTACGCTTCTTCTTCTTAGGAAGGTGCTGCAGTTCCTGGAACATATGCTTAAAACCGTCCCTTTTAACAGAGCCACGAGTACATCTTCGAACCTCAGTGTCCATAATGGGTGAAGGAGCTAGGGTCTTGCGGCGACGGGGCTTCTTTCTGTCACACTGGGCGAAGAAAGAGAAAAACTCATTACACAGAACCACCTGGGGCTCCTTAATCACATCCATACTGATAGCCGACGAGAAAGATGATTCTTCATAGATAGATGGCTCAAAGAATAGAGCACGAGCAACAGGCCGAGGCTGGACAAGGACCTGAGGCTCCCTCCATTGCAGATTAGAAAGGGTTTGCACATCATCAAAGGCAAAGGCCCGGTTCCTCTTGGACAATACAATGGGATGGAAAACTAACAGAGGAATTTGTTGAGGGATATCATACTGAGGGCATAACCGCAGAAGAGATTCAAAGGATCTTTTCCAAGCCATTTCTGGCAGCAAGACATGCCTATAAACAAGCTTGACTGAACCAATGACAATACCCTTGAACTGAATAACAGGTGGCTAATATGGCACTATGGCCCAATCATTAACCTCAAAAATTTACTGAGGAGGATCCTCCAACTAAACTTCAGACTTAGACTAAAAGGAATTGTCAATCACCATGGCTTCCTGATCTTGAGCAGGCTGAGCATTAACATCATGGTCATCATCATGCACGATATCATCAGCACCCCAATATCCATGACCCCAATTGTCAGGATCCACCTGGTGGTGCACTAGGAGAGGCACATGAGGCAGATCATTCCACCCAATCGTCGGGTAAGGAGGCAGAACGAACTTCTGCGGGTCTGGAACCATGGCGCCAGGAAGAGGATGCGGATTACCATCAAGTGGCATAGTTTCTTCGTCCCCAGGCATCTTATCAGCAAAGTTGGCACCGAGAATGTAGCACAACACAGTCCAAGAGACTTTAGCACCCCCATAATCAGTATATTTAGTGAAAACCACATCTCTTGGGACCAGAATATCTTCCGGGAAAGAGGCAAAGACAATCAATCTGACAAGTTATGGTTCATCTTCAATCCAGTGGTGAAACTTGCCAAAAGTATCGACAACAGCACGTATATTCACCGTGGTACGAAGATCAAGAGTAATCCCCAAAAACATCAGACAACCATCATGAAAACCATGAGCTCACTTGAAACGAACCCCTACATCATGCTTGTGGAAATGAATGAAAGAATAATTCCCCAATGGCTGCGGCGACAATTGCAAAAGGGGAAACAAACGCCGGCATCCCGTGGCTGGAACAGACCCACACCACATACCCAAGGCTGAGCAGTCCTAACCTGAACTCCATGGTGCTCCAAGAAATCAACCACTACTTCACACGCCGGCCCAACCCGATTCAGCGGTGGCAATGGCATAACCTCAGCGGCGAGGCCACAGTCCATTGAAGATCGGGGAAGGCGGCGTGACAAAGGTTCTTGGGACGCGATTGGCACCACCATCAACAAATGATGACCCGCAGGCACATAGCATAGAGGATCAATGGCAAAGACTGCCATCGGCTCCTGGAGAGCAGAGCGCGTCGAAGCAGGGGAGGAAGGTGGAGGTGGAGGAGTCACCGGAGGGCTACCAGCTGGGGACTTTGGTGGAGAAGTTATTGGAATAGACTCGACGGCCCTGTCAGAGGAGGTGGTGGCAGACTCGAGACCGGTACTGGGAATCAGAGGAGACGCCAGATTTTTTGGCCTCCAAAATAGTCTATTTTCCATTGCAATCTTGTCACAATCCCGCTTACGGTGGCTCTCCTGTGAGCATGCAAAACAAACAACATTGCGAGGGCAATTTTTTTCAAAATGACCAGATAATGATCATTTTTGGCAAGTCAAGATCTCTTCAACCATATTATCGATCATGGTATCAAAAGCAATCTAAGCCTCCTGAGACTGAGGAATTTCGAACTAAGAACTAGCAGTATTTTGGCCCAACCAAATCATTTGAGGGGCTCGAAATAGGTGAACTGTGCCGGGGAGCAGAAAGCCCATCATGGGCAATCAACGCTCCATGAAGAGACCGATCTGTAGAAGCAGGAGATAGATCGCGTGCATCACAACGCGACTGGATCACTGGCGAACTCACTGTGCCGAAAAACAATCGGCGGCGAGGCCACAGTCCATTGAAGATCAATGGGTTGAGGTTGATGAATAATTCACATGCGGCAACGCCCAAAATACACAAGAGCAAAAGAAGAAGGAAGACAACGATCTGGCTCGCTCATCTCTACTTTCTTGATGCGCTGCTACAGGCCACAGGAACTAGTCTCTGTGGCGAGCGGCGATGAGCTATTTCTTGTACTCCAGATGCTGCTTCAGATCATCCACGCATTCCTCCACCAGCCTTTTGTGCTCGATGCGTAGCATGGCATTCTCGTCCATAAGTTTCTCGATGATGATGCTGGTCCTCTTCAACAAGGCAGTGGTCTCCTCCTACTGCTCCGCACTTCCGACGATCTTTGCCCTCAACAGGTCGTGCTCGGCCAGGAGCTTCGCATTGCTCTCATTTAGTTGCCGGATGACGCCGGTAGGCTATTCAAAAGAGGCTTTCATGTCGTCCTGCAACCTCACCCAGCCGGAGATATGATCGATCTGTCTATGGACGTTCGCATGCATGCGCATGTAAGAGTCCTCGCCTGCCCACGAGACATTTTCATAGGCCCCCGCAGCGCGGGAGGACATCTTTGCTGCATTCACGGCGCAGTGGGACATCTCTTCTGCTTCCACGGTGCGGCCGGACCATCCTGCTGCATCGACAGCGCGGCGGGACCTCCGTGCTGCTTCGGCGGTGTGGCGGGACCTCTATGCTGCTACAGTAGCGTGGCAGCGCGTTGGGACATGCCAGCTGCTTTCACGACGAGGCGGGACATCTCTCGTGGTTCCTCTTCCATGCTCGCCTCTCTCTGGTGGCCTCTCGACCCAGAACTCACGCTGGCCATGGCAGACGCAAGGGAACGATGATGAATGACTTGTTTGTTTTTCTGGATGAGGAGTTGAGGAGGAATGTGCAGTCATCTTGGAGTAGTAGTATTTATAGATGAGTACTAATACGCTCCTAAATGTGAAACCGTTTAGGTTTTGATCGGTGTGAACGAGTTTGCAATTAAATAATGCGTGGCAGTAATTTGGAATGTGACGGGACACATGCTCAAAATTTATTGACGGTTCTAAGTGCGACACTATTCCAGGAAGGCGTAACGTGGGCAAACTTTCTCGGACACGTAGGTGGCATTAGCACCATAGGGTGCTCTGCAATAGTCAATGTTATCACACATCTTGTTTCGAGAACCGTGCGCGCTCGTTATTACCATCGCACACGCTTCTTTTAATTATAATGTGTGCCCGTCTAGCGCACACATGTTGAGCTGTCTAACTGTTTCTGTTTGTTGTGGCTAACCGTAAACAGTTCATCCATGTAAAGTGTACGACATCAATCACATACACTTTGATCTGGCTGACTATTTCTGTTCTATTGCCTAATCGCAAATAGTTAATCCTTCCGAAGCGTATGCCCTCAATCGCACACACCTTTATCTAGCTGCCCGTTTCTATTGTTCCTCCACATCACAAACAGTTAATCCGAGTGAACCGTGTGTCATATATCGCACACGCCTTCATCTGGCAGCACGTTTCTGTTCTTCTTCCTCATCGCAAACAGTTCATTGAACTGAATCGTATACCCTGCATCATACACGCAACCAAAATCTGAACCGTGTTTGATGCATCCATCATCGCAAATGTTTTGCTCCTTTTTGACAGGTTTTTTACACCACCGTTTGCAATTATTGCATCGCACAAACTTTCGTCGAAGGGTCTATGATCGTAGTGTCGCGTTAGCAGCATCCTGTAGTAGTGAAGTCGTGACAATAATTGCTACAATTGCGGAAGACCCGGACACTACTCCAATGAGTGTAGCGACCCGACCCAAATGGATCGAAGTCTCTATGCTTAAGTTTATCCCTGGATCGGTATGCTGACACACACAGTACTCGAAGATTTATAAGAGAGGTAAATCACATGTATAAAGTAACGTAAATACTATTACCTCAATCCATATAGTGGAAGTAACAACAAAGTTGTGGATTCCCATCAACACCAATGGCAAGGTTGAGTGTAGACAGCGCAACCCTAACGTATCACTTACTCGTCGAATATATTTCCTGCAACATGAGGCGTTGCAGCCATGTAGGTCAGTACATTGAATGTACCAGCAAATTCACACCACAGAATAATGATGAACAATGTCTATCTCTATATTCACATTTGGCTGGTGGAGGCTGTAAGGTTATTTTTTCATAAAGCTAAGTTTTCCCTGCAACAAAGGAATAAATTTTATTTAACTACTCAGTTGAGTTTAAGCAATATTGAGAATGGTTCCTCCATCTCAAATCCCCAAGTTACCAAAATTAATAACCCAACAATTTTAATAGATCAAGTGATGAGATCAGCAAATAATCCACTTCTAGATACCCGGGGAGGTCCATAACCGTGGACACGACTACTCGTGAATAGTTTGTACACTCTGCAAAGGTTTGTGCACTTTTCCCCACAAGACTCGATCTCCCCCATTTGATTTCTCGCACTGCATGGTGTTTGAGAAACAGATGACCGAGACACAGTCTTTCAGAACCATTCACTCTTGACCCCGGATGGACCGGTACACCTACATTCCCCCTACATCTGCTAGTCCACAACTGAAAGAGCTCACACAACATACTCAATTATGCCAGAGCCCATAATGGCTTGTGGCTGCACATGGAAGTTTCTAGGCATGAAAATATCATATGATCCCTTTGAGCCTGGGTGGCATTCCAATAGGGTGATCACACGGGTCCTCCGGGACCCCTAGGATAACAATGGACCCTCCAGGTGTCCGAGCAAACTACTGGATGCTCCAGGGTGCCCCAACCAACCCACCCAGATGTGTATTAAAGTTTCCACCTTAAGTTTCTCTTACTTAAATATCTCTCTCACAACTTTCATGAGTCACCCATACCATTCCACGTATACGCATGGCCAAGCAATAGGTAACAAAGAGTATATTCCCTGGGTTGATCTCATGTCATTGGGTTCCTACCTCATGAACTACATAGCACCACCACATGTTTCCAAACCCTACTAATGCAATCTTTGAGGATTTAAGTAATGCAAGTAAAACTGGGTATGGAAGAGTATGATCAAAGTATGAACTTGCCTTGTACTGTTGATGTAGATTATTCGCACTCATAACTCATGATAGATCTATTCTTCACACTCCGGTCAATCTATCGTAAGCAAGCAATAGTAACCACACATAAGCAATCGTGAAAAAGAATCGAAAAACAGAACTCAAAAAACTTCGAAAACGAGCAAATGACTTTTGCAACAGAAAACAATTTATAACAGTACGAAAATTAAGTGAATTTGATCTTATCAGAAAGTTTAGGTCAAGAGTTTCGATTTGCAAAAAGAATCAATTCAAACAGAGTTACGAAACTCAAGTTATGATAAAAAGAAGTTTAAATTCAAAACTATTTGAATTCAAATTTTAGAACTTTCAAAAATATTTTTATGTTGTTTTCCTGGATAGAGGGGATCATAACAAAGAAGTGGGCGTGGGTTTCGTTGGATTTGGACTAACTGGTAAAAGGTTTGAAGGTTTAAAGATTCGGGGGCTAATCTGCAAAGAAAATATTTACAGAAAGGTCCCTGACTAGAATAAAACAGAAAGAGAAAAAATCTATCGGACGGACGTCCGCTAAGAGACTAACGAACAAATTCATTCGTTTAAATAAACTAACGAGTGAACGCTTGTCAAATAACCTAACCTAATAAATAAACCGATCAAATAATATAAAACCAAACTAAAATTAAAAAAACAGGCGGTTTTTGTGGTTTTATACCGATTCGGGTTTTCTTCGACGAAAACCAGCGGCGGATCGGGTTTTCGACCGGCGGATCAGGTTTTCGGCAGGCGGATCGGGCGCGGGTCCGGCGGGTCGGGCGGATCGGACCGGCGGGCGTCCGGTGGCGGCGGCGAGTCCGACGGCTAGTGGGGCGAGGCGCGACGGTGGCGATGCGGAACGGTGGCGACGACATGGCAGCAGCAACAACAAGTGGCGGCGGGGCAAGGCGCGGCCGGCGGCGGCGCGAACCCAGCGGCGGCGGTTGCAGCTTTGCTGGAGGCGGCGGCACGAGCTCGGGGAGGAGAGGGGGCGGCGACACTATTTATCAGAGGAGGGGCGAGGCCAGTGCGTGAGGAAGGGGTCGGGCGAGGAGACCGGAGGCAGCACGGCGAGGCGAACGTGCGGCCGCCGAACTCGTCGAAGGCGGTGGCGACAGCTGCATGGGCCGGCTGGCCTGGTGGGCGAGCTGGGCCGGCCCAGTTCAGCGATTTTTTGTTTAAACACAGATAATAAAAATAAATGATAACAACAAACAATAAAAATTATATATAACATATTATATATCAAAAATGTCAGAAAAAGATTTTCTAAAACATGAACATTTTTCTAGAGTTAAATAAAATCCACAACAATTTAAATAGAACAAACAGTGCTACTATTGCAATAAAACCTAATAAAATCATTTAAAAATGTCAAAATTATTTCAAATTTATTTCTCTTCTCTTGTTCGAAGTAAGTGTTCTTTTCAAGTATCTGCATGTTGACTTACCTAGCAATATCGAAGGAATTGTGTAGTATTTCAGCAACCAATTGTTATTCCATTTTCTAACTGTTACTACCTAGTAACTTGTAGTTACCAATACACTTTTCTTCCACCCAGTTCTAACAAAATACTCCATATACTCCCACTTCTATCAGAAAGTGCCACCACCGAGGATACTTCGGAGGTGGAGGACGAGGCTACCAACAAGCAGAGGCGGGTCGAGTAAGAATTGAAAGCAACTCCGGTAGGCCTAGACTTCATCAGCAGCCTCCCGGATGATATGTTGATAGTCATCATCTCCTGTCTCCCAATGAAATATGGCGCGTGTACAATCGTCCTTTCTCGCCGGTGACGCCCCCTATGGCATTCCACCCTTGTCGACCTCATCAATGTTCATAAGCTCTGCCATGGCTATCTCATTGTCCCAGATCCTCGACGGGTACCATGGCCCAATCGGAGGCCTTATCATGGGCAAGTTGCGTTCCAACGGCAAGGACCGAGCCAAGCTTGACGAGTGGTTCTGATACCCCACCCTAGCTCAGCTCGAGGAGCTCAATTTTAATGATGGGCATATCCGCTCGCTCTCACCGTCCGCGCTCCATCTCGCGCCCACGCTATGCCTCACCAGGCTCGTGAACTGCCATTTCCCCCCGACTAACGACATGCCTGCTATTTTTCTACCATGACCAAAGCACCTTGAGCCCGTCGTTATTTGCATCCCAAAGGATGACATGGAGTGCCTGCTCTACGGTTGTATTGTACTCGAGTACCTTCGTCTTTAGGCGATCAATGGGTTGAGTAGCTTCGACATCACCTCCATGACTCTTTGGACTATTTATGTGTGGTGCTGGTGCTGCAACAAGGCATCACATAAGGTGTATCATAGTATGGTCATTGAGGACACACCTTCACTTGAGAGATTACTTGTACTTGATCAACAAGGTCCAACAGGAATCAATGCCACTTGCGCGCCGAAATGGACAGTGGTGGGCTAATCGTCTGTCAATTACTTCGAACTTTTTATTGGATCCACACCTGTTTAGGTACAATAGTCACCTTCTTGATCTCCTTCTTGAAATTAACATTATTTCTGATTTTGAAGTTATATGTTCATCTGTCATCCAGAAAAAGATTCTGACAAGCTTGACCCTGAATCCGCGCACAGTGAAGGTCTTGGCACTAGAATATATCGGCCCCAACCTAGACCAAGTTGTCAGTTTCCTGAGATGCTTTTCGTGCCTGGAGAAGCTATATATCAGGGTGATGCCCCTTTCCAGTTAAATGTTAACCATAAGAGAGTTTGATTTTTGTTACCTCTTCCCAAGTTTACAATGGCAACGTACTATGATTTCTGAAGGAATTTTGGAGAATTTCAGTACATACATGTTTTCTCCCTATATTGATTGCTTTATTCATATGGTTACAATCCATAAGCATTTCTCCTTTGCACTCATGTGTACTAGTTTTCTTAGGGAAATTTCCATCCACTCCAACCTCTTGTGAAGAAGCCTACATTTTTCTAGACCGTAATCAAATGCCCATGTTAATCATGTAGGCCCGAAGATGGCACGTCACTCTATTAGTGTATTTTAGAAATCTTGCAAACCAAATAGGCCTATAGTAGTGTTCAAAACTGCACATAGGCGCTAATATGTTATCTTCTTTTGTAGATAAGATTAGGCCCGGTAGTGGATAATGTGATACAATATAACAATCACATTGATTGCCTTGATCTGCATCTCTCAGAAATTAATTTGAACTCCTACCGAGGGACCATAACGGATATTATATTTGCCAGGTTCTTTGTTGTAAGAGCAAGGGTGCTAAAGGTAATGAGGTTTTCCCTACATTTATTTCGCAAAAATGAATGGTTTGTCGATCAGCGCCAACGACTACACCATAATGGACAAGGCTCTGATGAAGCTGAATTCAATTTCGAACTTCAGTTGACAGATTAATCGGAAGTCATCATGTCAAGCCCATACATGACTTGTAAGTGGTTGATCCCTTTACATAAATGATGAGGTTTTGAAACAAGTATTACAAGTGGTAATATCAATTTGAACCTCTCTTATGTCATCTTAGCAAGATGGCTCCTCCACCTCCTCCCACCCGCACATAGGCTCTCCGATGATCTCCTTCACTAACCAGTGAATCTTGTTTCTCCTCCACTCATCTTCTCCGACGTCCTCTGATCTACTCCCCTATATTGATCTCACATGGGTGCCTCTGGTAGATCGACTTTGGGACTGGATTTCTCTAAAGGTCTCTACTTTGCAGATGAGGTTTTCAGATTTTGTGGGAAATCTATTCATCCCACAGATGACACGTGCCATTTCATCATGGTCGTGTCTTTCAACACGCATGATTTCCATCTTAATGAAGATTCGGTGGCGGCTACCTTGGAGTCAGCAATTGGTGGATCTGCAATTGATTTGTCTGTCCAACTCATTAAGGACAAGGTATACTCGTTCTTTGTTTCTTGCAAACAAGTTGGCCTCTATATACTCCAATTGCGATCGTTTGCTTGCGTGCATTTCAAATGTTATTTTAATTTGTGATAAAATAGTGGCCCTAATTGGAAACATGAATTCTTGATCTGGAAAAAAGAGTGTGATGCTGATTGGATTTTAGACGGCCCTTCTCAAAAGCGTGCTACCCTTGGATTTCTTTCTATGCACAAGGCCCCCATCAAGTCCTCAACGCATTCTGGTTCGTCGACAAAGAAGAAACTTTTTTCACTACGTTCGAGCAATATGCTATTTTCAAGGGCTATAGATACCCAGCTACACAGCTATGTGTTGATACAATTACTGAGACATGTTATGATGTTAATCCACATGAGAGAGTCATCCTCCCCTCGCTGTCGGCGACCAACCTTCAATGGACGGTGGCGATGCCACCCATCACTTTCAGAACTGTCAACGTCCTGGCCAAATCGCCTGCCGTGATTTCCGAAACAGCCTCCATCTTTCAGGGAAATAATCTGCATGTGCCTCAAGGTGACGATATTCGTGGCATTTCGTCTGCACCAGAATCACCAGCACATCATAGATCACCGGCCCAGCTGGGATTATCGATGGCCCAAACTCTGACCCAGTTGCACTCTCCGGAGGCTTCCTTAAATATTTCTTTCTCTCCAATTAAAAAATCTACACAGGTGGTTAAGGATAAGCAATTACCGGATTCTTTGGAGGATTCTACAAGGTTAAATGATCTCATTGATGATATGGTGCTCAAGTTTGGAAATGTCAAAATTGCCTGTCTATGCGGCATGCAATTGATACGTCTCCAACGTATCTATAATTTTTGATTGTTCCATGATGTTATATTATCATTCTTGGATGTTTTACAATCATTCAACAATCATTTTATATCATTTTTTGGTACTACCCTATTGACATAGTTCCAAGTGCTAGTTGCTGTTTTCTGCTTGTTTTTTACATCACAAGAAATCAATATCAAACGGAGTCCAAATGCAGCGAAACTTTTTGTGGATTGTTTTTGGACCAGAAGACACCTGTTGGGCCGGAGAAGCACCTGGGGGTGCCCCGAGGGGGCACAACCCACCAGGTGGCGCCTGGGCCCCCAGGTGCGCCCAGGTGGGTTGTGCCCACCTCAGTGGGCTCCCGCACTGCCTCTTCGCTCTATAAATACCCCAATATTCTAGAAACCTTAGGGGAGTCGACAAAAATCAATTCCAACCGTCGCAAGTTCTAGAAACACCAGATCCAATCTAGACACTATCACGGAGGGGTTCATCAAGTCCATTGGTGCCTCTTCGATGATGCGTGAGTAGTTCTTTGTAGACCTATGGGTCCGTAGTTAGTAGCTAGATGGCTTCCTCTCTCTCTCTTTTGATTATCAATACAATGGAATCTTAGAGATCCATATGATGTAACTCTTTTTGCGGTGTGTTTGATGGGATCCGATGAACTTTGAGTTTATGATCAGATCTATCTTTTATATCTGTGAAAGTTATTTGAGTCTTCTTTGATCTCTTATATGCATGATTGCTTATAGCCTCGTATTTCTTCACCAATATTTGTTTTTTGGCCAACTTGATCTACTTATGTTGCAATGGGAAGATGTGCTTTGTAATGGGTTTGATCTTACTATGCTCGATCCCAGTGACAGAAGGGGAACCGGCATGTATGTATCGTTGCTATTAAGGATAACAAGATGGGGTCTATTTCTACATAAATAGATCTTGTTTACATCATGTCATCGTTCTTATTGCATTACTCCATTTTTCCATTAACTTAATACACTAGATGCATGCTGGATAGCGGTCGATGTGTGGAGTAATAGTAGCAAAGATGCAGGCAGGAGTCGGTCTACTAATCTTGGACGTGATGCCTATATAATGATCATTGCCTGGATATCATCATGATTATTTTAAGTTCTATCAATTGCCCAATAGTAATTCATTTACCCATCGTTTGTTATTTTTCTCGAGAGAAGCCACTAGTGAAACCTACGCCCCCCAGGTCTCTTCTTTAATATATTTGCCTTCACGATCTATTTTATTTGCTTTTGTTTTCGGATCTATTAAACCAAAAATACAAAAATATTTTTCTGCACTTTATTTTATTTGGCGTTCAATCTATCAACTTATTACAAGTTTCTGACGTTTGTTTGCCAATTTTTGGCGCCGTAACCCGAAAGGGATTGACAACCCCTTTAATACGTCGGGTTGCGAGTATTTGTTATCTATGTGAGGTGTCATTCACGTAGTGTTGCGTGGTTCTCCTAATGGTTCAATAACCTTGGTATCAACACTGAGGGAAATACCTACTATTGTTGTGCTGCATCATCCCTTCATATTTGGGGAAATACCGACGTAGTTCTAGCAAACATCAGTAACCAACTCGTGCACCAATCGGGTTCGGTGCCATAGATGTTTTTGGCTGGGCCACAGGTCCAAGGGTTGTTCTGGCGCTTCCCCATCTCCAACTTACAAGTGGGTCCTATGGGTCAATACTAATTCCCCGTGCCGGTCAGCAAGAATATCCTCACCCGATGCCTCGGTATCCTTCCAAGCTTGCTCAGTTGGGTCTTTGCCCAGTCCCATCAAACCTGCCACCTCGCATCCACCATTACCCACTGAGCCACCGCCCACAACGCCTCCGCCGCCCATCACACCACCGCCCTCCACCTCGCCTCTCCCCCATCCCTCCACAGATCCGCCTACGCCACCCACCTCCACTGCAACTTCGGCGTTGGCAATGGCCAACTTTGCTCTGGATCCTTTGGAGTTTGCTCTGCCGGGCTTCGACATCCAGGATGGGGTTCCACTGCGACTTCCACGCACTTTCTACTCTCCTATTGTGGCACATGACCGGCAACATGAGGACTATGTTACCTGAAGAGCTTCTCATCTACCGCAACATGGTCAGTGATTTTGTTGTTAATAATCTTGGGAGGGATGTTCTTGATGCACAACGCTGGATTCAAGGGGTCGTGCTCTTTCGTTTTCGTAGCCCAGCTGCTAGGCAAGATTTGGTTGATCATCCTCCATTCAATTTGGGTAATGATAGATTTGTCCTCTTTGTTCCGCATGATGAGGGTTTCAATTACAAAGCCACTTAGGGATTTCATCGAGGATGATCATGATACTGGGAATACCTCTAGATTACTAGCGTACACAATATATTGCATATGTGATTAGTAATTTTGGAAGTATTCATCCCTGGCATCAAGATGATCCAACGCTGGTCCGCACCATGGCATATGTTTCATTCCCGGCTCCTTCGTTAGTGCCACGTGATGCGGTCTATCGTGAATATGCTGATTTTTTTGGGGGGGGGGCTAGGATTTCTTGGACTGCTCATGTTGACATTCTTTCAGCTGAGTTTGCGGATTTCATGCCGGCTGATGAAGATCCCATGTCATTGAATGGCAATCATCACCCCCTCCCTGGCTACATGCAGTTTGATAATCACAACTGGGCTATGGCTGAATTTCCTAAGCCAGGTTGGAATGATGTGCCACCGCTTGTAAATGTGTAGCCCCAAGATGACATCGTTCCACCAGGACAGACTGATGATCACCAGGACAAAGTGGATGAGATCCAGTCTCAGGAGTCAATTATTCCGCAAGTGTCTGATGAATCTGTTCACAATGAAGCTCCAATTGCTGATATGATTGTCTATCAAGCACCCATGGCTCCTGTGCAACCTCCTTTGAATATTGGACATGTTTTCACAGTTTTTGGGGCGGCTCTACCCCCAGTCATGCAATGGCAATGCAACTTTGAGAGGATGATGCCCTTCATGTGGGTTTCTGAGATCCCTAAGTCTGTTTCCTTACCTGCCACGGGGCCAATTCTTCTTGCTAAACGTTCATGGGAGATTGGTTTTAATGAGTCAGAGCTCAGGTTCTCTCTGAAGCCTCAGCTTGCCAATACCCGAAGTCCTGTTCGTCGACCCTCTCCAGTTAAAAGGCCTATTGATCGTGCATTGTGCTTTGATGAACTCTCCGAGCATGTCATTGAATCTTTTTAGTCCACTCTTGTTCCTAAGGACACTAGGAAGCGTGAGCACAAGGTGCATGCTTCTAGGATTATGGTTGACATAGAGGTATGCCGGAGCGCACGTCTTAGTGCTTTGCGCGATGGTTTTCTTAAGGTGCAAAACCAAGCCCAAAGTGCTGTGCGGATGACACATGCTACGAAGAAACGCAAGACCAAACATACTGCACAGTCTGCCACCAACCCTCCTGTGCTGCCTCCAACTACTATTAGTGACCTGCAGCGTATTGGGGCCCAACTACGCATCGCTCCGAAGAAGATCATAGTGGAGAAGCTTGTAGCTGCTCCCTCCAACTCAAGCAACAACAAGAGTTCTGATGATTAGTGCTTCTATGCAAAGATTGGGTCCCTCGCGTACCCTCCTAATCGCCACCTATCTTTATTTACGCTTTTATGTGTTGAACTCTATGGCACTGCTCTGTTTATCTAGATTGTGTAGGTCATTACGTGATCTACTTTCGCTGCTCTTTACTTTGGTTTGTAATGAATCGGTGTGGCTTTAGAGCCTGGAAGGTTCTGTGTTGGAACGTGTGTGGCTTAAATTCTGAAGCGCGTCAACTCGGTGATAAGCAAAAGATTGATGGAAGTGGTTGTTCTATTATTTGTCTTCACGAAACCAAATGTATGTGTATTGATCAGCAGTTCCTTAGGAAATTTTGCCCTCGCCGTTTTGATAATTTTGTCTATATGCCACTGTCTGGTGCTTCTGCTGGCATTGTGGTTATATGGAAATATTCCTTCCTTGGTGGCAAATTAATAGAGGCAAAATCTTATGTATTATTATAGAATTCAGCTCCAAGCATACATCTGAAACTTGGACTTTGGTATCTGTCTATGGTCCGTGTCAGGGTCCATCCCGAGATGAGTTTGTCTAATAGTTATATAACCTCGATATCGTTCCGAGGACAAATGGCTTCTTTTGGGTGACTTTAATTTCATGCGTTCCCTTGATAACCGTAATTTACCTGCTGGCAATGTTTATGATATTTTTCTATTCAATGAAATTATCGGTAATCTGGGCCTCGTTGAATTGCCAATCAAGGGACATTAATACACCTGGTCCAACATGCAGACGAACCCTTTGCTTTAGTAAATCGACTGGTTTTTCACTTCGCTTGCTTGGACCATAGATCACCCTAATACCCTAGTCATGCCTCTTGCACGCACTGCCTCGGATCATGTGCCTTGTGTAGCTACAATGGCCACCTATATACCCAAGGCTAAGGTGTTTCGATTTGAGAATTATTGGGTTAATCTGCCTGGTTTTATTGACTGTGTTTCGAAAGTTTGGAGCATGCCAATGAGAAAATCATCTATTGCATCAACTATTTATTCCATATTTAAAGCACTCCGATATGCTCTTAAAAGATGGCATATTAACTTGTCCAAGGTAAAGGCTCTCATATCGGATTGCAAGAAAGTCATCCTATACTTGGATGGTCTAGAGGAGCTCAGGCCCTTGAGTTGGCCGGAGTCTAATTTTAGGAGAACTGTAAAGCTCCATCTCGAGGAAATTCCTCATTTGCAGTTCATATATTGGAAGCAATGCAGTGCAATGAGATCTATCAAAATTGGTGAGGATAATACCAATTTTTTTCATGCAATGGTGATACGTCTCCAACGTATCTATAATTTTTTATTGTTCCATGCTGTTATATTATCATTCTTGGATGTTTTACAATCATTTTATATCATTTTTTGGACTAACCTATTGACATAGTGCCCAATGCCAGTTGTTATTTTTGCTTGTTTTTTTACATCGCAGAAACTCAATACCAAACGGAGTCGAAACGCAGTGAAACTTTTTGGAGATTTTTTCTTGGCCAGAAGACACAAGATGGGCTGAAGAAGTACCAGAGGGGACATCCGAGGGGCGCACAACCCACCAGGGCATGCCCGGGCCCCCTAGCGCGCCTAGGTGGGTTGTGCACACCTCGGTGCCCTCCCGCACCGCCTCTTCGCTCTATAAATACTCTCATACCCCAAAAACCCTAGGGGAGTCAACGGAATTTTATGCCAGCCGCCACAAGTTCCAGAACCACGAGGTCCAATCTAGAGACCTATTCCGGCCTCTGCCGGAGGGGAACATGATCACGGAGGGGTTCATCATTCTCATTGGTGCCTCTCCGATGATGCGTGAGTAGTTTACCTCAGACCTACGGGTCCGTAGGCAGTAGCTAGATGGCTTCTTCTCTCTTTGTATCTCAATACAATGGTCTCATGGAGATCTATTCGATGTAATGTCTTTTTGCGGTGTGTTTGTTGGGATCCGATGAAGTGTGAGTTTATGAACAGATTTGCCTTGATTTAATGTCCATTTTTTATTATGATAGCCTCATATTTCTTATCCGATATTTGGGTTTGGTTTGGCCAACTTTATATATTGATGCAGCAATGGGAAGAGATTCTTTGTGATGGGTTTGATCTTGCGGTGGCCTTTCCAAGTGATAGAACGAGCAGCAAGGCACACATGTATCGTTGCTATTAAGTATAAAAAGATGGGGCCTATTCCTGCATGAATATATCTTTTCTACATCATGTCATCATTCTTATTGCATTACTCCGTTTTTCCATGAACTTAATACACTAGATGCATGATGGATAGCGGTCGATGTGTGGAGTAATAGTAGTAGATGCAGGCAGGAGTCGGTCTACTAATCTTGGACGTGATGCCTATATACATGATCGTTGTCTTGGATATCATCATAATTATTTTCTTTTCTATCACCCAACAGTAATTTGTCTACCCTCCGCATGCTATTTTTCTCAAGAGAAGCCACTAGTCAAATCTATCGCCCCGAGGTCTATTTTCCTATCATATAATCCGATCTATATTGCCATTTGCCTTTTCCTCTATTTGCAACTTTTATTTTCAGATATATATTAACGAAAACACAAAAATACATTGATGCGTTTTATTTTCTTTTGTTTGCATCTTTCAATCTACTAAAATTTTATCCCATCAACCCATCAATTTCTAGCACCGTTACCCGAAAGGGATTGACAACCCCTTTAATGCGTCGGGTTGCAAGTATTTATTATTTGTGTGAAGGTACCGTTTACATAGTGTTGCGTGGTTGTCCTACAGGTTCGATAATCTTGGTTTCATAACTTAGGGAAATACTTACCGTCGTTGTCCTGCATCATCCCTTCTTCTTTGGGGAAATACCGACGCATCTCAAGTGCACATGAAAGGAATTTCGGGCGCTGTTGCCGGGGAGACATCACCAAGACCTATCAGGTTCCTAATCACAAATCTCATCTCCTTGAAATTTACATTATTTGCCATTTTCCTCTCGTATTCTTCTCCCCCACTTAAAAAAATGTTTTTTTATTTGCCCTCTTTTTCGTTCGCCGTTTTTCTCGTCAGATTTGTTTTGTTTCCAATCTCGTTACCTTGCTTCTCTGCCTACTACTAGCACTCATCCTTTGTTACCAAATTTTGTAGTTCTATACTTCAAGCACAAACAAGGAGAAAATTTGAAGGATGCTTCGTAGGTTACTAGAATCCTATTGCATTTGCAACGTAAAGGGGGATGTAAAGATTCTTCGTCATTTCTACGTATGATTAACTTTGCATCATAGACAACTCTTAGATTTTGCCGCTAAAGGGAATTTTATTGAGCTTGATGCTAATGTTGCCTATGAAATCTTAGAATGAATATTGGGGGTTACACCACAAAAGAAGGGGTTTTCTTTCACCCAAGAGGGAGTTCAAATTTTGGACAAAATCAGTGATTTTTACAAACA
The DNA here is from genome assembly GCA_902687465.1 of Secale cereale. NCBI lineage: Eukaryota > Viridiplantae > Streptophyta > Magnoliopsida > Poales > Poaceae > Secale > Secale cereale. Next base: position 717,163,544 of record LR738711.1, on the reverse strand, counting down.
TATGGTTGAATTGCAAAAATATAACGAACTTCTCAAACATATTAATGGGAGTCTCAATCGCTTGAATACTTTGATTACCATTTGCTATAAACGGTTGGATATTTTAGATCTCAAGATGGTTTCTTTTCCGAAAATTTTGGGGAAACACAAAGAGCCTCCCGGATTCGAAAAGGCCCTTACTAAAGTGGCAAAGACCAAAGATGACAACACTTGAGATCTTGGTGTTATTTCTAGCTAGGGGTGTAAAACGATAGCGCTCGTTGGGAGGCAACCCAACTTGTATCTCTTTTCTTTTTGGTTTCCTTGCTGTTTTCAATACAATACCCAATTGTACCTGTGGTTAGATGTGTTTTTGTGGTTTTAATAAGTGTTTGTGCCAACCAAATCATTTGGGGTGATTTGGTTGATCGTTGATTTGATTGCGTTGAAATTCAAAAACTTTTGCTTCCAGAGTTAGAATTTCTGACTATTACTGGAGCGTGATAAACTCTTGAATTTTTTACACGTTATCTAGATACAAATTTTCCACATTATCCTAAATTTTCAGAATTTACAGAGTTACATAAGTATGATCAAAAATCGTATCTTTACAGACTAATCATTTTTTGACAGATTCTGTTTTCGTTGTGTTATGTGCTTGTTTTGATTGATCTATAGTTTCTTTTGAAGAATTTTTGTCATGGAAAACTTAGAATACAGTAGATATAATACAAATACAAAATATGAATTGGTTTTCTATAGTACTTAGAGTAAAGATTGGTTTTTTATACTAACGAATCTCTCGAGGTTTTGTTGAGTTTTGTGTGATTGAAGTTTTCAAGTTTTGGGTGAGATCACGATGGATGAAGGAATAAGGATTAGCAAAAGGCTAATTTTGGGGATGCCCAAGGCACCCCAAGATAATATTCAGGAAGTATCAAGCAACTAAGCTTGGGGATGCCCCCGAGTGGCATCCCCTTTCTTCTAACGACCATCGGTATATTACTTCAGACTATATTTTTATTCGTCACATATTATGAGTTTTGCTTGGAGCGTCTTGTATGATATGAGTCTTTGCTTGTTTTGTTTGCTATTTTGTCACAATCATCCTTGCTGGACACACTTATTTGAGAGAGCCAAATTATGCTAGGACTTGTTAGAATTGCTCTTTATGCTTCACTTAATTTTTTTGAGAGCTGTGGAATTACTCTAGTGCTTCACTTATATCTTTTTGAGCACGTTGTGCTTTGCTATTTTTGAAGAAATTATCTCATGCTTAACTTAGACTAATTTGAGAGAAGAAAATATTAAGCTCATGGTCTTCACTTATATTTGTTTGAGCTTATCAAAAATTAACATATAAAACTAGTCCCAGTAAGATAGATATTCAAAAGGGATATGATATAAAAAATCATGAAGATCATTGGACAAGATAAACTTGAATCTTTGTAATAGTTTTGAGATATGATGATAGTGATATGTGAGCCATGTTAATGAGTAATTATGTTTTAGTAAGAATACTGATGTTAAGGTTTGTGATGCATTATTCGATGTTTGTTATGTTCAATGCTCGCTTATGTAATTTTTTGTTTCTTGGTTGGTCGCTTCTCAATCTATTTGCTAGCCTCCACTTGTACTAAGTATAAATACTACCTGTGCATCCAAAATCCTTTAACCCAGTTTTGCCATATGTGTCCACCATACCTACCTATATGTGGTATTCCCTTGCCGTTATAAGCAAATTTGTATGTGCCATCTCTAAATTTCAAAATAAACTCCAGTTCTGTGTGCCCGTACCGCTCATGAGGCGGTGAGGGGTGGCCAATATTTTTCCATTCTAGATGTGTTATTCTCAAGATGAGTATTTATTCACTTGTCATTGCACGAGAGTACGACAAAGGTATTAAGGATGCCCAGTCTTGAAATGAAAAACAAATTTACTTTATGTTGTCAAATAATAAATTCCTTGGAAAGTGTTGGTATGTGATACGTCTCCAATGTATATATAATTTTTGATTGTTCCATGCTATTATATTATATGTTTTGGATGTTTAATGGGATTTATTATACACTTTTATATTATTTTTGGGACTAACCTATTAACCCAAGGCCTAGTGCAAATTGTTGTTTTTTTGCCTATTTCAGTGTTTCGCAGAAAAGGAATATCAAACGGAGTCCAAACGGAATGAAACCTTCGGGAGAGTCATTTTTGGAACAATTGCAACACAGTAGACTTGGAGTACACGCCAGGAAGCGAACGAGGTAGCCACAAGGGCAGGGGGCGCGCCCAGGGTGGTAGGCACGCCCCCACCCTCGTGGGCTCCTCGTGGCTCCCCTGACGTGCCTCTTCCTCCTATATATACCTACGTACCCCGAAAACTTCCGAGATCACCACAAAACCCTAATTACACAGCCGCAACCTTCTGTACCCGTGAGATCCCATCTTGGGACCCGTTCCGGAGCTCCACCGGAGGGGGTATCGATCATGGAGGGCTTCTACATCAACACCATAGCCTCTCCGATGAGTTGTGAGTAGTTTACCACAGACCTTCGGGTCCATAGTTATTAGCTAGATGGCTTCTTCTCTCTCTTTGGATCTCAATACAAAGTTCTCTCGATCTTCTTGGAGATCTATTCGATGTAATTCTTTTTGCGGTGTGTTTGTTGAGAATCGATGAATTGTGAGTTTATGATCAAGATTATCTATGAACAATATTTGAATCTTCTCTGAAATCTTTTATGCATGATTTAAATATCTTTGCAAGTCTCTTCGAATTATTAGTTTGGTTTGGCCTACTAGATTGGTAGTTCTTGCAATGGGAGAAGTGCTTGGCTTTGGGTTCAATCTTGCGGTGTCCTTTCCCAGTAAGAAAAGGGGCAGCAAGGCACGTATTGTATTGTTGCCATCGAAGATAAAAAGATGGGGTTTTTATCATATTTCTTGAGTTTATCCCACTACATCATGTCATCTTGCTTAAGGCGTTACTCTGTTCTTATGAACTTAATACTCTAGATGCATGCGGGATAGCGGTCGATGTGTGGAGTAATAGTAGTAGATGCAGAATCGTTTCTGTCAGGGATATTACTAGAATGTATAAACCGGCTAGGGAGATCCGGATTATGGTAATGTAGATATATAGTTATAAACTCAGTAGAAGTTACGGCTCATGAAGGCTTAGGGCCCATATGTAAAGTTTACGGTTTGTAAACCGTCATATCATGTAACTTGAAACACAAGGAAGAAAGAATAGAGACCGAGGTGGACACGATTATGAGCCGGCCTCGGTACCCTGTAAACTGGACCGGGCGTTGCCTTCTATATAAAGGAACGGCCCGGCGACGGTTCAGGCAGGAGCAACAACCCGTCGTGAGACAGGCAAGCAATCTGCTCCCTGTTCATCGACGCCCAAGCAATACCAAACCAAACTAGACGTAGGCTTTTACCTTCATCGAAGGGGCCGAACAAGTATAAACCCTCTGTGTACTTTGTGTGCTTTTAACCTCTTCAAGCTAACCCGTGCGATGGTTCCACAACTAAGTCCGCTAAACCGGACATCTGCCGTGTTGATTCCACGACAGTTGGCGCCCACCGTGGGGCTTTCGCACGATGTTTTCGAGTTCTTGAAGGGCAGCTTTGAAGGACTCAAGGGCTACGAGGTCGGCCGGATGACCAAGAGTCGCCGCGGCCGGATCTACATCGACGACGCAGGGTACTGGGTCCCCTTCGGCGACATCCACGTCTTCATCGGCAAGATCGGTGAACCGGGACCAGAGCCGGACATCTTCCCCAATGTCGTCGAGCCGTCTCAGTGTGCGAGATCGGCCCGGATTCAGCCTGCCGCAAAGCGCGTTTTCGTTGGAGCAATACATGGAGTCCAAGCCGAGGACGGATCAGATTCTGGTGGCGAGACAGTTATCTATTCCGACGATGAATCTTCATCCGGAGAGACCGAATCCTTGTATCTGTTGCGAGACGGCCGGTCCGAGGGTGTGTTCGACGGGGATAGTATTCCGGACCCCTTTGATCTGCCAAACCGGGTGGCTGTCTTTATGGCCGGATCACAATCTACGCCACAGCCCATGGTGACCGGGGCGTTCACAGCTGGGGCAGGGGGGAGTGGCCAAGCTCCCTCGCCCGCTGACGCTCTATCCGCCTTAGTAGAGGAGTTGACAACACGGGCAGTAGCAGTGGTGGCTCCTGCTGACAAGGCGCAGCACGATGTAGAAATCCTTCAGCTGAAGGGCCGGATCGAACAAGCTAGAGAGGATCTAAATGCGGAGAAAGCTATGATAGCAACAAGGCAGGCATAGCTGGATTCTCAGGCCTTCCAGCTCAGGATGGATCAGGCCTCTACGCAGGGAGTAAGGAATAGAAGGTAGCAGACTCGTCTACCGCCGGTCTATGAGGTGATGAATCTCTTTGGGGCGCCAGGAGCGGGAGCCAGCAATAATATGGATGTAAACCGGAGGGGAGCCCCAGTGACAGGTGAACCGGTTCAGCAACCCACTGCGGAGCAAGATCGACGGGTTATACCCACGCCTCACATCCCCACTCCTCCTGGCCACTACTCAAACCCCCTGGATAACATTGTCGCTGCCGCTTCACGCCTGGCCGCTTTACCCATTGAGGGGACATCCCCCATGGCGATGGAAGCACGCAGGGTCAAGGATCTACTCAACACAGCATTGACACAGCAGCAGGCATACTCCTATAGCAGGGACAGACTTCATTTAACACCCCGCCACAGCCGGAGTTATACTAGGCATTGGGATGAACCAGAGGTGTCCAGTAGTGAACGGAGGCGACACCGTCACAGACAGGATAATCCGGCAGGCGCAGAGGCGCAAGCCGAGGAGGCGGTAAACCGGTCTGGACCTACGGCCCGCGAGGAGATCCGCCTAACGATGCCGGTTCACACAACCACAGCAGAGACGGGAGTCACGGCGAGTTCCTTTGGAGTGCAGTGTCTTATTCCCGCTTTACGAAGCATGAGATTACCCAAGGACTTCAAGGGTCCACGTAAGGTGCCTAACTACACAGCAGATTTGGCTCCAGAGGCTTGGATCGAGAGCTATGAGATGGCTATGGAGATGCTGGACGTAGATGAAGCGGCATGCGCAAAGTATTTTACCATGATGCTTGAAGGTACAGCCCGGACCTGGTTAAAGGGCTTACCACCTAACTCCATCAGATCCTGGGGTGAGTTGCGCCGCCGGTTTATTAAAAATTTCAAGGACACATGCAAACAGCCAATGTCAGTGGTTGACCTAGTGGCATGTATACAAGGAGAGCAGGAGCCTACGAGTGCATGGGTGCGGCGAGTGTCAGAAATCTTACACTCTTCGAACGGTATCAGTCCCTGTACGGCGATAGTAACACTGGAAAACAATTGCCGGTTTGAATCTCTGAAGTTGAAGCTGGGACGGCTCAAGCGGGATTGTAATGACATGGGAACTCTCATGAGCGCTTTGGTAAAATATGGGGACTCTGACAACACTAAGTACCCAGAAGCGGATGGGGATAAATGCGGAAAAGCAAATAAGCCTGGTAAACCGGCGCAGGCTAGTCCGGTCGGAACAAACTTCAACGGTAAGCGAAAGGCAGAGGGTGGCTCTGATTTTGTGGCCAACACCAAAGTTCAAGGAAACTTTCAACGCAACAATGGTAAACCGCCTCCACAGAGCGGCGGAGGGTTCATTAATCTGGAGCGACATTTGAACGAGCCTTTCCCGAAGCACAAAAAAGAGGAACGCCCAGCTAAACACACATGGGGAGAATGCCGGGTCATGATGGAGGCCATGAACCGGGCCAGATTCAACAACAGGCCACCGGGCGGCGGTTCAGGCCCCGGGTTTCATGGTCCGGGACACCAAGATAATGGCTCCGGATCAGGATATCATGGTGGCAACAATGGTTATAACCAAGGCAATCATCAGTATGGTCAAGGTGGTTACAATAACCAAGGCAACCATCAGTATGGTCAGGGCGGTTACAATAATCAAGGCAACCAACAACAGGGCCAGGATAATCACAATAACAAAGGCAATCAGTAGCGTTAGCAGCAGCAGCAATCCGGATATCAGAGTAATCCGAAGGAGCTGAGTAGTGGACATTATCATGTGTTCACTACAAGTTTGTGCAAATGAGATCAAAAAGTTTTAAAGCGGGCGGTCCATACGGTTGAACCGGCAATACTCCGATTCTTGCGCTGGTCGGAACAACCTATTGTGTGGAGCAGAGAGGATCACCCGCCGCGGCTCGACAATCCGGGCCAATTGGCCTTAGTGGTGGCACCGCAGGTGGGTGGCTACAAATTCACCAAGGTCGTCATGGACGGCGGCAGCAACATCAATATCTTATATTACGAGACTTTCCGTCGCATGGGGCTGACGGACAAGAAGCTAAGACAGTCAAACACAGTATTCCATGGAGTAGTGCCAGGTAAATCAGCTTACCTAGTTGGGAAAATTGACCTAGAAGTTACCTTTGGAGATGAACAGGATTCCAGGTCAGAGACGATAACCTTTGAAGTGGTGAAGATCCGGAGTCCATACGATGCGCTATTTGGGCGGCCGGTTTACGCTAAGTTTATGGCTAGACCATGTTATGTGTATCTACAGCTCAAGATGCCGGGTCACAAAGGAACCATCACGGTTCATGGAAGTCGCAAAATCGCATTGGAATGCGAGGAGGGAGACGCTGCTTATGCAGAGGCAGTGTGTGCTACAGAGGAATTGAAGTTTTATAAAGACAATGTTGATCCGGCAGATATGTCCCCGTTGAAGAAGCCAACCACAGAGCATGATCCGGCATTGAAGTTTAAATCAGCAGAGGAAACCAAGCAAGTTGACTTTGTGCCAGGTGACTCATCTAAGCAATTCACTATCAGCGCTAACCTTGACCCTAAATAGGAAAGCGTGCTCATCGAGTTCATCCGTGAGAACCGAGATATCTTTGCATGGAAACCTTCTGACATGCTAGGTATACCGAGGGAACTCGCTGAGCACAGTCTTAATATTGATATGAAATTCAAACCGGTCAAGCAATATCTGCGCCGCTTCAATGAAGAAAGGCGCAAGGCTATAGGTGAAGAAGTGGCCAGGCTTTTGGCCGCAGGGTTCATAGTTGAGGTGTTCCACCCGGAATGGTTGGCTAATCCGGTGCTGGTGTTAAAGAAAAATGGAAAGTGGAGAATGTGTGTGGATTACACACACCTAAATAAAGCTTGTCCAACCGATCCTTTTGCTCTCCCTCGTATTGATCAGATCATTGATGCTACGGCGGGATGTGAGCGGCTAAGTTTTTTGGATGCATATTCAGGATATCACCAGATCAAGATGGCAGTTAAGGACCAAGAGAAGACATCTTTCATAACGCCTTTTGGTGCCTTTTGCTACGTATCTATGCCTTTCGGGCTCAAGAGTGCCCAAGCAACTTACCAGCGTTGCGTACAGAGCTGTCTTAAGGGGCAGATAGGAAAAAAAGTTCATGCCTATGTGGATGACATCGTGGTGAAATCAAGAAAGGAGGAGACATTGATAGAGGACCTCAAGGAAACCTTTGATAACCTTCGGGCCTATAAAATGATGCTTAATCCGGAGAAATGTGCTTTTGGTGTTCCGGCGGGCAAGCTCCTTGGATTCTTGGTGTCGAACAGAGGAATAGAAGCCAATCCGGAGAAGATCAAGGCAATCACGTCCTTGACCAAACCAGCTTGCATCAATGATGTTCAGCGTATCGCTAGCCGGATTACAGTGTTGAGCCGATTTATCAGTCTCCGGGGGGAGAAGGCAATTCCGCTTTATCATATGCTAAGAAAAACAGACCGGTCCATATGGAGCGAGGAAGCAAATACTGCGTTTGAGGATTTAAAGCGGCAATTGGCGGAACCACCGGTCCTTGCCGCCCCAGTTGATAAGGAGCCGCTGCTATTATACGTGGCCGCCAATGCACCAGCAGTTAGCATGGCAATCGTGGTCGAGCGCAAAGAAGGAGGAAAGGAGTATCCGGTTCAACGTCCGGTTTATTATGTTAGTGAGGTTCTTATTGAGTCCAAACAAAGGTACCCACATTGGCAGAAGCTGGTATATGGCGTGTTCATGGCAAACCGGAAATTGAAGCATTACTTCCAAGGCCACCCAATAACTATCGTCAGTTCAGCTCCGTTAGGGGATATAATCCAGAACAGAGAAGCCACTGGCAGAGTCGCAAAGTGGGCATTGAGCTTAGCCCACACGGATTGAAGTATGTACCACACACCGCTATCAAATCACAAGCGTTGGTAGACTTTATCAATGATTGGACAGAGCTGCAAGCACCAGAGTAAAAGCCGGATCATACATACTGGACTATTCACTTTGACGGTTCAAGGCAGTTAGAAGGCTCGGGGGCTGGAGTTGTCTTAACTTCCCCGTGAGCTTACAGACGAGAAGTTGAAGCAGTCGCAGGATATTTCAAGGGGTATCAGGTGGATCACATAGACCGGCGAAAAAATGAAGCGGCCGATGCTCTAAGCCGGCTGGGCTCTCAGCGTAAACCGGTGCCACCGAATACCTTTTTGGATGAGCTACACAGTCCATCAGTTCAGGTTCCATCGGAGGAGGATTTGGCTGTTCCTGATCCGGAAGCGCAGCTGGTTGCAGCACTTCATGTTATTCCGGATTGGACACTCCCTTACTTGGCATATCTAAGCCGTGGAGAGTTGCCAGATGATGAGATTGAAGCAAGGCAGATAATCCGGCGATCAAAATCCATGACAATTGTAAACGGGGAACTTCACCATCGCAGTGTTTCCGGAGCATTTCAGCGGTTGATACATCTCAAACGTATCTACTTTTCCAAACACTTTTGATATTGTTTTGACCTCATTCTTGCATGATTTGGACTAAACTAACCCAGACTGACACCGTTTTCAGCAGAGCTGCCTGTATGGTTTATTTGTGTGTAGGAAAACGGATTTTTAAGTATCTCAGAAAAATCCACGAAAAATCACAGAAAATCCACGCACCCGAAGGAACCAGATGCCAGAAGTGGGGCCAGAGGGGGGCCAGGGGGTGCCCAAGCGCCCTGTGGGCGCGCCCCCCCTGGGCCGCGCCGGGGGGGGGGGCGCCTGGGTGGGGCCCACACCCCCTGGTGCCCTACTTTAGCCCGTATTTTTCCTCCCGACACAAAAAACCCCAGATCGGAAGTTCTTTCGTAGTTTTTCGTCGCGGAGCCGCCGCCACCCTCTGTTCTTCCTCGGGAGGGCTAATCTGGAGGCTGATTTGGCCTCCGGAGAGGGGAGATCGTCGCCATCGTCATCAGCATCACCACTCCATCATCCCTCCATGACTTCCCCTTTCATGTGTGAGTAATTCCCCTGCTGTAGGCGAAGGGGATGGTAGGGATTGGATGAGTTAGATCATGTAATAGTTCGTCAGATTGTTGGGGGCATGTTGCCTATCATCTACTATGGTGTTTATCATCTTTGCTACAACTTGTTATTCTTAATGCTTGACACTTAGGGCCCGAGTGCCATGATTTCAGATCTAAACCATATGTGTTTGCATGAATATATTTGTGTTCGTGATCCTAACTATGAGTTGTATGCACCTGTTACGGTTTGGAACCGGCGATCCCAAAAGTGACAGCTTGAGACACCAAAGGGGATGGTCCGTAGTTTGAGGATTACATGTATCCATTGAGTTCATTGCTTTGTTCCGGTGCTCTTTGACAGGAGCACCTTAATATCCATTAGTTCCTTTTGGCCCCGTTCGTAGCGGGATGGTAGGACAAAAGATGTTGTGCAGGTTCTTATTGCAAGCACGTACAACTACCTACGGGATACATGCCTAATGTTTGATATTTGCCTAGATGATCATTACTTTTCCGTGTGTCGTGCCCCAAGTTAGAAACTATCTCATCCATGCAGCGCCCAACCATCCATCTCCCTAGCCTACAGTATTTTAAACCTTGCTTGTCACTAGTTGCTACTTTTGCCATTTACTACTGCTATTTACTTTTGCTATTTACTTTTACGATTACTATCATCACTATCATATCACTGTTACCGCTTATCTTTTGTTGCAAGTAAGTATATTTCAGGTGCGGTTGAATTGACAACTGAACTGTTAAAGCTTATAAATACTCTTTGGCTCCCCGTGTGTCGAATCAATAAATTGGGTTATTCTTACCCGCGAAGACTATCTCGATCCCTTACTGTTGAGGGTTATCAAGTACCGTTTTCTAGCGCCGTTGCCGGGGAGCATAGCAATATTTACAAGTCTACTTGAGGTATTCTACCTTCTGCACTTTATTCACTATGGGTAAGAAAGGAGACCCCAAGGTTCCGATCTTACTATCCACTACAAGAAGAGGTACTACTCTGAGCACTAGTGCTACGCTTGATTCACCTTCTGTTATGAGTAAGTTTGCCTCACCACCACCACATGATGCTCCTACTGAAACTGTTACTATGTCTGATACTCTTGATGATGCTTCTACTACTTTTGATGATGATATTAGTTTGCTTGGTTATGCTCTTGAGAAACAAATTGCTGCTGCTACTGAAAAATATGGAATTGAACTTCCTGTTGCTCGCTACCCTATTGGTGAAACTTATGATTATCCTGATTTGAGTAAACTCAAAGAGAGGCTCCTTGATGATGATTACTATATGCTTGATGAAGATCTATGCAGGGAACTGACAGAGTTTGCTGGCTCTGACCCTGAAGTTATTAAAAATATATTTGAAAAACACTCTTTGAAAAACAAAACCGTTCCTAATCCTGAGTTTGCTACATCTCCTATATGCATTGATGATCCTGATTTTGATTTCTCTGTTGATCTTTCACTTATACCTATGGTTGAAGCTGACCCCTTTTATGGCAGAGAAAATGATGATGCTATTGCACACCTGACTAAACTCGGTGAGTTAGGTAGCCTGTTTACCATAGATGAGAAGATACGATACTTTTATGTGACCAAGCTTCTTCCTTTCTCCTTGAAGGAGGGTGCTACAGCATGGTATGATTCACTTCCATGTGGTTCCATTAAGAGTCCTCGGGACTTAGCTCACTCTTTTGTTGATAAGTACTTTCCTGCTCACATGCAACATGCTGCTCTACAAAGAATTTATAACTTTAAACAGTTGCAGGATGAGTCCCTCCCTAAAGCTTGGGGGAGGTACTGCGATCTGATTCGGGCTAGACCAGGACATGAAATCCCTAAGAATGAATTAATCGATATATTCTATGCTGGTCTAACTGATGAATCCAGGTCCTATTTGGACAGTTGTGCTGGTTGTGTTTTCAGGAAAAGAACACCGGACGATGCGGAAGACTTAATGGGCAGGATTGCCAAAAACCATGAAGATTGGTCCGTCCCTGAACCACCTCCACCAACAAAGAAGAGGGGCATGTTTGTTTCTAAGCCCCGAGGATATGCGAGAAGCAAAGAAGTCTATTAAAGAGAAAGGTATTAAAGCTGAAGACGTGAAGAATCTACCCCCAATTGAGAAGCTGTGTGAGCCTACCTCTCACCCTCCTATGGTAGAGGTACACTCTCTTTTAGATTTCAACGTAGGTGACATCCCTCATGGTAAGCCTCCTAATCAATGTTTAGATGAGTTTGATAATTTTATTATGAAACAGAATCATTTTAATGAGAGGATAGAAAGTCAGTTGCATGATAATTCCCTTGCTATCAAAAAGTTGCTTGATGTTTTAGATAGAACAGTTAATGATGTTCAATGTCTTGTGAAGCATTTTCATATGGTTCAAACTCAGCTTGATCAAATTTCTAATGTGCAAAGAGATTTGCTTGCTAACAATGCCAAACAAGATAAATTGCAGGCTTTTCGGATTAAGACCCAAGGAGGAACTAGTACTCAAGATCCTCTTTATCCAGAGGGACATCCGAAGAGAATCGAGCAAGATTCTCAAATGCAGGAAGAAGAAATTGTTGTCTCTCCAAAGAAGAAGAAGAAACATAAGGAGACTGACAATTCTAATGATCCTATTGCAGAGGAAGAACCAACTATTGATCCCAATAGTGTATCTATCTCCGATGCTGAGACTGAAGACGGTGCTGAACCTGAAGGTAATAATAATGAGAAGAATGATCCACCTGAAGTTCGAGAAGAAGAAGCACCTGACAAACGTAAGAGGTACACTAAAGAAGACTTCATCGCAAGAAAACATGGGAAGGAGAGAGAACCATGGGTACAGAAACCCATGCCCTTTCCAGGTAAGTCCATCAAATCTAAAGAAGAAGAGCATTACAGTAAGTTTTGTGAATGGATTAAAGCTCTTTTTGTTCAAATCCCTTTGACTGATGCTATTAAGTTACTTCCTTATTCAAAATATATGAAAGATATTGTCACTAATAAAAGAAAAGTTCCTAATGATGCAATATCTACTATGCTTGCTAACTATTCTTTCAGTGGAAAGATTCCTGAGAAGCTCGGTGATCCAGGTATACCCACCATTCCTTGCTCCATAAAGAATAATTATGTCAAAACTGCCTTATGTGATCTTGGAGCAGGAGTGAGTGTTATGCCTCTCTCTCTTTACGAGAGGCTTTGTTTAGAGAAACTAATTCCTACAGATATCTCCCTTCAGATGGCTGACAAGTCCACCGCTGTTCCGATAGGTATTTGTGAGGATGTTCCCGTAGAAGTTGCTAATTGTTTAATTCTTACTGATTTTGTTGTGCTTGACATGCCCGAAGATGGGAGCATGTCCATTATTCTTGGTAGACCTTTCCTTAACACCGCAGGTGCTATTATTAATTGCAACAAAGGGAAGGTTACCTTCCATGTGAATGATAAAGAACACACGGTATATTTTCCGAAGAAGACCGACAGGAGGCATGCCCTCAACTCTATAGAGAATATCGAGACCGTGCAAATTGGAGAATGGGACTGTCCACTACATGTGCCTCATAAATACAAAACTATCATGGTAGGGACAATGTCCATCAAGGTAAAGGTTCAGTGATTACTTCGTAGGAGGTGAGACTTTTTGCTCTATATATCGCTTGTTTGTTGGTAAGACTTGATCAACCTTACTAGTGAACATGTTTTATATGGATAAAAAGTTGAGCTTGCTATGTTTTCATTTGTTTTTAGTGTTGTCCTACTTGCTGTACCAAGTATCTATGTTTTTGAAGCTTCACAATACTACTAACTGCTTCAAGTTTTCAGAGAGTTTCGCAGCTTTTTGAACTTCGAAAAAATTTCAACAGTGAAGTTTTCAGAAAAATTCCAGAAAAATTATAATAAAAATTTCCACGTCGGGAGAGACCCGGAAAGTCCTGGGGCCAGCCAGGGGGGCCACCAGTGGCCCAGGCGGCCAGCTGACGCGGCCCAGCCCCTGGCCGCGCCCACAGGGCGCCTGGGGCCCACGGGACCCCCCTCCAGGTACTTCTTCTTCCTTCCTCTCTCTTTTTCTCCAGAAACCCGACTTCTGGTCTTGTTCTTGCTGTTCTTGCTGTTCTTGGAGGCGATTCTTCGATCTCTCTCTACAGCCCATCATTTGAGCTGAAATTTTGAGCAAATACTCCCTGGTATGTGACTCCTCCACCCCTCCAATTAGATTTTTGATTGGTGGCCTCATTTGTGAGTATTTAGTAGTTCTTGGTGTTGTAGAGATGAGCTTGCATGCATGTGTAGAAAGTTATTTTCCATGTTTTGATGCAAGTTTATGCCTTGGGCAAGTGAGTTGAGTAGTTTGCCTTAGCTCACTATGTTTTAATCCTCGTTTTTGTAAAATGTAATTTTTTTCAGAAATGAGTTTGTTAGGAAGGGTAAAAGGATGGCTTGAGAAGAGGAGGCCCGCACACTCCGATCGAGTCACTAGAGCCGCAGCTTCACCATCGACTGCTAGGGTGAGCTATAATGAAGATCACGTGCCCCTGGAGTTGTTGGAAGACACAAGTCCAGCACGTGCGATGACATTTCCGTGTGATGAATTCATGGAAGCTGCGGGAATCAAGGATGAGTTTTATAAACTTTGTGCTAATGCAGGTTTGACACGACTCGTCACGAGCCGTGTTACTCAGTATCAAAAACTCACCTCCGGTTTCATTAACAGTTTTAGATATAATCCTGATTCAGGTGCTATTGAGTTTAAAATTTATAATGATCTTATCACCATGACTTTGGGAAATTTTTGTGAAGTAATAGGTGTGCCAAACATTGGGAGGACGGCTAGGATGGCCACTCAGCCCTCCGAGCTGAAAACCGTCATCAACTCTCTCTGCAGCATGGGTACGAGGGATATTCATCGGTCGAAGATCTCCAGCATCTTGTTTCCTCACCTCAGGTATTTTGCGTATTATATTGCTAGGGGGCTGTTAGCTCGTGACAACACGAGCATCATTTCTGCTCCGGATATTGCTATCCTGGCAGCAGCCCTCTCAGGGAGGTCTGATTATAATCTTGGTACCTTAATTGCTCGACGCCTTGCTATGAACGGTAACAAGGGGGACTTATATGGTGGCATTTATGCCACACTTATCTTAGAGCATCTTGGAGGCACCCCACACCCTGATGATACTCCTTTTACTTATTTAAGCTTTGATCTTGCTGCTATGAAAAGGCATAAGTTTGTTACCATGGGTTCTGAGCTTGATAACCTTGTTTATATCTTGCGTTTCGGAACTACCGCGGAAGGCGAGATCCGTCTACCTCCACCTCTTTTGTTTGATTTTTCTCGCAGGAACGGATGGTCTTTTGATGTTGTCCAGTTCGATGAGTTCATGGTCCAGCATCAGTTTCATAACCCCATGGAGGGGGTTGTGCCCGACGAGGAGAGGCACGGTGAGATACCACATTTTCAGGAAGAGACCGCCACCGAGTTTGGTGAAGGGTCTTCCTCTGTTTGGCGTTCGGAACCTTCCTCGTGGGAGACTCCGAGGAGTTCGGTGTATGCGCCAGCATCCTTCTACGACCCGTGGACTCGCCACCACAACCCTGGAGCAGGAGGCTCCTGGGGGCAGTAGCTGCTAACCAACTTAGGCCAAAAGCCTAAGCTTGGGGGGTATGTGCCCTTCTCACTTTTCCATTGTATTATCCGTTTGATTCACTTTGATCTTTTCGAAGTTTTTGCCCGTTCTTCTTTATTTCTCTCTTTGCAAGAACAACAAAGAGATTTTCTCTTTCTTTTGCTTTTATTCAACCTTTGAAAAAACCAAAAAGATTTCTTTTTCTCTTTAGTTTGCTTTGTTTTCAGAGATCAGCTCGAGTCCGTGATGGCATTTGATTATATTTCCTACGTTCGATCGTGCAAGTGACAAGCAGTAATGACGAAGATCGACTGAAAGGAAGCAACGAGGAAGACCGGTATGAACTCTTATTGTTTCTACTTTTGTACATATGCCTGTACTTATGATCTAGAGACCAGCTTGTAGCGACATAGTGCTATGTTTACAATGCTCTTCCAGTGGTCCATGCTTTCCTTGTGGCTAGTCCCGAATAACTAGAGTATATAATGTGTTATTGAAATGATCTACATGCATGGCACTGTTCATAAGTCTGGTATACTAAGGTGGTATTTCCCTTTAGAGAGTTTTTGGATTGACTTGGCACATGCTTACACATGTTTAAGACTAAAAGTCTACTTTGCCTTGATGATCTTTGAGTTTTAGAATAGTTATATCACTTTCATGCCCGATTCAATGATTGCTTTGTCGCTCTGATTGATTATGACCGTTATTGCTCTCTAGTTGGTCGCTTCCCAGTCTTTTGCTAAACCTCCACCTGTACTAAGCGGAATGACTGCTTGTGCATCCAAACCCTTTAAACATGTTATGCCACATGAGTCCACTATACCTTCCTATACATGGTATTTACCTGCCATTCCTAACGAAGACTTTCGTGTACCATCTCGAAATTATTCAAAAGCAATTCTCTTTTTGTGCCTATGTTTTAGCTCATGAGGAAGTAGTAGTTAATTCATGATCTTTTTAAGTTGGACAAGTTTCACCCCTGGATTGCATGTATAATGTGCAAACCCCTAATACGAGAAGGAACTGGCATTGAGTGCGCCCGGCTCAAAAAGATAATATAACAAACAAACCCTCCTTCACACTTTGTTCATGAGAAATCAGAAAACTTTGGCAGTGATAAACAAAGGAGATTAAGAGGATGTGATCGTCCTCATGCGGGAGCCGTTCCTCGAGACTTGTCTAGCTTAAAAAGTGATTGAGTTATCTGCTAGCATTCGTTGACGAAATATGCACCTCTCAAAAACATATTTACTTCTGTTTTTATAACCAAGAGCTCTGGTACATGTTTAGTTTTTGTTTCCGATCACGGGTTTTCAACTTTGCCAATAAAAGCCACGGTTCCAGAGTCTCCCCTTCTTTCTTCAAAGCACTGACTAGGAGAGCATAATTGTCATTCTGAGTGTAATGTGCATTGTCCCAAAGTATTACATTGTCTTCTGCATACTTGTGATATGATTTATTCCGAAATTCTTAGCTCTAGTCTCCTTTAAAACTCTGGAGGAGTCTCTGCATTTATGTTTTGCTTCACTCATGGAGGCTAGCGAGATACCACCCTAATATGCTCAAGCTATGTGCAATGTGATCTTGTCTTGATTTTCAGTAATATATTATTTACTCTTAAGTATTTGTGACTGGTCACTTGAAAGAAGGATTGCTCCTTGCATTGTCCTAAGTACTGTTTCAATACTTGCTAAACTCTTTTCGTAGTACATGCTTATATACATCTAATGAAGCCAAAGAGTTTGTCAAAGTTTTCTTTGTCGCGTCCAGTTCGTTGAACTGAATTGCTTGAGGACAAGCAATATGCTAAGCTTGGGGGAGTTGATACGTCTCAAATGTATCTACTTTTCCAAACACTTTTGATATTGTTTTGACCTCATTCTTGCATGATTTGGACTAAACTAACCCGGACTGACGCTGTTTTCAGCAGAGCTGCCTGTATGGTTTATTTGTGTGCAGGAAAACGGATTTTTAAGTATCTCAGAAAAATCCACGAAAAATCACAGAAAATCCACGCACGCGAAGGAACCAGATGCCAGAAGTGGGGCCAGAGGGGGGCCAGGGGGTGCCCAGGCGCCCTGTGGGCGCGCCCCCCTTGGGCCGCGCCGGGGGGGCGCCTGGGTGGGGCCCACACCCACTGGTGCCCTACTTTAGCCCGTATTTTTCCTCCCGACGCAAAAAACCTCAGCTCGGAAGTTCTTTCGCAGTTTTTCGTCGCGGAGCCGCCGCCACCCTCTGTTCTTCCTCGGGAGGGCTAATTTGGAGGCTGATTTGGCCTCCGGAGAGGGGAGATCGTCGCCATCGTCATCATCATCACCACTCCATCATCCCTCCATGACTTCCCCTTTCATGTGTGAGTAATTCCCCTGCTGTAGGCGAAGGGGATGGTAGGGATTGGATGAGTTAGATCATGTAATAGTTCGTCAGATTGTTGGGGGCATGTTGCCTATCATCTACTATGGTGTTTATCATCTTTGCTACAACTTGTTATTCTTAATGCTTGACACTTAGGGCCCGAGTGCCATGATTTCAGATCTGAACCATATGTGTTTGCATGAATATATTTGTGTCCGTGATCCTATCTATGAGTTGTATGCACCTGTTACGGTTCGGAACCGGCGATCCCAAAAGTGACAGCTTGGGACACCAAAGGGGATGGTCCGTAGTTTGAGGATTACATGTATCCATTGAGTTCATTGCTTTGTTCCGGTGCACTTTGACAGGAGCACCTTAATATCCATTAGTTCCTTTTGGCCCCGTTCGTAGCGGGATGGTAGGACAAAAGATGTTGTGCAAGTTCTTATTGCAAGCACGTACAACTACCTACGGGATACATGCCTAATGTTTGATATTTGCCTAGATGATCATTACTTTTCCGTGTGCCGTGCCCCAAGTTAGAAACTATCTCATCCATGCAGCGCCCAACCATCCATCTCCCTAGCCTACAGTATTTTAAACCTTGCTTGTCACTAGTTGCTACTTTTGCCATTTACTACTGCTATTTACTTTTGCTATTTACTTTTACTATTACTATCATCACTATCATATCACTGTTACCTCTTATCTTTTGTTGCAAGTAAGTATATTTCAGATGCGGTTGAATTGACAACTCAACTGTTAAAGCTTATAAATACTCTTTGGCTCCCCGTGTGTCGAATCAATAAATTGGGTTATTCTTACCCGCGAAGACTATCTCGATCCCTTACGGTTGAGGGTTATCAGCGGTGTGTGTCATCCCAGGAAGGCTGTGACATCCTTCGTGAGATTCATGAAGGGGATTGTGGTCATCACGCCGGTTCAAAATCTTTAGTTGCTAAAGCTTTCCGGCATGGGTTCTATTGGCTGACAGCCCATGCTGATGCGGAGGATCTAGTCCGGAAGTGCGATGCTTGCCAGAAATTTTCACGACGTGCTCTTCTTCCGGCATAGGAGCTGCGGATGATACCAATTACTTGGCCGTTTGCGACTTGGGGGCTTGATATGGTTGGGCCTTTTAAGCGATCCCAGGATCAAAAAACTCATCTGCTGGTTGCTGTGGATAAGTTTACGAAGTGGATTGAGGCAGAGCCTGTGAGCAAGTGTGATGCGGCAACAACGGTTAAATTCATTAAAAAGGTAATTTTCCGGTTTGGCTTTCCACACAGCATTATCACAGACAATGGCACCAATTTATCTAAAGGAGAGATGGAAGAGTTTTGTCAACGGGAGCATATTCGCCTAGATGTGTCTTCTGTAGCTCACCCTCAATCCAATGGTCAAGCTGAAAGGGCCAATCAAGAGATTTTGCGAGGTATCAAGCCCCGGCTTATGACTCCCTTGCAAAGAACACCAGGATGCTGGGTTGAGGAGTTACCTCCTGTCCTTTGGAGCATCAATACTACACCGAACAGGTCCACAGGTTATACACCTTTCTTCATGGTGTACGATGCTGAAGCGGTTCTTCCAAGCGATATCCGCCATGATTCACCACGAGTGACGGCTTATGTTGAAGCAGACAATGAGCAGGCAAGACAAGACAGTTTGGACCGGCTAGATGAATAGCGTGACATAGCAGCAGCACGATCCGCAATTTATCAGCAGCACGATCCGCGATTAATCAGCAGGACTTGCGTAGATATCATAGCCGTCGGGTTAAAACCAGGACGTTCCAGGAGGGGGACTTGGTACTCCGGCTCATCCAGGACAAAACAGATATGCAAAAGCTATCCCCACCTTGGGAAGGGCCCTTTGTGGTCAGCAAGAATCTACACAACGGTTCATATTATCTAGTGGACGTTTGAGAGCACAAAGACTCACGGACATTAGGAGAAGAGACAAAGAGGCCGTGGAACATAGCTCTCCTGCGGCCCTACTACACCTGAGCCATGAGCTCTATTGTATCCTAGGTATACATTATGATTAATGAATAAACCGGCACCCTTGGTAAACCGGGGGATCAACATTTTTTCTTCTAAATATATGTCCTGTTCAAATTATTACAGATATTTCGAAGTAAACTTTTTTATGCAGAAGGGACCAAACTAGGGGGCTACAGATCACATGTGACTCCTCGCTAAAAATCTTTTCTGGTCCGGTCTACATGAATATCTTCGTATCAAGCGCCCTTTGGATAAACTCCATCGATTGGCAAAAAACCTATTCTTGTCCCTTGGGTACTTCCTTTGATGGCAGATGCAATATTTCCTGCCCCTTGGAAGATACATACCCTTTGATGGCAAAAGAAAAGTTCTTGTCCCTAGGGTACTTCCTTTGATGGCAGATGCAATATTTCCTGTCCCTTGGAAGATACATACCCTTTGATGGCAAAAGAAAAGTTCTTGTCCCTAGGGTACTTCCTTTGATGGCAGATGCAATATTTCCTGCCCCTTGGAAGATACATACCCTTTGATGACAAAAGAAAAGTTCTTGTCCCTAGGGTACTTCCTTTGATGGCAGATGCAATATTTCCTGCCCCTTGGAAGATACA
>LR738711.1:717125204-717143426 GCA_902687465.1 Secale cereale | reverse complement strand
CCTTTGATGGCAAAAGAAAAAAAAACTGTTCTTGTCCCTAGGGAACCTTCCTTTGATGACAGATGCAATATTTCCTACCCCTTGGTTGATCATTCCCTTTGATGGCAAAAGAAAATATGTTCTTGTCCCTAGGGTACTTCCTTTGATGGCAGATGCAATATTTCCTGCCCCTTGGAAGATACATACCCTTTGATGGCAAAAGAAAAGTTCTTGTCCCTAGGAGTACTTCCTTTGATGGCAGATGCAATATTTCCTGCCCCTTGGAATACATCCTTTGATGGCAAAAGAAAAATAGGCATAGCCCTTTGGGTCGCACCCTTTGATTGGCACATAGGGAGCCTGGCAGCTCGTAAAAAGCCTCGACTACATGGTCTTATTTGCAAACCTGTGTTTTTGTGTTTGTGATTTTTCATGTGTTTTCTATGGTTTTTGATCCGGAGCTGGACAACTTCAAAGTTGACCACATATTTTCAAAAGTCTCGACACAGAGTTCCAGCATTATTTAAACCGGTAGTTCCTATAAACCCGGAATAATTATTGGGTCTATCCCAACAGAGCCAAGAGCTTCCTCAAAAACTACAAGGTTCGCCGGATTAAGGATATCAAGCATACTTAATCAAAGGTATGAAGTTATTTTTGGTATAAAACAGATACTCGTGCGATATATATAAACATATGAGAGCACTTTAATCGGTCCGGCGGTAAACCGCCAGGGCATTTTTTCAGTATTATCTATGCAGATACAGATAAACCATAGTAGACAAAGGGTTCAAATTGGCAGACGCCAAAGCAAAGTTGGGACATCCGGATTAAGACGGCAATGTTTCGAGCTATCCTATTACAAGGCACGGCAAGCCTGAACGGATTAAAGTTTTTCTCGACAAAAGAGTACAGCAGCTAAAAAGTTAGATTGAGCGGCTTATGCTTCTTCTTCCTGCTGCGAAGGCTGAGGATCGACCTGTTCCGGAGCTTCTTCGTCTTCTTGAAGCGGCTGAAAATCAGGAACGCGTCAATCGATTTTGGATAAAGCACGGAAGTACATCTCTTCAGTAATGAGATCGGACGGATCAACATCTGGGGCGAAAGTGTGGGGGCGCACTGGTGGGATTAGATTTCCGGTATCATAAACCGGCCGATCCACCCGCTCATTCTTTAAATCATACGCCGGATGATACCTGGTCAAGTCCGATTCATCAGCAAGCTTGCTGGCAAGAGGACGCATTTCCTTAGTCAAAGCATGAAGATCTTTGCCAGAGAAGGCCGATCCATCTTCCTTGGTGCTAGGGTACCCGTTCATGGCTTCTTCCGGATCAAAGTCCGGAACCCACGCCTTGGCTCTAGTCAGCGCTACAAGAGAGCCGGCTCGGGCAGCAGATTTCTTCACCTCTTCCAAGCGTACAGGCAAGATAGAAAGCTTCTCCAAAGTGCCTTGGATAGTGGTGGGGGCCGGTTTATTAAAATACATTGCACTTATAATCCTTTGAGCGCCGGAATATAGCTGCTCAACCAGAGTATAACAGGCCTTGAGTTTCTTCCGGAGGTCATCCCCCAGATGGGTGACGCGTCGCCCTGCATATGGTTATCACAGTTAAACCGGAGCGGACTAAAGATTGCAGAGATGAAAACACATGCAAGTTAAGTATTTACCAAAGACGGCAGAAGTCATAAGCTCTATTTGCCGCTTTAAACCGGTCAGCTCTTGTGTCACCGGGTTAAGGGCCTCTTCAGCATCCTTTGCTCTTTTTTCAAGAGCATTCTTCTGCACTTCCCAGGTTGTCCGCTCCGCTTCAAAATATTTTTTCAATTGTTCAGCAGTGGTTAAGCTCAACGCTAGATCTTTTTTGGCCTTGGCAGCAGTAGTTTCAGTTTCAGCAATTCTGTTCCGGAGCTCAGTTATTTCTGTAGCCCTCCGGGTCAAGTCAGCCTGCAAGAAAAACAAGTGGAATAAATGACAGTTTAAACAAGTCTCAAGCACATAACCAAGTTATCCACTTGACACTTGGGGCTAATGGGCAGTTGAAGTATTGAAAAAGAGATTCAGACAAGTCCCAGATACATAAAACGAGTTATGCCCCTGGCACTTGGGGGCTAATGTAAAGATCATTTGCACACATTTGAAAGTACCGGTTCACCTCCAACAAAGCTAAACCGGAACTTGGGGGCTACTATGACAGACAGAAATATAAAGAAAGCAAGAGCAAAGATAAGTGAAGGAAGGTACCTCATATTTATCCTTCATCATATTCACCAAGCCCTGTTCATAGTCGCGGCTGGTATGAAGCCGGTTCAAGTACCCGGAATAAAGCTCCTGGGCACTCAGATCAGCATAATTGGATAAATCTGTGCTCCATTTGCCCTTATCTTGCTGAAGCTTCTCCGCTTTAGTAGTATGCTTGGCTAAAATGATAGGCTCAGCAGGAGCGGTAAAACCCGTTCCGGTTATTTGAACGTCCGGAGAGGAAGCAGTATTTGGCTGTGAAGGGGTAGCAGTATGAGCCGGACTAACGGGAGCCGGGCTAGTCCGAGGAGAGCTGGCCCGGACAGGACTTGCTGGTTCATGGACATCTTCAGCATTGGGATTTTCAGGAGCAGCAACATAATCATGATCCATGAGAGCAGGATCGTCAAGCTGAATTGTAGGCTCGTTTTCCGAAGGGATGACCGCGTCCAGATCAGCTACCGGATCATCAGAAGCAGTCTCAGCAGCCGTTTTGTTGGCCTTTGCCTTTTTGCAAGGCTTGGGCTTGCTGAAAGGAATTGAAAAAGAAATCAGAGTCATAAAGGCAAAATACAAAGGTAAACAGGGTGAGATAAAGGACTTACCCAGGGACAGTTTTCAGAATCGGGACCTGCTAGGCAGTCGATTCGCCAGAAGATGATAAAGGTGTCTCCTGGTAGTTAGGATCAGACGGTTTAAGTGGTTTGTGTATAAGTCCGGCCTTGGGATGAAGAAGAGTTGGAGAAAGTAAAACCTCAGAGCGGCGCCTCCGAGCCGGAGTGAGAGATATTCCGGAAGACTCGACTACATGGCCACTATGGCGTGTAGTCCGGCGGGCTTCATGTTGCTGCTTCTTCAAAAGAAAATTGGGGTCCAGTTGAGCGTAAGGATGAGAAAAAGGGTACTTCCAAGATGCCTTACGAATCTTGGGCACCGACGGTTCAGAATCTGAAGAAAGAGTGATTACCTCAGTTTCGGCCGCTTTATCAGCCTCAGCCAAATCCTGTGAAAAGACACTGTTAACATAAATCTGGATAAAAGAGATAAAAGCATATCAGGATCAACTCATACCTCAGAATCCGGATCATCTTCCACAACATGTGAACCGGAGCCAGCAGCTGCCTTTTTCTTCTTAACAACGAAGGTTTTTCGGCGTGGCTGTTTGCCTGACTTATCCTGAGGTTTCCTTTTCCAAAAAGGATCGTCGGCCTGTGTACAAGATGAAAGATAAATGGAAGATAATTTAAATGGACGGGTTAGAGGCAAACAGAAGAGATTAAAACTTACTGCTGGCAGTTTGTTCTTCTTATAATATGGAGCCAATCCGGTTTGGCTACATTCTTCCAAAGAGATGTTGAGCATTTTCGTAGCAGATTCAATAACTTCCTTCTCAGGAAGCATTACGTCGGTATGGCGTTGAGGATCATTCATCTTTCCGCTATACTGACACATTAAACCGGAGCGCCGGCTTAGAGGAAGAATGCTCCAGGCAAGCCAGCAGCGGACGAAATCCACTCCGGTTAAACCGTTGGCCATAAAGGCCTTAAGCTTGGCAAGCTGAGGGGCGAACCGGGGCCGTTCCGAGGAGCTAAGACGATGCGGCAGTGGATGATCTTCAGGAAGACGATGTTCGCGATAACCCGACAGTGGGTTCTCTCCTTCAGGCGAAGTATCTTGGCAGTAGAACCAGGATTGGTTCCAGTCCTTGGGGTGTGTATGGAGAGCAGCGTGAGGAAAGACCGCATCTCTTATCTTTTGAATACTAACACCGCCAAATTCTTGATGAGGTCCGGCAGTAAACTCTGTCCGCCGGTTTAAGTGGAAGAAATCCCGGAACAAGTCGACTGATGACTCCTCTTGAAGGTACACCTCGGAGAAGACTTGGAAATTGCAGATGTTTGTTACGGAATTTGGACCTATATCCTGAGGATGAAGCTGAAAAGCGGCCAGCACGTCCCGGAAGAACTTTGAACCGGGGGGGGACTAAAGCCCCGGGCCATATGATCAAAGAAAACAATAACTTCTCCTTCTTTGGGGGTAGGGGGGCATTCATCCCCTGGGGCCCGCCATTTCAGAATTGCTTGAGGTCCCAGAATGCCAATTGAAGCAACATTGACTAAGTCCGCTTCCGTAATGCGGGAAGGAACCCAGTTGCAAGAAACGAACTGCTTGGCGGACATATGGGCAGAAGAAAAGAGCTGAAAAGGTAAAGTGTAAAATACCGGATTATACAAGTGCTGCAGCATAGACCGGATTGTGTTATCAAATTACATCGACGGTTTAGACAGGAGGCTAATGGCATTGACAGCCCGGAAGCAAGTGGGAAACGAGCTGCTACCGGTTTATGATAACAAAAAAGAAGAAGTTAAACCGTCAGGTTCATATTTGATGCGTTGCAGAAGCAATATATGATTAACTAAACCAGTGAGTAACTTGCAGATCTATCAAGACGAAGAAACATGTTTTTACAGAAGGCTAAAGTAAAATAGATCTGAGCAGTAAGAAAAAAGAGTAAAGTTACGCAAGTTTATCAGAAGAAGAACTGCGAAGGTCTTTGACAGAGCAGATGAATCTAAGGATTGAATCTGAAAATACCAAGTCTAAAGTTCAAACTACGGAGCAGGGGCGCGTTCAAAACAAACTCAGGGCTCGAATCTACCGTGGAAACAGCCTATAGGATGAACAGACAGAGCTTCGAGGTTTCATGGCGGAAGCAATGGAGGAACCCTAGGTTACAGATCTACAGCGGGAGAAAAGGAATACCCGAGAATGGAAGAGACGGCGGCGGAGTAATCTGGTCACGTTTCAGGGTGATGCAGCGGCTTGGTCGACGACGGCGACGAGCTCGAAGGCAGCGGCGAAGCTTCGGGCGACGGAGGAAGAAGAAGAGTGGAGGAAGGAGAAAAGTAAAGACTCAGCGGTATTTATAAGGGCTGGAGAGACGAAACGGCAAGCGCGGGATTTGAGGAGATCAGATCAGATAAAGATTCTACTATCGCCTCGATTTTCGGGATAACCTTTAAACAAAGGTAACAAACAACTGGGAGCAATAAATGCGGAGGTGATGTCACGACTGAATAAAATGATTTCCAGAGATGGCATCATAGCCGGTTTATAAAACAGAGAAGATACAGAGAAGAAGTTTATGCAGGATTATAAGACTGACATGAACAAGTTCAAATCATTCTGGGGCCTAATGTCAGGGATATTACTAGCAGGTATAAACCGGCTAGGGAGATCCGGATTATGGTAATGTAGATATATAGTTATAAACTCAGTAGAAGTTACGGCTCATGAAGGCTTAGGGACCATATGTAAAGTTTATGGTTTGTAAACCGTCATATCATGTAACTTGAAACACAAGGAAGAAAGAGTAGAGACCGAGGCGGACACGATTATGAGCTGGCCTCGGTACTCTGTAAACTGGACCGGGCGTTGCCTCCTATATAAAGGAACGGCCCGGCGACGGTTCAGGCAGGAGCAACAACCCGTCGAGAGACAGGCAAGCAATCGGCTCCCTGTTCATCGACGCCCAACCAATACCAAACCAAACTAGACGTAGGCTTTTACCTTCATCGAAGGGGCCGAACTAGTATAAACCCTCTGTGTCCTTTGTGTGCTTTTAACCTCTTCAAGCTAACCCGTGCGATGGTTCCACAACTAAGTCCGCTAAACCGGACATCTGCCGTGTTAATTCCAAGACAGTTTCGGTCTACTTGTCACGGATGCGATGCCTGTATACAATCATCATGCCGAGATATCCTCATAACTATGTGCTTTTCTATCAATTGCTTTACAGTAATTTGTTCACCCACCGTAGAAATCTGCTATCATGAGAGAAGCCACTAGTGAAACCTATGGCCCCCGGGTCTATCTTCATCATATTAATCTCAATCTACTATTTATCTTTACTTTACTTTTGTTTTGCAATATTTACTTTCAATCTATTTATCAAAAATACCAAAAATACTATCTTATCATCTCTATCAGATCTCACTTTTGCAAGTGGCCGTGAAGGGATTGACAACCCCTTTATCACATTGGTTGCAAGGTTCTTTTTTTTTGTAGGTACGAGGGACTCGCGCGTGGTCTCCTACTGGATTGATACCTTGGTTCTCAAATACCGAGGGAAATATTTACGCTACTATGTTGCATCACCCTTTCCTCTTCGACGAAAAACAATGCAAGCTCAAGAAGTAGAAAGAAGAATTTCTGGCGCCGTTGCCGAGGAGATCTACGCAAAAGTCATATACCATGTACCCATCACAAACAATTCTCCCTCGCCTTACATTATTTGCCATTCGCCTCTCATTTTCCTCTCCCCCACTTCACCCTTGCCATTTTATTCGCCCTTTTTCCGTTAGCCCCTTTTCGCTTGCTTCTTGTTTTTCTTGTATGTTGGATTGCTTGTTCGTCACTATGGCTCTACCAAACAACATTGATCCTCACCTTAGAAGGTTGGAGGAGATTTAAAACAATGTTAGAAGCTTTATGTCTTTACAATTTGAGCATAATAATTTCTTTAGCAACAAGCTCAAAGAACAGAAAAGTTTTATGGATTACATGAATAAAGAGCTGGATGATATGTCTAAAGAATTTTATGGTTTAAAATCTCAGTTTGCTCATATTGAGAACTTAATAGCCCAAATTTCGGATAAGCAAGCCACCTTAGTTAGTAAGATGGACGCTAAACCGAAAGATCTAAATAATAAAGATGAAGATCTAAAAGTGATTGATGTGTCTCCTATTAAATCCTTGTTTTCTAATATGAATCTTGATAAAGATGGGACTAGAGATGAGTCTACTTTAGTTAAAAGGCGTCCCAATGATTCGGAGTTTTTAGATCTTGATGCTAAAAGTGTTAAAAGTGGGATTGAAGAGGTCAAAACTTTACATATCAATGAACCCACTATTTTGGATTTCAAGGGATTTAATTATGATAATTCCTCTTTGATAGATTGTATTTCCTTGTTGCAATCCGTGCTAAATTCTCAACATGCTTATAGTCAAAATAAAGCCTTTACCAAACACATAGTTGATGCTTTAATTCAATCTTATGAAGAAAAACTTGAATTAGAAGTTTCTATCCCTAGAAAAATTAATGATGAGTGGGAACCTACTATTAAAATTAAGATTAAAGATCATGAATGCTATGTTTGTGTGATTTGGGTGCAAGTGTTTCCACAATTCCAAAAACTTCGTGTGATATGTTAGGTTTCCATGAACTTGATGATTGTTATTTAAATTTGCATCTTGCGGATTCCACCGTTAAGAAACCTATGGGGAGGATTAATGATGTTCTTATTGTTGCAAATAGGAATTGTGTGCCCGTAGACTTCATCTTTCTTGATATAGATTGCAATCCTACATATTCTATTATTCTTGGTAGACCTTTCCTTAGAACGATTGGTGCAATTATTGATATGAAGGAAGGAAATATTAGATTCCAATTTCCATGAAGGAAAGGCATGAAACACTTTCCTAGAAATAAAATCAAATTACCTTATGAATCTATTATGAGAGCCACTTATGGATTGCCTATCAAATATGGCAATACCTAGATCTATTCTTGTATCATGCTTTAAACAATAGCGCTTGTTGTGAGGCAACCCAATTTTATTTTATTTGCTTTTGCTTATGTTTAGTAATAAATAATGCATCTATCTTCTGTTTAGATGTTGTTTTGTGTTTTAATTAGTGTTTGTGCCAAGTAGAACCTTTGGGAAGACTTGGGTGAAGTTTATGCGATCTTGCTGTAAAAAACAGAAACTTTTGCGGTCACGAGATCAGCTACCATTTTTTTACTGGAGAATGCTTTTAAGTTGATTCTTTTTTCAGATGATTAATAGACAAATTCCTCACGTCCAGCAATTTGTTTAAGAATGTTTTGAGTTACAAAAGTATTCAAAAGTTACATATTGCTACGGATTGTTCTGTTTTTGATAGATTCTGTTTTTCGTGTGTTGTTTGCTTATTTTGATGAATCTATGAGTAGTATCTAGGGGTATGAATCATAAAGAAGTTGGAATACATTAGATTTAACACCAATATAAATAAATAATGAGTTCATTACAGTACCTTTGAGTGGTGGTTTGTTTTCTTATACTAACGGAGCTCACGAGATTTTCTGTTAAGTTTTGTGTTGTGAAGTTTTAAAGTTTTTGGGTAAGGATTTGATGGACAATGGAACAAAGAGTGTCAAGAGCCTAAGCTTGGGGATGCCCAAGGAACCCCAAGGTAAAATTTAAGGACAACCAAAACCCTAAGCTTGGGGATGCCCCGAGAAGGCATCCCCTCTTTCGTCTTCGTCATCGGTAACTTTACTTGACACTATATTTTTATACACCACATGATATGTGTTTTTCTTAGAGCGTCATGTATGATTTTATTCTTTTATTTTTAGTTTACCACAATCATCCTTTCTGGACACACCTTTTGAGAGAAATACACATGAATCAGAATTTATTAGAATACTCTGTGCTCCACTTATATCTTTTGAGCTAGATAGTTTTGCTCTAGTGCTTCTCTTATATCTTTTTAGAGCACGGTGGTGGTTTTATTTTATAGAAATTATTGATATCTCATGCTTCACTTATATTATTTTGAGAGTCTCTTAGAACATCATGGTAATTTGCTTTGGTAATAAAATTAGTCATAATATGATAGGCATCAAAGTTGGGTATAATAAAAACTTTCATATAAAGTGCATTGAATATTATGAGAAGTTTGATACTTGATGATTGTATTGAGATATGAGGATGGTGATATTTGAGTCATGCTAGTAGAGTAGTTGTGAATTTTAGAAATACTTGTGTTGAGGTTTGCAAGTCCCGTAGCATGCACGTATGGTAACCGTTGTGTGACAAATTTGAAACATGAGGTATTTTATTTAGTGTCATCCTTTGTGTGGAGGTCAGGATTGCGCAACGATTAACTCCTATCAACCCTTCCCCTAGGAGAATGCGTGTAGTACTTTGTTTTGATGACTTGTAGATTTTTGCAATAAGTATGTGAGTTCTTTATGACTAATGTTGAGTCCATGGATTATACACACTCTCACCCTTCCACTATTGCTAGCCTCTCTTGTACCATGCAACTTTCGCCGGTACCATACACTCACCATATACCTTCCTCAAAACAGCCATCATACATACCTATCATGACATTTCCATAGCCATTCCGAGATATATTGGCATGCAACTTTCCACCGTTCCGTTCAAATGACACGCTTCATCATTATCATATCGCCATGCATGATCATGTAGTTGACATCGTATTTGTGGCAAGGCCACCATGCAAAAAAATTCATACATATCACTCTTGATTCATTGCACATCCCGGTATACCGCCGGAGGCATTCATATAGAGTCATATTTTGTTCGAGTAGAGTTGTAATCAATGAGTTGTAAATCAATATAAGTGTGATGATCATCGTTATTAGAACATTGTCCCAAAGAAAATAAAAATAAATAAAGGCCAAAGAAAAAAATAAAGGCCCAAAAAAAGAAAAAAAAAGAAAAAAGGGACAATGCTTCTATCTTTTTCCACACTTGTGCTTCGAAGTAGCACCATTATCTTCATGATAGAGAGTCTCTTGTTTAATCACTTCCATATACTAGTGGGTATTTTCATTATATAACTTGGCTTGTATATTCCAATGATGGGCTTCCTAAAATGCCCTAGGTCTTCGTGAGAAAGCAAGTTGGATGCACACCCACTTAGTTTCTTTTGTTGAGCTTTCATACATTTATAGCTCTAGTGCATCCGTTGCATGGCAATCCCTACTCACTCACATTGATATCTATGGATGGGTATCTCCATATCCCATTGATACGCATAGTTGATGTCAGACTATCTTCCTCTTTTTGTCTTCTCCACAACCACCACTCTATTCCACCTATAGTGCTATATCCATGGCTCACCCTCTTGTATTGAGTGAAAGTTGAAAGAGTTCGAAAAAATTTAAGTATGAAACAATTGCTTGACTCAAACCGGGGTTGTGCATGATTTGAGTATTTGTGTGATGAAGATGGATCATAGCCAAACTATATGATTTTGTAGGGATGAACTTTCTTTGGCCACGTTATTTTGAGAAGACATAATTGCTTTGTTAGTATTCTTGAAGTATTATTATTCTTATGTCAATACAGACTTTTGTCTTGAATCTTTCGGATTTGAACATTCATGCCACAATAAAGAAAATTACATTTAGAATTATGTTGGGTATCATTCCACATCAAAAATTCTGTTTTTTATCATTTACCTACTCGAGGACGAGCAAGAATTAAGCTTGGGGATACTTGATACGTCTCCAACGTATCTATAATTTTTTTATTGTTCCATGCTATTATATTATCTGTTTTGGATGTTTAATGGGCTTTATTATACACTTTTATATTATTTTTGGGACTAACCTATTAACCCAAGTCCCAGTGCAAATTGTTGTTTTTTGCCTATTTCAGTGTTTCGCTGAAAAGGAATATCAAACGGAGTCCAAACGAAATGAAACCTTCGGGAGAGCCATTTTTGGAACAATTGCAACACAGAAGACTTGGAGTACACGCGAGGAAGCGAACGAGGTGGCCACGAGGGCAGGGGCGCGCCTAGGGGGGTAGGCGCGCCCCCCACCCTCGTGGCTCCCCTGACGTGCCTCTTCCTCCTATATATACATACGTACCCCGAAAACATCTGAGAGCACCACGAAACCCTAATTCCGCCGCCACAACCTTCTGTACCTGTGAGATCCCATCTTGGAGCCTGTTCCGGAGCTCCACCGGAGGGGGAATCGATCATGGAGGGCTTCTATATCAACACCATAGCCTCTCCGCTGAGTTGTGAGTAGTTTACCATAGACCTTCGGGTCCATAGTTATTAGCTAGATGGCTTGTTCTCTCTATTGGGATCTCAATACAAAGTTCTCCTCGATCTTCTTGGAGATCTATTCGATGTAATTCTTTTTGCGGTGTGTTTGTCGAGATCCGATGAATTGTGGGTTTATGATCAAGATTATCTATGAACAATATTTGATTCTTCTCTGAAATCTTTTATGGATGATTTAAATATCTTTGCAAGTCTCTTCGAATTATTAGTTTTGTTTGCCCTACTAGATTGGTAGTTCTTGCAATGGGAGAAGTGCTTGGCTTTGGGTTCAATCTTGCGGTGTCCTTTCCCAGTGACAACAGGGGCAGCAAGGCACATATTGTATTGTTTCCATCGAGGATAAAAAGATGGGGTTTATATCATATTGCTTGTGTTTATCCTGCTACATCATGTCATCTTGCTTAAGGCGTTACTCTGTTCTTATGAACTTAATACTCTAGATGCATGCTGGATAGCGGTCGATGTGTGGAGTGATAGTAGTAGATGCAGAATCGTTTCGGTCTACTTGTCACGGACGCGATGCCTATATACAATGATCATGCCTAGATATTCTCATAACTATGCGCTTTTCTATCAATTGCTCGACAGTAATTTTTTCACCCACCGTAAAAATCTGCTATCATGAGAGAAGCCACTAGTGAAACCTATGGCCCCCGGGTCTATCTTCATCATATTAATCTCAATCTACTATTTATCTTTACTTTACTTTTGTTTTGCAATCTTTACTTTCAATCTATATATCAAAAATACCAAAAATACTATCTTATCATCTTTATCAGATCTCACTTTTGCAAGTGGCCATGAAGGGATTGACAACCCCTTTATCGCGTTGGTTGCAAGGTTCTTATTTGTTTGTTTAGGTACGAGGGACTCGCGCGTGGTCTCCTACTGGATTGATACCTTGGCTTTTATCCCCTGAGGGAAATACTTACGCTACTGTGCTGCATCACCCTTTCCTCTTCGAGGGAAAACAACACAAGCTCAAGAAGTAGCAGTATGGAGGGTACCCGTGGATACGGTTAGCCATGGATTGTGAAAGAATGGTGAAAAATGAACAAACTTTAATTTCTGTTTGGGACCGCCTATGATGTATCTAGCATGGAAAAGAATTGAAAGCTATAAGTCATTGTTGTGGATGGGAATAGTATACCTCCCAAAATTATGTTTATCTCTCAATTTAAGCTTTGAGCTCGGGCACCTCTACAAGTCCCTACTTCCCCACGCGAAGGGCCTCTCTATTTACTTTATGCAATTTTTATTTGAGTCTCTATTTTCTCTTATAAAGCACCAACTAAGGGGCACTATGATCGTACTTGAGCATTGGTTGTAGCTAATATGCGAGTGTGTTTCATGAATGTATCAATGATTGAGCATGCTGGGCTAGGGATAACTTGCTTTAGTACTGATATTTTGAAAGACATGTTGTTATTTGGCATGCTTGAGTATTAAAATCTTGATGTCAAAACTAGACTATTGCATTGAACCATATAAAAGTCGAAATGTCCATGCTACAAAGAAAAGAATTTGTGATGAACTAGATAGGCATCATTCCACATAAAAATTCTGTTTTTATCATTTACCAACTCGAGGACGAGCATGAATTAAGCTTGGGGATGTTGATATGTCTCCAACGTATCTATAATTTTTTATTGTTCCATGTTGTTATATTATCATTGTTAGATGTTTTACAATCATTTTATATAATTGTTTGGGACTAACCTATTGACATAGTGCCCAGTGCCAGTTGCTATTTTTTGCTTGTTTTTACATTGCAGAAAATCAATACCAAACGGAGTCCAAATGCAGCGAAACTTTTTGGAGATTTCTTTCTGGGCCAGAAGACAAAAGATGTGCTGAACAAGTACCGGGGGAGCTCTAAGGGGAGCACAACCCACCAGGGCATGCCTGGCCCCCCGGTGCGCCCAGCTGGGTTGTTCCCACCTCGGTGGCCTCCTGCACCGCCTCTTCGCTATATAAATACTCTCATACCCCCAAAACCATATAGGAGTCGATGAGATTTATTCCAGACGCCGAAAATTCCAGAACCACGAGATCTAATCTAGAGCCCTATTTCGGCACTCTGTCAGAGGGGAACACAATCACTGAGGGGTTCATCATCCTCATTGGTGCCTCTCCGATGATGCGTGAGTAGTTTACCTCAGACCTACGGGTCCGTAGGCCGGAGCCAGATTGCTTCTTATCTCTTTGTATCTCAATACAATGGTCTCATGCAGATCTATTTGATGTAATGACTTTCTGCGGTGTGTTTGTTGGGATCTGATGTATTGTGAATTTATGGTCAGATTTGCCTTGATTTAATATCCATTCTTGATTATTATAGCTTCTTATTTCTTCTCCGATATTTGGGTTTTGGTTGGACAACTTGATCTATTTATCTTGCAATGGGAAGAGGTGCTTTGTGATGGGTTCGATCTTGCGATGTCCTTTCCTAGTGACAGAAGGGGCAACAAGGCACGCATGTATCGTTGCTATTAAGGATAAAAAGATGGGGTCTATTCCTACATCAATAGATCTTGTCTACATCAAGTCATCGTTCTTATCGTATTACTCCGTTTTTCCATTAACTTAATATACTAGATGCATGCTAGATAGCGGTCGGTGTGTGGAGTAATAGTAGTAGATGCAAGCAGGAGTTTGTCTACTAATCTTGGACGTGGTGCCTATATACATGATCATTTCATGGATATCGTCATAATTATTTGCTTTTCTATCAATTACCCAATAGTAATTTGTCTACCCTCCGCATGCTATTTTTCTCGAGAGAAGCCACTAGTGAAATCTACCGCCCCGGGTCTATTTTCCTATCATATACTTTCCAATCTATATTGCCATCTACATTTTCCTCTATTTGCAACTTTTATTTTCATATCTATATAATCAAAAACACAAAAATACCTTCCTGCCTTTTATTTGCTTTTATTTGAATCTTTCAATCTACTACAATTTTATCCCATCAACACGTCAATTTCTGGCACCGTTACCTGAATGGGATTGACAACCCCTTCAATGCGTCGGGTTGCAAGTATTTGTTATTTGTGTGCAGGTACCGTTTAGACAGTGTTGCACGGTTCTCCTACTGGTTCGATAACCTTGGTTTCATAACTGATGGAAATACTTACCGTCGCTATGCTGCATCATCCCTTCCTCTTTGGGGAAATATCGAGGCATCTCAAACACACGTGAAATGGTAACTGTAAGGTACCAGAAAAACACCATCTCTTCGATCAAGAAGGTTGCAGGTGATGTGATCACTGCTCATCAATAGTTGGTGGGAATGTTCTGGGCTGATTTCAAACAACGAATGTGCCACTCAAAAGGTATCGAAATGGGCTTTGACATGGAATCTCTGGTCACTAAGGTTGATGGGCTGGAGCCTTTCACTGGTGCTGAGGTGGAGGAGATTATAAAGCACATGCCTACAGATCGTGCACCTGGGCCAGATGGGTTCACGTGCCTTTTTAAGAAGAAGTGCTGGCCCATTCTGAAAGGTGACTTTATGCAACTAGTTCATGAATTTTATTATGGGAAATGCAACTTAGAATGTCTTTACACATTTATAGTTGCTCTCACCCCCAAGAAATTTAGCCCAAAGGCTGTTGGAGATTTTCGGCCCATCTCGCTGGCAAACACTTGTTTGAAATTCTTAACAAAACTACTCGCTAATTGTTTGGACAAAGTTATTCTTTGGTGCATATATCATAATCAGTATGGTTTCCTACGTTGCCGGTCCATCCAGGATTGTCTTGCATGGTGCTTTGAATATATACACCAATGCAAAGCCTCCAAGCAACATATCATCCTGCTCAAGTTAGACTTCACCAAAGCTTTTGGTATAATTGAACACAAAGTTATTCTTCGTAATCTGCAATGCAAGGGTTTTGATAGCCACTGGACTGGCTGGTAAATTGCATGCTATCTTCAGGTTGTTCATCGGTCCTTCTCAATGGAGTGCCAGGACAACATCTTGTGTGTAGAAGAGGTGTCTGACAAGGTGACCCCCTGTCCCCATGTGACGCCCCCGATTTGATCATACACTAATCATGCACACAAATGTGTACGACCAAGATCAGGGACTCACTGGAAGATATCAAAACACAACTCTAGACACAATTTAAAATAATACAAGCTTTATATTACAAGCCACGGGCCTCGAGGGCTCGAATACATAAGCTCGAAAACGCAAGAGTCAGCGGAAGCAATAGTATCTAAGAACGGATATTATTTAAACAAGTTTGCCTTAAGAAGGCTAGCACAAAACTAACAACGATCGAAAAGGCAAGGCCTCCTGCCTGGGACCTCCTAACTACTCCTCGAAGCCGAACTCCGCGTAGAAATATCCTCGGGATCCTTTGGCTCCTAGACTCCATCATCTAGTTGCATCATCCGAGAAGAGGAACAAAGGAGGAAAAAGGGGGGAGAAAGGCAACCGTGAGTACTCATCCAAAGTACTCGCAAGAAAGGATCTACACTACATATGCAATGGTATATGTGTAAAGGCAGTAATATATGTGGGCTAAACTGCAGAATGCCAGAATAAGAGGGGGATAGCTAATCCAATCGAAGACTACGCTTCTGGCAGCCTCCGTCTTGCATCAGTAGAATAGAATAGATGGTAAGTTCACCAAGTAACATCATATAGCATAATCCTACCCGGCGATCCTCCCCTCGTCGCCCTGTGGGAAAGCGATCACCGGGTTGTATCTGGCACTGGCAAGGGTGTGTTTTATTAAGTGTCCGATTCTAGTTGTCATGAGGTCGGAGTATAACTCCGGGTTATCCTTTTACCGAGGGACGCGGCAATTCGAATAGATTAACTCCCCTGTAGGGGTGCACCACATTACCCAGCATGCTCGATCCCATTTGGCCGGACACACTTTTCAGGGTCATGCCCGGCCTCGGAAGATCAACACGTCGTAGCCCTACCTAAGAACAGCAGAGAGGTCAGCATGCCGGTCTAAGTCCTAAGCGCACGGGGGTCTGGGCCCATCGCCCAATGCATACCTGCATGTTGCGAGGGCGGCCGGTAAGCAGACCTAGCCGCTCCTAATACCAGAGAGGCGTTCCAGTCCAAACCGGCACGCGCCGCTAAGTTCCTAACGTCAAGAAGGCTTCGGCTGATACCACGATGTCGAGTGCCCATAACTATTCCTACGTAGCTGGTTAGTGCGTATACGCCAATGGCCAGACTCAGATCAAATACCAAGATCTCATTAAGCGTGTTATTTTGAAGTAACCGTGGACAACGACTAGGGCCAGACCCACCTGTCTCCTAGGAGGTCGTGACTTGCCCTGTCGCTCCGCCACAAAGTAACCATCAAGGGGCTGCCGGGAACCCAGGCCCACCACTACCTGTGTGGAACCACCTACCCCTTCAGCCCCCATATCCGAATCATCATCATGAGTATGTAATAGTATAGTATATACCCGTGATCACCTTCCGAAGTGATCACGACCCGATAGAATAGCATGGCATAGGAACAAGGGTGTAGGGCCACTGATGGAATACTAGCATCCTGTACTAAGCATTTAGGATTGCCGGGGAAGGTATCAATAGTTGTAGCAACAATGACAGGCTATGCAGCAGAATAGTATTGATCGAAAGCAGTAGCATGCTACACTACTCTAATGCAAGAAGTAGAGAGAGGAATATGCGATATCAGGTTGATCAAGGGGGGCTTGCCTTGAATCTCTGTTGCACATGAAGAAGAGTCGTTGGTGATGTAGTCGTACACAGTGGCATCAGCGCCGGTCTCGGGGTCTACCGGAAAAAAAGAGAGGGGAAGAAACAGTAAATACGGAGCAAACAAAGTATCACAAAATATAACAAGGAAAAACGCGGTGCTAGGGGTGACCTAACGTGGTACTAAGTGATACTAGCGAGGATGGAAAACATCCGGGAAGGTATTCCCGGTGTTTAGCGTTTTCGGACAGATGGATCGGAGGGGGAAAGTTGCAGGTCTGCTATGCTAGGGATGTGTGGCAGACGAACGGACTGCATATTTGGATTCGTCTAGTCGTTCTGAGCAACTTTCATGTACAAAGTATTTTCATCCGAGTTATGGATTATTTTATATTAATTTTTACAAGTTTTAAATCATTTTCTAAATTATTAATATTAAATTAATTCGAAATTCTTAATACTGCATCAGCCTGACGTCAGCATGACGTCAGCAGTCAACAGAGGTGTTGACTGGGTCAAGCTGACGTGTGGGTCCCGCATGTCATTGCCTAATTAATTAATTAGAAATTAATTAGGCTAAACAGTAATTAGGTTACTCTAATTAAGTTAATTTAATTAATTAATTAATATTTTATTTATTTATATTCTTTTTTAAATGTCCTCTAGGTGGGCCCCGACTGTCATTGGGCTAGGGCTACTAGCGGTTCGGGCGTGTGGGTTAACTGGAAAGGGGTTGCTGGAGGAGAGCCCGTGAGCGCCGGCGGCCAGAGCCAGGCGCGGCCGACATGGCGTTGGCTGGCGGCGATGGCCGCGGCAGGTGGAGCAAGGGGGTGGCCACAGCAGTGGCAGCCGTGGGAACGGGCGAGCGCGCGAGGAAGGAAGGCCGAGGTGGAGCAGGAGCGAGCTCGCGGCGAGCCGGGCGTGCAGGGCGCGGCCGGACCAGGAACGGGTGGCGGCAACTGCAGGGGCCGCGGTGGGAGGAGGCTGCGGCAGGGGGGCACGAGCGCGGTCAGGCAGAGGCCCACGCGCAGTGGGCGGAGGTCAGAGGGGAAGGGGCCGGGCCTCACCAGCGTTTGCAGGGGTACCGGAGGCGGCGAGGCTCGAGGTGGCCGGTGAGGGAGAGATGAGGACGACGGGTGACGGTCTGGCGACGTGACTTCGCAGAGGAGGACGGAGACGGTGTGGAAGGGTGACATGGCGACTCCGTTGAGGGAGGTCGCATGGAGCGGCTCGACACCGCCGGCACAGAGCGAGGAGGAGGTTGAGGCGCACAAGGCCGTGGCGAGCTGCGGGCGGCGCACACGCGTGGCAGCAGGCGTCGGCCACGGCCAGGCGCGGAAGGGAGGCGCAGAGCACTGGCGGCGCCGACGACAGGGCAGTTCTGTGCAGCGACGATTCTAGGCGGCGGTGGTGTTGCCCCCCC
>LR738711.1:717057098-717125085 GCA_902687465.1 Secale cereale | reverse complement strand
CCCCCCCCCCCGATCCAAATCGGGGGAAGAGGGAGGAGAGGGCGACATGGGGGGATGACAGCGAGTGGGGGGAGGGGCTTAGTGTTTCGGTGGGTTATGGGGAGTGTGGGGAAGCCGGTTTGGGCTAGTTGGGCCATTTGCTGGGCTGGCAGTGGCCTGCTGGGCCAAGGCCCATTGGGGATTCTCCTTTTTTTGTTTTATTTTGTTTTTCTTTACTCCTTTCTGATTCCTTCTAGTTTTATTTTATTTTGAGTTTTGTATAATATACCACTAGCCCCTAAATTGGTATTAAAGGTACAGCCACTGCCATAAGTAATTTGTCACTTTAATTCAATAGTTTGTAATTGTCCAATAAGTGAAAAGCATTTAATAATTGTTTTACCTATTGTTTAAATCATTTTAGTGCAATACAACTCTTGTAAAAATGTGGATTCTTCAACAATATTACTTATGATTTATTTTACACACTCAGAACATTTTAGTTTTGATGTTTGAAAACTTTTACCGTTTGACATTAATTCAAATTCAAATTTGAATCGTTTTCGAACTAATGCGAGATTAACAACAGTAACCGAGGTGACATGGCATCATTAGCATGGAATTACTGTAGCTTAATTGTCCGGGCATCACAATTCTCCTCCACTACAAGAAATCTTGTCCCGAGATTTAGGAGGGAAGTAAGGGGTACGGATTTGGTTACGAAATTCTAAAGGGTCTTCTCGGTCTTGGTTGCCCTTCTCGAAGAGGTCGATTCATTACATTGATGTCTTCCGTCCTCTGCTTCAGGTCATCATGATGATGTCTTCACCCTTTCTTCGGGGTCTCCATCATACTTATGAATAGGACAGGGACAGTTTGGCAACGATAGAAGGCTACAAGGGGTATTCATCCAGGGTTTATCCCACAAATGAACACATGAGTATCTCTCGAGTTGAACGAGTAAAACACGCTGAGAGCAAAGCAATATGGTATAATAAGAAGTTTCAAATGGATAGATGATCGTTCCATGTCTGAAACAAGGTGTGAAAGGGGTCCATAGCAACGAGAATATGTATTGCGTCCGATACCAGAATAGATCATTAGGAAGGTGGCTCGCGAATTGCACACGAAGCCAAGTGTGAGGAATAACCTTGGAAACGGGGGGCTGTACAGGAGAGTCGGGTTTTGATCCTGTGGAACTGTGGGTTATGGGCCCACCATGTGGGTTAACAGTAGGAAGGGCGGTGACATCTTGCACGATCATGTAAGCAAGGCATGTCAGAGGATAGCATGTCAGTTATGTCGGCAACAACATCGGTACCAATGGCGAGGGACGAAGAGAATCATTTTCCCGCTCGTTGAAATGAGGTGGACTAATAGTCAAACTTCTCGTCCATCAGTGGTTACCGGTATGTTATCAACAATAGTAACAGGGTCTCACTGACAGAGTTGTACACCAAGGTGTTTACATAACGAGAAAACTATTACTGCTTAGATTATATGTATATCAAAGAAAGGTTAAACAAACAAATGGAAAGGAAAATGTGTTTAAACACAATGAATAGGAGTATATCATTCCCAAGATTAAGCAGGGCATGATATACGTGTCAGGAAATGAAATTCATGACCATATAGATAAAAGGGTTATGAAGAATTATGATATGTATCCACATAATGACGTTGGATAGCTAATCAGGTAACATTTAGCATTGTGCTTACTATGTACTTGTGGGTCTTTGGAGTACCAAAGACATGCTTCGAGATAGCACCGACATGGTCATTGGGGTAAATATCAGACATTGAATACACAAAGGATTGATAACCCTCAACCATAAGGGATCGAGATAGTCTTCGCGGGTAAGAATAACCCAATTTATAGATTCGACACACGGGGAGCCAAAGAGTATTTATAAGCTTTGACAGTTGAGTTGTCAATTCAACCGCACCTGAAATATACTTACTTGCAACAAAAGATAAGTGGTAACGGTGATATGATAGTGATGGTGGTGACAGCAAAAGTAAACAGCAAAAGTAACAACTAATAACCAACAGGACTGAAACATTGTAGGCTAGGGAGATGGATAGTTGGGCGTTGCTTGGATGAGATACATCATGAATCTAACTTGGGGCAAGGCACACAGAAAAGTAATGATCATCTAGGCAAATATCAAACATTAGGCATGTATCCCACAGGTAGTTGTACGTGCTTGCAATAAGAACTTGCACAACATCTTTTGTCCTACCATCCCGCTACGAACGGGGCCAAAAGGAACTTATGGAGATTAAGGTGCTCCTGTCAAAGAGCACCGGAACAAAGCAATAAACTCAATGGATACATGGAATCCTCAAATTATGAACCATCCCCTTTGGTGTCCCAAGCTGTCACCTTTGGGATCGCCGGTTCCGGACCATAATAGGTGCAAACAACTCATAGATAGGATCAAGAACACAAATATATTCATGCAAACACATAGGGTTCAGATCTGAAATCATGGCACTCGGGCCCTAAGTGACAAGCATTAAGAGCAACAAGTTGAAGCAAATATGATAAACACCAAAGTAGATGATAGGCAACATGCCCCCAACAATCTGATAAACTATTACATGATCTAACTCATCCAATCCCTACCATCCCCTTTGCCTACAGCAGGGAATTACTCACACATGGAAGGAGAAGTCATGGAAGGAGGATGGAGTGGTGATGATGATGACGATGGGGACGATCTCCCCTCTCCGGAGGCCAAATCAACATCCAGAGTAGCCCTCCCGAAGAAGAACAGAGGGTGGCGGCGGCTCCGCGACGGAAACTAGGAAAACGACTTCTGTTCTGGGGTTTTCTCGTCACGGGAATAAATACGAGCCAAGGTAGGGCACCAGAGGGGGGAGGACCCTCCCAAGCGGCCTCCCGGCGCGGCCAGGGGTGGGGCCGCGCCAGCAGGGCGCCTAGGGCCCCCCTGGCTGCCCTCTGGCCCCACTTCTGGCACAATGGCCCTTCGGGTGCGTGGATTTTCTGTGATTTTTCTTGGAATTTTCTGAGACACCTAAAAATTCGTTTTCCTGCACACAATAAAACCATACAGGCTGCTCTGCTGAAAACAGCGTCAGTCCGGGTTAGTTTAGTTCAAATCATGCAAGAATGAGGTCAAAACAATAGCAAAAGTGTTTGGAAAAGTAGATACGTTTGAGACGTATCGACTCCCCCAAGCTTAGCATATTGCTTGTCCTCAAGCAATTCAGTTCAACGAACTGGACGCGACAAAGAAAACTTTGACAAACTCTTTTGCTTCATTAGATGTATATAAGCATGTACTACGAAAAGAGTCTAGCAAGTATTGAAACAATGCTATGAGGACAATGCACGGAGCAATCCTTCTTTCAAGTGACCAATCACAAATACCTAAAAGTAAATAATATACTACTGAAAATCAAGACAAGATTACATTGCACATAGCTTGAACATACTAGAGTGGTATCTCGCTAGCCTCCATGAGTGAAGCAAAACATAAATGCAGAAACTCCTCCAGAGTTTTAAAGGAGACTAGAACTAAGAATTTCAGAATAAATAATACCACAAGCATGCAGAAGACAATGTAATACTTTGGGACAGTGCACATTACACTCAGAATGACAATTATGCTCTCCTAGTTGGTGCTTTGAAGAAAGAAGGTGGAGACTCTCGAACCGTGGAATTTGATGGCGAGGTTGAAAACCCGTGGTTGGAAGCAAATACTAAACATGTACCAGAGCTCTTGGTTTTGAAAACATAGGTAAAAAATGATTTTGGGAGGTGCATATTTCGTCAACGAATGTTAGTAGACAACCCAATCACTTCCCGAACTGGACAAGTTTCGAGGAACGGCTCCCGCACGGGGACGATCACATCCCCTTAATCTCCTTTGTTTATCACTGCCAAAAGTTTTCTGATTTCTCATGAACAAAGCGTGAAGGAGGGTTTGTTTGTTGTATTATCTTTTATGAGCCGGGCGCACTCATGCCAGTTCCTCCTCGTATTAGGGGTTTGCAGATTAGACATGCAATCCCGGGATAAAACTTGTCCAACTTAAAAAGATCATGAATTAACTACTACTTCCTCATGAGCTAAAACAGGGGCACAAAATAGAACATTTTGAACAATTTCGAGATGGTACAAGAAAGTCTTCGTTAGGATGGCCGGTAAATACCACATAGGAAGGTATGGTGGACTCATATGGAATAACTGGTTTGAAAGGATTTGGATGCACAAGCAGAATTTCGCTTAGTGCGAGCGAAGGCTAGCAAGAGACTGGGAAGTGACCAACTAGAGAGCAATAACGGTCATAATCATGCAGAGCGACAAAGCAACATTGAATTGGGCATGAAAGCGATATAACTATTCTGAAACTCAAAGATCATCAAGGCAAAGCAGACTTTTTAGTCTTAAACATGTGTAAACATGTGCCAAGTCAATCCAAGAATTCTTCAAAAGGAAATACCACCTTAGTATACCAAACTATGAACAATGCAATGCATGTAAATCATTTCAATAACACATTATATACTCTAGCTATTTGAGACTAGCCACAAGGAAAGCATGAACCACTGGGAAAGCATTGTAAACATAGCACTATGTCGCTACAAGCTGGTCTCTAGATCATAAGTACAGGCATATGTACAAAAGTAGAAACAAGAAGAGTTCATACTGGTTTTCCTTGTTGCTTCCCTTCCGTCGATCTTCGTCATTACTGCCTTGTCACTTGCACGATCGAACGTA
This sequence comes from Secale cereale, assembly GCA_902687465.1. NCBI lineage: Eukaryota > Viridiplantae > Streptophyta > Magnoliopsida > Poales > Poaceae > Secale > Secale cereale. The sequence continues at coordinate 717,120,356 of LR738711.1, read as the reverse complement.
GGAAATATAATTAAATGCCATCACGGACTCGAGCTGAACTCTGAAAACAAAGCAAACTAAAGAGAGAAAGGAAATCTTTTTGTTTTTTTTTTCAAAGGTTGAACGAAAGCAAAAGAAAGAGAAAATCTTTTTGTTGTTTTTTCAAAGAAAGAAACAAAGAAGAACGGGCAAAAACTTCGAAAAGATCAAAGTAAACAAAAATAAAACGGATTATACAATGGAAAAGTGAGAAGGGCACATACTCCCCCAAGCTTAGGCTTTTGGCCTAAGTTGGTAGTAGGTACTGCCCCCAGGAGCCTCCTGCTCCGGGGTGGTACTGGTGAGTCCAAGGGTCGTATAAGGATTCCGGCGCGTACACCAATGTCCTCGGATCCTCCCACGAAGAAGGGTCCGCACTCCAAGCAGAGGAAGACCCTTCAGCAAACTGGGTGACGGTCTCCCCCTAAAAAGGTGGTAACTCACCGTGCTCCTCCTCGTCGGGCACCACCCCCTCCATGGGGTTATGAAACTGATGTTGGACCATTAACTCATCGAACTAGATAACATCAAAGGACCATCAAAGGACCATCCGTTCCTGCGAGAAAAATCAAACAAAAGAGGTGCAGGTAGACGGATCTTGCGTTCCGCGGTAGTTCCGAAACGCAAGATATAAACAAGGTTATCAAACTCAGAAGTCATGGTAACAAACTTATGCCTTTTCATAGCAGCAAGATCAAAACTTAAATAAGTAAAAGGCTTATCATCAGGGTGTGGGGTGCCTTTAAGATACTCTAAGATAAGTGTGGCATAAACGCCACCAAATAAATCTCCCTTGTTACCGTTCATAGCAAGGCGTCGAGCAATTAAGGCACCCACATTATAATCAAACCTCCCTGAGAGGGCGGTTGCCAGGATAGCAATATCTGGCGCAGAAATGTTGCTCGTGTTGTCACGAGCTAATACCCCTCTAGCAACATAATACGCAAAATACCTGAGGTGAGGGAATAAGATGCTAGAGATTTTTGACCGAAGAATATCCCTCGTATCCATGCTGCAGAGAGAGTTGAAGACGGTTTTCAGCTCGGAGGGCTGAGAGGTCATCTTCGCCGTCCGCCCAACGTTTGGCACACCTACTATTTCACAAAACTTTTCCAAGGGCAAGGTCAAAAGATCATTGTAAATTTTAAACTCAATAGAACCAGTATCAAGGTTATATCTAAAACAGTTAATGAAACCGGAGGTGAGTTTTTGATACTGAGTAACACGGCACGTGACGAGCCGTGTCAGACCTGCATTAGCACAAAGGTTATAAAACTCATCCTTAATTCCTGCAGCTTCAAGGAATTCATCACATGGGAACATCATCGCACATGCTGGATTTGTGTATTCCAACAACTCTAGGGGCACATGATCTTCATTGTAGCTCACCCTAGCAGTCGAGGGTGAAGCTGCGGCTCTAGTAACTCGATCGGAGCGCGTGGGCTTCTTCTTCTCAAGCCACCCCTTTGCCCTTCCTAACAAACTCAGTTCTGAATTTTTTGGCAAATTACAAAAACAAGGATTTAAACAAAGTGGGTTAAGGGAAACTACTCGACTTACTTACCTAAGGCATAAACCTGCATCAAAACTTGGAAAATAAATTTCTACACATGCATGCAAGCTCATCTACACAACACCAAGAACTACTAAATACTCACAAATGAAGCCACCAACCAAAAATCTAATTGGAGGGGTGGAGGAGTTTTACATACCAGGGAGTATTTGTTCAAAATCTCAGCTCGAATGATAGGCTGTAGAGAGAGATCGAAAATTGCCTCCAAGAACAGCAAGAACTCAAGAACAGGTGCAGAACTCGTGTTTTCGGAGAGAAAGAGAGAGAGAGGAAGAAGACTCACCTGGAGGCGGGACCTGTGGGCCCCAGGCGCCCTATGGGAGCGGCCAGGGGGCAGGCCGCGCCAGCTAGCCGCCTGGGCCACTGGTGGCCCCCCCTGGTCAGCCCCAGGTGCCTCTGGGTCACTCCCGGCATGGAAATTTAAATTTTTATTTTTCTGGAATTATTCTGAAAACTTCACCGTTGAATTTTTTTCGAAGTTCAAAAAGCTGCAAAACTTTCTGAAAACTTAAAGCAGTGATTAGTATTGTGAAGCTTCAAAAACACAAACACTTGGTACAGCAAGGAGAACAAAAGCTAAAACAAATGAAAACATAACAAGCTCAACTTTTTACCTACATAAAACATGCTCACTAGTAAGGTTGATCAAGTCTTACCAACAAACCGGCGATATATAGAGCGAAAAGTCCCACCTCTTACGAAGTGATCATTGCACCTTTACTTTAATGGACATTATCCCCACCATAATAGTTTTGTATTTGTGGTGCACATGTAGTGGACAGTCCCATTCTCAAATCTTCACGGTCTCGATATTTTCTACAGAGTTGAGGCCATGCCTCTTGTCGGTCTTCTTTGGAAAATACTCCGTGTGTTCTTTATCATTCACATTGAAGGTAACCTTTCCTTTATTGCAATCAATAATAGCACCTGCGGTGTTAAGAAAAGGTCTACCAAGAATAATGGACATGCTCCCATCCTCGGGCATGTCAAGCACGACAAAATCACTAAGGATCAAACAATTAGCAACTTCTACGGGAACATCCTCACAAATACCTATTGGGACGGCAGTTGACTTGTCAGCCATCTGAAGAGAGATATCTGTAGGGATTAGCTTCTCTAAACAAAGCCTCTTGTAAAGAGAGAGAGGCATAACACTCAATCCTGCTCCAAGATCACATAAAGCAGTTTTGACATAATTATTCTTTATGGAGCAAGGAATGGTGGGTATACCTGGATCACCAAGCTTCTCAGGAATCTTGCCACTGAAAGAGTAATTAGCAAGCATAGTAGATATTGCTTCATTAGGAACTTTTCTTTTATTAGTAACAATATCTTTCATATATTTTGAATAGGGAGGTAACTTAATAGCATCAGTCAAAGGGATTTGAAGAAAAAGAGGTTTCATCCACTCACAAAACTTATTGTAATGCTCTTCTTCTGTAGATTTGAGAGACTTACCTGGAAAGGGCATGGGTTTCTGTATCCATGGTTCTCTTTCCTTCCCACGTCCTCTTGCGACGAAATCTTCTCTAGTGTACTTCTTGCGTTTGTCAGGTGCTTCTTCTTCTTGAACCTCAGGCGGATCATTATTCTCCTTATCCTTATCTTCAGGTTTGGCACCGTCTTCCGTCTCAGCATCGGAGGTAGATATACTGTTGGGATCAACAGCTGGCTCTTCACTTGTAAAAGGATCATTGGAATTGTCAGCCTCCTTGTGTTTCTTCTTCTTCCTCTTTGGAGAGCCAACAATTTCTTCTTCCTGCATTCGAGAATCTTGCTCGATTCTCCTCGGATGCCCCTCTGGATAGAGAGGATCTTGAGTGCTAGTTCCTCCTCGGGTCTTAATCCCGAAGGCCTATAAATCATCTTGTTTGGCATTGTTAGCAAGCAAATCTTTTTGCACATTAGAAATTTGTTCAAGCTGAGTTTGAACCATATGAAAATGCTTCACAAGACATTTAACATCATTAACTGTTCTACCTAGAACATCAAGCAAACTTTTGATAGCAAGGGAATTATCATGCAATTGACTTTGTATCCTCTCATTAAAATGACTTTGCTTCATAATAAAATTATCAAGCTCATCTAAACATTGATCAGGAGGCTTACCATGAGGGATGTCACTTGCGTTGAAATCTAAAAGCGAGTGTACCTCTACCATAGGAGGGTGAGTGGTAGGCTCACACAACTTCTCAATAGGGGGTAGATTCTTCACATCTTCAGTTTTAATACCCTTCTCTTTAATAGACTTCTTTGCTTCTCGCATATCTTCGGGGCTTAGAACAAACATGCCCCTCTTCATTGGTGGTGGAGGTGGTTCAGGGACGGACCAATCTTCATGGTTTTTGGCAATCCTGCCCATCAATTCTTCTGCATCGTCCGGTGTTCTTTTCCTGAAAACACAACCAGCACAACTATCCAAATAGGATCTGGATTCATCAGTTAGACCAGCATAAAATATATCGATTAATTCATTCTTAGGGACTCCATGTCCTGGTCTAACCTGGATCAGACTACAGTACCTCCCCCAAGCTTTAGGGAGGTGCTCATCCTGCAACTGTTTAAAGTAATAAATTCTTTGTAAAGCAGCATGTTGCATATGAGCAGGAAAGTACTTATCAACAAAAGAGTGAGCTAAGTCTTGAGGACTCTTAATGGAACCACATGGTAGTGCATCATACCATGTTTTAGCACCTTCCTTCAAAGAGAAAGGAAGAAGCTTAGTCACATAAAAGTTTCGTATCTTTTCATTCGTGGTAAACAAGCCACCCAACTCAGTGAGTTTGGTCAGGTGTGCAATAGCATCATCATTTTCTCTGCCATAAAAGGGGTCAGCTTCAACCATAGATATAAGTGAAAGATCAACAGAGAAATCATAATCAGGATCATTGATGCATATAGGAGATGTAGCAAATTCAGGATTAGGAACAGTCTTGTTCTTCAAGGAGTGTTTTTCAAGCAGCTTCTTAATAGCTTCAGGGTCAGAGTCGGCAAACTCTGTCAGTTCCCTGCATAAATCATTATCAAGCATAATTTAATCATCATCAAGGAGTCTCTCCTTGAGTTTACTCAAATCAGGATAATCATAAGTTCCACCAATAGGGTAGCGAGTAACAGGAATTTCAATTCCAGATTTTTTTGCAGCAGCAGCGATATGTTTCTCAAGAGCATAACCAAGTGAACCAATATCATCAAGAGTAGTAGAAGCATCATCAAAAGTATCGGACATAGTAACAGATTCAGTAGAAGCATCATGTGGTGGTGGTGAGGCAAACTTACTCATAACAGAAGGTGAATCAAGTGTAGCACTAGTGTTCAGAACAGTACCTCTTCTTGTAGTGGATAGTAAGATCGGAACCTTGGGGTCTCCTTTCTTACCCAAAGCGGATGAAGTGCAGCAGGTAGGATACTTCAAGTAGATTTGTAAATATTGCTATGCTCCCCCGCAACGGCGGCAGAAAACAGTACTTGATAACCCTCAACCGTAAGGGATCGAGATAGTCTTCGCGGGTAAGAATAACCCAATTTATAGATTCGACACACGGGGAGCCAAAGAGTATTTATAAGCTTTGACAGTTGAGTTGTCAATTCAAACGCACCTGAAATATACGTACTTGCAACAAAAGATAAGTGGTAACGGTGATATGATAGTGATGGTGGTGACAGCAAAAGTAAACAGCAAAAGTAACAACTAATAACCAAAAGGACTGAAACACTGTAGGCTATGGAGATGGATGGTTGGGCGCTGTATGGATGAGATACATCATGAATCTAACTTGGGGCAAGGCACACAGAAAAGTAATGATCATCTAGGCAAATATCAAACATTAGGCATGTATCCCACAGGTAGTTGTACGTGCTTGCAATAAGAACTTGCACAACATCTTTTGTCCTACCATCCCGCTACGAATGGGGCCAAAAGGAACTTATGGAGATTATGGTGCTCTTGTCAAAGAGCACCGGAACAAAGCAATAAACTCAATGGATACATGGAATCCTCAAATTATGAACCATCCCCTTTGGTGTCCCAAGTTGTCACCTTTGGGATCGCCGGTTCCGGACCATAATAGGTGCAAACAACTCATAGATAGGATCAAGAACACAAATATATTCATGCAAACACATAGGGTTCAGATCTGAAATCATGGCACTCGGGCCTAAGTGACAAGCATTAAGAGCAAGAAGTTTAAGCAAATATGATAAACACCAAAGTAGATGATAGGCAGCATGCCCCCAACAATCTGATAAACTATTACATGATCTAACTCATCCAATCCCTACCATCCCCTTTGCCTACAGCAGAGAATTACTCACACATGGAAGGAGAAGTCATGGAGGGAGGATGGAGTGGTGATGATGATGATGATGGCGACGATCTCCCCTCTCCGGAGGCTAAATCAGCCTCAAGATTAGCCCTCCCGAAGAAGAACAGAGGGTGACGGCGGCTCCGCGACGGAAACTGGGAAAACGACTTCTGTTCTGGGATTTTCTCGTCACGGGAATAAATACGAGCCAAGGTAGGGCACCAGAGGGGGGAGAACCCTCCCAGGCGGCCTCTCGGCGCGGCCAGGGGTGGGGCCGCGCCAGCAGGGCGCCTGGGGCCCCCCTGGCTGCCCTCTGGCCCCACTTCTGGCACAATGGCCCTTCGGGTGCGTGGATTTTCTGTGATATTTCTTGGAATTTTCTGAGACACCTAAAAATCCGTTTTCCTGCACACAATAAAACATACAGGCAGCTCTGCTGAAAACAGCGTCAGTCCGGGTTAGTTTAGTTCAAATCATGCAAGAATGAGGTCAAAAGAATAGCAAAAGTGTTTGGAAAAGTAGATACGTTTGAGACATATCAAGGATCCATCACAAGCAACTTATAAAATAAGTCTTACAATTTCCTCCTGGAAGAATGGCTATCCTTGCAAAAGAAATTATAATGATAGGTCCTCCAGCTAGGGGTGCTAGGCACGACATCATATTACCGGGTCATCAAAGGACCAACATTATAACTACTGGAAAGTTGTTCCAACCATCATATCTGACCGAGTTTCAGATCCGATTGGTGTCATGATACCTCAGACTCGGGATGTCCGAGAAGAAAAGGTGCAACACAAATCGACGAAAAGGCATTGCAAGATTCTCGAGAAATGAACTATGGGAGTTGGTTCCCGAAACCGTAGTTCATCATTAAACCAACGAGAGGATGAGGAGGTGGCTGATGGGCTCAGCGACAATTCATCGAGAATTCCAAACGGATGGATTTCCACAATAATGTGAACAAGAAGATGAAACTTGTCAATTCAAATGATATAATGTTGTATGCTCAAGGAAAACATACACCATTAATCATTAGTTTAAAGGTGTGCCCGAAATATGACCTTAGGCAGCAAGATCAATGTTAGCATGACGATTCAATAACCAACATTCTAAGAACGAACTGTCGATCGTTAACTTCAAAGCAATAGGATTGCGAGAAGTATAGAACTCAAGAAGCATCGTTAGCATATTGGTATCCCGGTTAAAAACAACACGGGGATCAAGGAAGAATGGTGATGATGAGAAGTATCTTCATACCAAGAATTTCTAAGAGGTGGAGCAACCCCCCACAACATTCTCGACATAGAAGACAGTAATACTTCAATGCAGAACACAACACTAGCTGGAGAGCAAGTTGTATTTATAATGTGGACAAGTTCGCGATGAAAGGAAGTCAAGGGTGTTGCCGATGAAAATAAAAATCATCGAGGGCAAGGAGGGTATTTCTCATCATGAACACAATTGACATTTCGGAAGAAGTCAAAGTGTTGAAGGTGATCCGACACATTTGCTGGGAGGTTTCAAGAGGATGCAATCAAACAACAATGGCAACAAGGGAATGACGAAGTGCAAGTTATAGGATCAATCTATAAGATGCATGCTCGGAACAAAAATTGCATTGCAAGACAAGCAACATGATGTTGAAAGCTCGACGTAAGTCATGCTCACACACTGAAGAATTCGTGCACCAGAGAAGGACGAGGTAGCACAACCAAAGATAGCAAGACCAGGATGCAGCCGATAGTCTAGGAATGACCAGATTGAGTTCAGAATTTCCTAGTAAAAATACTAGGGATATTTGATTTGTTGTGCGGAATAATTTCACTAGTAGGTGTCCTCGGTTCACAACAACCCAGAACCCGTAGAGTGATTACAACAAGGAAGACATTACTTCAACAACGTTAGTAAGATGTGGTGCATTGGCAAGACATCTTCGAGATACCAGGGGGTAATACTTGATGGTAGAACATGATCGAAGTAGAACCGGGTCATTGACCTATGATAGTAGATACTTCAACCTAGCCAAAATAGACGAGGAACTGGACTGAATTCCCATCGGATATATCAGATCAGGACAGCATGGTCGGAACCATAACGGTAAGGAATCAATTCAAGAATATTGAAAGAATCATACAGTTGTATAATCATTTTGCAAGAAGCTTCCGAGACGGGCTACATCATTATCATGGGCATGAACACAAAGTTCAAGGTCGACTCCCACTTCTTTAATGCATATCATTTCATTCACCTCTCACTTGATAAAACTGTAGTGTTGGAATTTCATTTGGTAGAACACCAGAAGAGTATGACTTGTGAAAACTTTTGGGTTCTCACGTTCAACCCATCGGGCATCTTAGTAACATATACCACAAGTTACAAAAGTAAATAATCAAGCTCTGAGGCAGAGCATGGTTGGCCAAGCAGAGTATACAATTTACCAAAGGCATTATGTATCGGGGGAAGAAATCACAAGGTGATTGAATATGAAGGACACTGTTAGATAACAATCCAGCAATGGATCGGGCGATCCACAACGGAGCTGATGTGAGTATCGGTACTCACTCAGACACAGAGGAATGTAGAGGCATCGGATTCAAGAATCACCAGATTAGTTTGATGCTTAAATAGAAAGAAATTATGGTTTCCAAAACGAAGGATCAGAAGCAGACGCTCTGATCAAGGATGGATAAGTTGAAAACACTTAGTTGGACAATCAATAAAGGTTTGAATTGCCGACAACCAACTCATGTCCGAAATGACGTCTGAGCCGGAAAGATATTTTTTAAAGGACAGCCTGATGACTGCGTGCATATGCACAAATTGAATCAATAGGCTCAGAATGGCTAAGACAAGGGATGTTAACGAAGACTACTAGTCATATGAAATTAACCATAATGCAAGCAGGCAAGAATTTCAAGAGTAACAGACTGTAGAGGATTTTCGAAAGATCAAAAAGTATTATGAAGAATTTTGTGAGACACATGAACAATTGAGAAGAATGGATCCTCGTTAAATGTGAGGGAATGACCGTAAGGGTTTTCATGCGAAATAAAACTACAAAACAGTAAACTCAAAGGATTCTCGGGACAATGCAGAATATTTCGAGGCATCTTGTAACAACAAGAGCGACGAGGGATGATCATGAGAATGACAAGTGCATGCAGATATCCATATGGATATATCGGTGGAAGTGAATCGCAAAGGCGATGAGCACAAGGGTCTTCGGGAAAATATCGAGGGATATCCTCAGAATCTTCTGACGAAGCAGATGATCTTCCGGAATGAGGGCTCTCCGGGAGAAATATTTATGAGAACCTAGAGTCAGAGTTAGTATAATCTTTTAACCCGAATAGAAGAGAGATCAGAGTCCCAAAGCATATAAGAGGAATAGAAGATCCTAATACCACCCATTGGTGCTGTGGGCCAGTAAGCCACACAACAAGTTAGTAAATTTGTTTTTCAAAGACTAGACTCAACTTCGGCCAAGGAGTTGCAAAGGGGGGCTACCTACATGCAGTCGGCTCTGATACCAACTTGTGACGCCCCCGATTTGACCGTACACTAATCATGCACGCAAATGTGTACGACCAAGATCAGGGACTCACTGGAAGATATCACAACACAACTCTAGACACAATTTAAAATAATAGAAGCTTTATATTACAAGCCAGGGGCCTCGAGGGCTCGAATACATAAGCTCGAAAACACAAGAGTCAGCGGAAGCAATAATATCTGAGTACAAACATAAGTTTAACAAGTTTGCCTTAAGAAGGCTAGCACAAAAGTAACAGTGATAAAAAAGGCAAGGCGTCCTACCTGAGACCTCCTAACTACTCCTCGAAGCCGAACTCCACATAGAAATATCTTCGGGATCCTCTGGCTCCTGGACTCCATCATCTGGTTGCGTCATCCAAGAAGAAGGGACAAAGGGAAACAAAGGGGGGAGCAAGGGAACCGTGAGTTCTCATCCAAAGTACTCGCAAGCAAGGATCTACACTACATATGCAATGGTATATGTGTAAAGGGGGTAATATCTGTGGGCTAAACTGCAAAATAACAGAATAAGAGCGGGATAGCTAATCCAATCGAAGACTACGCTTCTGGCAGCCTCCGTCTTGCAGTAGTAGAATAGAATAGATGGTAAGTTCACCAAGTAACATCGTATAGCATAATCCTACCCGACGATCCTCCCCTCGTCGCTCTGTGGGAAAGCGATCACCGGGTTGTATCTGGCACTGGCAAGGGTGTGTTTTATTAAGTATCCGGTTCTAGTTGTCATGAGGTCGGAGTACAACTCCGGGTCGTCCTTTTACCGAGGGACACGACTATTCGAATAGATTAACTTCCCTGCAGGGGTGCACCACATTACCCAGCATGCTCGATCCCATTTGGCCGGACACACTTTCCAGGGTTATGCCCGGCCTCGGAAGATCAACACGTCGCAGCTCTACCTAAGCACATCAGAGAGGTCAGCACGCTGGTCTAAGTCCTAAGCGCACGGGGGTCTGGGCCCATCGCCCAATGCACACCTGCACGTTGCGAGGGCGACATGTAAGCAGAGCAGCATTCCAGAACCGGCGCGTGCCGCTAAGTTGCTGACGTCAAGAAGTCTTCAGCTGATACCACGACGTCGAGTGCCCATAATTATTCCCACGTAGCTGGTTAGTGCCTATAGGCCAATGGCGAGACTCAGATCAAATACCAAGATCTCGTTAAGCGTGTTATTTTGAAGTAATCGCGGACAACGACCAGGGCCAGGCCCACCTGTCTCCTAGGTGTCCGTGACCTGCCCTGTCGCTCCTCCACAAAGGAACCATCAATGGGCTGCCGAGAACCCAGGCCCACCACTACCTGTGTGGAACCACCTGCCACTTCAGCCCCCATCTCCGAATCATCATCATGAGTATGTAATAGTGTAGTATATACCCATGATCACCTCCCAAAGTGATCACGACCCGATAGAATAGCATGGCGGACGGACAAGGGTGTAGGGCCACTGATGCAATACTAGCATCCTATACTAAGCATTTAGGATTGTCGGTAAAGGTATCAACAGTTGTAGCAACAATGACAAGCTATGCAGCAAAATAGTATTAACTGAAAGCAGTAACATGCTACACTACTCTAATGCAAGCAATAGAGAGAGGAATAGGCGATATCAGGTTGATCAAGGGGGGGGGGGCTTGCCTTGAAGCTCTGTTGCACAGGAAGAAGAGTCATCGGTGATGTAGTCGTACACGGTGGCTTCAGCGCCGGTCTCGGGGTCTACCGGAGAAGAAGAGGGGGGTAGAAACAGTACATAGAGAGCAAACAAAGTATAAAAATATATAACAAGGGAAAACGCGGTGCTAGGGGTGACCTAACGCAGTACTAAGTGATACTGGCGAGGATGGAAAACATCCGGGAAGGTATTCCTCGTGTTTCGCGTTTTTGGACAGACGAATCGGAGGGGGAAAGTTGCTGGTCTGATGTGCTAGGGATGTGTGGCAGACGAACGGACTGCGTATTCGGATTCGTCTCGTCGTTCTGAGCAACTTTCATGTACAAAGTATTGTCATCCGAGTTACGGATTATTTTATATTAATTTTTAAAGTTTTAAATCATTTTCAAAATTATTAATGTTAAATTAATTCGAAATTCTTAATACTGCATCATCCTGACGTCAGCATTACATCAGCAGTCAACAAAGGTGTTGAGTGGGTCAAGCTGACGTGTGGGTCTGGCATGTCATTGCCTAATTAATTAATTAGCAATTAATTAGGCTAAACAGTAATTAGGTTACTCTAATTAAGTTAATTTGATTAATTAATTAGTTAACTAATATTTTATTTATTTATTTTTATTCTTTTTTAAATGTCCTCCGGGGTGGGCCCCGACTGTCATTGGGCTAGGGCCCCCTAGCGGTCTGGGCGTGTGGGTTAACGGGCGAGGGGTTGCGAGAGCAGAGCCCATGAGCGCCCGAGCGATCGGGCGCTCGGCGCCGGCGGCCCAAGCCAGGCACGGCCGACGTAGGCGTGGGCCGGCGGCGATGGTCGCGGCAGGTGGAGCAAGGGGGCGGCCGCATCGGTTGCAGTCGTGGGAACGGGCGAGCGCGCGACGAAGGAAGGCTGCGGCGGAGCGGGAGCGAGCTCGCGGCGAACCGGGCATGCGGGGGCGGGGGCGCAGCAGGAACGGGCGGGGGAAGCTGCAGGGGGCGCGGCGGGAGGAGGCTGCGGCAGGTGGCGCGCGAGCGCGGTCATGCAGAGGCCGGCCCGCAGTGGGCGGATGTCAGAGGGGAAGGCCGGGCCTCACCGGCGTTTGCAGGGCACGGGGGCCGGCGAGGCTTGAGGTGGCCGGCGAGGGAGAGATGAGGATGCCGGGCGATGGTCCGGTGACGTGCCTTCGCAGAGGAGGACGGAGACGGTATGGAAGGGCGACATGGCGGCTCCAGTGAGGAAGGTCGCATGGCGCGGCTCGACGCCCTCGGCACAGAGCGAGGAGGAGGTCGAGGCGCACAAGGCCGTGGCGAGCTGCGGGCGGCACACACGCGCGGTAGTAGGCGCTGACCATGGCTAGGCACGAAAGGGAGGCGCGGAGCACTGGCGGCGCCGACGATAGGGTGGTTCTGGGCGGCGACGCTTCTGGGCGGCGGTGGTGTTGCCCCCGCCGATCTAGATTGGGGGAAGAGGGAGGAGAGGGCGACGTGGGGGGAGGGGAATGGCAGCGAGTGGGGGGGAGGGGTTAGGGTTTTGGTGGGTTATTGGGAGTGTGGGGAGGCCGGCCAGGGCCAGTTGGGCCAATTGCTGGGCTGGCAGTGGCCTGCTGAGCCAAGGCCCATTGGGGATTCTCCTTTTTTTTGTTTATTTTGTTTTTATTTACTCTTTTCTGTTTCCTTGTAGTTTTATTTTATTTTTAGTTTTGTATAATATACCACTAGCCCCTAAATTGGTTTAAAGGTAAAGCCACTGCCATAAATAATTTTTCACTTTAATTCAATAGTTTGTAATTGTCCAATAAGTGAAAAGCATTTAATAATTGTTTTACCTATTGTTTAAATCATTTTAGTGCAATACAACTCTTATAAAAATGTGGATTCTTCAACAATATTACTTATGATTTATTTGACACACTTAGAACATTTTAGTTTTGATGTTTGAAAACTTTTACCATTTGACTTTAATTTAAATTTGAATTTGAATTGTTTTCGAACTAATGCAAGATTAACAACAGTAACCGAGGTGACGTGGCATCATTAGCATGGAATTACTGTAGCTTAATTGTCTGGGCATCACACCCCACTTCTCTTTGTACTTGAAGTTGATCTTTTACAATCGATGGTGAACGAGATGTCTTCCGGAAACATCCTCACGTTACCAATCCCGACAAAATCTAATGATTATCCGATTTTTCAGTACACGGATGATACACTTATCATTCTGCTTGTGGTTGATAACCAACTTATTGCTTTCAAAGAGATGTTGGACACGTTTGCTGTCTCAACGGGTTTCAGAGTCAACTTCGGTAAATCCTCTCTTATACCTTTAAATATGACCGATGTTGAGGGTGCTCGAATTGCCAGTTTGCCTTGGTTTGAACTAGGCTCTATGCCTCTCACATACTTGGGATTACCTATGGGAACTTCCAGGCCAACAATTTATGATCTCAAGCCACTTGTGGATCACATTGAGAGACGTTTGTCTACCTCCTCCTGTCTGCTAAATCAAGGGAGTCGTCTTCAGCTACTGCAATCAGTTCTCACTTCCATGTCTATCTACTTATTTTGCTCCCTATCTCTTCCTTAAGGCAAACTTAAGCAAATTGAAAGGATTATGAGACAATGCCTTTGGAGAGGCAACTCGGACACTCGACGCCAATCATTCACAGCTTGGGATTTGGTCTGCATGTCAAGGAAATTTGGAGGTCTTGGAGTTATTAATCTGGGAGTTCAAACTGAGGCCTTGTTGCTTAAGCATATATTCCTGTTCTTCAACAAATCCGACGTTCCTTGGGTTACCCTAATTTGGGATTCATACTATGGAGCCTCGGCCCTAGAAGTCACATAGAGTTGTGGCTCCTTTTGGTGGCGGGATGTGCTGAGTTTATATGATAAATTTTGCAAGCTGGTTGTTGACACGTCCAAAATGCATCACTATTTTATATCGTACTTCATCCTTTTTATTGATATATTTCACATTACGATGATGTTCTTATGTTGTTTTGGCCTATTTTACATAGTTTGCAACCTTCCGGTGCCGAAGCAGCAGACGCAGGATTCAGCGGTAAAAAGTGGACGCTGAGTTGCTGAAGAAAAATACCTCCAAATTACCTGAAAATCGACGGAGGGTATTTTCCAGAAGGATCACGAAGACACGCAAAAGAGCAACCAGAGGGGGGCCACAGGGTGCCCAGGCGGCCACCTGGCGCGGGCCCCTCCCTGGCCGCGCCGGGGGGGCGCCTGGAGCCCTGGCCCACTCCTGGCTCTCCCCATTGGCATATATACTCCTCGTCATCCAGAAACCCTAAAAAAGAGAGAGTTTATGGAGTTCCGCCGCCGCTCCGTGGCGGAAACCTACAGAAAAGAAAAAGCCATCTCCGGCGGGCAGATTCCGCCGAGGAGATCACCTCCCGGAAGGGGAGATCATCGCCATCGTCATCACCATCCTCAGGGGAATCATCGAGATCATCATCAACATCATCCCCAACATCAGCACCATCTCCATCTTCATCCAATCTCATCTCACAATTGTAACTTGTGTTGTAATCCGTACTATCTATCCTCTCTACTCTATCGGTGTTGATTACTACTTTGTGGTGAATGCTATTGAGTTTTGTTGGAGAAATATCATTATGTCCAGATTGTTTATCACCCATCTATCTCCACTGATCATGATCTCTTTTATGTCTTGTGAGTAGTTAGTTTAGTTCTTGAGGACATGGGAGAAGTCTTGTTGTTAGTAGTCATATGATGTTGAAGTAATATGTATTGTTTGATACTTAAGTTGTGTTGTTATTTTCCTAGTGGTGTTGTGTGAGTCGAACACTCAACACTTCGCCTTATTAAGGACCTAGGGAAATACATTGTGTACAAAGAATGCTTACGGTGGGTTGCCGGAGTGACAGAAACCTGAACCCCAGTTCGCACGCTTTTGTACAAGGGAACACTGGATCATCGATCGTATTGCTATGGTTAGGATTTTGCCTTAAAAACTATCTTGTATTTGCGGATGCTTGCAAGGTGTTCAATCATAAGAGTGCACTTATCTTGGTCTAGAGGGTGTACTAGCATAGATCCACCCAGTCAACACTTATCAACACATCACATAGTACCGATACGGAATATGGCGAAAGCACATGACTACCTCTCCCGTGTGTCCTCAAGAACACTTTAGCCTTTATAAGTTCAGTTGCTAGGCCTCTCCTTCGCTCAGAAAGGATTGGGCCACTTGTTACTCTCCAGTGCCTTTTACTTTGCTCGCTTTTACTTTCCTGTTGCTTCTATCAAGAAAACCCCTAAAAAGTTATCTTTCAGTGCTTGCAGTTATTCCTTGCTCCGAATCACTTATCAATACCTTCTGCTCCTCGTTGGGTTCGACACTCTTACTTATTGAAAACGCTGCAATAGATCCCTTACGGTTGTGGGTCATCAAGTACCGTTTTCTGGCACCGTTGCCGGGGAGTGTAGCGCTATTGGTAAGTGAAGCTGGTAAGGAAGTTTTTATATTTCTGTTTTTATTTTGCTGTTGCTGCTCTTTGTCCTTATGGACAACCTTGCTATTGGATCGTTTCTTGTGGGAAGACGCCCCACATCTGTGGTGGTTGCTCCTCCTCCTACTGAAATTGTGCCCTATAAAATACCAACTGGTATTATCGATTATGTTTTGGCTAATCGTTATGTAGGAGACAGACATCCCGGTGAACACTTGCTATATCTGTCACAACTATGTTCATTATTTAAGCTTGCAGGTGTACCAATGGAGTTCGTCATGAGGAAATTGTTCTCCGTATCGCTTATAGATAAAGCTTCAGATTGGTATAAGCTTCTCGATAACTCACACTTGCTTGATTGGCAAGAGCTTATGTCTCTCTTTTATACCAAGTTTTATCCTCTTCATGAAATTCATCGAGACAGGAACTATATCTATAACTTTAGGTCTCGTGACGGACAAAGCATTGCTCAAGCTTGGGGGAGATTGAAGTCCCTAATGCTCAAATGTCCTATTCATGAGCTCCCCAAAGAAATTATACTTACAAATTTTTATGCCAGGCTTTCTCGTCAGGATAAGGAGATGCTGGATGCCTCCTCTAGTGGGGTATTTCAGACAAAGAGCGTTGAAGAGAGGTGGGATCTCATTGAAAGGATCCAGAGGAATACCGAAGATTGGGAAATCGATAAAGGTATTGAACCCGCTATAAATTATGAGCATGATTATATTGAGAGCTATGTGAAAACTGATTACTTCAATACCTTTTGCTCTAAGATTGGTATTGATTCCCATCTAATGATTGATTTCTGTAAGGATTTTGCCTCTCACGTTGATTCTTTTAAAAAGAAGAGAGATCAGCATCATGAACCTTTCAAAGAGTTACCTGTTAATATTCATGTTGCTGGCCCTATTTTGCCTGCAGTTATATATGAAAAGCCTCCTTTTCCCGCAAGGATAAGGGAGCACTCTCTTGTGACAGGCATAATAAATAAAAGTGAGAGAAGAATTGATGAGCCTGAGGACCAGATCAACGTCGATCCTCAAGTTGCATTGGTTAAAGACCTTGTTACTAATGATGTTTTGGATTCCAATGTAAATTTTTGTGCTGTTTCCACTAACCTTGTCACAGCCAAGAATAAAGGCCCAATTTCAGGTACTCCAGTAGTATCTGTTAAAATAGGAGATCACAATTATTATGGGCTATGCGATTTGGGATCGAGTGCTAGTGCTATCCCCTATTCACTTTATCAAGAGATCATAGGTGAGATTTCACCTTGTGACCTTGAAGAAGTTGATGTTACCATTCATCTTGCAAACAGAGCAACTATCTCTCCTATCGGAAATGTGAGAGACGTTGAAGTCCTATGTGGAAAGGTAAAATACCCTACTGACTTTCTAGTACTTGGTTTACTGAGGGACAATTTTTGTCCTATTATTTTTGGTAGACCTTTTCTCAGAACTTGTGGAGCTATAATAGATTGCAAGAAAGATAAAGTTTTTGTTGAATTCAATGGTGAGCCATATGAATTTAACTTTTCTAAGTTCTCTAAGCAGCCTCGTGGTACCGATTTACCTAGTGATGATAAAATTATTGAAAGTATTGCTTCTATTGCTATTCCCCCTAATGATCCTTTGCAGCAATATATGGAGGACCACGAGAATGATTTGCATATGCAGGAAAGAAATGAACTAGATGAAATATTCTTGAGACAACCTGCTATCCTGAAGCACAACCTTCCGGTTGAACCTTTGGGAATTTTATCAAAACCAAAAGAAGACCCGGTGTTCGATCTTAAACCTCTTCCCGATACGCTCAAGTATGCTTATTTAGATGAAAAGAAAGTATATCCTATTATTATCAACTCTAACCTTTCAGGATATGAAGAAGAGCGACTATTGGAAGTACTTCGTAAACACCGAGGTGCAATTGGCTATACCCTTGATGACCTTAAGGGGATTAGTCCATCTATCTGTCAACATACTATCAACCTTGAGCCCGACGCTAAACCAGTTGTTGATCATCAACGACGGTTGAACCCGAAGATGATGGATGTTGTAAGAACTGAGATTCTCAAGCTTCTAGCCGCAGGTATTATCTACCCTATATCTGATAGTAAGTGGGTAAGCCCGGTACATTGTGTTCCTAAGAAAGGAGGTACAACTGTGGTTCCTAATGATAAGAATGAACTAATACCTCAGAGAATTATTATTGGATATAGAATGTGTATTGATTACAGGAAGCTGAACAAGGAAACCAGGAAGGATCACTACCCGTTGCCGTTCATTGACCAAATGCTTGAAAGGTTATCCAAAAATACCCACTTTTGTTACCTCGATGGTTATTCTGGCTTCTCTCAAATTCATGTTAACACTGCTGATCAAGAGAAGACCACTTTTACTTGTCTCTTTGGTACTTATGCTTACAGGCGTATGCCTTTTGGTTTATGTAATGCCCCTGCTACTTTTCAAAGGTGTATGTCTGCTATCTTTCATGGTTTCTGTGAGGAGATTGTGGAAGTCTTCATGGACGATTTATCCGTCTATGGAACTTCCTTTGACCATTGTCTCCACAACCTTAATAAAGTTTTGTAGAGATGTGAGGAGACAAATCTGGTACTCAACTGGGAGAAGTGCCACTTCATGGTTAACGAAGGAATTGTTCTTGGCCACAAGATTTCCGAAAGGGGAATTGAGGTGGACAAGGCCAAGATCGAAGCAATTGAAAGGATGCCATATCCAAGGGACATCAAAGGTATTCGCAGTTTTCTCGGTCATGCTGGTTTCTATAGAAGATTTATTAAAGACTTTTCTAAGACTTCGAAACCCCTCACTAATCTTCTCCAGAAGGACGTTCCTTTTGTATTTTATGAAGATTGTAAGGAGGCTTTTGAAGTTCTTAAGAAAGCTTTAATAACCGCTCCTATAGTACAACCACCTGACTGGAATTTACCTTTTGAGATTATGTGTGATGCTAGTGATTTTGCTGTTGGAGCTATTTTAGGGCAAAGGGTCGATAAGAAATTGAATGTTATACATTATGCTAGTAAAACCCTTGATAGTGCTCAAAATAATTATGCTACTACTGAGAAAGAAATTCTTAGCTGTAGTGTTTGCTTGTGATAAGTTTAGGCAGTATATTGTTGATTCCAAAGTTATTATTCATACTGACCATGCTGCCATTAAGTACCTTATGACAAAGAAGGATGCCAAGCCAAGGCTTATCATATGGGTACTCCTTCTTCAAGAATTTGATTTGCGGATTGTTGATAGGAAAGGAGAAGACAATCCGGTGGCGGACAATCTTTCAAGGATGGAAGATATACCGCATGATCCCATCCCTGTCAATGATAGTTTTCCAGACGAGCAACTTGCCATTGTAAAAGTACAATCTCTTTCCGATCCTAGGTTTGCAGATTATGCTAATTTTATCGTTGCGAAGTATTTGCCTCCAGGTTTAACATTTCAGCAAAGGAAGAAGTTCTTTCATGATTTGAGGAACTACTTTTGGGATGACCCACATCTTTTCAAAGAAGGTCCAGACGGGATCGTGAGAAGATGCATACCGGAACATGATCAGAAGGACATTCTCAGACAGTGTCATGATAGTCCCTATGGAGGACATCATGCCGGTGAGAGGACCGCACATAAGGTTCTTCAATCAGGTTTTTATTGGCCTACTCTCTTCAAGGATGCTAGAAATTATGTTTTAGCCTGTGATAAATGTCAGAGAGTTGGTAACATTAGTAGAAGGAATGAGATGCCTATGAATTACTCACTAGTGATTGAACCTTTTGATTGCTGGGGTTTTGATTTTATGGGTCCTTTTCCTTCTTCGCACAAGTACACTCACATTTTAGTAGCTGTTGATTATGTGACCAAGTGGGTTGAAGCAATCCCCACTGAAAGTGCTGATCACAAGACATCTTTGAAAATGCTCAAAGATGTGATTTTCCCTAGGTTTGGTGTACCTAGGTATCTCATGACTGATGGAGGATCACACTTCACGCATGGAGCTTATAGAAAAGCTTTAGCCAAGTACGATGTCAATCATAGAATTGCTTCACCGTACCATCCTCAAACTAGTGGGCAAGTTGAGCTCACCAATAGAGAGATCAAGTTGATCTTGCAGAAGACGGTAAATAGAAATAGAAAGGACTGGTCAAATAAGTTAGGAGATGCTTTGTGGGCGTATAGAACTGCTTACAAAAACCCCATGGGCATGTCCCCCTATAAGATGGTTTATGGCAAGGCTTGCCATTTGCCATTAGAATTAGAGCACAAAGCTTTCTGGGCTGTTAGAGAGCTTAATGCTGACCCAAAGTTAACTGGTGAGAAGCGTCTCATGAACTTGACTTCTCTAGATGAGTGGAGAAGTGAAGCTTACGAGAGCGCTAAAATGTTCAAGGAAAAGGTAAGGAAGTGGCATGATAAGAGGATTCTGAAATGTGAATTTAATGTTGGTGATAAAGTTTTGTTGTTTAGATCCCGTTTCAGGTTTTCTCCAGGCAAACTACTTTCCAGGTGGGAAGGGCCATTTCATATTGAAGAAGTCTATCGATCTAGTGCAATCAAGATTAACAATTTTGAAGGCACCAAACCTCAAGTTGTGAATGGGCAAAGACTTAAGCATTACATAGCAGGAGACCCTGTCAATGTTGATGTGAATATGATATACACAACAACTCACGAAGAACATGTTGCAGCCCTGTTTCAGACACCAGCAGAAGCAGAATAAGAAAAGGTATGTATTACGGTAAGGAAACATCGCGAACGGCCATAAAAGTTCCATATTATGAGTTTTTGCAAAATTAGTAAAATTCTAAGCCTAAGTGGAGCCGGAGACAAGCTCCAGGGGGCCCAGGCGCCCCGCTGGCGCGCCCTACCTCCTGGCCGCGCCGGGAGGCCGCCTGGGCACCCAGGAGTCCATCTCCGACCCCGTTTTAGCTTGTTACCTTCCTTTCTGTGCATAATTTTTTGCTATATATTTGCCCGGATTGTTCCGGCAACGTATCTCGCGATTTCGTGTGTTTTCTTTTCGATCTGTTTCTGCCCGGGAATCTTTTAGCTGGACCTAGGTGCCATGGCTTCTCCAAGTTCCCCCAAGGACAAGTTCGTCGTCAACGTCATCAACCCTTACCTCGCTGAGGTGAAGAAGCACCCTCAGGTTGTTCGGATGGAGGACGGTGTCCTGCATCAAGAAGATCTGAAGGGACCTATCAAGGAGGGGAGCATCCAGGCCAGGCTAGAAGAAGTGGAGCAAGAAGTCTTCAAGTACAAGAAGATGATCGAGCGTGGTGTTGAAGCTAACTTTGACATCATCAACGAGCTGAATACCTACTTCCTAAAGGAGATGAAGGAGATGTGGAAAAGCATCACCACATCTGAAGAAAGAATTGAAGAGCTCCAAGGGCAAATTTATGATCTACATCACCAGAACTGTGAGTATGAACTAAGGTTTATGCGCATGGGTATGGGTGCTGCATGCAGGATTCAGGAGACAAACTTCTCATATGAGATTGGAGAACCCCTTCCATGGAAGCGCTTCGCCGAGGACTACGTGATCAACGTCAACAAGAATGAGGAGTGAAATCTCCTTGGGTAATGGCATCCCCTTGGCTTGTTCCAAGCTTGGGGGAGTGCCCGGTATCTTTATCTTTATCTTTTGTCTTTTAGAGTCAAGTAGAGTCGTATCATGTCTAGGGAGGTTATTATATGAAATAGGTGTATGCATTGAGGTCTATCACTCCTTCTGTGGAGAGATTGTATCCGTGAGTGTGGAGTCGTCTATGATGGAATATTAATGAGAAGTCTATTGGTTCCTTTGCTGCACTCGGTATTCTCTTCACGCAATCGACCTTATATGATGATTCTTATGGGGAGTATTGACCTTATATCAGGTATGGCTTTGAAAACTTTATTTAATCTTGGCAAACATAGATTTGGTCATAACAACAAGCATGATTTCCTTAAAGTAGCGACATAGCCAAAACCTTTATGTTATTATGCTTGAAGTGTTATGCTGACAAGGAAGACAACTTGATGTGTTATGCTTATTTTAATGTTTATGCTTTATATTGCTTTGCATCTTAGTCATCATCAATTGTCTGTTCTCTCAAAGCCTTTGCTAGCCTAAACTCTGTACTAAGCGGAATTCTCCTTGTGCATCCATACCCTTAAACCAATACCTTCCACATGAGTCCACCATACCTTCCTATTCGTGGTATTCCACTACCATCTCCTAAAGTATAGAATTTGTGTGTTATCCTTAAATGTTCAAAATCTACTATTTTGTGCCCCTGTTTTAGCTCATGAGGAAATAGTAGTTAATTCTTGATCTTTTTAAGTTGGAAAAGTTTTACCCCGGGATTGCATGTCTAATCTACAAACCCTTAATACGAGAAGGAACTGGCATGGGTGCGCCCGGCTCATAAAAGATAATACAACAAACAAACCCTCCTTCACGCTTTGTTCCTGAGAAATCAGAAAACTTTTGGCAGCGATAAACAAAGGAGATTAAGGGGATGTGATCGTCCCCGTATGGGAGCCGTTCCTCGAAACTTGTCCAGCTCGGGAAGTAATTGAGTTATCTATTAGCATTCGTTGACAAATCATGCACCTCTCAAAACTTGTTTTCATTCTGTTTGATTTAAGGATAGCACATGAGTTTTCCCTACTTCCCTAGAGCAGGGCCTATCTCTTAGTTTTAGGATGAGTCAGTTATTCCTACTTCCTTCTATTCTTAAAGAGAGCAGACATTTGATGTTGACGAGGATTCATTCATATAAAGTTGCATTAAGATTTGTCATATCATATCCTTGTTGACATTATCATTTGATAGGTAAGTTGTTTGTCAAGCCCAGCTAAAGCAAACATCTTCCTTTGTGTTAACACTTTCACTTCTTGCCTAATAACATGTTCTTTCAAAAGCTTCAATTAATCTCATCAAAACATAAAGAGAAAGAGCAAAAGTAAAAGCTATTAGTTGTTCTTTGACCAAAGGACATGTTTGCCATGATTTGATGAGTTTCCTTAGCCCTACTTTCGATTATAAGTGTTACCACTCTTTTATAAGGGCCTTATGAGTTGAAGATTGCTGTTGAGGATATTTGAGTTTGGTGAAGAAACTGTGATGCTTCTTGTCCGTATTCTGTTTATCGACACTTCACTCTCTAAACTTGTGGACAGGTTTACCGAGCTCAGTATTCGCTTGGGGACAAGCGAGGTCTAAGCTTGGGGGTGTTGATATGTCCAAAATGCATCATTATTTTATATCGTAATTCATCCTTATTTATTGATATATTTCACATTACGATGATGTTCTTATGTTGTTTTGGCCTATTTTACACAGTTTGCAACTTTCCGGTGCCGAAGCAGCAGACGCAGGATTCAGCGGTAAAAAGTGGACGCTGAGTTGCTGAAGAAAAATACCTCCAAATTACGTGAAAATCGACGGAGGTTATTTTCCAGAAGGATCACGAAGACACGCAAAAGATCAACCAGAGGGGGGCCACAGGGTGCCCAGGCGGCCACCTGGCGCGGGCCCCTCCCTGGCCGCGCCGGGAGGGCGCCTGGAGCCCCTGGCCCGCTCCTGGCTCTCCCCTTTGGCATATATACTCCTTGTCATCCAGAAACCCTAAAAAATAGAGAGTTTATGGAGTTCCGCCGCCGCTCCGTGGCGGAAATCTACAGAGAAGAAAAAGCCATCTCCGGCGGGCAGATTCCACCGGGGAGATCACCTCCCGGAAGGGGAGATCATCGCCATCGTCATCACCATCGTCACGGGCATCATCGAGATCATCATCAACATCATCCCCAACATCAGCACCATCTCCATCTTCATCCAATCTCATCTCACAATTGTAACTTGTGTTGTAATCCGTACTATCTATCCTCTCTACTCTATCGGTGTTGATTACTACTTTGTGGTGAATGCTATTGAGTTTTGTTGGAGAAATATCATTATGTCCAGATTGTTTATCACCCATCTATCTCCACTGATGATGATCTCTTTTATGTCTTGTGAGTAGTTACTTTAGTTCTTGAGGACATGGGAGAAGTCTTGTTGTTAGTAGTCATATGATGTTGAAGTAATATGTGTTGTTTGATACTTAAGTTGTGTTGTTATTTTCCTAGTGGTGTTGTGTGAGTCGAACACTAACACTTCGCCTTATTAAGGACCTAGGGGAATACATTGTGTACAAAGAATGCTTACGGTGGGTTGCCGGAGTGACAGAAACCTGAACCCCAGTTCGCACGCTTTTGCACAAGGGAACACTGGATCATCGATCGTATTGCTATGGTTAGGCTTTTGCCTTAAATACTATCTTGTATTTGCGGATGCTTGCAAGGTGTTTAATCATAAGAGTGCACTTATCTTAGTCTAGAGGGTGTACTAGCATAGATCCACCCACTCAACACTTATCAACACATCACATAGTACCGATACGGAATATGGAGAAAGCACATGACTACCTCTCCCGTGTGTCCTCAAGAACACTTTAGCCTTTATAAGTTCAGTTGCTAGGCCTCTCCTTCGCTCAGAAAGGATTGGGCCACTTGTTACTCTCCAGTGCCTTTTACTTTGCTCGCTTTTACTTTCATATTGCTTATATCAAGAAAACCCCTAAAAAGTTATCTTTCAGTGCTTGCAGTTATTCCTTGCTCAGAATCACTTATCAATACCTTCTGCTCCTCGTTGGGTTCGACACTCTTACTTATCGAAAACGCTGCAATAGATCCCTTACGGTTGTGGGTCATCAGTTGTCCCACAGGTGCATGCAAGTGACACTGTGGTCTTTTGGTTAGACCAATGGAAATTGGATGATAATGTCATCTCTATGCAGGAACAGTTCCCACATCTTCATTCCTTTGTCATTGATGATATGATCATGGTTAAGGAATTTTATGCTCTGAATGACCTGACTGACAATCTCCACCTGCGTCTGTCGTTGGAAGCCTATCAGGAGCTCACCCACCTTCAGTCCTTACTGCCCCTAGTCAATCTTAACCTGGAGGGCAAGGACGTATGGAGATGGCCATCAAAGTCTGGAGAATTCCAGTGAAAGATCAACTATGAGTTTACATACTCACATTTTCTAGTTGGTCCTATATTTAAGTGGATATGGAAATGCTCATACACTCTGAAGCTTAAGGTGTTTGGCTGGCTTCTTTTGATCGACCGATTGAATACCAGGGATATGATGCAATGTCGTCACCGGAACATTCAAGATGACACCTGTGTAATGTGTCATATTTCCAGTCATGAGGATCATGTCCATCTCTTCTTTGCTTGCAACTTTAGCTAACATGTTTGGAACTACCTAGGGATTTCTTGGGCAGTCAATCCAAACCAATCAACTTATGAGATGGCCTTAGCTGCCAGGATGGACTTTGATTGCCCTTTCTTCTCTGAAGTGGTTTTCAGTGCCACATGGAATATTTGGACACAAAGGAATGGAAAGATCTTCAGACTTGAGGCTCCTAGTTTCCAAACTTGGAAGAGAAATTTTGTACATGATATTTCTCTGTTAGCTCATAGGATTAAATGTAAATATAGATATAGCATTTTCTCTTAGATAGCTTCCCTTTCATAGGTTCTTTGTAAGTATCTTCTTCTTTCTCCCTGCTTTTTGTAACTTGGTAACTTTGTGGTTTTGAATTTTAATAAAGAACTATGAGGCTCTTGCCATGAAGTACATAGTTAAAAGAATACTATGAAGAAACAATGGCATCAATTTATATATGAAGCTTTCTTCCATGGGTATTTGATACATCTCCAACGTATATAATTCTTGATTGTTTCATAATATTATATTATCAACTTTGCATGTTTTATATGCATTCATATACTATTTCATATAATTTTTGGAACTAACTTATTAACCCAGTGTCCAGTGCTAGTTTCAGTTTTTTCCTTGGTTTTGTCTTTTGTAGAAAAGGAATATCAAACGGAGTCCAAACTGAATAAAACTTTACGATGATTTTTCTTGGACCAGAAGACACCTTCGACACTTGGAGAGGGGGCCAGAAGACCCACGAGGAGACAACAAGCCGTAGGGGCGCGCCCACGAGGATTGTAGGCCCCTGAGGATTCCCCTGCACCACCTATGAGCTCTATAAATACCCAAATATTCCGGAAATCCTAGAGGAGTCACCAAAAATACTTTTCCATCGCCGCAAGTTTCTATTCTCATGAGATCCCATCTTGGGGCCTTTTTCGGTACTTCGCCGGAGGGGGATTCAATCATGGGGGGTATCTACATCAACCTTGCTGCCCTTTCAATTATGCATGAGTAGTTTACCACAAACCTATGAGTTCATTGCTAGTAGCTAGATGGCTTCTTCTCTCTCTTTGATCTTCAATACAATGTTCTCCTCGATGTTCTTGGAGATCTATTTGATGTAATTAATCTTCTTTTGCAGTTTGTTTGTTGAGATTCGAGGAATTGTGGATTTATGATCAGATCATCCATGCATATTATTTGAGTCGTCTCTGAACTCTTTTATGCATGATTAAGATAGCTTTGTACTCTCTTCGATCTGTCGATTTGGTTTGGCCAACTAGATTGGTTTTTCGTGCAATGGTAGTGGTGCTTTGTGATGGGTTCAATCTTGCGGTGTCCTCAACCAGTGACAGAAAGGGTAGTGAGGCACGTATTGTATTATTGCCATTAAGGATAACAAGATGGAATTTATATCATATTGCGTGGGTTTATCCTTCTACATCATGCCATGTTGCTTAAGGTGTCACTCTGTTTTTATGAACTTAATACTCTAGATGCTGCTGCATAGCGATCGATGAGTGGAGTAATAGTAGTAGATGAAGGCAGGAGTCGGTCTACTTGTCACGGACGTGAGCCCTATATTCCTGATTATTGCCTTAGATGTCTTCATAACTTTGCGCTTTACTATCAATTGCTCAACAGTAATTTGTTTACCCACCGTATGATTTCTTAAAGAGAGAAGCCTCTAGTGAAACCTATGGCCTCCAGGTCTATTTTCCATCATATATTTTCAGATCTATAAAACCAAAAATCCGAAAATACCTTGCTGCAATTATTTTGTGTTCACTTTATTTTGTCTTTTACTTTTATTTTAAATCTATCTCTATCAGATCTGACTCTTGCAACTGATCGTGAAGGGATTGACAACCCCTTTTCCGTGTTGTGTGAAAGTGTTTGTTAGTTTGTGTAGGTGCATATATTGGGGACTTGCTAGTGCCTCCTACATGATTGATACCTTGCTTGTCAACTGAGAAAAAAACTTACCTCTACTTTGTTGCATCACCCTTTCCTCTTCAAGGGAAAAATCAACGCAAGATCAAGAAGTAGTAGTATTGCAATAAGAACATTGAATGAATTCAAATTGAATGTCATCTACATAAATTTGTTCATCAAGATTGAGGTCAATGACTGAATCATGATGGATCAAGTTCCGGGGGGAAAGATTAAATATAAGAATTCCCATATGGCTTGAAGATAAGAATCATGATGCTCTCATATGTTGAGTCATGTATGATTATGTCTTGAAGCAAGTAATTCAAGTGAAGAATCAATTGTACCTCTCAAGAGTTCAATATTGCCTTCAAGATATCAAGATTAATGATGAGGCAAAGAAAAACATGATCTGGATGAAGATCGAAGATTGAATTCAAATATGGTCACCACACAAGTGCAGAAGATGTACCACATGGGATTTTGTGGTTTGGTAAGTGATTGTTAATTATGCTATGTGTACTAACCCATACTATGTGTTTTCTATATCTTGTGGGTTAGGTGATTCTCATGGGCTTGCATCAAGAGAAAGATTCCTGGTGTCCATGAGAGGATGACACCAAATAATGGTGATCATGGTTGACAAGGGCAAGTTCAAGATAAGCATCATGAAGGATTACATGCTTTAAGCTTGTGTATGATCACATGATCGACATGTGAACATGCAATACAATGAAATGCTCTCTGGATGGCATATGGGGGAGCTATTTAAAGTTGAAATTGCAGGTTTACTCCCAGATGGGGGTGAATGGGAGATTTTTAGAAATTTGTCAAACTCTAATGAATTTGATGAAGATCAGAGCGAAGAAACAGAAATGCAGGGTAACTAAGTCGTCACAGAAATGAAAAGCATGCATACAAGATACATATAGACGAAGAACATGCAATCATATAATCATAAAAGCATGAGGAAGATGAACTGAAGAAATAGAATACAACATGATGAAAGTCTTCAGTTCAAGTTCTTTAGAAAGTAGTTCAAAAATTCTTCAGCAGCGGAATATTTAAAGAGAAGCGTGAGGAATTTTAAACCAGTTTGGCTTGGTTAAGACACAACAGTTTGGTAGAACAGTTCCAGTTGATGTATCAACTGGACGTCTAGTTGAGGCGGCTGAGATGAACTCAGAGGACATAGAGTCCTCACTCTATTCCTCCTGAGCTAAGGTCACTTAGACCTCGCCCAATCACTTGTGGTAAGTCCTCAAGGTAGACTTCCAAAATGTACATAGACTTGTTCAACGGCACACCATAATGACTCTTGGTGTGCTCAGAACATGACATGTAACCGTCTGTAAGAATGACAGTCCTCAAAGGTAAAAGGCGTCGGATCACGCAAATCAATCTCTTAAGTGATGCTCAATCACTTTAGCTCTCATTTTTTCCTCACTTAGGATTCTCTCAAAGTCGTTAGATGATGGGTTGCTCTCAAATGACAAATGTCAAGTTCTCTTAGAGCAACCAACCAACAAGTGGTTGTGGGGGGCTATTTATCGCCAGGGGCAACCATACATGAATTGTTTTAAGTTCCCTTCTCTGATTCGACGATTGTCAGGATAAGGATCCACTCGATTGCTAGCCCACAGTGCAACAACGGTCAAAAGTTCAACTCTCAAATTCGCCGAGGCACTCGATTTCCTCACCTTTAGGAAGATTGCACTGGTAAACTCCTAACTCCTTAGCACGACTAAATTCGTCAGCGAAAAGATGAACTTTGTCACTGTCGCTAGTAAATACGTCAGCTGTTCCGGAGGTTTGCAAAGGCTTCACCCGAAGCGGCTTGTGTATGTATGGGTTTGAGCATCACTTTGAAAATGTGAACTATGATTCATCTAGACCCCCTATAATAGTACGACTTTTCCTATGGCTCAAGTAAAAAGAAAGAAACTACGAAAACAAAGGTCTTCAAGCTTCATAGTCTTCATGTTAATTTCTTCAAAGGCCATACCAATTTCATCACCAAATTATTCACTTGAGGAAATCCATTTTTAGGGGTCGTCTTCCATGTGTTAAACAAAATCTTCAGGGACTATATCTCCCATGTACACTCACAAACACATTAGTTGCTCAACCCATTTGTATTCAATACTCCAAATCCACTAAGGGGGCACTTGATGCACTTACATAAGTCTTTACCAAATGTTGTGATCTAGGTTATGATTTAGTCTTGAACCAGGAATAAACGTCAACATCAAGTTCAAGTAGAATGCTCAAGTCAAAGGTATTAGTGCCTTTGGTTGCAGCTGTGTGGATCAATGACCATCGAAAAAGGTATATGCCTAATAATGGATTTTTGGCAGCTATTTAGTATAGCCCTTTTATTTATCTTGAGTTATAGGGATCACACACTATTAATAGGGGATCAAAGGGGTTCGTGATGGATTTTGTTAAGTCAACCTCTTATATACACAGTCCCACTCCTACCATACATTCAAAAGTAAAATCATAAGCCAAAAAGGGTTCCCAAATTCTATGCTCGAAACTTGGTACGGATTACATCACCCGTTTTGCTTGATATTGCGTGGTTCTCCATGTGAGGCCCAGGAGCTTTTCAATAACCACGAACGAGCCCAAGATCACCATAAACAGAGTTTGTATGTAAAAGTTAGGCATGTTTTACTCTTGGTATGTTCACTATTTTTTGGGGCCTGGAAGTTCTGGCCTTGAACCCCCGGAAGTTCCGGGCTAAACAGAAAGTTCGTATGACCCAAAGGGAGCCGGGAAGTTTCGGGCCTTCTCGGAGGTTTCGGGGACCAGAAGTTCCGGGCTATCCAAAAAGTGTACACACATGTGTCCAAAGGTGTGCCCGGAAGTTCCGGACATTCCCAGAAGTTTGGGGCAACTATATAAGGTACCGTTCTTCCCATTGAGGTAGAGCTGTTGGATCCAAGTTTTCTGTCAGCGTTATGGGATCAGGGGTACCCAAATCTGCGTGCCTACGACCCATGGTGTGGCTCCCTCGGCGGCCTGGTACAGCCCAGCTACAGGACCCCCCAAGTCAAGACCCTCGCGAAGGCCCCAACTTCGCAAGGCGGATGACATCAAGACCTCCCGAGGGGTAGCCCTCCGAGTCTGCCTCCCGAGGAGCACAGATTTCCATGTAGGTACCCAGCCTCATGAGTCTCCCCATAGCATAAGCCATGACGACCAAGGCCAGGCGGGCGCCAGCGGGCGCAGAGGAGGACAGTTTCCTCTTTGTTGCTAAGAAGGCAAGTACGTACGCGGGTTCCCAAGGAGTCCACCAAAGGTTTCCATTCTGGGGCAACAAGACCAAGACCACGAGCTCGGCAGGACGGATGTCATCGCCGAGCCCACCGTTGCGTCATGGCCAGAAGCTTTGTAGGCGAAGACCACCTTTCGTCAGGATAAGATGTACCTCTTGCCCCCCTTCACAATTGATCATTGTGGGATCCCTTCCTGCCAAGACGATGAGGGAAGAGGACCAAGGCCACTATAAAATATATACTAACCTTCACCATAAAAGGGCTCGATCCATACTCCCCAACAGAACCTTCACGAGGCTACTCATCCATTGTACTAGTTCTTCCTCAACCTCCTGGTGAGGCCAATCCACCAAAGGAAGGAGTAGGAATTTACACAGGAAGGTAGCCTGAACCTGGGTAAATCTATGTGTTCTTCCTTCCCCATTGATCATCCTTCACAGAACGGTTGAGCCTTGGGTGTAGCGAGTAGAGCATGCTGGTGAAGCGAGATCCTTCGTACACGCCTGTAATGCCCAGGATGGGATTATACCTCCTACGTGTCGAGGCACGACTTAAAGGTATAGGCCAATTCTGGAATGATCTCAAGCTCGGTATCTTTGCACGACTCATGTAAAAATAGGGATGAAATTGCAAAAGGATAGTTGGCTTACACTCGCCACGTCACACAATACATTACATAAGAAAATCATCATCCAAATAACATCACAACCCGACTACGGGTGAAGATCCAAATGAAGGATACCAAATACATAAAGCCACAGGTCCGAATCACCCCTAGTAGAAACCACTACTGATCATTGGGATAGTGCACATAGTAACGGCCACGTTCTTCATCGTACTCCCAGTACAGCTCTGTGCCGTCACCTGAGTAGTTCACCATGGTACCTGCATCTGGTGTGGTGTAGAATCTGTGAGCCACGGAGGACTCAGCAATCCCGTTCCCGGGTAGCAAAACTATCTAAGCCTTGGGTGTGGAACAAGGCTGAAGAAAGATAAATGGTTGCAGCTGCACTAGCACTAACGTGTTAAGAGCGAGAAGAAAAGTGCCACGAGCGACAAAGTGATCACGAAGTGATCCTATCTATGCACGTCAAACATAACCCAACCGTGTTCACTTCCCGAACCCCTTTCGGAAAATGACCGTCACGGTTACTCACGCTGGTAGTGTGTTCTGAACATGGTGTGAAGTTTTCTACAACCGGGATATTAACAAATTCCCATCTGCCACATAACCGCGGGCACGGCTTTAGAAAGTTCAAAACCCTGCAGGGGTGTTCCAACTTGGCGCATTACAAGCCCACGATCCGTGGAGTCGCAACTCCAAGGTGGGAAGGCCCGAGTATTCTCGGAATCCCGTGCTCAAGATACTCCAACTAAGGTAAGACTAATCCAGCAAATCCTCCCGGCGTGCCGACACCCTGATAGTAGCCGCGCGTATCTTGTCTCAGGCCACGACCGGATAGGTCAGCCTACAGGAAAATACCAGCCCTCGGGTTCCCCCAAGGTGGCCCTGCAGTCCGCCCATTTTGGACCAACACTCAAATCGAGCACCGGCCCAGGGGGTTGATTAATTAATCCTCGGGTTAATTACTCCCTCGGCAAGTTTTAGTTGTTAGGCAAATGGAGTACCAATGTTGGGACTTGCTGGAAAATCCTTAGCGCTAAGCGGTTTATCGAGGGGGTCCCATAACCCCAACCGTTTGAGGAACGCAAAATCAAGGTACATAACACCGGTTTATGCTGTTCCTAGGGCGGCATGAGTGGAACAAATCACCAAGCAAGAGGCTTAGCCTTCCACCCATTACCAATATATAGATGATTTCATGTAATAGATAAATAGTGTGATATCCCAACATAACTTCAGCATGAAGCAAGAATCTTCAAATCTTCTGCTGCAACTAGCAATGTTATAAGAGGGGCTGAGGGAAGCCTACGTAGCCAATCAAAGGTTTTGCATAGGTTGGGTGTTTAGACAGATTCATGGTTACAATAGGAGGCTGACAGACAAACATGGGCATCGAGGCAATAAGCTAAAGAGTGAGACTTCTAGCAATAGGCAAATATAGTAATGATATATGGGTCAGGCCATCTTGCCTGTCAAGTCGTCGATGGGATCGTAAGACGGCTCCTCGTTCTCAACCTCGGTAGTAACCTTGTTCTCGTACTCGGTCTCGGCTTCCGACTCTACTCAACACAAGAACCCATGAGGCACGAAATCAAACAAGGTGCAATGCACAATCTATAGGATGCACATATGATGCACTTAGGATGCACTGCAGATACACTTAGGATGCATTACATGACAACATAGGAAGCACAACAGAACAACACAAGAACATATCAATATGCTCAAGCAAGTAGGATGCAAGGCAAGTCTATTTAGGATGCAAAACATGGCAATGTAGGAAGCACAGAGAAACAACATAAGAACAACAAGTTTAAATTAGGCCGGAAACTACCTAAGACAAATCCGGTAAGTCCTCATATGCATAGTTTGAAATTAGTCCAGATCTGAACAACACTTAAGTTAAAGTTTAAAAACAGCAAGTTAACATGCACCATGATAATCTACATGAAGTTCTAGTCAAGTTTCATATAAAGTTTGTTTAAAACGGAGCTACGGTCTAGAAGATATGATCAAAACAAGATAAGCATGGCAACGGTGCAAGATGCACCCAAACATCAAGCAAACATACTCCAAACATGTTAACAAGATGATATTGTGATTCTACATGAAAAACCACACAATTTGCATGTAGGGCACGCTCAAAACGGAGTAACGGACTACAAGATACACCCGAAAAAAGAAACAATGCAAAGCTGAAATTAACAGCCACATAACAACTTTGGAGCAAGAAATATATACTCTACAGCACTCAAACATTGTGACAAGAAGCACGGACATGAAGTAGACATATCCTACAGCAAACAACCCCATTGGATAAACTCCATAGGAGGCATGGATCAATAGCAACAAGCTACAACATTTTGATCATGACATTAAAAACCTGACAGCAATATTTTATAGCAACTTGGGAGCAAGAATTAAATAAGCTACAGCAACCCATATGAGCAAGTGAGGACATGGAAGGATGGACAACAACATGTACAACAAGGAATGATCAAAGGCCACCCCAAAACTAACATGGATTTGCCTAGAGCATCAAGCAAACATAGCATCAGAATATGACAGATTCCAGACTTAGTGAAATTTCACTAAGTGTTAAAACAGTAACATTTGCATGGCATGTTTGCAAGCATGTTTAAGTCACCTCAAAGCATATCATGGCAAATGGTTTGCACCACAGCAAAGATCATATGATGGAGAATCTAAAACATATGAGCATGTGACATGGGGACAAACACATCAATAGCAACGAGCTCCTCAACTAGGCATCTCGTAACAAGTTACAAAACCTAACAGCCACATGCACTTTTGCAATAGAGATAAACATGGCAATATGAACTCTAACAAGCATGCTATAGTAACCAACATGTAGAGCATCTCATGATGAACATTTGACATATCATTTGCTTCATTTGGATAAACATGCACCAAGTTATCACATCTCAAACATGGCATGAAAATAACAAGTAGCAGCAGTTTATATCAAGTAGAACTCTTGTCATGAAGATTAAGACATCTAGATGGACTCAATCAAGCATGAAACAATGGAACAAAACGTAGTACACATCACCACGATCATTTTGATATATCATATGCATAAAACGGACCTACGGGCACAAAGTTACGGGCATGCAAAGGAGGCAACAAAACGTTACAGATCTGGGACTTAGTGGAATTTTATACCTCCAAAAGTCAACGCGGGATGGATCCGTGCGGGATGGAGGGATCCGGGCTGCGGGGCGGTGTTTGGATGGAGGGAGTGGTGGATCTTGTCCCGATCTGAAAGTTCACCGGAGTTGGAGGAGGAAGACGAACGGAGACGAAGAAGATGACCCGAGAGATGAATTCCGGCGAGGCGGAGGTCGGAGGGAGGCCGGAGACGGGCGGCCAGAGGGAGGAGGTCGGCGGCGGCAACCGGATGAAGGCCGGCGCGGCCTTGCGGGGAAGTCGGGCGGGCAGAGCTCGAGGCCCGGCCGGCGGCGGGTGCAAACAAGCCCGGCGGTGGCGGCGCTGTCGTCGCCCGCGGCGGCTGTTGCTGTGGCCCGCGGCGGCGCGGCTGTGTTGGCCGGCGGCGGCAGTCGTCGGGCGGCGGCGGCGCGCCCGACCGGCGGCGTTCGAGGCGCCCGGCGGCGGGGTTCGTCGGGATCGGCGGCGGAGCTTTTCCGGCGAGGCGGCGGCGATTTTCCGGCGAACTGCCGGTGATGGCGGCGGCGGTCCGGCGGTGGCTCCGGCGGGCGGCGAGGTGGCGCGGTGAGGTGGCGGTGGATGAGGTGGCGGATCCAGTGGGGGCCGCCACGTGGCGGCGGAGGTGACGTGGCGGCCTCCTATTGGACGGAGTGAGGTGGCGGCGGGTCGGACGTGTCCGGCGCGCTGAGCGGGAGGAAAAAATAGGGTTGCACCGGGATTTCGGGGATGTGGACTAATTTATAGATTCTGGGAGTTAGGAAACTCCAAATGAGGAGCGGTTTTCGGCCACGCGATCACAATGCGACGACCGAGATGATAGAAGTGGTTGTGCTGGGTTTGTGGGCTGTTGTGGAGGGGGTCTTGGGCCTCAAAGAGGAGGTACTTTTAGCCCACTAGGTTAACCGTTGGAGTACCAAACAAACTCCAAACGCGACGAAACTTGACAGGCGGCCTACACGTACCAAAACAACATCGCACGACAAGTCTCATGTCATTCCGGAAACTTTACACGTCCACACACGAAAGAAGGACTCGGGGATGCCACGGGCACGTGTGAGAGCGTCGGAACTCGAAATGGACAATGGGAAGAGACGAGTGGGACCGGATGCAAGTGACAACACAAATGCAATGCAATGCACATGACAACATGACATGGATGAAATGCACACATGCACACGACAAAACGAAGAAACCCGAAATGAAGAAAAGCCCGGAAAGGAATTGATGAAGCCAAAGTTTATATATTGCCATATAGGGAAAGTGTTACATCTGGGGCATTACAAACTCTCCTCTACTACGAAAAGATCTCGTCCCGAGATCTAGGACTGGAAGAAGGAAGGGTACTCGGAACGAAGGTGATCTTCTCGTTCCCACGTAGCTTCTCGGTCGGTATTTTGTGACCACTTAATTTTCAAGAACTTGATTGACTTGTTGCGGGTCTTGCACTCGGTTTCTTTAAGAATAACAATGGGGTGCTCTCGGTAAGACAAGTCTTGTTGAAGATCAATCTCCTCAAATGGAATAGTGCGTTCAGGAGTCTTGAAGCACTTGCGGAGTTGAGACACGTGAAACACATCATGAACATTTGCAAAGTTGGATGGAAGCTCAAGTTGATACACTAGATCGCCTCTTTTGCCACGGATCTTGAAAGGGCCCACGTATCTAGGAGCAAGTTTTCCTTTGATACTGAATCTTTGGGTGCCTTTCATAGGAGAAACACGGAGATAGACATGATCACCAATGTTGAAGGCCAAATCACGATGCTTGCCGTCATAGTAGCTCTTTTGGCGCGACTGAGCGGCCTTGAGATTCTCACGTATGACTTTGCACATTTCTTCGGCTTCTGAGATCAAGTCATTGCCAAGGAGTTGACGTTCACCAGACTCGGACCAGTTGAGAGGGGTACGACACTTTCTGCCATAGAGGATTTCAAACGGAGCTTTGCCGGCACTTGCTTGGAAACTGTTGTTGTAAGAGAACTCGGCAAACGGAAGGCAATCTTCCCACTTCATGCCAAAATATATGACACAAGCTCTGAGCAAGTCTTCAAGGATCTGGTTCACTCTTTCGACTTGACCACTAGTCTGAGGGTGAAACGCGGTGCTGAAACGGATCTTAGTGCCCATGGTAGACTGAAAGGATTCCCAGAACTTGGATGTGAACAAACTTCCACGGTCTGAGGAGATAACTTGAGGAATGCCATGTAAGGACACAATTCTGGAAGTGTACAGCTCTGCAAGTTGAGCTGCATTGATGGATTCTTTGACTGGAAGGAATTGAGCTACTTTGGTTAGCTTGTCAATCACCACAAAGATAGAATCATTCCCCTTCTTGGACTTGCGAAACCCAGTGACGAAATCCATTTAAATGTGGTCGAATTTCCACTCGGGAATAGGAAAAGGTTGGAGAAGACCGGGTGGACGTTGATGCTCTGCCTTCACTCTTCTGCAGACATCACATTCATTCACGAATTGGGCAATCTACCTTTTCATGCGAGTCCACCAGTAAGATTGCTTGAGGTCTTGGTACATCTTGGAACTTCCAGGATGAATAGAGAGGAGGGAGTCATGTGCTTCGTTCATTATGAGCTTCCTGAGATCACCCTTGGGAACCACAAGTCTGTCCTCAAAGAACAAGGTATCTCTCTCATCAACGCGATAGCACTTATATTTGGGAATACCCTTTGCAATACCATTTTTCACTTTCTGCACCATAGCATCACTGAGTTGGGCCTCACGGATCTGATCTTCCAAGGTAGGAGCAACTTGAAGATTTGCAAGAAAGCCTTGCGGAACAACTTGGAGGTTGAGGTTTTTGAATGCTTCACAAAGCTCAGGCTGAAACGGCTTGATAAGGAGACTGTTGCAATATGCCTTTTTGCTCAAGGCATCTGCAATGACATTGGCCTTGCCAGGTGTGTATTCGATGCTTGGATCATACTCTTGGATCATCTCAACCCAACGAGTCTGGCGAAGGTTCAGGTTCGGCTATGTGAAGATGTACTTCAAGCTCTTGTGATCTGTGAAGATGTCGACTTTTCTGCCCAACAGAAGGTGTCTCCACATTATCAAAGCGTGTACCACAGCTGCTTGCTCGAGATGATGTGTGGGGTAGTTCTTCTCACTTGGCTTCAATTGGCGAGAGGTGTATGCCACAATTTTCTTGTCTTGCATTAGAACACCACCAAGTCCTTGAAGAGAAGCTTCACAGAATACTTCGTAAGGCTTGGACTCATCTGGAGGGGTAAGAACCAGAGAAGAGATGAGCTTTTCTTTGAGAGTTTTGAATGCCACATCACAATCCGGAGACCAGTTCTCCTTGACATTCTTTTGCAGCAAGTTGGAGAGACGCTTGGCAATCTTGGAGAAGTTCTCAACGAACCTTCTGCAATAGCTAGCAAGACCAAGAAAGCTTCGGAGTTGCTTGACTTTCTGAGGGGGTTCCCAGTTGACAATCGCTTCAACTTTCTCGGGGTTGACCGCAATACCATCAGCGGAGATGATATGGCCCAGATACAAGACCTTATCGAGCCAGAATTTGCACTTGGAGAACTTGGCATAGAGCTTATATTCACGGAGTCTGTCGAGAACCAGACAGAGGTGCTTTTTGTGATCCTCTTCATTCTTGGAGAATACCAAGATGTCATCTAGATACACAAGCACAAATTCGTTGGTGTAGGGGTTGAATATGTAGTGCATCATTCTCGAGAAGGTAGGTGGAGCATTAGCGAGGCCAAAAGACATGACTGTGTATTCATAGGAGCCGTAGCTTGTTCAGAATACAGTCTTGTGAATATCTTCTTCACGGATACGGATCTGGTGATAACCCATCCGGAGATCGAGCTTTGAGAAAACTTTAGCTCCTTTGAGCTGCTCGAACAATTCATTGATGTTGGGGAGCGGATACTTGTTCTTTATTGTCTTCTTGTTCAATGGCTGGTAATCAACACAAAGGCGCTCCGTGCCATTCTTCTTCTTGACAAATAAGACACCACAGCCCCAAGGAGAAGTGCTAGGCCTGATTAGGCCCAAACGCTCTTGCTCATCGAGCTGTTTCTTCAACTCCTTCAACTCATCAGGGGAGAGCTTGTACGGACACCGGCATGCTGGCTCAGTACCAGGCTCGAGTTCAATGACGAATTCAACTTGACGATGCGGAGGCATGCCTGGAAGCTCTTCAGGGAAAACATCTTCATATTCATTGACCACCGGAATTTGAGAGATGGCATTAATCTCGCCCTTGTCATTGAGAGAGAATAGCCTGATTGTGTTATCTCGAGAGGCGAAGATAATCACGTCTTCGTCGGAATGAGTAATCTTGACTTCCTTATTTGCACAATCATGTGAGCATCATGCTGGAAAAGCCAATCCATCCCAAGAATAAGATCAATGTCAGAATTGCCGAGAATAACCGGAAAAGCCAGAAAGCGGTAATCACCCATCTGAATAGATACATTCGGAGCATACAATCTAGAATTCATGTGCTTGCCTGGAGAAATAATTGATAACTCCGTGTCCAAGGGTGCCGAAATGATATCATGCTTGGTAAAGAATGGTCTTGACATGAAGCAAAGTGATGCACCAGAATCAAACAATACTTTAGCAGGAATAGAGTTAACAGAGAGGTTACCCAATATCACATCAGAAGAATTCTCCGCTTGAACTGGATTCATCAGATTCACTCTTGCATGCTTGGGATTGTGCTTGACAATAGCAGTGCTGACAGGTGGAGGAGGCGGAAGGTGCCTTGGGTTGGGGCATTTGTTAGCATAATGACCCTTCTGAGAGCACTTGTTGCAAACCACTTCTGAGAGAGGACGGTGATAAGGAGCACTTGACTTGGAAGCTTGAAAGTGGTTCTTTGACTGATTGCTTGGGTTGGGTGGGTGGGAGAAACCACGGCCACCATAATTCCTGTTGTTGTTGTTGGGAGCTCGGATCACTGGAGGAGGTGGAAGCCAAAACTTCTGTTGCTTTACGACCACTTGGGAAGAAGAGGAGGAGTGAACAGCGCCTCTGATCCTCTTTTTGGAAGCTTCCATCTTGAGCTGGGCTACCTCTTGCTTAAGTGCCATGTTATAGAATTGATCAAACTCATCAGGCTCGAACAAGGTGAGAGCTAGTTGGAGTTCATCCTTCAGACCACCACGAAACTGATAGATCTTGCGCTTGGCATCTGGGATGTCTTTCTTGGCATAGCGGGCAAGGTTATGGAACTTGACATTATATTGGTAGACAGTCATTGAGCCTTGCTTCAGGTTGCGGAATCGCTCACGCATACCCTCGATGACACTTGTTGGAATGTGGTGAGAACGAAAGTCTTTGCAGAAGTCATCCCAAGAGATTACACGACCCTCTCTGGAATCTTTGTACTGCTGCCACCAATCAGTGGCTTGGTCCTTGAGTTGGAAGGCTGCAAACTTCACATAGTCCTCATGCCTTACGTTACTGCACTCGAAATGCTTCTTGGTATAAGTTATCCAGTCTTCAGCATCTAGAGGGTCCACACAGTAACTGAATGCCTTTGGTTGGGTTGCCAGGAACTGGTTGAGCATAGCAAAGTGAGGTTGGTTGAACAAATTGCCTTGGCCTTGGTTCCCATGAGCACCCTGATTTGCTTGATTTGCTTGAATGTTCTGCATCATTTGCATAAGCATCTGGGTGTTCTGGTTTGTCGCTTGCATAATTGCTCTCCAGGCCTCAGACGGAGGAGGAGGAGGGGAAGGAGGATGATCAGGAACCTCTTCACCCTCTGGGTTAGCGTTGGGAACCCGTTTAGGAGCCATCCTGAATGAGATGACCACTATTAGCCATTGATTGAGAAAAATATATAAGCTGAATCAACGGCTAGAAATTGCAACATAAGTCTTCACAAGAACATTCGAAGAAGACGAACGAATGTAATCCAAAGTTTAATAGTAACAACATCTTCACGAGAAGCCACTTGGGAGAACAAAAGGTAAATAAAAAAACAACAAGGAGCAGATAGAACAAATACAAGATAGAAGCTTTGTTCGACATATTCGTGCTGAAAGCTTATGGAACGTGTTACAAAAGGGTTTTGCAATCCCCGGATCAACATAGACAAGGACCCTTTAAGATGCAACTCCCGATCGGAACAACGCCCATAAAACTACTTCACTCAATGTAGAACCCCGGACTCCATATCATGCATTCATTGGAAGAATGCCTACGAACTACAAGATGAACCCACCTATTAATTTCCGTAAGTTTCCAGTTATGCAATCAGGTGTTGGGGATACAGGGGAAGCATCGCGCAATCAACTCTAATCCTACATCCAGCTATATCCATCCTTCAACACATAACCAGTTATTTCTGGAAACCGTCTACCTCGGACCTTCAAAACGCATCTACTATACAAGCTATGGCAATACACCCAAACTACCTCCCCAGTACTGGGTGACGTCGGGGTTATCTTGCCACTAACCGCATAGGAGAGTTTTCGATGTTGGCCGTCTTAAGTATTCCACAACTGATGCGATATATTTGTGACGACAACACCTCGGAGCTCAACTCCCCGGGACACTGCCACAACCCGTAAATGACAGGAGACATCGAGAACAATGTTCTCGTCACAAAGACATCGGAACAATCCAAACAATACTCGCGAGATTCCTAAAAAAAATTGGTGAATTTTTTGAGAGTAGAAGAGACAAGAGTAATCGTCAGGAGTCCTCACCAGAGTGAAAAGAGACGAGGAGCAAAAGAAATCCTACTCTCCGATATAAATATAGGACTCAAAACATTTTAAGTGTGTGCCTAGACTCAACCGTCAACGATTCGATCAATCAGTGGGGGCTTCTAGGTCAGAGAAGGCTCTGAATACCAACTTGTAATGCCCAGGATGGGACTATACCTCCTACGTGTCGAGGCACGACTTAAAGGTATAAGCCCATTCTGGAATGATCTCAAGCTCGGTATCTTTGCACGACTCATGTAAAAATAGGGATGAAATTGCAAAAGGATAGTTGGCTTACACTCGCCACGTCAGACGATAAATTACATAAGCAAATCATCATCCAAATAACATCACAACCCGACTACGGGTGAAGATGCAAATGAAGGATACCAAATACATGAAGCCACAGGTCCGAATCGCCCCTAGTAGAAACCACTACTGATCATCGGGATAGTGCACATAGTAACGGCTACGTTCTTCACCGTACTCCAAGTACAGCTCTGTGCCGTCACCTGAGTAGTTCACTATGGTACCTGCATCTGGTGTGGTGTAGAATCTGTGAGCCACGGAGGACTCAGCAATCCCGTTCCCGGGTAGCAAAACTATCTAAGCCTTGGGTGTGGAACAAGGCTGAAGAAAGATAAAAGGTTGCAGCTGCACTAGCACTAACGTGTTAAGAGCGAGAAGAAAAGTGCCACGAGCGACAAAGTGATCACGAAGTGATCCTATCTATGCACGTCAAACATAACCCCACCGTGTTCACTTCCCGAACCCCTTTCGGAAAATGACCGTCACGGTTACTCACGCTGGTAGTGTGTTCTGAACATGGTGTGAAGTTTTCTACAACCGGGATATTAACAAATTCCCATCTGCCACATAACCGCGGGCACGGCTTTAGAAAGTTCAAAACCCTGCAGGGGTGTTCCAACTTGGCGCATTACAAGCCCACGATCCGTGGAGTCGCAACTCCAAGGTGGGAAGGCCCGAGTATTCTCGGAATCCCGTGCTCAAGATACTCCAACTAAGGTAAGACTAATCCAGCAAATCCTCCCGGCGTGCCGACACCCTGATAGTAGCCGCGCGTATCTCGTCTCAGGCCACGACCGGATAGGTCAGCCTACAGGAAAATACCAGCCCTCGGGTTCCCCCAAGGTGGCCATGCAGTCCGCCCATTTTGGACCGACACTCAAATCGAGCACTGGCCCACGGGAGTTGATTAATTAATCCTCGGGTTAATTACTCCCTCGGCAAGTTTTAGTTGTTAGGCAAATGGAGTACCAATGTTGGGACTTGCTGGAAAAGCCTTAGCGCTAAGCGGTTTATCGAGGGGGTCCCATAACCCCAACTGTGTGAGGAACGCAAAATCAAGGAACATAACACCGGTTTATATGGTTCCTAGGGCGGCATGAGTGGAACAAATCGCCAAGCAAGAGGCTTAGCCTTCCACCCACTACCAATATATAGATGATTTCATGTAATAGATATATAGTGTGATATCCCAACATAACTTCAGCATGAAGCAAGAATATTCAAATCTTCTCCTGCAACTAGCAATGCTATAAGTGGGGCTGAGCGAAGCCTACGTAGCCAATCAAAGGCTTGCATAGGTTAGGTGGTTAGACAGATTCATGGTTACAATAGGAGGCTGACAGACAAACATGGGCATCGAGGCAATAAGCTAAAGAGCAAGACTTCTAGCAATAGGCAAAGATAGTAATGATATCTGGGTCAGGTCATCTTGCCTGCCGAGTCGTCGATGGGATCATAAGATGGCTCCTCATTCTCAACCTCGGTAGTAACCTTGTTCTCGTACTCGGTCTCGGCTTCCGGCTCTACTCAACACAAGAACACACGAGGCACGAAATCAAACAAGGTGCAATGCACAATCTATAGGATGCACGTATGGTGCACTTAGGATGCACTGCAGATACACTTAGGATGCATTACATGACAACATAGGAAGCACAACAGAACAACACAAGAACATATCAATATGCTCAATCAAGTAGGATGGAAGGCAAGTCTATTTAGGATGCAAAACATGGCAACTTAGGAAGCACAGAGAAACAACATAAGAATAACAAGTTTAAATGAGGCCGGAAACTACCTAAGACAAATCCGGTAAGTCCTCATATGCATTGTTTGATATTAGTCCAGATCTGAACAAACATTAAGTTAAAGTTGATAAACAGCAAGTTAACATGCACCATGATAATCTACACGAAATTCTAGTCAAGTTTCATATAAAGTTTGTTTAAAACGGATCTACGGTCTAGAAGATATGATCAAAACAAGATAAGCATGGCAACGGTGCAAAATGCACCCAAACATCAAGCAAATAGACTCCAAACATGTTAACAAGATGATATTATGATTCTACATGCAAAACCACACAAGTTTCATGTAGGGCACGCTCAAAATGGAGCAGCGGACTACAAGATACACCCGAGACAAGAAACAATGCAAAGCTGAAATTAACAGCCACATAGCAACTTTGGAGCAAGAAATATATACTCTACAGCACTCAAACATGGTGACAAGAAGCATGGACATGAAGTAGACATATCCTACAGCAAACAACTCCATTGGAGCAACTCCATAGGAGGCATGGATCAATAGCAACAAGCTACAACATTTTGATCATGACATTAAAAACCTGACAGCAATATTTTATAGCAACTTGGGAGCAAGAATTAAATAAGCTGCAGCAACCCATATGAGCAAGTGAGGACATGTATGGATAGACCACAACATGTACAACAAGGAATGATCAAAGGCCACCCCAAAACTAACATAGATTTGCCGAGAGCATCAAGCAAACATAGCATCAGAATATGACAGATTCCAGACTTAGTGAAATTTCACTAAGTGTTAAAACAGTAACATTAGCATGGCATGTTTGCAAGCATGTTTAAGTCACCTCAAAGCATATCATGGCAAATGGTTTGCACCACAACAAAGATCATATGATGGAGAATCTAAAACATATGAGCATGTGACATGGGGACAAACACATCAATAGCAACGAGCTCCTCAACTAGGCATCTCGTAACAAGTTACAAAACCTAACAGCCACATGCACTTTTGCAACAGAGATAAACATGGAAATATGAACTCTAACAAGCATGCTATAGCAACCAACATGTAGAGCATCTCATGATGAACATTTTGACATATCATTTGCTTTATTTGGATAAACATGCACCAATTATCACATCTCAAACATGGCATGAAAATAACAAGTAGCAGCAGTATATATCAAGTAGCACTCTTGTCATGAAGATTAAGACATCTAGATGGACTCAAACAATCATGACACAATGGAACAAAACGTATTACACATCACCATGATCATTTTGATACATCATTTGCACAAAACGGACCTACGGGCACAAAGTTACGGGCATGCAAAGGAGGCAACAAAACATTACAAATCTGGGACTTAGTGGAATTTTATACCTCCAAAAGTCAACGCGGGATGGATCCGTGCGGGATGGAGGGATCCGGGCTGCGGGGCGGTGTTTGGATGGAGGGAGTGGTGGATCTCGTCTCGATCTGAAAGTTCACCGGAGTTGGAGGAGGAAGACGACCGGAGACGAAGAAGATGACCGGAGAGATGAATTCCAGCGAGGCGGAGGTCGGAGGGAGGCCGGAGACGGGCAGACGGAGGGAGGAGGTCGGCGGCGGCGACCGGATGAAGGCCGGCGCGGCCTTGCGGGGAATTCCGGAGGGCGAAGCTCGAGGCCCGGCCGGCGGCGGCTACAAACGAGCCCGGCGGCGGCGGCGCTGTCGTCGCCCGCGGTGGCGGTTGCTGTGGCCCGCGGCGGCGCGGCTGTGTTGGCCGGCGGCGGGGTTGGTCGGGATCGGCGGCGGAGCTTTTCCGGCGAGGCGGCGGCGATTTTCCGGCGAACTTCCGGCGATGGCGGCGGCGTTCCGACGGTGGCTCCGGCGGGAGGCGAGGTGGCGCGGTGAGGTGGCGGTGGATGAGGTGGCGGATCCAATGGGGGGTCGCCACGTGGCGGCGGAGGTGACGTCGCGTCCTCCGATTGGACGGAGTGAGGTGGCGGCGGGTCGGACGTGTCCGGCGGCTGCGCGGACGTGTTCA
Source organism: Secale cereale (assembly GCA_902687465.1). NCBI lineage: Eukaryota > Viridiplantae > Streptophyta > Magnoliopsida > Poales > Poaceae > Secale > Secale cereale. The sequence continues at coordinate 717,075,662 of LR738711.1, read as the reverse complement.
GCGCGCGGAGCAGGAGGAAAAATTAGGGTTGCACCGGAATTTCGGGGATGTGGACTAATTTATAGATTCTGGGAGCTAGGAAACTCCAAATGAGGTGCGGTTTTCGGCCACACGATCACAATTCGATGGCCGAGATGATGGGAGTGGTTGTGCTGGGTTTGTGGGCTGTTGTGGAGGGGGTCTTGGGCCTCAAAGAGGAGGTACTTTTAGCCCACTAGGTTAACCGTTGGAGTACTAAACAAACTCCAAACGCGACGAAACTTGATAGGCGGCCTACACGTACGAAAACAACATCGCACGACAAGTCTGATGTGATTCCGGAAACGTTATACGTCCACACACGAAAGAAGGACTCGGGGATGCCACGGGCACGTGTGAGAGCGTCGGAACTCGAAACGGACAACGGGAAGAGACGAGTGGGACCGGATGCAAGTGACAACACAAATGCAATGCAATGCACATGACAACATGACATGGATGAAATGCAAAGACGCACACGACAAAACGAAGAAACCGAAATGAAGAAAAGCCCGGAAAGGAATTGATGAAGCCAAAGTTTATATATTTCCATATAGGGAAAGTGTTACATCTGGGGCATTACAACGCCCCAGAGTTCGAACCTCATTGGGTCTGCGGGGCCCTAATTCCGACATTTGGTTCGCTAGGTAGGGGCGTGTCAAAGCTTCGCCTCTTCACTGACCGTGCTCCTCCCTCGCTTCATCGTTCCCATGGCGGGAGCTGCCTTGCAGGAATGGCCACCCGAAGCCTATGGGAGCAGTGCGGGCTGCCCGACCTTCATCCCCGGCCTGCACTAGGTGGGGTGTCCAGTGAGGTTCAGGCCAGCCCTGCCCCCGCAGTACAACAGTGGTGTGGACCCCGAGGAGTGCCTTCAGTTGTACGCACAGGCCATCCAAGCGGCGGGTGGGGCCGACAAGGAAAATGGAAAATAGGCTCCCTTTGGCTCTCTCGGAGGCGCCACACTCGTGGCTCCGCGGCCTCCTCGAGGCCTCGGTGTGCTCTTGGAAGGAGCTATGCGATCAATTCGTCGCGCGTTTCGCGGCCCCCGTGCCCCACAGGGTTGCATGTATCCTCGGTGGGTTGTAGGTGCCCACGTCCGATCGCCATGTAAAGCAGCTTCTCCGCCAGGCAGCCGCTGCCCGGCCGCACGCCGAGGCCTCGCGGGTTCGTGCGAGGCCGGAGAACGACATCTCCTTCGACTCTAGGGACCATCCCAGGACTGCGGCTGGTGCTGGTGCTATCTCCATGCTGTGCATGCCCACAATCAGTAATGTCGCGGTCACCAAGACATTCATCGACGGCGGCGTCGGCCTTAACATCCTCTCCGTAGAAGCCTTTGACATGCTCCAGGTGCCCTTCGACCAGCTTGTGCCTACCAAACCCTTCTTGGGGGTAACCAAAGGCTCTGCCACCCCGTTGGGGCAGGTGCGCCTCCCTGTCACTATCAGCACTTGCGACAACTACTGCACCGAGCTTATCGACTTGGACGTGACCCGCATTAGCCTCCCATACAATGCCATCCTGGGGTATTCGACCCTCGCCAAGTTCATGGTGGCAACGCACCCGGGCTACAATGCCATTAAGATGCCCGGCAGGAACGACATCATCTTTGTGGTCGGGGACACAAAGGACACAATCCGGGCCCTCAGGCTCGTCTACAGGGCCACGGCAGCCTCGCGCCCTGATGCTGGGGGTGCCCCGGAGGCTCCAGTTGTCGCGCCTACAAAGAAGAAACAGTTGTTTCCTCAAGACTGGGCCAAGACGAAGCTGGTACTTGTTGATAGCGAGGGTACAAGCCCCACCTTCACCATCGGCGCCGGTGAGGGAGTCCTGGATTAAGGGCTCCTCGGGTGGCCGGATTACTCGTTATGGGCCATACTAGTGGGCCGTGAAGCTCACCGCAGAAGATTATCCCCGTATCCGGATAGGACTCCTATATGTGTAGAATGGCAAGTTTAAAGTCTGGGTGTAATGTTTCCTTCATCTACAAGATGATCATGTACAACCCTAGGTCTCTCCGGTGCATATATAAACCGGAGGGTTTAGTCCGTAGAGACAGAATCACAATATCATAGGCTAGACTTCTAGGGTTTAGCCATTACGATCTCGAGGTAGATCTACTCTTGTAACCCTATATTCAGCAAGATCAATCAAGCAGGAAGTAGGGTATTAACTCATAGAGAGGGCCCGAACCTGGGTAAACATCGTGTCCCCAGTCCCTTGTTACCATCCATCCTCATACAGATAGTTTGGGACTCCCTACCCGAGATCCGCCGGTTTTGACACCGACATTGGTGCTTTCATTGAGAGTTCCAATGTGTTGTTGACAGAAGGATTGATGGCTCGCTTCGTCATCAGCGACGGCGCCACCACCGGGGAGATTTTCCTCCCCGATCAGCATTTCGTGTTTGGTGGCTTCGTGCTACGCACCAACTCGGATGGCCACCTTGAGCAGGTTGACAGCTAAGCCCCTGGTCATCAAATCAGGTTTGGAAGTCTGAATTATGTTGTCGACTTCTGAGGAGACTTGATCTTCGAAGGATTCACACCCGCGGCTATCGCTCCCTGCCTACACGATGAAGACATCTCAGATCTATCATCAGATCCCATCCAGGGGTAAACACCCGCAACCGCTCTGGCCCTAGATCCGGAGCAGATCGCTTCATCCAAAGATGGGAGAGTAAACCTCACCGGACACTCCTCGTCCATGGAACTTCTAATCGGAAACATAACGGCGGTTGTGTCACTCACAGACCCAAAATCGAGCGGGGGCCCTCCCCGCCGCTGGAAAAGCCGAACTCGTCTCAAATTACAAGCTCTGAACTCTTGCGATCCGCATTCTCCGGGCTCGACCAAGTGGTCATCGCCGAGCCTGGTTCTGTAGACCTCCAAAATCCTATCCAGTTTGCGCTCTTAAACGAGGCGCTGGACTTGCTGCAATCTCTCGCCATTACAAAGGATTCACCGCCGAACTATGCCCACTCAAAATGGGGGGCTGAGATTAGGGAATTTTGCTTCCCACCCACCACCCACTTGGTAGCTATGGTCGAAGATTTAACCGACGTACTATACTATGCTTCCGAAGACTTCAATGGGATGGACCACGACGTCGAAGCTGTTCTAGGTCAAAACCCGCCCGTCACTGTACGATGGACATCCACTTCTACATATGACGTATACATGGTAGACACACCCAAGGAGAAAGACGGTGACAGCGATAAAGATCCAGAGTAGGATAAGCCCGTCAATGAACCTCCTAAGCACCGACTCCAGCGGTGCCGCTCACGACCGCATCGAGAAAAGGAAAGTAATACCGACACCAGAGACAACGAGGACCCAGAGGAAGCCGAAGACCGTGTAGAGCTAGCGTTAGAGCAAGACGAGGGGGAGGATGGTCAATACAGTCCCGAAGAACTCATCGATCACAATGATTTCGAAGACAGTAACTACCTACCTGTCTCCAAAGAGGATGTCAGCCTGGGAGACGCGGAATTCATCGTCCCAGAGGTACCCCTTGAACAAGAACGCTTTCAACGACAGCTTATTGCCACAGTAAAGAGCCTGAAAAAACAACAGCGGCGGCTTAAAGCCGAACATGATACGCTTAGTGATAGATAGAACGAAGTGCAGGACGCTGAAGAGAGATACGGTCGTGAGCGCCAAACAAATAGCTATCCAAAGCATAAATTGCTGCCACAATTTGACAGCGAGGCCCTTGCACCAATTCCGTCGTTGCACAACCAGGCCGATCAACCAGACCGACCACCTCATGGACGGGACAAAGCGTCTAGCAATGCCTTACACCAGCCCGCACCTCCCCACTATAAAGGAAAGGATACAGCGGCTCAGGGCCATAAATATGATCTATGTTAGGACCTGAATAAAAAAGCCAGTAAGGCCAGATCGATCTACGGATCAAGAGAACATGCTCCCACGCGAGATGGTGGCTATCAACCCAAGCACACCAGATAGACTCATGTTCGGAGTCAAAACCTAACACTATGTCGCGGTGTTGCACGATACATGGGCGCTGCACACCTTCTGTGCTTTACCGATGAGGTGATGGATCACCAATTTCCGGAAGGTTTTTAACACGTGAACATCGAGGCATATGATGGAACGACGGATCCCGCGGTATGGATTGAAGACTTTATTATTCATATCCACATGTCTCGTGGAGATGGGCTCCATGCCATCAAATACTTACGTTTAAATCTAAAAAGGCTAGAGCACTGGTTGAACAGCATCCCAGAGAACTCCATTGGAAGCTGGGAAGATTTAGAGGACGCTTACCGCGCTAACTTTCAGGGGACTTTTGTCCGGCCACCGGATGCTGATGATTTAAGTCACGTAATCCAGCAACCCAGGGAGTCAGCCCGCAAGCTTTGGAATCGGTTTTTAACTAAAAAGAACCAAATTGTCGACAGTCCGGACGCCAAAGTCATAGCATTCAAACACAGCATCCGAGACGAATAGCTAGCAAGACACCTCGGCCAGGAGAAGCCGAAGACAATGTCAGCCATTACTACACTTATGACCCGCTTTTGCGCGGGCGAAGACAGCTGGTTAGCTCGTAGAAGCAACAGTACCATCGATCCTGGCACTTCCGAAGTCAGGGACGACAATGGCAAGCCATGACGCAATAAGAATAAGCGTCGAAACAATAACGGAGAAACATATGACACGTCAGTAAATGCCAGATTCAGTGGCCCCAGGTCCGGTCAACGGAAGAAGCTGTTCAAAGGCAACAGGGAGGGTCCATCCAGCTTGGACAAGATATTAGAGAGACCTTGCCAGATCATGGCACCCCTGACAAACCTGCAAACCACACCAATAGAAATTATTGGGTCTTCAAGCAGGCCGGCAAATTAAATGCCGAACACAAGGGGAAAGGACCTCAAAGTGTGGACGAAGACGAGCCTCGCCAACCAAATATTGGGGGACAAAAGCAATTTCCTCGTGAGGAGAAAATGGTGAATATGATCTACGCCGCCCATATCCCCAAGAGGGAGCGCAAGCACGCACTTAGGGACGTTTATGCCATAGAGCCCGTCGCCCCAAAGTTCAACCCATGGTCGGCTTGTCCGATCATCTTTGATCATAGGGATCACCCAACCAGTATCCGACATGGAGGTTCGGCGACCCTAGTACTCGATCCCATAATCAATGGATATCATCTTACTCGAGTCCTTATGGATGTCGACAGTAGTCTGAACTTGATATATCAAGATACTGTCCGCAAGATGGGGAAAGACCCGTCAAGAATCAAGCCTAGTAGCACTACCTTTAAAGGAGTAATACCCAGCGTAGAGGCCCGCTGAATGGGCTCATTAACACTGGAAGTGGTATTCAGCTCTCCAGACAATTTTTTAAGCAAAGAGTTAATTTTCGACATCCCTCCTTTCTGAAGCGGCTATCATGCGCTACTCGGAAGAACAGCCTTCGCCCTCTTTAATGCAGTCCCGCACTATGCTTACCCGAAGCTTAAAATGCCTGGACCACGCGGCGTCATCACGGTTAACCAAAACATGGAGCGCTCCGTCCGTACATAGGAGGATACTGCGACCCTGGCAGCCGAAGTTCAAGGCGGCCTATTCAAGCCGAATAATTCAGCAGTCATCACGACCAGAGACACTGCTAAACGTGTCTAGACGGCATTACAATGTGGCAGCTTAGAACAATGTGAGCTTACTTAGCAGTTACGCCTCCGCTGATTGCCTTACAAGGTGGTAGCATACATACCTCGTGTGCACAACTACGCCCATAAAATACATTGGGCAGCACCCGGGGCACACTGCATAGAAACAGTCCATAATTCGGCTTGACCCTATTCGGACTCTAAAACATATTTTCATTGAAGGTTCATTAAAAGAACCAACCTTATATATGGATGTGCATGGCATTCTTTTTCAGAGTTCCCATTCCTTTTTCACAGGCGGCCATCAAACCTCTCCCCTTCAAGGACGTGTTACAAAGGACAAATGGTGCCGACATGCAGCGGGGCCCCCATCGAGATTTTTTTATCATTAATTTTAGGCTCTATATAAACCTTCCCCTTTATCACTTTTCTTCTTTTTTGGCATGTAAAATGCCCAAGATGTTATTGGCATTATCTCTAACCACGCGGCTCGCCGTATTAAATAGGGAATAAAAGAAGCAGTTTGGTTCCAAATTGTTTGGAGTTTATTTTATTACCATCTGTGTTCTCTCCCTACCTCAAATTACCACGTGTGCCTCAAATCTGAATTTAATACGAGGGGCTGTATTTGGCCTGGAACACTTCAAAGCCCGAACATCTATAGGGAACTGTTCGGTGTCCCGGATATCCAAATCATGTCTTGGGTCTATAGTTGGGTTGCCCGGCTCCTGTGCTTACCACCTTACGTTCCGCATTGTTCGGCTAAGGTAGTAGAGGGAGAACTACTGCGGTTGAATTTCTGGTTCATCCAATCAAGTATCGCGGTAGATATAGCCGAAAATTGACTGTCATGATAAGCGAGAGTTGGTCGGCAATTCGGTGACTTAGTGTTATACTACGATCGTTAGCAATCTACTCCATGTTATACGAGGGGCAAGTCTTTGCCCAGCCGCGTAAAGTGGGCACCATAATCCGGATAGCCGCACATGCACTAGGGCCTAGTACTAAGCCCCACAAGTCAAGCTCCTATGGCTAAGTAAAAGCAACAAAGTCGTGTAGTCCGATTGCCTAGTTCGCTCCGCGGACACCTCCTTTACGGACCAAGACGTTGGGTAAAGAGTGATCACGCGCAATACCGAACACCCCTGTAGTATCTACATGGGGTCTGAAGCCGATGACTAGAAACTTTCAGATATAATAAACAACCGCACGGGAGGAAAAGTCGCTTGTTACATAAGGCACAAAAATATATACATATCGGTTCATAAGCATAGTATTTACAACCTGAATACAATTACTCAAAGGCCACGTCCTTTGAGCACTGGCCCTCTACAATGCGGGCTCCTTCTAGGACGTCATCGAAGTACCTCTCCGGCCTTCGATGATCCTTGCCCTTCGGCGGGCCAGTGGTCACCACTTCGGTGGCCTTCATCTTCGCCCAGTCCATGTTGACGTGGGCAAAGACCATTCGGGCACCTTTTATACAAGCCGAACACTCCACAGCATCGACCCACGGCCTTGCATTGACGAGCCGCTTTACCAATCCAAAGTAGCTACTAGGGATTGGCTCGGCAGGCCAGAGCCAGACTATTAAGTCCTTCATGGCTGCACCCTCCATGTTATGCAGCTCGACCAGCTGCTTCAACTGGTCGTTCAGAGGGAAGGGATGTTCTGGTGCAAGGAATTGCGACCAGAACATCTTCTCCGTTGTGTTCTCCTCCTGGGCTATGAAGAATTGGGCGGCGTCGGTGATGCTCTTCGGGAGATCCGCAAACGTGCCTGGAGAACTCCACAATCACGTCAGCGAAAGATACTTCTGACCTCCAAAGATAATCGGTAGAAGAAATGCCTTACCAGCCGCTATCTGCCGCACTTGTTTGATCTCCTCGCGAGCACTCCAAGACTCGATCCGTGCCTTCTTGGCAGCATTGCAACCTTGTTGAGTTTAGATGCTTGATCCGAAGTCTTCTGCTCAGCTCCTCGCACTTGCGAATAGCATCTCGCAGCTCTTGTTCGACTGCGGCCACTCGAGACTCATGTCGCTGTTGGGAGGCTTGTTCGGCCTACAGTTTGGCAGCTTCTATGTCAACGACAGCTTTGTTCATCTCGGCATCCTTCTTGGCTTGTGCAAGAGCTTCCTTGAGGGTCTCGACCTCAGCTGCGCCAACTGTGACATAATCACACCGCACAATGAGTTCATACTCTTACAATCAAACATATCATCTTTTGACATAATAATTCTTTGAAAGTCTGCATACCTTGCGTTTCATCAAACCATTTGTTAATGCGCTCGAGCTCTTCGTCAGCTAGTTGAAGCTTCTGATTGAGCTCGGAAACCTCTGCGGCCTGGGCAGATGCCGCAACCAGGGAAGCATGTTCAAAAAATGGCACATTATGTTCTATTAGCTGATACTATATAGATCCTCTGTCTCATTCTCTTCAAAATCAAACAAAGCATCAAGGGCTACTGTGTGTACACAGGTTTGTTATCCTATACAAATAAAATGTAAAGTTCTTTTAGAATATTACGTCGCATACCTCAAAGCCTGTCAATAGGCTGCTGAAGGCTTCATTCAGTCTGCTTTTGGCGGACTAAATCTTTCCCATGACCGCACCCATCAGGGTGCGGTGTTCCGCCATGATGGAATCACCTTGTAGTGCATCCTCCAGCGTGTCCGGCGCCTCCGGATTAATGGAGGACTGTGGGGACCCCGACTCATAAGTCGTGATCATCGAATGCACGTGTACAGTGATCCCAGAGATCAATGCTCACTGAATACACAGAAGCTGAATAACAAGAGTCTTACATCCTTACATACCGTGTTACATAAATAGGACCATAATGGTCAAGTCTTGAGTATCTCATCGCAGCGGAAAGTCTTCAATGACAACATGGACCCATGCCATCTGCCTTAACCCTACAGGCATTCTGACTGGGAAGCATCCTAGCTCGCATGCTTGTCACCAAGAAATCTTCATCATAACCTGTTCTCTCATGCCTGGCCAATAAAATAACCAGTGGCAAGCCAATGAGTACATTGAATGTACTCGCAAGCAACCCAAGTGTGATAACAGAATAATTATGCAAGGCTCTACTGCTAGGTTGGCAGTTTTGCGGAAAGCTAGTTTTTCATATGCAAGTATGATCAACATATAACATGGCTATGCATGTGTCTGCAACAAGTATCAGGAGGTCACAGACATCATTATCGAGAAAGAGTTGTGATCAACTCATGTTCAAGCTCATTGTAACTTTCTCACAATCACATCAATAATATCTCAGAATCGTGTTGTTTCCTCACACACACACACCAGGTTCCGTAAACACTGGACGTAGCCCAAGAGTGGTTACCCAACTGTCCATGATCGTGGACACGGCTATTCGAATAGTTTTACACTCTGCAGAGGTTGCACACTTTACCCACTAGATCCGGGGAACTTCCGTGTCATCCACGACCCGCGGTACCTCAGGTACCCGGGGTAAGCACCCGATCACTATCTTTCCCTAGACGACACTAACATAGAGTCCACTCAATTGGTAACAGCCCCGTGCCAAACATTTCACATCTCAAGATTTTTGGAGCCTCGCTCTGTATTCATCACATACCACAAGCACGGGGTACCAACGGTGTGTCCGGTGCCCTGTGAAAACAGTCATGGCCGCCTATCCAAGCACGACCCCGTCCCGAGAGTGACCTCATGTCACCCCCGTCACTAGTAATGCGGGCACCATGCTAGGTAATCAATAATGCCCTTTCCCATATAAGGGTAGAGTGGTTGCGCATGTAAGGTTGGAATAACGGTCGCAACTTAAACCAATCCGTTTTTCAAAACAACACACACACTTTCCTCGGTACACCACTTCGTCATCAAGCGGTTACCCATCTCACCATCTCCCTCGGGCATAAATGGCACCCGACGGGGTTTTCGAAAAGTCTTTTGAAAGTATCCTGCCTCCGTCACCATGCATATACCCGTCCCATTTGCGTAGCCACTATTAAAGCAACCTAACTACTCCCACCCACATAACCCTCATAGGAAGGTAGGGTCATGTTTGATGCAAGTTTCAACAGTAAAGTAGCAAATGTAGCAACCAAAGTGGTTTCCACCTCAACATGATTCCGATGCATTGAATAATAAGGTGCTATGAGACATGCATAAAAAGGTCTCTTGAACATGGTCAAAGGGCTGCTTGCCTTATTCTTCCGAGTCTTCAAACCTTCTGGTCCATCTCCGAATACTCCGTTTATTACGTCAACTAACGATGGAAACAATCATAATAAGCAACACCATCAAAGCAAAAATAAAAGTGCTCTAAAAATAGGAGTTGGACTTTTCTGGGATACCTCTGGTCATATGAAAAATAACCAAGGTGGTTTCATGGGTGTTGGATCAATAGGTAGTTTGGAACATTTCAATGTGATGGAACCAAAGGGTTTATGGATTTGGAAGAAGTATACATAAATATTTCCTTGAATGATGAGCAAAGGTACCCATCATCAAGTCATGATTTTGGAAGCATTTAGGAGTTGGTTTCACTGGATTTGGATTTGAAATGAATATCCTAGGATTTTGCAAAGCTGATAAATATGAAGAAATGGCTCAATTTTTGGTGGGGTACGGAAACTATTATTAAAAATGTTCCAAAACTAAGTTTGGATGTGACAAGCACCTAGGAATTTGAATCACTGCATTTGGATAAAAAATGAGCTCTCTGTGATTTTCTAAAGTTCATCACAGAAATGAAATAAAGGCATTTGATAAATATTTGTGAAAGAAATGTTTCTGGAATAATGTGCATGTTGCACCATGTGATAGAGCAGGATTTATGGAGCCATAGGAAATTTGAATCATGCAATTTGGAGTTCATTTGAATTATCTAGGCATTTTTGATGTTGGCAGAATAAAGAAAAGAAAAAGAATAAGGGTTCAACCTTATACAGTTTGCAGGGCGAGGGATAGTTCGCGGGCCGGCCCATCTGCACAGCAGCGCGCAGGGGCTCGGCCACGTCGAAGGCGCCCGCCAGGAAAGGCGCTTCCGCGCAGGGGAAGCGGTCGGGGCCAGATCCGCCTCCACTTAAACGGAGGGCCCAGCCTCCAGGTCGCTGACGCGCGGGCCCCCAACGGCAGGCCGTCTTCTTCCTCCCGCGCGAACAGAGGCGAGGCAGAGGAGGCGCGGCCGAGCGCTCGCCGGCGTGGCCCCGTCGACTCAGGCCGTCTCCGGCGACGCTCCGGCCACCGGAACGACCAGCGCGGAGAGGCGCATCCGGCCGTGGGTGACACGCCCGCCGGGGAGGACCAGATCGAGCAAGGGGGCAACCGTGGCGGAGGAGGGCTCCGGCCACTTTGGGCTTCGAGCGCACGGCCACCTCGGGGAGGATAGACGGAGGTAGGGAGCTCCCTGGAGGTCGTGTGACGGCACCAGGGTGGCCAAGGGGGGGAGAGGGGCTCGGGGTCGCCTGAATTTGAGCGGCGGCCGGCGGCTCTACTCCGGCCAGGGAGGCGGCTGCAGGGCACGGGAAGAGCGAGGGATGGGTCGAGAGGGTGTTTGGGAAGGAGAGGGAGCAAATGGGACGGAGAGGAGGGCCTGGGGCAGTCTCATATAGACATCCCGCAGCTCACCGTGGACGCGGCGCACGCGTGGCTGCGGCAACGGCTCGGGAGGCCACGGGGGTAGGTTCCGGGGTGTCTGCGGTGTGCGTGGGCGTGGTCCAAGTCGAGAGGAAGGAAGAGAAGGGGCGGGGAGCGCCAGAGGGGCCGCGCGTGTGAGCTTGCTCACTGGAGCGCTCGGGCGGCCACGGCGCGCGTGCGAGCAGGGGTGAGGGAGGAGGAGAGAGGAGGGGGCCGACCGCCCGGCGTGTTGCGGACGTCGAGGCCGCCTCGGGGGACACGAGGGGGAAGCCCAAGGCTGTCGGGCGCCCCTGATTGGAGGTGGCTACAGTGCGCCAGGGCACTGTAGCGTGCTCCAGAGCGCGAACTTTGCACGCCATGGCATGCACACGGTGTCATTGGCGTGTCCTCTTGTGTCCAGCCGTGTCCAGAGGGTAGAGGGAGTAGTAAACAATGGGGAGGCAGTCTTGGATACTCTGGGGAGCCTCTGGGATGATGAGGGAGGTGATGGAGAAGGTAAAAACTGCTGTCCAGCAGTAGGAATTGGGGTTTTACCCCCTCCAATGATTGGGCTGAGGCCATAGAGAAGTTACTGGGGGTAGAGGATGATCAGGGGAAGCTGTGGTAGAAATTTGGGGTAAAGGGAAATAGTAAAAGAGGTCCAAACACAGGTTTTGGTAAATGAACAGAAGGTGTTTGATCAGGTTTTGGGGAGGCAAATGATTTCCAATTGGCATGGGACTTAACAGGATCAAATGTCACATATAATTAGGCCCCTACACCAAATTTGAACTCATTTGGGTAAAGTGGCCAATGTAACTTTGGTGAACCCTAGAAATCAACAGAAACAGCTTCATCTTGTTTGAGTCAAGCTAATCATCTCCCCTAGATGCACCACTTGGTGTAGCATCATCATTTGGGGTATTTATCATGCCCACAAAGTTTGAAGCTCCAGATAAAAAGTTGGCAATGTAAAGTTGTTCAAATTTGAATTTGAACAGAAGTGGTTTTGGGGTGATCTGATCAAGTTTCTCTATTCCAAATCTTGTGCCATTTGGTCTAGATGCCTTATTAGGCCATTCTAGCATGTGCACCAAATTTTAGAGCATTTGGACAAGTTTGGCAATGTAAAGTTGCTCAAACTTCAAATATGGACAGATTGGTTTTGAGGGGATTAGAGGATGTTTCCTTGATCTTCAAGGCATGAGGCTTTGCAAGATCATCAAATATGTCATATATGACGTGATAGAATTTCCCTGGAATTTTTGGAGAATATTTCCTTTGTAAATATTTCAAAAGCTTGAAATATCCAGAAAGGGTTTTGGAAGGATTTGCCCAATATTTTGAACATGACCATGTGCTGAAACTCTTATATATGGACAATATATGTCCTATGAGTCTCCCTGAATTTTGGCAACTATTTTTGAAATGATTAAATAATTTTTCCCTATTAAAGACCATTTCTGGCCTTAAGAAAAAGCTTTTAAATAAAATATAAAAATAACTTTTAAAATTATACTTTTGTGGTTTTTGGGAGTCCTATGCCTAATAGGATTCAAATAAACTTTTTGAAACATTTTTCACACCCTAAATAAGGTACTTGCAGTGCAAACCTCAATTCAGGGGTTTTTGGAAAACTAATTTTAGAAAATACCATTTGGTCAAAATATTTTTATAAGAAAATTCTATACTGGTCTATACACATGGCATGATCATTGGGAAAAGGTTTTGGGTCAAGGAGATGAAGTATAAGAGTTGGAGGATTTATTTGATTTTTAGAGCACTAGCAAATTGCAGACAAAACTCAAATCAAGCAAAGTCAAAAACACTCAAAAGTTTTTGCAAATCCACATTTTTAACATGAAAATTAGCTTAAGCAATGTGACATGAAAATCAGGGTGTGACAAGGACGCCGTTGGATCCGATGCTCCTCCCTCTATTGTAGGGTGCTATTTTCCCGATTCCGAAGCCGTACTGGCCTCCGGAATAGTGTTTGGCGGGGGCCCGGATAGCTTGGGCTCCCCGTCATCGGTCTCCATAGGGACTTTCTCCCCTTGAATGACGGTGGCCGAGGTGCTTACCTTGGCCACTTTTTCATCCGCCCCTCTTCCACCTCCTTGTGCAGGGGGGCGCCCGCAGGGAAGACACTCTGGTGTTCCCTAGGACAGGCGATTGAGCCCGCGGTGGCGTGCCACTGTCCATCATTTCAACTAGCAAAGAGCTCTCTGACGATAGTGAAGCGCTAGGGAATGTGTGGGGAGGGCTGCAAAATAACAAATAAATTGCTTAAGCAAAGATAGCTGACTAAATCGAACACAACAGCGGAAGTCAGAATACTTACGATTCGGCCAGGGGCTTGACCCTGGGCTGTACTCGGAAATTGGCCTCGGACGTTGAGTCTGAGCTATCTGGGATGTTCGGCTTCTTCCTAGGCGCCCCTTTTCCCGTGCCTACGGGGGCCGCCCTCTTCTCCTCCTTCCCTTGAAGGGGGAGTAGCTTTCCTCCTCCTCCTCCTCTTCTTCTTCATCGTGGGAGGAGTGGTGTGGTCTCTCCAGACACTGTATCCGAAGGACCCTTAGGGCGGGGGTCGCTCTTGACCTCCTTCCCCTTCTTCTTGGCCTTCTTTTCCGGCGCCTTGTACGGCGCCGGTACCAGCATCGCCGTCAGTTGAGGTGTGGCCAGGATCTCGTGCAGCAGAGCCGGACATTCGATCTGCTCCACTTTCTTTGTCGAGGCCTGTATGGAACGTAAGAGTTCTAACTCATGTTATAATTGAAATATGGATAGGATAAGTATTCGGCAAAATCATGTTTACCTATGAGCGTGAAGTCAGGCTGTTGAAGCCTTTGTCTTCGGTCTCCTCAGGCCACTCCTTCTGGGCCTTGAAAAGCTGCTTCCATATGTCTTCGTGTGTAGTGCCAAAGAAGCGCTTCAAGGTCTGTGGTTCCTCCTGATGGAACTCCCATAAGCGGGAGGCCCGGAGTTGGCAGGGATGGGTGCAGAGAAATAGCATCACCTGAATCACGTTAGTGAGGTGAGTGCCCTTCGCCATCATGTTGGTAATGAGGATTTGGAGTGTCTTCACCTCCGTCTGAGACCCCCAATCATGCCCCTTGGTGGTCCATAAGGTGAGCCTCTCTGGGGGTCCCAATTTGAATTCAGGCGTGGCCGCCCATTTGGCATCACGGGGTTCGGTGATGTAGAACCACTCATATTACCATATCTTGTTGGTCTCCACAAAAGCTCCTTTTGGCCAGGTTGCATTCGGGAGCTTGCCCAACGTAGCTCCTCTGCAGTCTGCGTGCTGCCCGTCGACCACCTTCGGCTTCAGATTGAAGGTTTTGAGCCATAAGCCGAAGTGTGGGGGGATGCGGAGGAAAGCTTCACACGCGACTATGAAAGCCTATATGTGGAGGATAAAGTCCGGGGCCAGTCGTGGAAATCTAGCCCGTAAAAGAATAAGAGACCCCGAACAAAGGGGTGAAGTGGAAATCCCAGCCCCCAAATAAAGTGAGGGATGAATACCACCCTCTCACCTGGCTCAGGGACGGGGATCACCTGATCCTCGTCAGAAATCCGGTGCGCTATGTCGTCGGTGGGTAGCCCGTGCTCCCGAGACTCTTCACGTTCTTCTCCTTGACGGTGGAGGCCTCCCACTTTCCCTTGGAACCAGACCCAGCCATTACTGGAGAAGGAGGCGGTGCTGGAGGAGATGGGAGCTGCGGGCGCTCGAGCTGTGGGTGCTCGAGCTGTGGGCGCTGGAGCTAAGAGATTGGGAAGCAAGGGCTTGAGGAGAGCGTGACGTAAAAGTTGAAGGATATGTGTCCTTTTATAGAGGGTAAATACAAAATGTCACCCACTCCAAACGTAAAACTCGCCTGTTCCCAACGTAATCGTGCGTGAGGTGCGGTTGGGTTACCCATGTCATATTGATGAGGATCCCATAATAAGAGGGCACTATCTCTACTTCGACAAGACGTGCCAATGGAGGATTTGCCTCGCAACGCGAAACCAGAGCCAAGAAAACGGTTCGAAATATTAAAGGGTCAGACATGAGGTTTCGCTCAAAAAATTGTCAGTAAAGACAGAGTGTTTGTTTTGACACATTGCATTTGTGGCTAAGGGTTGTACTAATCATGCAGAGCCGAACATAGTTCCTTTGTGCAGGAAATAGAACTTCATATGTTCGGAAGGAGGAACCCGCCTTGCAATGCCAAAGATAGTATGCGTGCCGGAGTCATCGTCATCAAATACTGGTTCAGGGGCTACTGAGGGAGTCCTGGATTAAGGGGTCCTCAGGTGGCCGGATTACTCGTTATGGGCCGGACTGGTGGGCCGTGAAGATCACTGCAGAAGATTATCCCCCGTATCCGGATAGGACTCCAATATGTGTAGAATGACAAGTTTAAATTCCGGGTGTAATGTTTCCTTCCTATGCAAGATGATCATGTACAACCCTAGGTCCCTCTGGTGCATATATAAACTAGAGAGTTTAGTCCATAGAGACAGAATCACAATATCAGAGGATAGACTTCTAGGGTTTAGCAATTACGATGTCAAGGTAGATAAACTCTTGTGACCCTATATTTATCAAGATCAATCAAGCAGGAAGTAGGGTATTAACTTGATAGAGAGGGCCCCAACCTAGGTAAACATCGTGTCTCTAGTCCCTTGTAACCATGGATCCTCAGACACACGGTTTGGGACCCCCTACCCGAGATCCGCCGGTTTTGACACTGACAGTCGTCCTTCCCCCAGAGTAGGAGAATGCGCTGGTCGATTTCCTCCGGGCAAACAAGGACATGTTTGCATGCGAGGCGTCCAACCTGGTGGGCGTCCCAAGGGAGGTGATCGATCACCACTTAGTGGTTTGCCCCAGCGCGAGTCAAGAATCAGAAGGCACGACATCACGCGCAGGAGATGCAAGCTTTCATCGTCCAAGAGGTGCACAAGGTACAAGAAGCCGATGTCATTCGAGAGGTGCGGCACTTGTATTGGCAGGCCAACCCGGTCGTCGTCCCCAAGAAGGGTGGGAACAAGCGCATGCGCGTCGACTTCACGAGCCTCAACAAGGCTTGCCCTCGGGACCCCTTCCCATTCCCGCACATCGACGAGATCGTGGATTCCATCGCCGAGTGCGATCTGATGTGTTTTCTGGATGCTTTCTCAGGTTATCATCAAATCAATATGGCAGTGGAGGATGTCGAGAAGACGGCCTTCATTTCCCAGTGCAGTGTTTATTGCTACATCTGCATGCGCTTTGGGCTGTGAAACACCGGCGCGGCCTTCCAGCGGCTGATGCACATCATGCTAGGGTAACAGCTGGGGTGGAACGTGGAGGCATACGTTGACAACATCGCGGTCAAGTCACGAGAGGCGAGGACCCTGATCGAGGACTTGGAGGAGACGTTCGCCAACCTGCGGCAAGTGAGCCGGAGGCTCAACCCTGAAAAGTGCGTGTTCGGGGTCCCGTCCCGCAAGCTCTTGGGTTTCCTTGTGTCGCACCGAGGGATTGAAGCCAATCTCAAGAAATCAAGGCAACTGAAAAGATGTGCCCGCCTCAGACCCTCAAAGAGATGCAGAGGCTTGCGGGCTATGTGACCTCCCTGGAGCATTTCATCTCCAAGCTCGGCAAACGTGCCCTCCCTTTCTTCAAGCCGATGAAGAAGAAAGGTCCTTTCTAGTGGACTCCAGAAGTTGACGCAGCCTTCGAGGACCTCAGGAAATATCTCACAAGCCCACCTGTCATGGTGGTGCCTCGTCTTCGCGAGCCCCTAGTGCTGTACCTGGCGGCCACCTCCCACTCGATCAACGCAGCACTCGTGGTGGTCCAAAAAGAGCGTGTCGGCACAGGCGCCAGGCAAGGCGACCGGCGAGGGAACGCGCAACGTGTTGCTCCTTAGGACGGCAGTCTTGAGGCCCTCAGTGCTTCACAGACCAATGGGGCTCGCGAGTCCCTCGCGCCCCGTGCGAAATAGGTGCTAGGCTTCTCGCCCCTCGTTGGTTACCCCAAGTAGAAGGTGTGAGATGTAGTGTTGCGGAAGTTTTTCCCTTGGCAAAGATACCAAGGATCGAATCCCCAGAGACTCCTAGGTTCAACAAGAAGGTGTCAACTGCTACGGCGCCAGATATTAGCAATCAACGTGGACCTGCACACAGATACAAATAACTTTGCTCCCAACGAGTACAGAGAGGTTGTAAATCCCTCCGGCCTTGTAGTTCACAAAGGATTAAACGCAAGTGATAGTAGTGATAGATATAATTGCAATAGTAAATAAAAGCGAAAAGTAAATTGCGGATGTGATCAATGATGGTAATATGGACCGGAGTCTCATGATGTTCACTAGTGATGTCTCTCTCCCAAAAGACGATAAAACAGCTATGTGAGGTAAACGAATTACAGCTGGGCAATTGACAGGACCATGTGCGCAAACCAATGCTGACTACATTGCAAGAAAGGTTGAGGTTCAAAGCATGGGCGGTACGCCAAAGTAAGTAGACCAAAATCCATCAATATCTACTACTAATCATCCACCTTGAGATATCTATCTAGAACATCTTGCTAGTATTAAGTTGCGAGTCCCACCCATAGTGTAAACTCAATGCAACAGACAACTGCATTAAAAGAACTTTGCGTAAAGTAAACAATCCTTGCACCCGCGGGCACAAGCACCGTTGTTTTCCCCCTTGTGGCGACAGCACATCCCCTAGACTCATGTTTCTGTCACTCAAACTAGTCATCGAGGGGCATGAACCCACAATCAAGCATAACGTTCCCTCTTGGAGTCACTACCTATTACTTGGCCAAAGCAATAAATAACAACGGAGAACATGCAAGAATTACTTACAAATATAAATATAAAAGAGGTAGATCAAATATATTACTCAAGCACAATCTGAACATAATATCATAATCCATCGGATCCCAGCAAACTCATCATAGCAATAGCATAAGGATTACATATGTGCCTCGATCATGTAGGGCAGCTCACGAAGACTAATTAGTGAAGCACAAGAACGGGAGGAGAACATCACATAGCTACTGGTCATGGACTCATGGTCCAAGGGAGACTACTCACAACTCATCCGGGAGGCGTCCATGGTGGTGGAGAGGCTCCCGGTGGTGATCCTCCCCTCCGGCAGGGTGCCGGGAAGAGTTCTCCTGGTGCTCCCGATCTTGGAAGCGGCGGCGGCGGCGGAACAGAGATGAGATCGCGAAAAGAGTTCCTCCCTCGAGGGTTTCGGGAGACGCTTTAAATATATGCCAAAGGGGGGCATCGGAGGAGCCTCGGGGGGCC
>LR738711.1:717006037-717057088 GCA_902687465.1 Secale cereale | reverse complement strand
CTGTCCTTCGGGCACACAGTAGTTTCTGGAACGCTGATTTTTTATATAATTTTTCTGGATTTTTCCTGGCAGTTCTCGTAATGTGAAAACCTGAAATACAAAAACAGCCGAAAACAGAAACTGGCACTGGGGTGCATTGAGTTAATAGGTTAGTCCAAATATGATCAAAAGTGTATGGGAGTGTATAGATATCATAGCAATATCACCCAAAAGAGGCATGGAGCAAGCAGAAATTATAGATACGTTTTGGACGTATCAACATCCCCATGCTTAATTCCTGCTCGTCCTCGAGTAGGTAAATGATAACAAGAATAATTTCTGTGGTGAGATGCTATTAACCATATAGGACTTTTTCATAGTCATATGACAAAAGCTTACTGAGACAATGGATCTATAGTAATTAAGTTGCCTCATGAGAAAATCACAAAGGACTGAAAGTTTTACAATATGATACTGAAACATCAAATAGATTTGCAATGAACATGATGTGCAAATATGATAAAGTGATATCTAGCTTGCCCCCTTTAGTGAAGCAAAACATAAATGGAGGGGCACCTCCAAGGTTTAAGTGATGACTAGATACAATCATTTCAGAATAAACGATATCACAATCATGCAAAAGACAATGCTACTTTGGGACAATGCACATTACACACAGAATGACAATCATGATCTCAGTAGTTGGTGCTTTTAAAAGAAGGTGGAGACTCTCGAACCGTGGCTTTTGTTGGCAAGGTTGAAAACCCATAGTCGGAAACAAAGACAAACCATGTACCAGAGCTCTTGGTTTTAAAACAGAGGTAATAATTTATTTTAGATCATGCATGTTTCGTCAACGAATGCTAGCAGACAACTCAATCACTTTTCGAGATGGACAAGTTTCGAGGAACGGCTCCCGAATGAGGACGATCGCATCCGCTTAATCTCCTTTGTTTATCACTGCCAATGTTTTCTGATTTCTCATGAACAAAGCGTGAAGGAGGGTTTGTTTGTTATATTATCTTTTTGAGCCGGGCGCACTCAATGCCAGTTCCTTCTCGTATTATGGGTTTGCACATTATACATGCAATCCCGGGGTGAAGCTTGTCCAACTTAAAAAGGTCATGAATTAACCACTACTTCCTCATGAACTTACAGCAGAGGCACAAAATAAGAATGCTTTTTCTTTGAATAATTTCGAGATGGCACATGCAAGTCTCCGTTAGGAATGGCAGGTAAATACCATGTAGGAAGGTATGGTGGACTCATATGGCCTAACTGGATTAAAGGATGTGTATGCACAAGCAGTCAGTCTGCTTAGTACAGGCGAAGGTTAGCAAAAGACTGGGAGCGACCAACTAAGAGAGCAATGACGGTCATAATCATGCAGAGCGACAAAGCAACATTGAATCAGGCATGGTAGTTATATCGCTATTCAGAAACAAAAGATCATCAAGGCTTGACAGACTTTCTTTATAGTCTTAAATATGCGTGAGCATATGCCAAGTCAATCAAAATAAATTCTTGAAGGAAGATATTACTAAACCATACCACATCATAGGCAAACAAATCATGTTGGTACTCCAATAACACATTGGGAACCCCCCAGTTATTTGAGACTAACCATAAGAAACATGAACTACTAAGCGCCATCATGCACGTAGCATCTTTATCATAGACATATCAACCAATGCAACGGAAGCAAACTATCTTAATAAGGTGAGCATGGTAATTAAAGAGAGTTCAAGCAACCAACTAAACAAAAGCTCTTTGAAAAGATAAGCATGAAAGCTAAGAGCTGAACATGATAGTAGCTATTAAAAGACAAAGAACACACACAGCAAGGATAGACATGAAAATTCTATGTTATGTTCTAGGTAGAAGTGGAGCGTGTTTCTCTCCCACATAAAGAAAGCTGAGTTCTGACTCGCTATGAAAAACTAAAGAAAACTAAAAGCAAGACGCTCCAAGCATAGCACATAACACATGAAGTGATTAAAATATAGTGGAACGAAAGACGAACTGATAATGTTGATGGAGAAGGGGATGCACGGGGGCATCCCCAAGCTTAGACGCTTGAGTCTCCTTGAATATTTCTTGGGGGTGCATGGGGGCATCCCCAAGCTTGAGCGCTTGACACTCCTGAATCTTTTTATCATCTTCCCTCGCACACTTGAAAACTCCCTTCATACATAACTCATCATAATCTGATTAGCGAGGTTAGTACCCATAATAAAATAATTGTACCTTGCTGGAAATAAAGATATTCTTGAAGGTCTACTGTTTCTCAAGATTGCCAAAAGGTTTTTGCAAAGAAAAAGCAAGCTCTTTGTTTGCAAAATGAAGGAAAGGCAAAACAGGACAGAATCTGTGAAAAACAGAACAGCAGGAAGTAATTGATTTGTTCGGGGCACTTCTGCAACTCTAATCAAAAAACTCAGAACAGACGCACGAAAGACAATTATATAGAGCACGCAGTCGAAAAAATTCAGACCAAAAAGATGATCTGGTGATTTTATACCAATTTTTTTATCCAAGGACAGAATCTGTTTCCTGGACAGCACCTCACAACTTTTGGACTTTCTAGCAATCAGAGGCTACACTTGGCACAAAATTGAAAAGCAAAGATACAATGATGATGCTACAGTAGTGAACAACATCTAGACACAACAAAAGCAAAATAAATTTATTCATGTGGGCTGCCTCCCAAAAGCGCTTTCTTTTATGCCTTTAAGCTAGGCATAATGCATATAGATCAAGCTGTATCAATTGAACCATCATCAAGATCATCAAAAAGCTCTTCAATAATACAACTAGTCTTAAGAGGACTTTCAAATAAAGGCCTCATAGAGATACTTCTAGGTAGAAGACCAAAAGGATAAAAGTCAAGGGAAGATTCATTTATAAATTCATCAAAGACAGGTGTTTCTTCCAAAGTCTTTATAGTTTCAACCCCTTTGGCAATAGGTGGATTACTTTTAGAGCGGGGAGCCTTTGGAACGTGAACGAACTTAGGCTCCTTCTTTGCCAGAGTTTCTACCTTTTTGGTTTTGATTGAGGAGAAGGTGGTTCCTAGAGTGTCAAAGATATCCTCAATCTTGTCTATCCTAGAAGAGTCCAAGTCATGGAATTTGACGGTCTCCAAAATTTTGAAAATTTTATGCATGGAGCTATCAAGTCTATTCAAATTCCCTTGGATCTTACGATCCAACTCATTTATCTTATTAATGCTTGGCATCTCTAGCTCTATCTTTTCAAGTTTTTTTCATAATGTGAGCTAGGGTGATGTCCTCTCGAATGCTAACAACAGGGAGATTCCCAACAAGATTTTCAATAATACTAAGGGACTCCCAAACTGGGGCCTCTAGGAAATTCCCATTGATAGCACTATCTAGAATAAACCTATTCCAAGAAGTAATTCCAACATAAAAATTTCTAAGCAGGATAGTAGTAGGTTGCTTCTTGGTGGCTCTTTTTTGTGAATCATTAATTCTATACCAAGCATCTTTCAAACTTTCCCCACCTCTTTGTTTAAAGGTGAGAACTTCTGCCTAGTCAAAGACAAAAGGACCCGACATAATGACAACTAAAGAACGAGATAACTATTTTTGTGATTTTCGATAAAAAGGTACTAAAGCAAAAACTGAAAGGTAAACTAACAAGACTAAAAGCAAAGGTAAAAGATAGCGTACAACTCCCCTATCTTGAAGAGTGGAGTCCCCGGCAACGGCGCCAGAAAAACTCTTGCTAGGCTTCTCGCCCCTCGTTGGTTACCCCAAGTGGAAGGTGTGAGATGTAGTGTTGCGGAAGTTTTTCCCTTGGCAAAGATACCAAGGATCGAATCCCCAGAGACTCCTAGGTTCAACAAGAAGGTGTCAACTGCTACGGCGCCAGATATTAGCAATCAACGTGGACGTGTACACAGATACAAATAACTTTGCTCCCAACGAGTACAGAGAGGTTGTCAATCCCTCCGGCCTTGTAGTTCACAAAGAATTAAACGCAAGTGATAGTAGTGATAGATATAATTGCAATAGTAAATAAAAGCGAAAAGTAAATAGAGGATGTGATCAATGATGGTAATATGGACCGGAGTCTCATGATGTTCACTAGTGATGTCTCTCTCCCAAAAGACGATAAAACAGCTATGTGAGGTAACCGAATTACAGCTGGGCAATTGACAGGACCATGTGCGCAAACCAATGCTGACTACATTGCAAGCAAGGTTGAGGTTCAAAGCATGGGCGGTACGCCAAAGGAAGTAGACCGAAATCCATCAATATCTACTACTAATCATCCACCTTGAGATATCTATCCAGAACATCTCGCTGGTATTAAGTTGCGAGTCCCACCCATAGTGTAAACTCAATGCAACAGACAACTGCATTAAAATAACTTCGCGTAAAGTAAACAATCCTTGCACCCGCGGGCACAAGCACCGTTGTTTTCCCCCTTGTGGCAACAGCACATCCCCTAGACTCATGTTTCTGTCACTCAAACTAGTCATCGAGGGGCATGAACCCACAATCAAGCATAACGTTCCCTCTTGGAGTCACTACCTATTACTTGGCCAAAGCAATAAATAACAACGGAGAACATGCAAGAATTACCTACGAACATAAATATAAAAGAGGTAGATCAAATATATTACTCAAGCACAATCTGAACATAATCTCATAATCCATCGGATCCCAGCAAACTCATCATAGCAACAGCATAAGGATTACATATGTGCCTCGATCATGTAGGGCAGCTCACGAGGACTAATTAGTGAAGCACAAGAACGGGAGGAGAACATCACATAGCTACTGGTCATGGACTCATGGTCCAAGGGAGACTACTCACAACTCATCCGGGAGGCTTCCATGGTGGTGGAGAGGCTCCCGGTGGTGATCCTCCCCTCCGGCAGGGTGCCGGGTAGAGTTCTCCTGGTGCTCCCGATCTTGGAAGCGGCGGCGGCGGCGGAACAGTGATGAGATCGCGAAAAGAGTTCCTCCCTCGAGGGTTTCGGGAGACGCTTTAAATATATGCCAAAGGGGGGCATCGGAGGAGCCTCGGGGGGCCCAGGCGCCCAACCGGCGCGGCCCAGGGGGGGCGCGCCGCCAGGGCGCCTGGAGCCCTGGTGCCCCCCCCCCCCCCCCCCCCCCCCCGGCTGTCCTTCGGGCGCACGGTAGTTTCTGGAACGCTGATTTTTTATATAATTTTTCTGGATTTTTCCTGGCAGTTCTCGTAATGTGAAAACCTGAAATACAAAAACAGCCGAAAACAGAAACTGGCACTTGGGTGCACTGAGTTAATAGGTTAGTCCAAATATGATCAAAAGTGTATGGGAGTGTATAAATATCATAGCAATATCACCCAAAAGAGGCATGGAGCAAGCAGAAATTATAGATACGTTTTGGACGTATCAATAGGGCAGCATCGACACATCATCCCTCGTCGAGCATCCAGTGTACTTCGTTAGCACCGTGCTGCGAGATGCGCGCTCGCGCTACCCTATGCAGTAGAAGCTCCTGCTCGAACTCATCGTCGCCTCAAGGAAGCTGCATCATTATTTCCAGGGTCACCCCATCAAGTTTGCCTCTGCATACCCCTCGGAGATGGTGCTGCACAGCCCCAACTCAAGCGGGAGAATCGCGGAGTGGAACATCAAGCTGCAGGCCTTCCAGCTGGAGTTCAGCACGACCAGGGTCATCAAGGGCGCGTCCCTCATCGATTATGTGGTAGAGTGGATGAATCCTCCCGACCAAGGGCCGGACGAGGGCCAGTCCCTCATGCCTAGCAACGAGGCGCCCGATGGTTGGGTCATGCACTTCGATGGTGCCTTTGAGCGGCAGGGCGCGGGGGCAGGATGTGTGCTCATCTTGCCGACCAAGGACAAGATATACTATGCAGTGCAGTTCTGCTTCCAGCATGGCTAGAAGGACTCCAACAAAATTGCACAGTATGAGGGCATGATCACCGGCCTCAGGGCCGCGGCCGCTCTGGGGATCAAGCGCCTCCCCATCAAAGGCGATTCTCAGCTCCTCGTCAACTTCCCCATCAAGGATTACAAACCAAAGGACGAGCACATGGAGGCATACCTGGAAGAGATACGTAAAATGGAAAAGTGTTTCTTAGGCTTGGAATTACAGCACGTCCTGTGCAGTGCGAACAAGGAAGCATACGCCATCGCCAAGAGGGCATCACACCGCGAGCCTCAGAAGCCCGGAGTCTTTGAGGAGAGGCTCTTCAGACCATCAGCTATGCCCTCGGCTGTGGGTCTGGCGCTGCTTCAAGAGGAGCCACCACCGGCCCTGTCCTCAGGTTCCCCAGCCCGTGGCCTGACCTCAGGAGCCCGCGTGTTGTCGGTGTCAAAACCAGTAGATCTCGGGTAGTGGTGCCCAAGCTGTGCGTCTAAGGATTGAGGGTAATAGGAGACTGGTGACACGATATTTACCCAGGTTCAGGCCC
Source organism: Secale cereale (assembly GCA_902687465.1). Taxonomy (NCBI): domain Eukaryota; kingdom Viridiplantae; phylum Streptophyta; class Magnoliopsida; order Poales; family Poaceae; genus Secale; species Secale cereale. The sequence goes on along the minus strand of LR738711.1, from coordinate 717,050,656 downwards.
TCTCGATCGAGGTAATACCCTACTTCCTGCTTGATTGATCTTGATGAATACGGAGTTACAAGAGTTGATCTACCTCGAGATCGTAATGACTAAACCCTAGAAGTCTAGTCTATGATATTGTGATTCTGCTACCCTCTACGGACTAGACCCTTCGGTTTATATATCCACCGGAGGAGACCTAGGGTTACAAAGATTGGTTGGGAAGAAAGGAATCATTAAATCTGAACATCTATTCTGCCTTTCTACATATACAGGAGTCCTAACCGGACACGGGGACGTTAGTTTATCTTCATCTTCATGGCCCATCTATCCAGCCCAGCTTCGATAGACCGGATCCTCATGGACCCCCAAATCCAGGACTCCCTTAGTAGCCCCCGAACTTGCCTTCAATGACGAGATTGTATCCCGCTTCATATCTTCGGTCTTGTATGGCAGGTTCTTCTTCGGAATAGATGATAGTTTGGTTCCATGTTTAATATTATTTCCTGTTGATTCCTTGCCGCCGTCGCCTCGGCTTCCACGTGTCAGATGAATGCGAACTGTATGGGGATTTTACAATTAACCCTTTTGACTGTGTAAGGAAGGCACCCAAAAGAGACTAAATCTCAAATGCCATTCCATTCCACGCGGAAAATCCTTAGAGCCTGCCACGGAAAATCTTCAAACTTGGCCGATGTTCCTAGTTCCTCCTCACGCCCTCATGGCCCTCAAGAAGGTGATTGGGAAAGTTGATCAGTATCCCATGCGCGTCTGAGTAAAGTTCAGGCGTAGGGGTATCTCCCTCCCGCGGATCTAGTCCCCGTCCGGGCTGGATTAACTTCTATTGACGGCAAACCCCTGGCGGAAAATTTCCCCAATCCTACCAAGGAAGAGCGGGTGTGCTTCGTCTCCCCCCTCTTAAGGGGCGTAGGATTTCCTATCCACCATTTCATCAGGGGGTTTCTGGAATTTTATGGTCTCCAGTTGCACGACCTTACGCCGGGGTCTATTTTGCACATTTGCGGGCTTCGTCGCTCTTTGTGAGCTGTTTTTGGGCTGTGAGGCTCATTTCGAGCTATGGCGAAAATTCTTCTGCCTCGTCCCTTGCTCCCAGAAGGGATCTATATTTGAGGTAGGCAGCGCCAAAGTGTGGCGTATAGCAGCGACAGGTTATCTGGCCGGCATTCCGAAGAAGGCATCCGAATAGTGGCCCTCGGAGTGGTTTTATATTGAAGATGTTGTTCTGTCGGTCCCAATCCGGCAGGGCCTTCCTAAATAATCTAGTGCTCCTTTAAAGAATCGTTTCAACTGGTGTCCCCGAAGCCTCAAGGAAGAAGATAGTGCGGAGGTAAAAAGGCTAGCAAGAAAGATCATATTGCTAGCCCACTCCGAGCAGACAATAATGGAGGTCATGGCAATCTCGATAACTCGGTGCGTGCAGCCGCTTCAAGCCAGAGGGTTTCCTATGTGGCACTATAATGGGCAACACGATGCCTCGCATTGCCTATGCAAGGGTCCAGATAACTCCGCCACCTTGGCCGCCATTCTAGTTAACCTCTACAAAGGGGAGACAGAGTACTTTCTCCGCTTGACGTGTCGGGAAGGTTTCTCTATGTACAACCCCATCGACTAGGTAAGCCTTTCTCGGATCGCTAGTTTTGCTCAATTTATTCTCTTGAGACAGACAGACCGAAGTGAATTTGGTTATTCTCAATAGGAGTGGAGGAAGGTGGTCGAAGGGATTCATAGTCCCATTCCGCGGCCTGAGGACCACATTCGAGACATGGATCCCGGATTTGAAGAAGATCCGACATGGGCATAGACCTTAGGGATAGAGTTTTTTATCAGGCTAGCCATGACGGTATGAGGTGGCTATCGTAGCCGATTACCCTGGCCTTCTTCCTTCCTCCCGCATAAGTACCGAGGATACACCACTTCAAAGAGAGTTTTCCCAGCGCGCCTCACCCGTCGCACTATCTCATGCTCAAAAGGGGCGGCGCTCTTCTCGCGAGCGCACAACGGAGCTCTCAATGAAAGCACCATTGTCGGTGTCAAAACCGGCAGATCTCGGGTAGCGGTGCCCAAGCTATGCATCTAAGGATCAAGGGTAACAGGAGACTAGGGACACGATATTTACCCAGGTTCAGGCCCTCTCGATCGAGGTAATACCCTAGTTCCTGCTTGATTGATCATGATGAATATGGGGTTACAAGAGTTGATCTACCTCGAGATTGTAATGGCTAAACCCTAGAAGTCTAGCCTATGATATTGTGATTCTGCTACCTCTACGGACCAGACCCTCTAGTTTATATATCCACCCGAGGAGACGTAGGGTTACAAAGATTGCTTGGGAAGAAATGAATCATTACATCCGAACATCTATTCCGAACATTAGTCCTAACCAGACACGGGGACGTCGGTTTATCTTCATCTTCATGGCCCATCTATCCGGCCCAGCTTCGGTAGACCGACTCCTCATGGACCCCAAAATCCAGCACTCCCTCACCTGCTACTCGCGTTGGAAGCTCAGGCAGGCGACTAGACTGAGGAGCTCAAGGCATACTTGCTCCGCGGTGCCTTGCCTGAGAAGGAGGAAGACGCACAACGTGTGGCTCGCCAGGCCATTGCCTATTGCTTGCAGGACGGCGAGCTGTACCGCAGATGACCCAACGATGTCTTGCTGTAATGCATATCTGAGGAGCGGGGGCGTGAAATGTTGTCCGACATCCATGGTAGAGATTGCGGGCACCACTCCCCATCGCGCACCCTCGTGTGAAAGGTGTTCCGCAGCCGTTTCTACTAGCATACGACGCTCCATGATGCCATCGAGCTAGTCCAATCCTGCGAGGCCTGCCAGTTCCATGCCAAGCAGATTCATCAGCCTGCATAGGGTCTTCAGAACATCCTACTGTCGTGGCCCTTCACAGTTTGGGGGCTGGATATAATGGGCTCGTTCCCTCGGGCGACCGGCGGTTACCGCTACCTCTATGTCGTCGTCGACAAGTTCACCAAGTGGACGGAGGTGGAGCCTATGCGCACCATTCCCGCTGTCTCGGCCGTCAAGTTCATCCTGGGACTCGTAAGTTGTTTCGATGTCCCCAACCGTACCATTACCGACCATCACTACTTCAGGTTGCTGCTAACGCGACACTACGATCAGAGACCCTTCGACGAAACTGTTTGCTTTGCCATAATCGCAAACGGGGGTGTAAATAACCGTCAAAAAAGGTGCAAAATGTTTGCGATGGAGGATGCATCAAACACGGTTCAGATTTTGGTTGCGTGTGCGATGGTGGGCGTATGGTTCAATTCAATTGACTGTTTGCGATGAGGAGGAACAAAAGAAATGGGCTGCCAGATGAAGGTGTGTGCGATGTAGAGCATACGGTTCAGTCGGATGAACTGTTTGTGATTATGCAACACAAAAGAAACGGTCAGGCAGATCAAGGTGTGTGCGGTATATGGCATGCGGTTCACTCGGATGAACTGTTTGTGTTGAGACAAGAGAACATAAATGGTTCAATATAAGAAGATGCGTGTGATACGCGGCAAACATGTCTATAATAAAAAATATGTGCTAAGACCGATAATAACACACACGGTTGCTGCTAATAAGACATGTGTGTTGTACGATGGGATTCCATGCATACAAAACAACATAGTATATATATATATATACACACTTATAAGGACATGGTTGCATAAACAAATTAAACATCCACTTACATAGGTGGCTACTATACAACCATGGCATTTGCACACACCAAAGTAAACTATTACATGCATAATTACATAGGTGGCTACTACACACATGACATTTCGACACACTAATAAAGTAAACTATATATTACATGCATGATCAACTAGCATAAACGATCATCTGATCATCATCTACTTCTTGGGACGCTTGCTCTGCTTGTGGCTCGGTCCGAGTTCGTCGATTTGGGTAACAAGGTACTTCCTCATGTCAACGATCCACATGTACATCTCGTAGCATGTGTACACGCTCTTGGCCGTGAACCTGAGGTGAGGTTCGTCCAGTTGCCGCGTCCAGGCCCTGTGCCAGGATACGGGACTTGTTCTCTTGGCATCCTGCTTCATCTCTTCGTAGTAGGGGTCGATGATGGCCGATGTGAGTTCAACCAGGGAGTCCTTCTTCTTGCTGCCCCAGACCCTGTAGTGCTCATGGATTTTGACAAGGTTCTGGCAGGCCAAGCCCGTAACCTTGAGCACTTTTACATCGTCGATGGTTTCCACCGTGGCGAACTTATAGTCGGTGCTGTTGACAAACATGTTGAAATGGTCACAAGGCTCTGTGGCCATGCAGTAGTGGTGGATGAGGACATGATGGCGCACACACAACTGGGCAACGGCAACCTTTTGATCTATGTCGGGACGACCGGCGGTGTACTGGAGGTCGATACTGACCACCTTGTACTTGTCTCCTGCAAGCAACTGCTCAACGGTGTTGATATAGTCGTCGACCACGGCCGAGTCGATGGTGTACACCACCGAGAGATCTGTCTCCCTCGCATGGGGCTCCACTCTATGCTCGCCGAACTCCATTGGAGCGCCGCTGGACATCCCCTCTCTATGTGTCGTCGTGGGTGTGCTTGTTGTGTTGTGGGCTCGATCGAAAGGTTGAAGAGACTAATGTTATAATGGCCGCCAGAATTAAAGGGGAAGCCGGACAGCCAGGAATATTGGCAGGCCCTTGATGGCAGTTCCAATTTGCAATGCGTAACTCCATCGTGCCGCACGTAACTGTATCGCGTCGGAACACGCGCGGAGCAACCGCATGCATACGGGGCCCCCGACGTGATCGTGCGCACGCCCAACCGTTGGCAGAGCCAAGAGCGCCAACGGACGTGAGCAGAGCTTGCCGAGGGACACGAGCAGAGGCCGGCGTAGTGATACGTGGCGTGAGCGATGTCGGAGACAGCAAGCATGAATCAGATTAGAGTTGTGTGTTGTGTGTGTTGCGGGCAAACGCTTGCTGGTATATAACCGTAAATATAACCCAGAAAATGTTAATGCATGTTAGAAAAATTGATAGCTAGAAACTATGTTCAAATACGACTCCAACGATATAATCTTTGGCGACTTGCATGTGTATTTTATTAGTTAAATCCTACTTCTAAACCAGGACGGGGGTACAATAGGTAATTAAATCACAAAAGTTTTTTTATTAACCGTACGTGTACGTGTCCTTTCGTCCTCCTCTCGCACGTCTTGTCACCCCGCTGCCGCAGACGGCTTACATCGCCAGCTTGCGCAACACGTGCGGGCGTTCTTTTGGACAAATGGTGGAACCAATGGATCGTCGGTGACCCCGTTCCCGCGCAACCTCGCATGTTCCCGTGCAAGCTTCCCGCCCGACTCGGTGAAATTCCCCAAAATCCCAATGCCTACCGGCCTGCTATAAAAACACTCACGGCCGGCGAGTCCTGCGTCGCATTTTCCCCTCCCTCCCTGTAGCTTATGTCGTTTGCTTCTCCCACAATTGCCAATGGCACCGGTCCATCGTCGTCGCTCAGCCACTCCGCCGTCATCAGAGGACAGCTCTAGCTGGGAGGCTATATCACGGCGGCGGCGCAGCCTCGGCATAGTGTAGTGCGCATGGTGTACCTGCTGGGTGTGCGCGGAACACCCACCACACGCTCCGCCGCCGCTGCCCATCGGCAGCTGTTGCTGGCCGCCGTTGCCGCCACACCATCATCGAAAGCTAGGGCCATCTCATGCCCCGCCGCTGCGGCCTGAAGGCGGGAGGTGGCCATCGTGGCCGCCACCCCACTACCAGCCACCATGGCCATCACCCGCTTTGTCACCGCGGCCCAAAGGCGGGAGGTAGTGGTCGTGGCCGCTACCCCATCATCGGCCGCAGTGCCCGCCAGCCCACCATCGACCACCGAGATCATCACCCGCTCCGCCACCACCGCTCGAAGGAGAGAGGCGGAGGTGGAGAGCCGCACGTGCGTCAGCGACCTTGCGCGCTACATCGAGTTCCTGCGGGAGGAGGAGGAGCACCTCGTCGAGCACGCAAAGAGCCTTACCGCCGCCGTGGCCGCAGCACATGACGACGCAGAGGCGAGGAATCAGGAGATCTACGAGCAGTCCGGCCGCTTCGAGAGGGATCGTCTGGAGCGGCAGTGGGCGTTCGAGGTAGCGAGCGTCGCTGAACGTGCACCAGCGGCAGGCACCGTATTGCATTTCTCCAGCTCATCGTTAGGCTCCTCCTCCTCCTCCGCCTCTTACTGAGCGTGCTTGGCAGAGGAGAGGCTGCCGGAAGTAGCACAAAGCCCCTCCGTGGTAGTAGTAGTATTTAGGGGCTATTTTGTTCAGTTCATATGACTATAGATGTGTGGTCGAACTATACAACATACTTAAAATTAGCTAGTATATATACTTGAACTAGCTATTTCAGTACGTGGTTGGCAACAATTGGGGAAAAGTTTGGTCGGTTCAGCTGTCGAGTTGAACTGTTTGTATAAATTAAGAACGAATGCTTAATCTATGAATGAAATATATGCTTAATTACTGAATTTTAGTTGCAAAAATTAGATAGTGCTAGTGATTTCTAGCTGCATATTTTGACAAATCGCAGTGTTACAAGGATTGACAAATGGCAACGTTACTAGATCAACAAATGTAAATCTTTCCAATTTGACAAATGGCAACATACCCAATATGACAGATGCAAATCTTACCAATTTTTTTGTACGTGGTTGCACACGGGTCATCCAAAACAACCGTTTGCATTGAAGGGATGCACAAATCCTGCGCTGCTCTCACTTTGCATACGGGTGTTCTATCTAAAACATTTGCGATCATGAGCTGCACAAATCCCGCTCGGCACATTTTCCCTTAGCTTCCTCGGGAAGCTGTCAGTTTGGATACGGGTGTTCTAACTAAAATGTTTGCGAGCAAGGCGGGCGGGCATGGAAGTCAAAGGGCTCGCTTCCCGGTGAGCCTGCGCGGCGTACAGCTTGCACGCTTCCCGTTGATCCTCCGCATTGGAGTACAGCTCGCACACCTTCCGTTTAGTAAAGCACTCAAGCACCAGTCCGCACGGCACCTCCTAGCCATTAAAAGAGTGAGGCGTGGCGTCACGTGAATGGTTAACAGAACGCACACAATTCAAATTATGCAAAACGTTTAAGATGTTACAGTGGCAGCTATTTGTTTCAAAATGCCTTTGTTGGCTGTTATTCGAGTGCGCCTTATCACAAAATGGACACGAAAAATACCACAACATGTCAGGTGCCATTTCATTATAGCATGCCAAGTTTCATGAATTTCAGACGAGTTTTGGATTTACTAGAATTTAAAAACAAAGTATCTCAACATTTTGCCAGCAATCAACAGTGCCCTAGTGTTTGAAATTCATTCCCATTTCTTGCATGGGACCTAAGCATGCAACCGAGGACACATATTTTATTTTTCAACCAGTTTATATGCACTTGAGAATGTGCATGTAGTTCAAATTTGAATTGTGCAAATAAAATGCCTGGAAAACCCAGTTAATGTATAAAAATGTCCAAACGAACCCCAAAAAATTACAAAATTGAACACAAAACTCATGTTGTTGTATGTTGACACTCGAAAGATTTTGAAAGCAATAAGAGGCAACGGATATCGCTTCATCCCCAAAGGTGGCACGTTCCCTACCGAAACCATCACGCTTGTTGTGAGAAGCTAAGGTTTGTGAGAAGCTTATACCCAAACCTGCCCCAAATGGGACAATTTTTTTACCATGGCATGTTTATGCCACTCCATGATAGCATGCCAAGGTTCACGAATTTCAGATGAGTTTTCGATTTAGTAGAATTTAAAAAACCAGGTATCTCAATGTTTGCGGTCGAGTGGTGGTGGCAGGGTTTTGGAAATGCATTCCCATTTCTTGCATGGGACCTAAGCATTCAACCAAGGACACATACTTGGTTTTTCAACCAGTTTATATGCACTGGAGAATGTGCATGTAGTTCAAATTTGAATTATGCGAATAAAATGCCTGGAAAACCCAGTTAATGTATAAAAATGTCCAAACGAACCCCAAAAAATTCCAAAATTGAACACAAAACTCATGTTGTTCTATGTTGACACTCAAAAGATTTTGAAAGCAATAAGAGGCAACGGATATCGTTTCGTCCCCAAAGGTGGCACGTTCCCTACCGAAACCATCACGCTTGTTGTGAGAAACTAAGGTTTGTGAGAAGCTTATACCCAAACGTGCCCCAAATGGAACAATTTTTTTACCATGACATGTTGATGCCGCTCCATGATAGCATGCCAAGTTTCATGAATTTCAGACGAGTTTTGGATTTACTAGAATTAAAAAACCAGGTATCTCAATGTTTGTGGCTGAGTGACGGTGGCAGGGTGTTTGAAATTCATTCCCATTTCATGCATGGGACCTAAGCATTCAACCAATGACACATATTTGATTTTTCAACTAGTTTATATGCAATGGAGAATGTTCATGTAGTTCAGATTTGAATTATGCGAGTAAAATGCCAGGAAAACCCAGTTAATGTATAAAAATGTCCAAACGAACCCCGAAAAATTCCAAAATTGAACACAAAACTCATGTTGTTCTATGTTGACACTCGAGAAATTTTGAAAGCAATAAGAAGCAACAGATATCGTTTCGTCCCCGAAGGTGGCAAGTTCCCTACCAAAACCATCATGCTTGTTGTGAGAAGCTAAGGTTTGTGAGAAGCTTATACCCAAACCTGCCCCAAATGGGACAATTTTTTAACCACGACATGTTTATGCCGCTCCATGATAGCATGCCAAGTTTCCCGAATTTCGGACTAATTTTGGATTTACTAGAATTTAAAAAACCAGGTATCTCATTGTTTGCGGCCGACTGGCGGTGGCAGAGTGTTTGAAATTCATTCCGATTTCTTGCATGGGACCTAAGCATTCAACCAAGGTTACATATTTGATTTTTCAAACAGTTTATATGCACTAGAGAATGTGCATGTAGTTCAAATTTGAATTATGTGAATAAAATGCCTGGAAAACCTAGTTAATGTATAAAAATGTCAAAACGAACCCCGAAAAATTCCAAAATTGAACACAAAACTCATGTTGTTCTGTGTTGACACTTGAAAGATTTTGAAAGTAATAAGAGGCAACGGATATCGTTTCATCCCCACAGGTGGCACGTTTCCTACCAAAACCATCATGCTTGTTGTGAGAAGCTAAGGTTTGTGAGAAGCTTATACCCAAACCTGCCCCAAATGGGACAATTTTTTTACCACGGCATGTTGCTGTCGCTCCATGATAGCATGCCAAGTTTCATGAATTTCAGACGAGTTTGGATTTACTAGAATTTAAAAAACAAGGTATCTCAATGTTTGCGGTCGAGTGGCGGTGGGAGGGTGTTTGAAATTCATTCCCATTTCTTGCATGGGACCTAAGCATGCAACGAAGGACACATATTTGATTTTTCAACCAGTTTATATGCACTGGGGAATGTGCATGTAGTTCAAATTTGAATTATGCGAATAAAATGCTTGGAAAACCTAGTTAATGTATAAAAATGACCAAAGGAACCCCAAAATTCCAAAATTGAACACAAAACTCCTCTTGTTCTATGTTGACACTCGAAAGATTTCGAAAGCAATAAGAGGAAATGGATTCGTTTCGTCCCCAAAGGTGGCACGTTCCCTACTTAAACCATCACGCTTGTTGTGAGAAGCTAAGGTTTGTGAGAAGCTTATACCCAAACCTGCCCCAAATGGGACAAAAATTTACCACGGCATGTTGATGCTGCTCCATGTTAGCATGCCAAGTTTCACGAATTTCAGACGAGTTTTGGATTTACTAGAATTTAAAAAACCATGTACCTCAATGTTTGCGGCCGAGTGGCGGTGGCAGGGTGTTTGAAATCCATTCCCATTTCTTCCATGGGACTTGTTGGGGATATAAATATTTAATATGACCCGCCCAGGAGGGGCCGGGTTACCCAATGGAGGTTCAGGGGCCGAGCCCAGAAGCACGATGGCGGTTTAGGTGAGGGCTCAAGGCCTGAGGTGGCTTAAAGCCTGTGAGTATCAACCGCCATATATGTGACTTGTATTGTAAGGCATGTAACAAGAGTCACCGGGCCGGACACGATTGTATGAGCCGGCCGGGACTCCGTAGGCCGCAGGGCGTCAACCCGTGTATATAAGGGGACAACGCGGCAGCGGCTTAGGGCAAGAAACAACAATTCGAGGGCTAGGCAAGCGCATCCGCACCCTAGCAATCGACACCCCAGCAATTCCACCTCAAATTGGATTAGGTTTTACCCTCACCACAAGGGGCCGAACCAGTATAAACTCCCTGTGTCCTTTGTCTCGTTTTTAACCCCTTTAAGCTAATCACGTCGCGATGGCTCCACAATCAAGTCCTTACCTTAGGACATCTGCCATGACAACTCCACGACAGTTGGGGCCCACCGTGGGGCCTGCGGCCCGTGGTTTCGAGTTCTTGAACGGCAACTTCGAAGGGCTCAAGGGATACGCCGTGGGCCGGATGACCAAGAGTCATCGTGGCAAGCTTTACATCAATGACAAAGCCTGGGGTCCCGAGGCCGTCTCAATTGAGTACGGGTACCGGGTCCCCTTCGGCGGAATTCACGTCTTCATCGGCAAGATCGGTGCACCGGGCCCTGAGCCGGACACCTGCACCGACATCATCGAGCCGGCTCAGCATGGGGACCCGCCCGGATTCGGCCCGCTAGGAAGCGTGCCTTTGTGGGATACATCCAGGGCACTAGAAGCTCCGGATCTCACGAAGAGACGGTTGTTCTCTCCAAAGGTGAGTCATCCACACGTAAAACTAACTCAATGTATCGGATGTAGAGCAGACGGCTTGGGGGCTCGTCCGACGGTAGCAGTATTCCGGACCTTTGTGAGCCGCCGAGCAGGGTGGCGATTTTCATGACTGGCACCCAACCGGCACTCAGATCAACAGTTGTCTAGGCCATAACACCCGGCGCGATGGTAGCTGCGGCAGGCGCAGATTGCTCAACACGCCCGCCGACTCAAGCTTTGTCAGATCTGGTGGAGAATCTGGTGAATCTGATGGGGACAGAGCTAATCCCCTTGCGACGGGAGATAGCGCAGGCTAAGGAAGACCTGGTAGTGGAGAACGCCAGGATGACTGAGGAACGAGCTGTTTTGGACGCCAGGGCCCAGGGGATTCAAGCGGAGTCTTACCGGCTCTCGGTGGGTCAGAACGCGGCTAATGAAGCTGTGAGGAGAAAGCAACAGAGTCGTCTCCCCTTCGTTTATGAGCCAAGGAATCTTTTTAATACAGATGGAGCAGGGGCCAGTAGTCCACCGATGTTAAATCGGACGACAGAGGTACCCATGACCGATGGTCCAGTTCACCAGCATATGACAGGCTCTCCGTATGCAAATCAAAGCCGCCCGTCACCTCGTTACCCGGCGGCGCCAATGGGTCACTATTCCAACCCTCTGGATAACATGGTAGCAGCGGCAGCAAGGCTGGCGGCTTTGCCAGTTGATGGCAAAACTCCGGTAGCGGTGGAAACCCGGAGGGCACAGGAACTGCTTCAGACAGCACTTCAGCAACAGCAGGCGTATTCTTATAGTCGAGACCGGATTCATTCAACCCCCCTCCAAGTACCAGCTACAGCAGGCAAGTTGACTCTCCAGAGGTTTCAAGCACAGAGCAGATCAGCCCCCTGAGGCTTGGATAGAGAGTTACGAGATGGCTATGGAGATGCTGGACGTTAGCAAAGCCGCATGTGCGAAATATTTCACCATGATGCTAGAAGGTGCTCGTAACTGGTTAAAAGGATTACCCGTCAATTCCATCAAGTCATGGGCAGAGTTGAAGGCCAAGTTCATCAAGCACTTCAGGGATACGTGCAAGCAGCCCATGTCGATTGTGGATCTAGATTCATGTATTCAGAAAGAGGGCGAGTCAACGACTAGTTGGGTGCGCCGGGTCTCAACCATCATGCACTCCTCAGATAAGATCAACACTGAATCGGCAATATTAACGTTGGAAAAGAATTGCCATTTTCCTCCACTCAAGCTGAAGCTAGGGCAGCTTAAGTGCCATTGTAGTGATATGGGGGAGCTTATGGCGGCTCTCGTCAAGTATGCCGACTCTGATAGTACCAAGGACCCCGAGTCTGAGGCTGAAAGACCGGGAAAGGGAAAAAAGGGTAATGACCTGGGAGGACAGCAGTATAACCCAGCCAATCAGCACAGTGGTGATAAACGCAAGGCTGATGCTTTCATAGCTAATACGGGGGCACGAAATTCTAACCAGCGTCGCAAGGGGAAGCCACCTCCAAGATACAACATCGATGAGGTGGTGAATCAGCCATGTCCGAAGCATGGGACAGACGAAAAGCAGGCCACCCATGCGTGGAAAGACTGCAGCATCATGAGGTCTTACTAAGAGTTTATCCGGAGCGGTTATGGACCAAACGGCGGCTCAGGATTTGGCTTTCATGGTCTGGGTCAGGGTGGCGGCGGCTCAAACTCCGGATTTCAGGGCCAGGGTGTTTAAAGCGGCAACAATCAGCAGAACAGCCAAGGGAATCAGCAGAAGTCCGGTTATCAGAGTAACCCGAAGCAGTTAAGCAACGGGCAGTACCAAGTGTTCACCACGAGTCTATGCAAACGGGACCAGAAGCACTGGAGAATGTGCATGTTGTTCAAATTTATACCCAAACCTGCCCCAAATGGGACAAATTTTTTACCACGTCATGTTGATGCCGATCCATGGTAGCATGCCAAGTTTCATGAATTTTAGACGAGTTTTGGATTTACTAGAATTTTAAAACACAGGTTTCTCAATGTTTGTGGTCTAGTGATGGTGGCAGGGTGTTTGAAATTCATTCCCATTTCTTGCATGGGACCTAAGCATGCAACCAAGGACACATATTTCATTTTTCAACAAGTTTATATGCACAGGAGAATGTGCATGTAGTTCAAATTTGAATTATGCGAATCAAATGCCTGGAAAACCCAGTTAATGTATAAAAATGTCTAAACGAACCCCGAAAAAAACCAAAATTGAACACAACACTCTTGTTGTTCTTTGTTGACACTCGAAATATTTTGAAAGCAATAAGTGGCAATGGATATCGTTTCGTCCCCAAAGGTCGCATGTTCCTTACCGAAACCATCACGCTTGTTGAGAGAAGCTTCTGGTTTGTGAGAAGCTTATACCTAAACCTGCCCCAAATGGGACAAAAATATTACCACGGCATGTTGATGCTGCTCCATGATAGCATGCCAAGTTTCACGAATTTCATATGAGTATTGGATTTACTAGAATTTAAAAAAACAAGTAACTCAATGTTTCCAGCCGAGTGATGGTGGCAGGGTGTTTGAAATTCAATCCCATTTCTTGCATGGGACCTAAGCATGCAGCCGAGGACACATATTTGATTTTTCAACCAGTTTATATGCACTAGAGAATGTGCATGTAGTTCAAATTTGAATTATGCAAATAAAATGCCTGAAAACCCAGTTAATGTATAAAAATGTCCAAACCACCCCGAAAATTTCCAAAATTGAACACAACACTCATGTTGTTCTATGTTGACACTCGAACGATTTTGAAAGCAATAAGAGGCAACAGATATCATTTCACCCCCAAAGGTGGCACGTTCCCTACCAAAACCATCACGCTTGTTTTGAGAAGCTCTAGTTTGTGAGAAGCATATACCCAAACCTGCCCCAAATGGGACAATTTTTTTACCACAACATGTTGATGCTGCTCCATGATAGCATGCTAAGTTTCATGAATTTCAGACGAATTTTGTATTTACTAGAATTCAAAAGACCAGGTATCTCAATGTTTGCGCCCGAGTGACGGTGGCAGGGTGTTTGAAATTCATTCACATTTCTTGCATGGGACCTAAGCATGCAACGAAAGACACATATTTGATTTTTCAACCAGTTTATATGCACTAGAGAATCTGCATGTAGTTTAAATTTGAAGTGTGCAAATAAAATGCCTGAAAAAATAAGTTAATGTATAAAAATGTCCAAACGAACCCCGAAAAATTCCAATTTTTATGACACACCTATAGTTGCATGTTCACTGCAGATAAAAGTTCTAACAATTCAAACACCATCCTTTTTAGGTGTGACCACATTACGTAATTCAAATCAAGGCAGTAAATAAAGTAGATCGCACACAGTTTATTATCACCAACCGTGTGAGATGCTGCATAAAATATCTTGGAGCACCGTCGGAGTATAGTACGCCTATGGATTACACGAGAAGGTGCGTCGGCTACAGTCCACAGCCGGCGTGTCAAGCACTCTAGCTCACTCCCCAAATATCATTTCACTGCTCATTCATCACCGGTGAAAGATGGGGATGTGGACCCACGTCGTGAGGGCAACTTCGGCGGCCCACTCCAGGGAGAGTGCGGCTGCAGCCGCTAGGCGCGTGCTAACAAGCTTCATGAGGGCGACCGTTGTCTGCGTCCGGGCGGCCAAGGCAGCCCAAACGGCCGCTGTTGCTTCTCAAGCGGCAGCAGCATCATCTGCCTTGGGGATAGCCACTTGTGAGAGTGGCACAGTAGTTGTATGTTCCACAGCAGTGGCTTAGCCCTGATGGAGGCCGCCCACTACCATGTCAAGGCCGTCAAAGCCCATCTCGTGGCGATCACCGCACAAATCGAACGAAGCTTCTCCGACAACTGTCGGCAACCCATGGCCGAAGAGCTGGCAATTGCCGAGAGAGTTCGAGCAGCCGTCCATTCCTGCGCTGCATACCTTGCCACGACGGAGCCCGCCAGAGCCTAGATCGCGGCCGCCCACGCCCAGCTCGTTGTGGCCTATGCCAAAGATATGGCGGATGCGGATGGCAAGATGCTTGTCGAGTATGGTGCAATTGATGCCATGGAGCCCCTTCCGCAGGAGACCGTCGGGCGCGAGCTAGACATGGAGGCGGCGGCGGAGATCGACGAGCACCAGCCATAGTACTACTCTTTGTTTTGTTTAATTAAGAGTGCCGGTCTTTAATTTGTTAGAGTAATGTTTAGGTCTGCTTGCTCGATTAAGAAGTTAGTCTCCTTTGTGTACCCAAATTATGCAATGACGTGGATGACCACTGTAACCTGGGAAATTCGAACCAAATTTTTTTATGTTCAAACTCAACACACATGGGTTAATATATATAAATCATTTGTGATGTTCACATATCATACATAGTTCTGAATAAGGGACCGTGTCTGATAACACTGTGTGTGCCAGTTTTTTCGCTGAAGCGATTCCAAAGTTTTCGGCTTCCGTGGAAATCTACCTCCCCGCCCCCCCCCCCTTTACCAAAAGCCACATTTCCCCTCTTTTCGCCTTCCTTTCCAAGTTGAAACCTTCCCTCCTTGATTGCAGCGCTGCCTCCACCTCGCCGACGACCCTCCTTCACACTGCTCGGCCACGCCTATCTAGGCAGGTAAACCACACCCGACCCCCATCATCCTCCTCCTTCCACATCCCACATGCCCTGACCACCGGCACGAGCGCGACACCTTCCACCCCAAATCATCGACCCCTCCATCAAATAAGCACCGCCGTAAGCCATGGTGCACGCAGTATAGCCAGGATCTCAAGGAGCATTTGGCAGCGGAGAAGCAAATCACGGCCGCACGTGCGGATGAGGTCGCGACGGCTGCCATTCGTGCCGACCCCCAGATCTTGTAGGAGCACTTCGCCGTCGAGGCCACCAATGACGCCTCGCGCACCGACGCCGCGACGTGGTTGTGAAGGAAATATGCCTTAGAGTCAATAATAAAGTTGTTATTTATATTTCCTTATATCATAATAAATGTTTATTATTCATGCTAGAATTGTATTAACCGGAAACTTAGTACATGTGTGAATACATAGAAAAAACAGAGTGTCCCTAGTATGCCTCTACTAGACTACCTTATTGATCAAAGATGGTTATGTATCCTAACCATAGACATGAGTTGTTATTTGATCAACGGGATCACATCATTAGGAGAATAATGTGATGGACAAGACCCATCTGTTAGCTTAGCACTATGATCGTTTAGTTTTACTGCTATTGCTTTCTTCATGACTTATACATGTTCCTATGACTATGAGATTATGCAACTCCCGAATACCGGAGGAACACCTTGTGTGCTATCAAACGTCACAACGTAACTGGGTGATTATATATATGCTCTACAGGTGTCTCCGAAGGTGTTTGTGTTGTTCGCATAGATCAAACATAGGATTTGTCACTCCGAGTGTCGGAGAGGTATCTCTGGGCCCTCTCGGTAATACACATCATAATAAGCCTTGCAAGCAAATGACTAATGATTTAGTCATGAGATGATGTATTACGGAACGAGTAAAGAGACTTGCCGGTAACGAGATTGAACTAGGTATGATCATACCAACGATCGAATCTCGGGCAAGTAAGATACCGATGACAAAGGGAACAACGTATGTTGTTATGCGGTTTGACAGATAAAGATCTTCGTAGAATATTTAGGAGCCAATATGACCATCCAGGTTCCGCTATTGGTTATTGACCAGAGATGTGCCTCGGTCATGTCTACATCGTTCTCGAACCCGTAGGGTCCACACGCTTAGTGTTCGATGACGATTTGTATTATGAGTTATGTGATTTGATGACCGACGTGTGTTCGGAGTCCCGGATGAGGTTACGGACATGACGAACAGTCTCGAAATGGTCGAGACATAAAGATTGATTTATTGGAAGGCTATATTCGGACATCGGAAAGGTTCCGAGTGATTGGGTATTTTTCTGAGTACCGGAGAGTTACGGGAATTCATATTGGGCCTTAATGGGCCATACAGGAAAGGAGAGAAAGGCCTCAAGGGTGGCCGCGCCCCTTCCCCATGGACTGGTCCGAATTGGACTAGGGAAAGGGTGCGCCCCCTTCCTTCCTTCTCTTTCTCCCTTCCCCTTTTCCTATTCCATTTGGGAGGTGGAATCCTACTAGGACTAGGGAGTCCTAGTAGGACTCCACACTTTGGCGCGCCCTATGAGGGCCGGCCTCCTCCTCCCTCCATCCTTTATATACGTGGCCAGGGGCACCCCATCGACGCACAATACTTTTCTTAGCCGTGCGCGGTGCCCCTCTCCACAGTTACACACCTCGGTCATATCGTTGCAGTGCTTAGGTGAAGCCCTGCGCCGGTAGCTTCATCATCACCATCACCACGCCGTCGTGCTGACGAAACTCTCCCGTGACGCTCAACTGGATCAAGAGCTCGTGGGACGCCATCGGGCTGAACGTGTGCTGAACGCGGAGGTGACGTACGTTCGGTGCTTGGATCGGTTGGATCACGAAGACGTTCGACTACATCAACCGCGTCACTAGACGCTTCCGCTTTCGGTCTACGAGGGTACATAGACACACTCTCCCATCTCGTTGCTATGCTTCTAGTAGATAGATCTAGGACCAATTCTTTTGGGCAATTCTCCGAGAATTGACCCCCTCCCCAGCTTCTCCCAGAATTGCCACTCTATATTTTCTTACAATTCCCAGCTAACTAGATCTTAACCAGCTAGGAATTGTAAACAAAAATGAAGTGACAATTCTGGGAGAAGCTGGGGAGGGGGTCTATTCTCGGAGAATTGCCCAAAAGAGCTGGCCCCTAGCGTGATCGTAGGATTTTTTTTTAAATACTACGTTCCCCAACAGTGGCATCATGAGTCAGGTCTATGCGTATATGATATGCACGAGTAGAGCACAATGTGTTATGGGCGATAGTAGACATACTGCTTACCAGAATGTCATACTTTGATTCGGCGGTATTGTTGGATGAAGCAGCCCGGACCGACATTACGCGTACGCTTACGTGAGACTGGTTCTTCCGACGTGCTTCGCACGCAGGTAGCTGTCTTGTGTCAGTTTTTCCAACTTTAGTTGAATCGAGTGTGGCTACGCCCGGTCCATGTGAAGGTTAAAACAACACATACTTGACAAAAAAATGTTGTGGTTTTTGTATGCGTAGGTAAGAACGGTTCTTGCTAAGTCCGTAGCTGCCACGTAAAACTTGCAAAAACAAAGTAGAGGACGTCAAACTTGTTTTTGCAGGGCATGTTGTGATGTGATATGGTTAAGACGTGATGAGTTATATGTTATTGTATGAGATGATCATGTTTTGTAAAGTTATCGGCAACCGGCAGGAGCCTTATGGTTGTCTCTTTATTGTATGAATTGTGAAGGCCATGTAATTGCTTTACGTTATCACTATGAGTTAGCGATAGTGGTAGTAGAAATAGTTGGCGAGACGACCACGACGCTACGATGAAGATCATGGTGTCTAGCCGGTGACGATTGAGATCATGACGATGCTTTGGAGATGGAGATCAAAAGCACAAGATGATTATGGCCATATCATGTCACATATTCTGATTGCATGTGATGTTTATCTTATTATGCTTCTTATTTTGCTTAGTACGGTGGTAGCATTATAAGATGATCCCTTACAAAATTTCAAGGTACAAGTGTTCTCCCTGAGTATGCACCGTTGCGAAAGTTCGTCGTGCCGAGACACCACGTGATGATCGGGTGTGGTAAGCTCTATGTTCAAATACAACGGGTGTAAGATAGTATTACACATGCATAATACTCGGGTTAAACTTGACGAGCCTAGCATGCACAGACATGGCCTCAGAACACTGGAGACCGAAAGGTCGAGCGTGAATCATATAGTAGATATGATCAACATAAGATGTTCACCATTGAAAACTACTCCATCTCACGTGATGATCGGACATGGTTTAGTTGATTTGGATCACGTGATCATTTAGATGACTAGAGGGATGTCTATCTAAGTGGGAGTTCTTTAGTAATATGATTAATTGAACTTTAATTTATCATGAACTTTGTCCTGATAGTTTTTTGCATATCTATGTTGTTGTAGATCAATGCCCGTGCTTAAAGGTGACTGGCGGGTGTCTATCTCTCTCACTTTAGTTGAACAAGTGTGGCTACGCCCGGTCCTTGTGAAGGTTAAAACAGCATGACGAAAAATCGTTGTGGTTTTTGTATGCGTAGGTAAGAACGGTTCTTGCTAAGCCCGTAGCAGCCACATAAAACTTGCAACAACAAAGTAGAGGACGTCTAACTTGATACGTTATTGTATGATATGATTATGTTTTGTAAAGTTATCGGCAACTGGCAGGAGCCATATGGTTGTCGCTTTATTGCATGAAATACAATCGCCATGTAATTGCTTTACTTTATCACTAAGCGGTAGCGATAGTCATGGAAGCAATAGTTGGCGAGACGACAATGATGCTACGATGGAGATCAAGGTGTCGCGCCGGTGACGATGGTGATCATGACAGTGCCTTGGAGATGGAGAACAAAAGCACAAGATGATGATGGCCATATCATGTCACATATTTTGATTGCATGTGATGTTTATCTTATTATGCTTCTTATTTTGCTTAGTACGGCGGTAGCATTATAAGATGATCCCTTACAAAATTTCAAGGTACAAGTGTTCTCCCTGAGTATGCACCATTGCGAAAGTTCATCGTGCCAAGACACCACGTGATGATCGGGTGTGATAAGATCTACGTTCAAATACAACGGGTGCAAGCCAGTTTTGCACCCGCAGAATACTCGGGTTAAACTTGACGAGCCTAGCATGTGTAGACATGGCCTCGGAACACTGGAGACCGAAAGGTCGAGCGTGAATCATATAGTAGATATGATCAACATAAGATGTTCACCATTGAAAACTACTCCATCTCACGTGATGATCGGACATGGTTTAGTTGATTTGGATCACGTGATCATTTAGATGACTAGAGGGATGTCTATCTAAGTGGGAGTTCTTAAGTAATATGATTAATTGAACTTTAATTCATCATGAACTTAGTCTTGATAGTATTTGCAAATTATGTTGTAGATAAATAGCTCGCGTTATAGCTCCCCTATGTTTTTGATATGTTCCTAGAGAAAACTAAGTTGAAAGATGTTAGTAGCAATGATGCGGACTAGGTCCGTGATCTGAGGATTATCCTCATTGCTCCATAGAAGTATTATGTCCTTGATGCACCGCTAGGTGAAAAACCTATTGCAGGAGCAGATGCAGAGGTTATGAATGTTTGACAAGCTCGGTATGATGACTACTTGATACTTTAGTGCGCCATGATTTACGGCTTAAAACCGGGACTTCAAAAACATTTTGAATGCCAGGGAGCATATAAGATGTTCTAAGAGTTGAAATTAGTATTTCATACTCATGCCCGTGTCGAGAGGTATGAGACCTCTAACAGTACTTTGCCTACAAGATGGAGGAGAATAGCTCAACCAGTGAGCATGTGCTCAGATTGTCTGGGTATTATAATTGCTTGAATCAAGTGGGAGTTAATCTTCCAGATAAGATAGTAATTGAAAAAGTTCTCTAGTCACTATCACCAAGTTAGAAGAACTTCGTGATGAACTATAATATGCAAGGGATGACGAAAGTAATTCCCGAGCTCTTCGCGATGCTGAAATCAGCGAAGGTAGAAATCAAGAAAGAGCATCAAGTGTTGATGGTTAACAGGACCACTTGTTTCAAAAAATGGCAAAGGGATAGAAGGGGAACTTCAAGAAGAATGACAAGCAAATTGAGTGAAACTAAGTGCTTCTACTACAAAGCAAATTGTCACCGGAAGTGGAACCGCCCTAGATACTTGGCGGAAAAGACGGATGGCAAAGTGAACAAAGGTATATTTGATATACAGATTATTGATGTGTACTTTACTAGTGTTCATAGCAACCCTTGGGTATTTGGTACTGGTTCAGTTGCAAAATGAACATAGACTAGTTAAAGGTGAAGTGACGATGTGTGTTGGAAGTGGTTCCAAGATTTATATGATCATCATCGCACACTGCCTATACTTTCGGGATTAGTGTAGAACCTAAATAAATGTTATTTGGCATTTGCGTTGAGCATGAATATGATTTGATCATTTTTGTTGCAATACGTCTATTAATTTAAAGTCATAGAATAATTGTTATTCTGTTTACATGAATAAAACCATCGACGATCATGCACCCAATGAAAATAGTTTGTTGGATCTCGATCATAGTAATACACATATTCATAATATTGAAGCCAAAAGATGCAAAGTTGATAATGATAGCGCAACTTATTTGTGGCACTGCCGTTTAGGTCATATTGGTGTAAAGCGCATGAAGAAACTCCATGGTGATGAGCTTTTGGAATCACTTGATTATGAATCACTTGCTGCTTGCGAGCCATGCATCATGGGCAAGATGACTAAAACACCATTCTCCAAAACAATGGAGTGAGCAACTGATTTGTTGGAAATCATACATACTGATGTATGTGGACCGATAAGTGTTGAGGCTCGTGGCGGGTATCATTATTTTCTGACCTTCACTGATGATTTGAGCATATATGGGTATATCTGCTTGATGAAGCACAAGTCTGAAACATTTGAAAAGTTCAAAGAATTTCAGAGTGAAATAGAGAATCATTGTAACAAGAAAATTAAGTTTCTACGATCTGATCGCGGAGGCGAATATTTGAGTTATGAGTTTGGTCTTCATTTAAAACAATGTGGAATAGTTTCACAGCCCACGCCACGCGGAACACCACAACGTAATGGTGTGTCCGGACATCGTAACCGTACTTTATTAGATATGGTGCGATGTATGATGTCTCTTACCGATTTACCACTATCATTTTGGGTTATGCATTAGAGACAACTGCATTCACATTAAATAAGGGCACCATCTAAATCCGTTGAGACGACTGCTACTTCTCGAGCTTGCGTTGTATTCCCTCAAAGAGGAAAGGGTGATGCAGCATAGTAGCGTAAGTATTTCACCGAGATTTTGAGAACCAGGGTATCAATCCAGTAGGAGAGCACGCGCGAGTCCCTCACACCTGCACAAACAAATAAGAACTTCGCAGCCAACGCGATAAGGGGTTGTCAATCCCTTCACGGTCACTTACTAAAATGAGATCTAATGTCACATCCCTAGTTAGTACTTGCATTAGGACTATCAAGAATGTGCATCATGTTTACTTATCAAAGAAACTTGAAATGGGAATGACAGAAACCCCAGCACCCCTCTTCTAACAACTAGGGTTTGATAAAATCTTTTCCAATGTACCCAAAATGCCCTTCAAAAATGTTCATCATTTCTGCATTGGTCCTAAACCTCTGCCAAAAATGGTGCACAATTCTCTAGGACATCTAAGGTCTCTGGATTAAATCATATGGTATTTGTATTTGGGCATTTAAATTCTATAAAATATTTTATGTGCCCAAATAATCATAAACTAAAATGTTCCATGTTGTTCATATTATATACAGTGGGCATGATTAGTTTTATGAGTTATAAAAATGTTCTGGCATTTTATTTAATTAAACAAAGTTGCAAAAGAAATGAAACAGAAAAGAAATAGAGAAAGGAGAGAGACAAGGAGTTACCTGGCACCCAACCGGCCCACCTACCGGCCCAGCCCAGTTGCCGCTCCATCGAGCTACTTGGCTCGGCCAGGCAGGCAGGCAGGTGCTTGACGGCGGCCGCCTCGCGCGCCACGCAGCTGCCCGTCGCCCTGCTTCCTCCCCTCGCCGCTCTGGAGACCTGGATCGGTCGTCCACTTCCTCCCCGAGCTCGCTGACACTCTCCACCCTCCCCAGCTCCTCTCTTTCGCCCTCCCCGCACCATGGCCGACGCCGCCGTGTTTGCGCCGTCATGGTAGCCGCGCCCACCGTCGTCCCTGAGCCCCGTCGTCGTGTCCGTCGTCTCCGCCGTCCTCGACTACATCAAGCAGGCTGAGCCCCGAGCGCTCGCCCGCCCTGGAGACGTCCCCGACCCCTTCTTCCCCAACTCCGGCCGCGGAGATCCCCCACGCCGTCCCGCTCAGCTCCGACCGCCCCCAAGCTAGCTTCGGTGTTCCCTACAACCGCTATGAGCCCAGCTTCGTCCTCCCCCTCTCCGTTGGCTCTCTCCTACACTGAACGCACCGCACGTAGCTCACCTGCACGCGCCGCCGCGGGGCTCGTCGCCGACGAGGCTCCGGCCATCCAATGGCCCGGCCACCGTGCCCATCAGCTTCACCGTTCCGTGTAGATGCTGTAGGACCACTCCACGCTCCTCCACGAGCACCACACCGTCGTTTTCGACTTCGCCCGAACTCCGGCAGCCGCTGGACTCGTCGCCGGCGTTGATTCTGGCGACCCCGAGGCCAGCCACCACCACCAATCGACGCGGTTTGCTCCCAGCTACCCGTAGGTGTGCTCCGCCGTCGTTTTGGCAGCCGGAGCACAAAACCCGCACCTCACCGCCGTGTTTGGCCTCGCCGGCGGCTAAACGCCGGCGAGTTGGCCCTGTTTGACCAAGAATTTGACCCCCCCTAGGTCACTGACATGTGGGCCCTGTCTGCTAGTCAAACCTAGTTTAGTGTTTAATTTAATCCTAATTAGTTAATTAACTAACTGTGACACTGACCAGTGGGTCCCACTGGTCAGGTTTGACCTGGGCCGCCCTATTGACTGACTGACGTCAGCATGATGTCATGCTAACGCAGTAAAGGATTTTCTGGTATTTTTAGATTTAAAATAATTCAGGAAATTCCAGAAAATGCCTAAACTTCAAAAAAATCATATAAACTCAACAGTAGCTCAGATGGAAAAGATTTATATATGAAAATTGATCAGAAAAATCCAATCTTTCCAATGGCACTGGTTTCATGCATGTTTGAGCAAGTTAACCTTGCTGTATACATTAAAACATGATAAAGCACTTAATTAAATAATAGTTTGAGTTTCAATTTGAATCTTTGATTCAAATAGGCTCAAACCCTTCTGGTTATAGTTGCATTAGCCCAAAACACATGCATCTTGCCATGTCATGAGCATGCATCATATTGTTGCATTTGTTTGTTTATTAATTGTATCGCCGGTATTCTCCGTGTTAGGTCCTGCTCCCGAGGATACTTCTGCGTATCCAGCTGAAGAGCAGTACCCGACAACCACTCTGTCAGGCAAGCAATCATCGATCATTCCGATACAAACCCATCTTCTCGCTCCTGCTCTCTTTTACTGCATTAAGGCAACAGCGTGTGAACTGCTACTAGCTGCGGTAGTTGAACCCTATTCCCTTGCATGACCTGTCATTGCCACAGTAAATAGTTGAAACCCACTAGCTTGTGTAGGAGTTGATTGAGCCATGTGATGTGTGATCCACCATGCTATTTGTTTATGTTGCCTGCTATGCTTAGAGTTGTGTCCGGTCTGATTCATCTGGGTGATGGATCAGAGTGAAATGATCATACCGATAAAGAGAGGGAAGTATGGAATATGCTTGGTAAAGGTATCGATGAAAGGCCATGTAGGAGTACATGGTGGATTGTTTCATTGGAATCATCCATAGGACCCGAGATCTGTATGTGTGGTTCAAGTTATAGCTACTACCACACATTGGGATCCTTAATTGACCCTCCCGGCTTATTAATTACCCTTGATCTCTGTCCAGGAGTCGCAACTAGTTTCTGGTGTTTGTAGTTTACTGGAGGTCGTGCACAGCGCTGACCCTCGGGGTGGGTTGTGATGCGACAGGTACGTGGCACGGTGTACCGGTTGCCCGTTTGGTGACTCGGGAACACTGTACACATCGTTTGGGGCCGTGAGCGACACCCCGGCCGGATCTCCCCATGGATGGAACCCAAATAGGCGATAAACCTGGACGAGAGACTTGTGTAGTTAGTCAGGTCGTGGCCGACACCCACGCTGGGCTTCCGCTTGAAGGTTGCCGAGTACATGTCGAGTAAACGACGATAAGTGGTGAAGCGTGTGTGAAGAAGTACACCCCTGCAGGGTTATCAATCTGTTCGAATAGCCGTTGTTCGCGGTACGAACTACTTGGTTACTCTTACATTTCATAGACAAGTTGATGGATACTACTAAAAGCCTCAAGATAAGTGTGAGTGCCGTGGATGGCCCTTCCGTAGGATGACAGAAGAGGATCCTCGGTGGTGTATTGTTGTGGTGAGTAAAGGACTCGTGTACGTAATAATATCTTGCAATCTGTTGAGAGTTGTAGAATAGGTTAGCCAAGAGTCAAAGCTGGCTTTCTGCTATGAACTCCACTACCCCCTGTTGATAATGTTGCATGTATGATAGGTTCTGTTTTAAGACTTGCTGAGTACCTTTGTACTCATGTTTGCTTAATAACTGTTGCAGAGGAGAAACCTGCCCCTTCTGATGGGTTCTACATAGACGTTGACGTCGACGAGTAGCTTGTCACCCAGACGGAGATCTGGAGCTTGTGAAGGGCCTTGTAGATAGTCAGGCTACACCAAGCCTGTTTTATTTTCTAAGTTGTCTGTACTCAAACATGTAGCTTCCGCTTGTGCTTGTGTGACTGTATAACTTGAGTGTTGGGTCATGTGACCCGTACCTGTATGGATATGTTATGTATGGCTTTTGGAGCCTTTAAATAAAGTACTTTGATTCATAGAGTTCTGTTGTGATGCAATGTTGTATTTGCACATATTGAGCATATTGTGTGTATGATTGAAATGCTTGGTATGTGTGGGATCCGACACCTAGTTGTTTTCCTTTGGTAGCCTATCTTACAGGGAAATGCCTCCTAGTGCTTCCAATGAGCCTTGGTAGCTTGCTACTGCTCGGAACACGTAGGCTGGCCGGCATGTGTCCTTCTTCGTTCCTGTGTCTGTCCCTTAGGGGAAATGTTACGCGTTATTCCTTAAGTCCATGTAGCTTGCTACGACTTGGGTTCATACGTTGATGACCGACACATTCGTTGCTGGGTCATGGATGCATGTCTCTGTAATTTAGTGCCACTTTTGGTTTATAACTAGCCATGTCGGCCCGGGTTCTCTGTCATATGGATGCTAGCGACATTGTCATATACGTGTGCGAAAATGCACAAACGGTCCCGGACCAGGTAAGGTGGCACCCGTGGGAATACCGTGCGTGAGGCCGCAAAGTGATATGACGTGTTACAGCTAGATCGGTGTGACTTATGATCGGGGTCCTGACAGCGTTGGTATCAGAGCTGGACTGCCTGTAGGTTTCTCATGCCAAACTGGTCGATGTTGAGTCTAGAAAAATTCTTAGTTATATGTAGGGGAATTGATTGTGGAAGGGAACGTAAGGCTCTTTTACTTCTTTACCTTATGTCCTTCTGATCTGAGTCAGTCTATTCTTTCTACGGGGATTTAGGACTAGGCCTCTTATCCTTACTAGGTTCACGTGTTACTAATCCGTAGATTCTTAGGATTGTCGGTTTCAAGCCTCAGTTCAGTTTCTACCCTTTTAGTATGATGATTGTTGGACCCGGAACCTTGATATGATATTGTTGAGTGGCTATGCTATCATTTGTATGATGTCTCAAATCTTTTTTTTTGAGCATTTACAGTTGTTATGCTGCCCGAATTCTTCCAGAAACACTAATGCCCTTGCATTACTTCGTGTTTCAGATGTCTGGCCGCACACCTCACCAAGTGGTTCGTTTGACTCGGTTTATTAATGTGCCCGGTCACACGGCCATGCTAGTCCGTGTGCTGACTGAGACCGGTTATCGCTGGTATCCTGAGTACAACGTGGAGGAACAGTACCGGGATTTCCATCAGAGTCAGTATTTCTGCACAGTCCGGATATACCCCTCATATCCTGGAGCTAACGACCCCATCCATTGGTCTTATGGACTCGGGGTTACTATCGAGATGGCAGTGCAGGATGCCGCCTATTCGATGATGACCATCCTCCGGGCTAGGCATGCCTTGTTGCTGAACATTGAGTTCTGTTACATGCCAGCCTCACTTCCCGGAGAGGAAGGCTACTACACTGGTCTGTATACTGATGCTGCTCATGAAGAGCCACTGCTTCAGACTACTGTTCAAATGCTGGAGGATAGGGACTGTGAGGTCCGTGCCCTCCGAATGGAGCTGTATAACACTCGAGCCACCCACTGGACTACTTTGACACGGCTTGCACCTGCTGTGCACGCCGGAAATCTGGACATGCGGGATTTGTACCCCGTGCGGACTCGTCTGCCTGATCGCACGGATTGGCGTGACGTTGGAGGTATTACACCTCCACGTGGGCGTCGGTTACCACCAGCATCGGGACCGAGGCCACATCCATGTCCCTATGGTCCACAGCCTTCGAGTGCTCATGAGTTTCAAGATCCGTCTGTTCCACTTCCAGGCTACGGTGGTAATCTCTCCGAAGATTACTACGGAAATTTCTGAGCTAGACCATGGCAATAGTAGTATTGTAGTAGTTGTATTTCCACAGTCCTGCACGTCTTGTGGAATATGACTTAGTGTGTACTGAGTTCCGGAGGTGTAGTTAAATAATGTATAGGAGCTTGGAATGCCTCTGATGGGATGTATCGTCTTTCACCGCAGTTGTACTTTAGCCTTGGCTTGTACTAAACTATGTATGGTGTGTATGACCACTGGTGTATATATAGCAGTTTCTCTATTACCATGTCATACGGATGATATCTTTGCATTCCGTGTCATCCTTTACATTCTGCGCTTCTATGTCAAGTTTTTGCCATCCTTGTCTAAACCGTTGTTTTTTTTCTTAGGATGGTCAACACTCGTAGCACTCCTGCTGCTCAGGAGTAGGGTGAGGCTAGTGGGGCTAGAGATGAGAATCTGCCCCAGCCACCCTCCTTGGCGGAAGTCATGCTCGAAGCAGAACAGAACAAGAGAGAGACCAACCGTCTGCTGGAACGCATAGAGCAGAACACTGGGTTCCGCCAGAGGAATGACGTCGTGTCAATCAATGACTTTATCAAGATGTGCCCACCGAAGTTCCATCACTCCACTGAACCTCTGGATGCGGATGACTGGCTTCGTAGTATCACCCACAAGCTACACTCTGCCCGTGTGGCCGAAGCTGACAAGGTTACCTACGCCGCCTACCATCTTCAGGGCCCTGCCAGTCTCTGGTGGGAAAACTTTGAGGCTATGCGTCCTGCTGGCCAAATCACTACTTGGGTTGAGTTCAATGAGGCATTCCGTGAACATCACATTCCGGAAGGTCTCATGGATCGCAAGCGGGAGGAATTCTGCAATTTCACCCAGGGCCGGTTAACTATGGATGGCTATAGTCGCGAGTTTGGCAACTTGGCATGCTATGCACCTGAGGAAGTATCCACCGATGCCAAGAAGCAAGCAAGGTTCCGCAAGGGACTCAGCCCTGAACTCCGCCGAGATCTACGTCTGCACGAGTGCACTTCCTTCCAGAAGCTGGTAAACAAAGCTATCAGTGCTGAGACGGGCCAGACTGATTTCGAGGCCACACGCAAGTATCCTCGAGACTTTGGTTCCTCATCCGGCTCTGGCTCTCACAAGCGCCGTGTGTGGGTTCCTAACACTGCACTACCACCCAAGTACACACCGAGGCCATCCTATGAGGCGCCTCGTCCAACTCAACAGTATGCACCTGCCAAGACTTATGGGGGACCACCTACCAATTTTGCTCCACGAACTAGCACCGTGACATGCTTCAAGTGTGGAGAACCGGGGCACTACATGCGTGAGTTTCCTCAGAACCAACCAGGAAAACCCGTTGGCAGTGGTAAGGCAACCGGCAAGGTGAATTATGTCAAGCCAATCCCCACTGCATGTGGTCATGTCAACTATGTCTTTGCTGAGGAAGCTTATGAGGATCCTAACGTCGTCCTTGGTACGCTTCTCGTTAACTGCCATCCGGCATCTATTTTTTTCGATACTGGAGCATCCCATTCGTTCATATCTGAGAGCTATGCTCGACTGCACAACATGACGTTTTGTGACATGCCTACTTCCATGGTTATTCAAACTCCTGGTACAAAATGCCAAACCTCTAGGGTAAGCCATGGAAATGAAATCCTTGTCGATAGACTTGTTTTCCTTGCATCTCTAATCGCTCTCAAGTCCTCGGACATAAACATCATCTTGGATATGGATTGGATGACAACTCATTACGCCAAGATTGATTGCTATACTAGGACCGTTCAACTTACACACCCATCCGGCAAGATAGTTAATGTCTTGACCCGAATGGCTGAGCGTCAGCTCTACTCTCTTAATGCCAGCCCTCTACCAGAACTCGAAGATATCCCGGTAGTCCGTGACTTTCCAAATATTTTTCCAGAAGAACTGCCAGGAATTCCACCTGACAGAGACGTCAAGTTTGTGATAGATCTTATTCCAGGAACTGTCCCAATCTCTAGGAGACCTTATAAGATGGCACCCCTAGAATTAGCTGAGCTTAAGAAACAACTCGATGAGTCCTTGCAAAAGGGTTTCATCCGTCCTAGCTCCTCCCCTTGGGCTCGTCCCATCCTCTTCGTCAAGAAGAAGGATGGAACGGAGCGGATGGTGTTAGATTACCGACCTGTCAATCTGGTCACCACAAAGAACAAGTATCCGCTCCCCAGGATCAACGACCTGTATGATCAGCTCGCTGGATCCTCAGTTTTTTCCAAAATGGATTTGAGGTTGGGCTACCATCAAATCAAAATCAAGAACAGGGACATTCCCAAAACGGCTTTTGTTACTCGTTATGGCCAATATGAGTACACTATCATGTCCTTCGGGTTAACCAATGCCCCAGCCACCTTCTCCCGGTTAATGAATTCTATATTCATGGAATATTTGGATAAATTCATCGTGGTATACCTCTATGATATACTCATCTACTCCAAGAATAAGGAATATCATGCCGAGCATTTAAGGCTGGTATTGACGAAACTTCGAGAGCACCGTCTTTATGCCAAATTCTCTAAATGTGAATTCTGGTTGCCGGAAGTGACATATCTCCGTCATGTGATTTCTGGCAAGGGTATTGCTGTCAATCCCGAGCGAGTTCAAGCCGTCTTTGATTGGACTCCCCCTGAATCGGTCAAGCAAGTTAGGAGTTTCCTTGGCTTAGCGAGATATTGCCGACGCTTCGTCGAGAATTTCTCCAAGGTTGCTAAACCTCTAACTGAACTCCTCAAGAAAGATAAAAAGTTTGAGTGGACCCCACAGTGCGAGTCCGGTTTTCAGGAACTGAAAAGGCGCCTGACGTCTGCACCCGTACTGGTACCACCAGACTTCTCCCAGGATTTTATTATCTATTGCGACGCCTCGCGACAAGGACTAGGTTGCATACTCATGCAAGACCGTCAAGTGATTGCTTACGCATCCCGACAGTTGCGTCCACATGAGGATAACTATCCTACACATGATCTAGAGCTTGCAGCTGTAGTCCATGCACTCAAAACATGGCGACATTACCTTCTTGGTAATCGCTGTGAAATCTTCACTGATCACCAAAGTTTGAAATACATCTTCACCCAACCGGATCTAAATCCCAGGCAAAGACGTTGGGTTGAGTTGCTCACAGATTACGACTTAGGAATCACTTACACCCCTGGGAAGGCCAATGTCATGGCTGATGCACTAAGTCGTAAGTCTTATTGTAACAACTTGATGTTACAACAAGGGCAACCACTTCTCCACGAGGAATTTTGTAAGCTTAACCTTCACATTGTTCCTCGAGGATTCCTTTCCACCTTGGTGGCGAAACCTACCCTTATGGGTCAAATCATAGTTGCCCAGCGATATGATAGAGGTATATCTCGGATCAAGGAGAACATTTCTAGCGGAGTGGCCAGAAGTTTCTCTATGGATGATCGAGGTGTTGTGTACTTCGAGAATCGGTTGGTGGTACCCAAGAAACAGCAACTACGACAGATGTTTCTTAAGGAAGCTCATGAATCTCCTCTCACGATTCATCCCGGTAGTACCAAAATGTATCAGGACCTACGCCAGAGGTTCTGGTGGACTAGGATGAAGAGAGAAATCGCTCAGTTCATTGCTAACTGCGATGTTTGTCGTCGAGTTAAAGCAGAACATCAACGGCCTGCTAGCACCCTTCAACCTTTAGCTATTCCTGAATGGAAATGGGACAAGGTCGGTATGGACTTCATTACCGGGTTTCCCAGGACCAGGAAAGGGAATAATGCTATTTTCGTCGTTATCGACCGCCTCTCTAAAGTAGCTCATTTCCTGCCTGTTCGAGAGAGTATTACCGCTAGCCAGCTAGCAGACTTGTATATCTCTCGGATAGTATCACTTCATGGTGTGCCGTTGGAGATTAACTCAGACCGTGGAAGTCTTTTCACTTCACGATTTTGGGAAAGTTTCCAGAATGCTATGGGAACTCATCTCTGTTTCAGCACCGCCTTCCATCCCCAGTCAAGTGATCAAGTCGAACGAGTCAATCAAATTCTGGAAGACATGCTTCGAGCCTCTGTCAGATCTTTCGGTATGGAATGGGAAAAGTGTCTTCCATTTGCCGAATTTTCTTATAACAATAGTTATCAAGCCAGCTTGGGCAAAGCTCCCTTCGAAGTTCTATATGGACGAAGGTGTCGAACACCTCTTAACTGGTCAGAAACCGGGGAAAGACAATTCTTTGGTCCGGATATGATCCAGGAAGCAGAAGAGCAGGTTCGCATCGTTCGTGAGAAATTGAAAATAGCCCAGTCTCGCCAGAAGAGCCAATATGATAGTCATCATAAGGCTGTGACTTTTGAAGTCGGCGATAAGGCTTACCTTCGGGTTACTCCTCTTAAGGGAACCCATCGCTTCGGTATCAAAGGCAAATTGGCCCCTCGTTACATCGGTCCTTTTCGCATTCTTGCCAAACGAGGAGAAGTTGCCTACCAATTGGAACTACCTCCGCACCTCTCCAGAGTTCATGATGTCTTCCACGTTTCTCAACTCAGGCGTTGCTTCTCGGATCCTATCCGCGGAGTGGACCACGAAACGCTTGATCTCCAGGACAATCTCACATATCGAGAATACCCCGTTCGTATTCTTGCTCAAACCGAGCGCACCACTCGACGCCACAATATCAAGTTCCTCAAAGTTCAATGGTCGCATCATTCCGAGAGTGAAGCTACTTGGGAAAGGGAGGATCGTCTTCGACTTGAGTACCCCACCCTCTTTCCGGAGGAACCCGAATCTCGGGACGCGATTCTTTTGAGTGGGGGTGAGTTGTCACATCCCTAGTTAGTACTTGCATTAGGACTAGCTAGAGTGTGCATCATGTTTACTTATCAAAGAAACTTGAAATGGGAATGACAAAAACCCCAGCACCCCTCTTCTAACAACTAGGGTTTGATAAAATCTTTTCCAATGTACCCAAAATGCCCTTCAAAAATGTTCATCATTTCTGCATTGGTCCTAAACCTCTGCCAAAAATGGTGCACAATTCTCTAGGACATCTAAGGTCTCTGGATTAAATCATATGGTATTTGTATTTGGGCATTTAAATGCTATAAAATATTTTATGTGCCCAAATAATCATAAACTAAAATGTTCCATGTTGTTCATATTATATACAGTGGGCATGATTAGTTTTATGAGTTATAAAAATGTTCTGGCATTTTATTTAATTAAACAAAGTTGCTAAAGAAATGAAACAGAAAAGAAATAGAGAAAGGAGACAGAGAAGGAGTTACCTGGCGCCCAACCGGCACACCTGCCGGCCCAGCCCAGCTGCCGCTCCAGCGAGCTGCTTGGCTCAGCCAGGCAGGCAGGCAGGTGCTCGACGGCGGCCGTAGCGCGCGCCACGCAGCTGCTCGTCGCCCTGCTTCCTCCCCTCGCCGCTCTGGAGACCTGGATCGGTCGTCCACTTCCTCCCCGAGCTCGCTGACACTCTCCACCCTCCCCAGCTCCTCTCCTTCTCCCTCCCCGCAACATGGCCGACGCCGCCGTGTTTGCGCCGTCATGGTAGCCACGCCCATCGTCGTACCTGAGCCCCGTCGCCGTGTCCGTCGTCTCCGCCGTCCTCGACTACATCGAGCAGGCTGAGCCCCTAGCGCTCGCCCGCCCTGGAGACGTCCCCGACCCCTTCTTCCCCAACTCCGGCCGCGGAGATCCCCCTCGCCGTCCCGCTCAGCTCCGACCGCCCCCAAGCTAGCTTCGGTGTTCCCTACAACCGCTGTGAGCCCAGCTTCGTCCTCCCCCTCTCCGTTGGCTCTCTCCTACACTGAACGCACCGCACGTAGCTCACCTGCACGCGCCGCCACGGGGCTCGTCGCCGACGAGGCTCCGGGCATCCAATGGCCCGGCCACCGTGCCCATCAGCTTCACTGTTCCGTGTAGATGTTGTAGGACCACTCCACGCTCCTCCACGAGCACCGCACCGTCGTTTTCGACTTCGCCCAAACTCCGGCAGCCGCTGGACTCGTCGCCGGCGTCGATTCCGGCGACCCCGAGGCCAGCCACCACCACCAATCGACCCGGTTTGCTCCCAGCTACCCGTAGGTGTGCTCCGCTGTCGTTTTGGCAGCCTGAGCACAAAACCCGCACCTCACCGCCGTGTTTAGCCTCGCTGGTGGCTAAACCCCGGCGAGTTGGCCTTGTTTGACCAAGGGTTTGACCCCCCTGGGTCACTAACATGTGGGCCCTGTCTGCTAGTCAAACCTAGTTTAGTGTTTAATTTAATCCTAATTAGTTAATTAACTAACTGTGACACTGACCAGTGGGTCCCACTGGTCAGGTTTGACCTGGGCCGCCATGTTGACTGACTAACGTCAGCATGATGTCATGCTGATGCAGTAAAGGATTTTCTGGTATTTTTAGATTTAAAATAATTCAGGAAATTCCAGAAAATGCCTAAACTTCAAAAAAATCATATAAATTCAACAGCAGCTCAGATGGAAAAGATTTATATATGAAAATTGATCAGAAAAATCCAATCTTTCCAATGGCACTGGTTTCATGCATGTTTGAGCAAGTTAACCTTGCTGTATACATTAAAACATGATAAAGCACTTAATTAAATAATAGTTTGTGTTTCAATTTGAATCTTTGATTCAAATAGGCTCAAACCCTTCTGGTTATAGTTGCATTAGCCCAAAACACATGCATCTTGCCATGTCATGAGCATGCATCATATTGTTGCATTTGTTTGTTTATTGATTGTATCGCCGGTATTCTCCATGTTAGGTCCTGCTCCCGAGGATACTTCTGTGTATCCAGCTGAAGAGCAGTACCCGACAACCACTCTGTCAGGCAAGCAATCATTGATCATTCCGATACAAACTCATCTTCTTGCTCCTGCTCTCTTTTACTGCATTAAGGCAACAGCGTGTGAACTGCTACTTGCTGCGGTAGTTGAACCCTATTCCCTTGCATGACCTGTCATTGCCATAGTAAATAGTTGAAACCCACTAGCATGTGTAGGAGTTGATTGAGCCATGTGATGTGTGATCCACCATGCTATTTGTTTATGTTGCCTGCTATGCTTAGAGTAGTGCCAGGTCTGATTCATCTGGGTGATGGATCAGAGTGAAATGATCATATCGATAAAAAGAAGGAAGTATGGAATATGCTTGGTAAAGGTATCGATGAAAGGCCATGTAGGAGTACATGGTGGGTTGTTTCATTGGAATCGTCCATAGGACCCGAGATCTGTATGTGTGGTTCAAGTTATAGCTACTACCACACATTGGGATCCTTAATTGACCCTCCCGGCTTATTAATTACCCTCGATCTCTGTCCAGGAGTTGCAACTAGTTTTTGGTGTTTGTAGTTTACTGGAGGTCGTGCACAGCGCTGACCCTTGGGGTGGGTTGTGATGCGACAGGTACGTGGCACGGTGTACCGGTTTCCCGTTTGGTGACTCGGGAACCCTATACACATCGTTTGGGGTCGTGAGCGACATCCCGGCCGGATCTCCCCACGGATGGAACCCAAATAGGCGATAAACCTGGACGAAAGACTTGTGTAGTTAGTCAGGTCGTGGCCGACACCATCGCTGGGCTTTCGCTTGAAGGTTGTCGAGTACATGTCGACTAAACGGCGATAAGTGGTGGAAGCGTGTGTGAAGAAGTACACCCCTGCAGGGTTATTGTAAGTGCAACTAATCCCCGGGTGGTTTTGGTAATTAATAACAACATATATATCATTGAACTAATATTTACTTGAGAATCATTTCAGAGAAGTTCGATGATATGGGTATGGAAATGTCTGAAGAAGTGGACCCCTCAAAATGCTAAGACAAGCATTGGCAAAAGCTCAAGACTCTATTTTTGGTTTAGTGATCAAAGATCACATTGAGTCCATAGGAAAAGCCAATACTATTAAAAGGGGATGAGGTTGTGTTGATGATCTGGTTGCTCAAGTGCTTAGTGATCTAGCTCCCTCAACTATCAGCAACTTTCACTACTTAACACTCTCATAAGTAATCTCGGACAAACCGATTCTTCCAACTCAGTCCAACCGAGATGAACCACCTCAGTTATTCTTCCAAACCCTAATTTTTCGGTCCATCCGATTTTGAGTTCGGTCTCACCGAAACTGGACTGCCAACCTTCTGTAACCAATTGACATCATATCGGAATATCCGAGTTGTTAATTTCGGTCCCACCGAGAATGGCAAGCTCCTACCTTTGACTCACATCGGACACATCGAGATGGTATTTTCGGTCCCACCGAAAATCCCAACGTTCACTATATTTGAACTTTCGGTCTGACCGAGTTTTCACTTCGGTCTCACCGAGATTGCTCAAATATGTGTGTAACGGTTGGATTTTGTGTGGAGGCTATATATACCCCTCCACCCCCTCTTCATTCGTGGAGAGAGCCATCAGAAAGTCTACCACTCCTACTATACACTTTCTGAGAAGAGAACCACCTACCCTTGTGTTGAGATCAAGTCATTCCATTCCTACCATATGAAACTTGATTTCTAGCCTTCCCAAGTTGCTTTCCACTCAATCCCTTCTTCCACCACAGCCACATCAGTGAGGAGAGTTGAGTGTTGGGGAGATTATCATTTGAAGCACAAGAGCAAGGAGTTCATCACCATCAACAACATCTATTACCTTTTGGAGGGTGGTGCCTCCTAGATTGGTTAGGTGTCGCTTGGGAGCCTCCGTCTTTGAGATGTGGAGTTGAACCAAGAAGTTTGTAAGGGCAAGGAGATCGCCTACTTCGTGAAGATCTACCCCGAGTAAGGCTAGTCCTCCGTGGGCGTAGGCCATGATGGAATAGACAAGGTTGCTTCTTCGTGGACCCTTCGTCGGTGGAGCCCTCCGTGGACTCGCGCAGCCGTTACCCTCCGTGGGTTGAAGTCTCCATCAACGTGGATGTACGATAGCACCACCTATCGGAACCACGACAAAAATCTTCGTGTCTCCAAACTGCATTTGATCTTCTCCACCTCCCTTTACTACATGTGCAATTTACTTTCCGCTGCTTATACTCTAGAATTGCATGTGTAGGGTGATACTTGAATTGATCTTAATTGTGAAACTGCCAAAAACTTTGCATAATCAAAAGGCAGATTTTTTATATTGTCAAGTAGTCTAATCACCCCCCCTCTAGACATACTTTCGATCCTACAAGTGGTATCAGAGCTTTGGTCTCCATTGTTTTGGTTTCCATTGCATTGGACTCCATAAGCTTGGTTTCACAACCTAGGAGAGTATGGCGTCTAGTGAGGGTAATTATCGTAGAGGTCCTTACTTTGATGGTACAAATTTTGCTAGTTGGAAGCATAAAATGAAAATGCATATTCTTGGTCATAACCCAGCCGCATGGGGCATTATTTGTGTTGGTATGCAAGGTGATTTCTTCGAAGAAGGAAAAGTTCCGGATCGCGAAGCTACACCGGAAGAGTTGCGGATGTTGCAAAACAATGCTCAAGCTTGTGACATTCTCTTCAATGCTTTGTGTCCCGAGGAGTTCAACAAAATCAGCCGTCTTGAGAATGCTAAAGAGATTTGGGATACTTTGGGTGAAATGCACGAAGGTACTGAATCTGTGAAGGAATCAAAGTTAGATATTCTTCAAGGTCAACTTGACAAGTTCAAGATGAAGGATGGTGAAGGAGTCGCTGAAATGTACTCTAGGCTTGCTCTCATCACAAATGAGATTGCCGGCTTAGGAAGCGAAGAAATGACCGACCGATTCATCATTAAGAAGATTCTCAGAGCTTTGGATGGAAAGTATGACACCGTGTGCACTTTGATCCAAATGATGCCAAACTACAAGACTCTCAAGCCAACTGAAGTCATTGGAAGAATTGTTGCTCATGAGATGACACTTAAGGATAAGGAAGAGCTTCACAATAAGTCAAGTGGTGCTTACAAAGCTACAAGTGATGCTCCTACTACCTCAAGTGACAAGCTAATTTCCAATGAAGAGATAAGCCTAATGGTTAAGAACTTCAACAAGTTCTACAAGAATAGAGGCAAAGAAAGAAGCTCAAAGTCTAGATCATATGATGAAAAGAGATCTTCTAGTCATGATCGAAACTGCTACAATTGTGGAAGACCCGGACACTTCTCAAATGAGTGTACGGCTCCCCACAAGAGAAGAGAAGAATCTCCAAGAAGAAGAGCAAGAGATGAGTCACCTCGGAGAGAGAGAAGGAGTAGAGATGATCGTTATGAACGAAGACCCTCTCGGAGAAGCAAGGATTCGGAGAGGAAAGACAAGTCATCAAGGAGCTACACAAGAAGAAGACATCAAGCTCATGTAGGTGAATGGGTCTCCGGCTCTGACTTCGACAATCAATCCGATGGAAGCTATCACTCCGACTCCGGCTACAGTCAAGATGAAGGTGTTGCCGGACTTGCACTCGTATCCTCCAACTCCAACTCCTACGACTTATTTGATTCACCAAATGAGGGAATTGGAAGTTGCTTCATGGCTAAAGGCCACAAGGTAACA
This sequence comes from Secale cereale, assembly GCA_902687465.1. Lineage (NCBI taxonomy): Eukaryota > Viridiplantae > Streptophyta > Magnoliopsida > Poales > Poaceae > Secale > Secale cereale. Next base: position 717,012,953 of record LR738711.1, on the reverse strand, counting down.
CACCCTGAATTCATTGACTTTGATAGTGATGAGGATGACTTTCTTGGTGAAGATGAGCTCTTGCATGATAAATCTAGTGAGCTTAGTAATGATGAAAATGCTAGTAGTCTTTATAGTCGAGAAGAGTCGAATGACAATGCTATGAAGGAGATTGAGCGTCTAACTAAAGAACTAAACACTCTTAAGTTAGCTCATGAAACAACTCAAGAAGATCATAGAGAGCTCCTAAGATCTCATGAGAAGCTACGCTTCGAGAAGCTCACTCTAGAGCAAGAACATGAGTTTCTAAAAGCGATCAATGACGATCTTCGAAAGAAGAGTTCTTCATATCTTGCCAAACGACTTCTCTTGTCTAATTTCTTGCCACCTATTAAGACTAAACATGACAAGCATAAGAAAAATTCTTCCTCTAGTAGTAACAATAACCATGTTAAATCCAATATTGTTGCTTCTAGTAGTTCTCTTGATTCCACTAACAATGTTTCAAGCCAAGTTACACTTGAGCAAGAAAATAGCTTATTGAAGGAAATCATAGAGAAAGGTGTCTACAAGAGTCTTGCCGGAAGCAAGAACTTTGAGGAGATTGTTCGTAAACAAGGAAGGCACCGGAAGAATCAAGGGATTGGTTTTGAGCGAAAGTTCAACGCCGAAGGTGTTGAGTGGGAAGAAGGTCAATACCCTACTCCACAGTTTGTTTCACAAAAGGAGAAGTATGATCCTACTTCTTCCAATGTGGAACAAGCTCAAGATGACCTTCTACCACAAGACCACAAGCTAAAGGCCAAGGACAAGCTTCAAGAGGAGATTGATGCATTCATTGAAGCAACTCAAGCCATGGTCAAGTGGGTTCCCAAGGACACATCAAGTTCTACTTCGTCAAGCTCAACTACAACCCCAAGGATTCCCATCAAGATGATGTGGATCCCAAAGAAGAAGAACTAGAAGGTTCTTGAGGGTGACTCCGCCAACAAACTTCACTCATATTCATTTTGGCAAGAACTTGTGCAATCAACTTCCACATCATGCACTAGTCCATGGAGTCACAAACCCTCTTGTTGGTAAGTCAAGGGACAAGGTAATCATTGCTTTCATGGACATCATCTTTTGTGTACTTCAATCTATGTCTATGGATATTCTTGTTTGTTCCTTGTGGGACTAACCCATGTAGGTATTGAAAGTGCCCTAATCCAAAGGATAGCTCCCAACTCTTGATGATCTACATCAACATTGAGCATCCACATCTTCAACATCTACATGAAGTCTTCTACGACAACCCAAGGTTAGTTTGACCCTTTAAAAGGGGTTCTCACATCTAGTGGGAGCTTTGCTCTAAAAATTGAGCTAAAGCATCTCCAAATGATGTGAACACATAAATGCTTTATGTAAAAGTGGTAACCCCACTTGTGCTTAAACGATGAGTATGACATATGATCAAATGTTCTCATTTGGCTCCTAAGTCAAAATACTCATATATAGATGACCTAGTCATCGACAAATTGTGTGCTAGTAGCTAGAGTATTGGTTGTGCATGTTTGACACATATTTCAGTTGCTATCTTATTGTGTGAGCATGTTGAATGCATGATTTTATCCATTCAAGGACATCCATTTGTTGTTTTGATTGTTTTGATTTTTTTTCTGGCCAAATGGATGGACAAGAATGCCTAAGCACCTTCCCTAGCTATCTATGCTTTCTTGTCTCAAATTCTATTCATGCTCATATCACAACTTTGAACAAGTCATTTTCGGACCCTCCGAGTGAGGAGCACTTGGAGCCACCGATCCGTCTAAGGCTGACCTCCAAAACCTTCTAAGTCCATTTCGGTCTGACCGGCTTCTCCATCTCGGTCCAACCGAAACGCTTAGACTGATCTAGGTTTCATCTCGGTGAAACCGAGTTTAAAATCTCGGCGTGACCGATATGAATAACTGCACAGCAGTTAGCCATTTCGGTGTCACCGAGTTTTTCAACTCGGTCCCACCGACAGTATGGGGATATATATACCTGAGGGCTGCGCGCGATTTAACTCTTCAAACGGCTTCGCCCCCAAGTCCCCTGCTGCCGTCGCCCTGGTCTTCGGATCGTCGCCGTCGTCGCCTGTGCGCCCTCGCCGCAGGTCTCCGCCGCCGTCAACGGTAATCCTCTCCGCGTCGTTGCCGCCGTAGAGGGACTCCACCAAGTTAGGGTGAGTCCCGATCCCTTTCGTGCTCCCCATCTGATTCTTGCACGATTGGCTTGCCATGAATCTATCCACGTTTGAGATATTCCCTAAACATCAGATCAGATCCTCTAGTTTCGAGCGAAATTCTTAGGTTTAGGTTTCCACGGAACACATCTCGGTGAAGCCGATTTTGAAACTCGGAATGACCGATTTGGCCTCTGGCCATTGCACTGCGCCATTCGGTCTAACCGAGTTGTCCAAATCGGTGTGACCGAAACTTAGTTTCAGTGAAACCCTAGTTTTTCGGTAGGACCGAAACCCATTTCGGTCTGACCGAAAGTGGTGTGTAGGCCTCTGTATACACTTCGGATTCACCGAAACTTAAAATCGGTTTGACCGAAATGCATTCTGTGAAAACTCAAAACTAAGATTTGAACTCATTTTTTTTTTTGCAAAAACCTCTGCAGTTGTGATAACTCTTCTACTCTGCCTATACCTTATCTTTTCACAGGTTGTCAGCCATGTCAGATGTCAGTGACAGCCAGAACAGGTCTGAATCACCGTTTGCAGAGATTCCAGAGGCAGATACCAGTCCTGAGGCTAGCAATTCCAGTGATGATGGTGAGAGGAGCACCCCTAGTGGTTTGCCTCCTGCAGCCACCAGAACCAGAAAGAAGAGAAATTCTGATGATGAGGACTCTGACTTCGTTGCTGAGGAAGTTACCTCCAAGCCCAAGAGGAATGTTGTTGCCAAAGAGCATCAAGGGTAGCAGTCAAGGAAAAGCACAATTAAGGTAAAGCAATCAGCTGTTGCAAAGAAGCTAAACTTGGAAGAGCCAGCTCCAAGTAAGGTGAAGAAAACTTCCAAGAGGAAGAGGGTAGTATATGCTGAACCTCAAGTTGATGCAGCTGCTGAAGAAGAAGAAGAAGATGCACCCCAGCCCCCTCCTCAGAAAGCTAAGTTCATGGGTGATGCTATTAGGGCTCAAGCCTCTTCTAAGCCCAAGAAGCCTGCTCAAGCCAAGGCAGCTCCAGCCAAGCCCAAGAGGACAACCAGGAGCATTCCAGCTTCTGAGAAGAACAAAGATGAGATGCCACCGTCTGAGTCAGATGAAGAGCATGTGTTGCTTAAGCTCCGTCCTAAGTTGCCACTCCACAATGATGCTCATCCTCAAGCTGAGGACATGAAGGCAAGGAAGGATAAAGGTCTCAGGCTATGGAGACAGTCTGATCCATATGCCGTGAGGAGAAGGAATGCTGTGGACCCCAGATTCCACACCAGAGAGCAGCAGGACTTCTATGAGACCGTGCTGATGGATAAGAAGCCTATTGTTGCTGACACCAGGTATGTTGACTGGAAATACATTGACAGTGAAGAGCACCGAGACTTCTTTCCCCATGTGCATGAGAGCTTTACTGCATGTGGAGTTGCTGATTTTGTGGGTCAAGAGCTGACAGCTTGGAATGACGAGATGATCATGCAGTTCTACGCCACAGCCCACTTCTATCCTGATGGCAAGATCACCTGGATGACTGAAGGTCAAAGGTTTTCTTCGTCTGTTGAAGAATGGGCAGAACTTCTGAATGCTCCAGTGCAGAGAGAGGACGACATTGATTTCTATGGGATTCCTAAGAAGAGTCATGATTCCATGAAGAACATGTACAAGGAGATCCCCGCTGCTGATTTGGAAGGGTGGAAGCTTGGCTCAGTGTACTATCTCCAGGCAGGTCTGACCACCACTAACACTATTTTGAGGCATACATTGATGCCCAAGTCTGGAGACCACCGCATGATTCGAGGCTATTCTATCAACATGCTTCACATTCTTGATGAGAAGGCACCTTTCAAGGTGATGGACTTAATGTTAGAGACCATTAAGAGGACTGCAGCTGACCAGAAGCGGTCTTGTGGGTTTGCCCCGCAAATTCAGATGCTCATCAATGCCAAGTTTGGCACGGGCAAATTCATGTTGGATAGGAAGCACTTGCCACTGCAGCCAGAGCATGAGGATAACGTAGTTGTGATGGATGAGGAGGATCCAACCTCAGTTGAAGGACAAGCCAAAATCGAAGCTGCGAAGAAAGCTAAAGCTGACAAAGAGGCAGCAGCGGCAGCAGCTAAACCAAAGAGCTTCCGAGAGCAGATTCTTGAAGCTACCCAGAGGATTGAACAACGCCTGGCCAGCATTGAGCAATCTTAGGAGAGCCTAGAGAGGATTGTTGAGGACAAGATCCACGCTCTGGACGTGAAGCTGACAGAGATTCAGGTGTCCGTCAACAAGCTTGAGGCAGACATGGAGGAAGCAAGGCAGGAGAGAGCAGAGCTCATGCAGGATGATCTAGTCCAGGACTCTCATCGCCAGACTGCTCAGGTTCCCAGAGGATCCAGATCTGCAGCTATTCCAGTGACTGACTCCAGGGCTACCACTTCAGCACCAGCCACAGCTCCAGCAGTTACTCCAGCTCCAGCATCCACTCCTCCAGCGCAGACATCAGCAGAAGTCTTCGCCGATGCCGTCATTTCTACTCCGACATCTACCCAGACGGGAGCCGCCAGCAGAGCCCGCAGTGACGCTTAGCTCTATACCTTTTCGAACTTTTTGGTAACTTGTTGCCAAAGGGGGAGAAATTGTATAGATCATAGGGCTTCGAGAGAGAGAGTGCTCTTTCGTTCTTTGGCCGGTTTCCTTTGAGATACATTGGTTTCTTTTGGTCTTTCGAAACTTTCAGTGTGCTTGCTACTACGTTTGATGCTACCTTAATGAGTGCTTGGTCATACTATGCTTTAATGTGTGCTTAATGCTTATCATATGCTATTCCTTATTGTATGGCTATTTACTCTTGTCTTGGTGGTTGAGTGCATGTTATTCATTCTTATCATTTTGTGCGCTCCACCAAGATGTATGTGACATGGAAGAGTGACCCATAATCCTAATCGATTGTGCATTTGCATTCAAACGCAAATTTTAAATAATGCACAAATTTAGGGGGAGCTCTTGTTTATCACATACTTCTCAAAGCGACTATATTATTCATTGATTATATCTTTTGTCGAAGCTTTGATCTATATGTTGTCATCAATTACCAAAAAGGGGGAGATTGAAAGTGCAACTAATCCCCGGGTGGTTTTGGTAATTAATAACAACATATATATCATTGAACTAATATTTACTTGAGAATCATTTCAGAGAAGTTCGATGATATGGGTATGGAAATGTCTGAAGAAGTGGACCCCTCAAAATGCTAAGACAAGCATTGGCAAAAGCTCAAGACTCTATTTTTGGTTTAGTGATCAAAGATCACACTGAGTCCATAGGAAAAGCCAATACTATTAAAAGGGGATGAGGTTGTGTTGATGATCTGGTTGCTCAAGTGCTTAGTGATCTAGCTCCCTCAACTATCAGCAACTTTCACTACTTAACACTCTCATAAGTAATCTCGGACAAACCGATTCTTCCAACTCAGTCCAACCGAGATGAACCACCTCAGTTATTCTTCCAAACCCTAATTTTTCGGTCCATCCGATTTTGAGTTCGGTCTCACCGAAACTGGACTGCCAACCTTCTGTAACCAATTGACATCATATCGGAATATCCGAGTTGTTAATTTCGGTCCCACCGAGAATGGCAAGCTCCTACCTTTGACTCACATCGGACACACCGAGATGGTATTTTCGGTCCCACCGAAAATCCCAACGTTCACTATATTTGAACTTTCGGTCTGACCTAGTTTTCACTTCGGTCTCACCGGGATTGCTCAAATATGTGTGTAACGGTTGGATTTTGTGTGGAGGCTATATATACCCCTCCACCCCCTCTTCATTTGTGGAGAGAGCCATCAGAAAGTCTACCACTCCTACTATACACTTTCTGAGAAGAGAACCACCTACCCTTGTGTTGAGATCAAGTCATTCCATTCCTACCATATGAAACTTGATTTCTAGCCTTCCAAAGTTGCTTTCCACTCAATCCCTTCTTCCACCACAGCCACATCAGTGAGGAGAGTTGAGTGTTGGGGAGATTATCATTTGAAGCACAAGAGCAAGGAGTTCATCACCATCAACAACATCTATTACCTTTTGGAGGGTGGTGCCTCCTAGATTGGTTAGGTGTCGCTTGGGAGCCTCCGTCTTTGAGATGTGGAGTTGAACCAAGAAGTTTGTAAGGGCAAGGAGATCGCCTACTTCGTGAAGATCTACCCCGAGTAAGGCTAGTCCTTCGTGGGCGTAGGCCATGATGGAATAGACAAGGTTGCTTCTTCGTGGACCCTTCGTGGGTGGAGCCCTCCGTGGACTCGCGCAGCCGTTACCCTCCGTGGGTTGAAGTCTCCATCAACGTGGATGTACGATAGCACCACCTATCGGAACCATGACAAAGATCTTCGTGTCTCCAAACTGCGTTTGATCTTCTCCACCTCCCTTTACTACATGTGCAATTTACTTTCCGCTGCTTATACTCTAGAATTGCATGTGTAGGGTGATACTTGAATTGATCTTAATTGTGAAACTGCCAAAAACTTTGCATAATCAAAAGGCAGATTTTTATATTGTCAAGTAGTCTAATCCCCCCCCCCCCCTCTAGACATACTTTCGATCCTACAGTTATCAATCTATTCGAATAGCCGTTGTTCGCGGTACGGACAACTTGGTTACTCTTACAGTTCATAGACAAGTTGATGGATACTACTAAAAGCCTCAAGATAAGTGTGAGTGCCATGCATGGCCCTTCCGTAGGATGACGGAAGAGGATCCTCGGT
>LR738711.1:716995407-717006027 GCA_902687465.1 Secale cereale | reverse complement strand
CATCAACAACATCTATTACCTTTTGGAGGGTGGTGCCTCCTAGATTGGTTAGGTGTCGCTTGGGAGCCTCCGTCTTTGAGATGTGGAGTTGAACCAAGAAGTTTGTAAGGGCAAGGAGATCGCCTACTTCGTGAAGATCTACCCCGAGTAAGGCTAGTCCTTCGTGGGCGTAGGCCATGATGGAATAGACAAGGTTGCTTCTTCGTGGACCCTTCGTGGGTGGAGCCCTCCGTGGACTCGCGCAGCCGTTACCCTCCGTGGGTTGAAGTCTCCATCAACGTGGATGTACGATAGCACCACCTATCGGAACCATGACAAAGATCTTCGTGTCTCCAAACTGCGTTTGATCTTCTCCACCTCCCTTTACTACATGTGCAATTTACTTTCCGCTGCTTATACTCTAGAATTGCATGTGTAGGGTGATACTTGAATTGATCTTAATTGTGAAACTGCCAAAAACTTTGCATAATCAAAAGGCAGATTTTTATATTGTCAAGTAGTCTAATCACCCCCCCCCCCTCTAGACATACTTTCGATCCTACAGTTATCAATCTATTCGAATAGCCGTTGTTCGCGGTACGGACAACTTGGTTACTCTTACAGTTCATAGACAAGTTGATGGATACTACTAAAAGCCTCAAGATAAGTGTGAGTGCCATGCATGGCCCTTCCGTAGGATGACGGAAGAGGATCCTCGGTGGTGTATTGTTGTGGTGAGTAAAGGACTCGTGTACGTAATAATATCTTGCAATCTGTTGAGAGTTGTAGAATAGGTTAGCCAAGAGTCAAAGCTGGCTTTCTGCTATGAACTCCACTACCCCCTGTTGATAATGTTGCATGTATGATAGGTTCTGTTGTAAGACTTGTTGAGTACCTTTGTACTCATGTTTGCTTAATAACTGTTGCAGAGGAGAACCCTGCCCCTTTTGATGGGTTCTACATAGACGTTGACGTCGACGAGTAGCTTGTCACCTAGACCGAGATCTGGAGCTTGTGAAGGGCCTTGTAGATAGTCAGGCTACACCAAGCCTATTTTATTTTCTAAGTTGTCTGTACTTAGACATGTAGCTTCCGCTTGTGCTTGTATGACTGTATGACTTGAGTGTTGGGTCATGTGACCCCTACCTGTATGGATATGTTATGTATGGCTCTTGGAGCCTTTAAATAAAGTACTTTGAGTCATAGAGTTCTGTTGTGATGCAATGTTGTATTTGCACATATTGACCATATTGTGTGTATGATTGAAATGCTTGGTATGTGTGGGATCCGACACCTAGTTGTTTTCCTTTGGTAGCCTATCTTACAGGGAAATGCCTCCTAGTGCTTCCAATGAGCCTTGGTAGCTTGCTACTGCTCGGAACACGTAGGCTGGCCGGCATGTGTCCTTCTTTGTTCCTGTGTCTGTCCCTTAGGGGAAATGTCACGCGTTGTTCCTTAAGTCCATGTAGCTTGCTACGACTTGGGTTCATAGGTTGATGACCGACACGTTCGGTGCTGGGTCATGGATGCATGTCTCTGTAATTTAGTGCCACTTTTGGTTTATAACTAGCCATGTCGGTCCGGGTTCTAGGTCATATGGATGCTAGCGACACTGTCATATACGTGTGAAAAAATGCGCAAATGGTCCCGGGCCAGGTAAGGTGGCACCCGTGGGAATACCGTGCGTGAGGCCGCAAAGTGATATGACGTGTTACAGCTAGATCGGTGTGACTTAGGATCGGGGTCCCGACATCTAATAGATAGGATAGTATAATATTGTTGGTATAAGAACAAAAAGTAAATAAAGCAAATAAGCAACGGCAACAAAAATTGAAGGAAAGTAATATGATAAAGATAGACCCGGGGACCATAGGTTTCACTAGTGGCTTCTCTCATGGAAGCAGAATTCTACGGTGGGTGAACAAATTATTATCAAGCAATTGATAGAAAAGCGCATAGTTATGAGAATATCTAGGCATGATCATTATATATAGGCATCACGTCCGTGACAAGTAGACCGAAACGATTCTGCATCTACTACTATTACTCCACACATCGACCGCTATCCAGCATGCATCTAGAGTATTAAGTTCATAACAACAGAGTAATGCTTTAAGCAAGATGACATGATGTAGAGGGATAAACTCAAACAATATGATATAAACCCCATCTTTTTATCCTCGATGGCTACAATACAATACGCGCCCTGCTGCCCTTGCTGTCATTGGGAAAGGACACCGCGAGATTGAACCCAAAGCCAAGCACTTCTCCCATTGCAAGAACTATAGATCTAGTAGGCCAAACCAAACTGATAATTCGAAGAGACTTGCAAGGATATTATAATCATACATAAAAGATTTTAGAAAATAATCAAATGTTGTTCATAGATAATCTTGATCATAAACCCACAATTCATCGGATCTCTACAAACACACCGCAAAATGATTACATCGAATAGATCTCCTCGTAGACCGAGGAGAACTTTGTATTGAGATCAAAAAAGAGAGAAGAAGCCATCTAGCTAATAACTATGAACCCGAAGGTCTGTGGTAAACTACTCACAACTCATTGGTGAGGCTATGGTATTGATGTAGAAGCACTCCGTGGTAGATCCCCCCTTCGACGGAGCTCCCGAATAGGCCCCAAGATGGGATCTCATGGGAACAGAAGGTTGCAGCGGTGGAATTAGGGTTTTCTCTATTGCCTCGATGTTTTTAGGGTACATGGATATATATAGGAGGAATGAGGGCATCGGGGGAGCCAAAGGGGGCCCACGAGGGTGGGGGCACGCCCAGGGGGAGGGGGCGCCCTGGACCCTCGTGGCCACCTCTCTTGTTCCCTCGCGTGTACTCCAAGTCTTCTGGGTAGATAATGTTCCAAAGATAACTCTCCCGAAGGTTTCATTCCGTTCGGACTCCATTTGATATCCCTTTTCTGCGAAACACTGAAATAAGCAAAAAAAACAGCAATTTGCACTGGGCCTTGGGTTAGTACGTTAGTCCCAAAAAATAATATAAAAGTGTAAAATAAAGCCCGTTAAACATCCAAAATAGAATATATATAATAGCATGAACAATAAAAATTTATAGATACGTTGGAGACGTATCAACGACACCTTATGAACTATGGTTTGGCAAGAAACCAAAGTTGTTGTTTCATAAAGTGTGTTGCTGCGATGCTTATGTGAAAAAGCTTCAATCTGATAAGCTCGAACCCAAGTCGGAGAAATGTGTCTTCATAGGATAACCAAAGGAAACTATTGGGTACAAATTCTATCACAGATCCGAAGGCAAGATATTCGTTGCTAAGAATGCATCCTTTCTAGAGTAGGAGTTTCTCTCAAAACAAGTGAGTGGGAGGAAAGTGGAACTTAATGAGTTAATTGTACCTTCTCCCGAATTGGAAAGTAGTACATCACAAAAACTAGTTCTAGTGATTCCTACACCAATCAGCGAGGAAGCTAATGATGATGATCATGAAACTTCAGATCAAGTTACTACTGAACCTCACAGGTCAACCAGAGTGCATTCCGCACCAGAGTGGTATGGCAACCCAGTTATAGAAGTCATGTTACTAGACCATGATGAACCTACGAACTATGAGGAAGCGATGATGAGCCCAGATTCGGAAAAATGGCTTGAGGCCATGAAATCTGAGATATGATCCATGTATGAGAACAAAGTGTGGACTTTGGTGGACTTTCCTGACGATCAGCAATCCACTGAGAAAAAAATGGATCTTCAAGAGGAAGACGGACGGTGATGGTAGTGTTACTATCTACAAAGCTCGACTTATCGAAAAAGGTTTTTTTGACAAGTTCAAGGTGTTGACTACGATGAGATTTTCTCACTCATAGCGATGCTTAAAGTCTGTCCGAATCATGTTAGCAATTGCCGCATTTATGAAATCTCGCAAATGGATGTCAAAATTGCATTCCTTATGGATTCCTTAAAGAAGAGTTGTATATGATGCAACTAGAAGGTTTTGTCGATCCTAAAGGTGCTAATAAAGTGTACAAGCTCTAGCGATCCATTGATGGACTGGTGCAAGCCTCTCGGAGTTGGAATATACGCTTTGATAGTGTGATCAAAGCATATGGTTTTTTACAGACTTGCAGTGAAGCCTGTATTTACAAGAAAGTAAGTGGGAGCACTACAACATTTTTGATAAGTATATGTGAATGACATATTGTTGATCGGAAATGATGTAGACTTTTCTGGAAAGCATAAAGGATTGTTTAAAAGGAGTTTTTCAATAAAAGAACTCGGTGAAGCTGCTTACATATTAGGCACCTAGATCTATAGAGATAGATCATGACGCTTGATAAGACATTCGATTAGTACATACCTTGATAAAAAAATTGAAGTAGTTCAAAATGGATCAGTCAAAGAAGGAGTTCTTGCCTAAGTTATAAGGCATGAAGTTGAGTAAGACTCAAAACTCGACCATAACAGAAGATAGAGAAAGACTAAAAGTCATTCCCTATGCCTCAGCCATAGGTTCTATAATGTATGCCATGTTGTGTGCCAAACCAGTTGTGTACTTTGCCATGAGTTTGACAAGGAGGTACAATAGTGATCTAGGAGTAGATCACTGGACAACGGTCAAAATTTATCCTTAGTTACTGGATGACTAAGGAAATGTTTCTCGATTATGGAAGTGATAATGAGTTCGTCGTAAAGAGTTACGTCGATGCAAGCTTTACACTAATCCAGATGACTCTAAGTATCAATCTGGATGCATATTAAAAGTGGGAGAAATTAGCTAGAGTAGCTCCATGTAGAGCATTGTAGACATAGAAATTTGCGAAATACATATGGATCTGAATGTAACATACCCGCTAACTAAACTTCTCTCACAAAGCAAAACATGATCACACCTTAGTTCTCTTTGGGTGTTAATCACATAGGGATGTGAACTAGATTATTGACTCTAATAAACCCTTTGGGTGTTGGTCACATGGTGATGTGAACTATGGGTGTTATTCACATAACAATGTGAATTATAGGTATTAAATCACATGACGATGTGAACTAGATTATTGCCTCTAGAGCAAGTGGGAGACTGAAGGAAATATGCCCTATAGTCAATAATAAAGTTGTTATTTATATTTCCTTATATCATGATAAATGTATATTATTCATGCTAGAATTGTATTAATCGGTAACTTAGTACATGTGTGAATACATAGACAAAACAGAGTGTCCCTACTATGCCTCTACTAGACTAGCTCATTGATCAAAGATGGTTATGTTTCCTAACCATAGACATGAGTTGTTATTTGATCAACGGGATCACATCATTAGGAGAATGATGTGATGGACAAGACCCATCCGTTAGCTTAGCACTATGATCGTTTAGTTTTACTGCTATTGCTTTCTTCATGACTTATACATGTTCCTATGACTATGAGATTATGCAACTCCCGAATACCGGAGGAACACCTTGTGTGCTATCAAACGTCACAATGTAACTGGATAATTATAAAGATGCTCTACAGGTGTCTCCGAAGGTGTTTTCAGTGTTGGCATAGAATAAGAATAGGATTTGTCACTCCGAGTGTCGGAGAGGTATCTCTGGGACCTCTTGGTAATAGACATCATAATAAGCCTAGCAAGAAAATGACTAATGATTTAGTCATGAGATGATGTATTACGGAACGAGTAAAGAGACTTGCCGGTAGCGAGACTGAACCAGGTATGATGATACCGACGATCGAATCTCGGGCAAGTAACATACCGATGACAAAGGGAACAACATATGTTGTTATGCGGTTTGACAGATAAATATCTTCATAGAATATGTAGGAGCCAATATGAGCATCCAGGTTCCTCTATTGGTTATTGACCGGAGATGTGTCTCGGTCATGTCTACATAGTTCTCGAACCCGTAGGGTCCGCACACTCAACGTTCGATGACGATTCGTATTATGAGTTATGTGATTTGATGACCGATGTTCGTTCAAAGTCCCGGATGAGATCACGGACATGATGAACAGTATCGAAATCGTCGAGACGTAAAGATCAATATATTGGAAGGCTATATTCGGACATCAGAAACATTCTGAGTGATTTGGGTATTTTTCGGAGTACCGAAGAGTTACTGGAATTCGTATTGGGCCTTAATGGGCCATACGGGAAAGGAAAGAAAGGCCTCAAGGGTGGCCGCATCCCTTCCCCATGGACTGGTCCGAATTGGACTAGGGAAAGGGGGCGCCCCCTTCCTTCCTACTCCTTCTCCCTTCCCCTTTTCCTATTCCATGTGCGAGGTGGAATCCTACTAGGACTAGGGAGTCCTAGTAGGACTCCACACTTTGGCGCGCCCTATGAGGGCCGGCCTCCTCCTCCCTCCATTCTTTATATACGTGGCCAGGGGGCACCCCATAGACACACAATATTTGTCTTACCCGTGTGCGGTGCCCCTCTCCATAGTTACACACCTCGGTCATATCGTTGCAGTGCTTAGGCGAAGCCCTACGCCGGTAGCTTCATCATCACCGTCACCACGCCGTCTTGCTGGCAAAACTCTCCCTTGACGCTCAACTGGATCAAGAGCTCGAGGGACGTCATCGAGCTGAATTTGTGCCGAACACGGAGGTGTTGTAGATTCGGTGCTTGGATCGGTTGGATCGCGAAGATGTTGTACTATATCAACTGCGTCACTAGACGCTTCCGCTTTCGGTCTACGAGGGTACGTAGACACACTCTCCCCTCTCGTTGATATGCTTCTAGTAGATAGATCTTGGTGATCGTAGGATTTTTTTTGAAATACTACGTTCCCCAACAGGTTGACTACTTTAAACATAGTTCGTGGCATTTTCTCGAGGCCATCGTTTGCTAGCTACTGAATTTCCTTAACAAATTCTAGTGAATCGTGCTATCTACTTTTACGATGCAATCTTCTGCTATAGTGTATATGTTCTATATGTCGTGCAATGTGCTGTTTAGTTAACTGCTTGGTTCAATTCTGTAAATGTGATGTTCAATTCTTCAGGGTGCAATATTTCCAAGATGTTAAGCATGCTTGGTTTGGTTAACCGTCTGATCTTCTATTACAAGTATGTTATATTGTGCAATGTGGTGCTCAGTTAACGTTTCGTTCATTTCTTGTGGTGTTTAGTTAACTTCTTAGTTCAATTCTGCAATGCAATGTTCAATTGTTGTGGTTGCATTCTATTATTGTATACCATGTGAGAAATAAATTGAATTTGGTTGTACTAAATACATGAGAAACCAATACAATTGCTATATTTCCAAGTTGTTAAGTATGCTTGGTTCGGTTCACTGTCTGATCTTCTATTATGAGTATGTTATATTGTGCAATGTGGTGCTTAGTTAATGTTTGGTTCATCTGTTGTGGTGTTTAGCTAACTTCTTGGTTCAATTCTACACTGTGATGTCCAATTGTCATGGGTAGAATGTTGTATTGTTGTGCATGTGAGGAATAAAACGAATTTGGTTGTACTTAATACATGAGAAGCATATACCATTGCTATATTTCCTAGTTCTGAATCATGCTTGGTTTAGATAAATGGGTTTTCCATGTGGCTTGAATTAATCTGATGAATCTGCAATGTGCTTATTTTTCATCAACATGTTTTACTGATAGCATGTGAACCCTTACTTAACCTAATGACTAACTACCTTATATGTGTTGGAGGTTAACAATGGGAAGCACCGAGGTTTACAATCGAGGTTAGAACGTGCATGGTCCGTTGTCTAATAGCACATTATTGTGCAATTGCACGAACCATTCTAATATTTTGGTTTTTAACAATTTGGTCTTGCACATGTAGGTCCTGTTGTTAGAGGTTCTGACCCATTGTTCGACCCTTTTTGCATATGGGGAATGAGTTGTTCATGAATATCAGTCAGGTCAAGAAACTCAGAAGGATTGTTAGGATAAATAAATTAGCGACAAAAAACAACAAGATCTTTGTCTGCACAGTGAAGAAGACATCAGTTCACTACAGGATGATACTAACTATTATACCTTGCCTTTTTATTCCTTTGCCCCATTTCCAATATAGATAAGATATTTATGCATACCCTTGTTTTCAGGCCTTTCCAAAGCAGTTCACTGATGATTACCTCTGAAACCACCTGTATGGTCAGGAGGCGAGGAAGGTATTCTTACAACACCCAGGGTTCAATGTTGAAGTGTTCCTGAAGAGGACGAAGGATGGACGATCAATCATCCACAAGCACTGGCCTCAATTTACAAAGACCTTCAACATCAATGAAGGCTCAATATTCACCTTCTGCTTCAGCAGTTTTCCAGATGAGATACATCTGTCTATGTACCGTCTATGATGCTAATTTCGAAAGGTTATAGATATTGCATGTGAAATTTGGTCCTGGTATAGTTGTGTAATGGGGTAGCTGAGTGTTGAAGCTATATGATGTTGTACTCTGATGTATTTCAATTATGAAAATGAAATATATTGTGTGCTTAATATGAAATATCAATTAGATTACTAAATGGGTAATGAATAATCGGATAATTAGCCTGCTAATTGGGGTTATTGAGAAAACACCGTGTGTGATGCATTCAATAACGCACACAGTTTCTAGGAATAAACCATGTTGGATCAATGAACAATCACACACGACCTTCTCTTGAAAACTGTTTGTGTTAGGCCACCTTGCGCCAATTGTTACCACATAAAAACTGTGTGTGATGGACAGCCTTTGCCACACAGTTTCTTCTATGTATCGTGTGTGATGCATTCAATAACGCAAATGATAAAATTGTAAATACCATATGCAATGGAAACGCTATCACAAACGATTTAACGGGACCAATTGTGTGTGATGTACCTGTGAACGGAAACGTTTTCCTTGTAGCGACTATGTGGGATGTACATACAAACGAAAACATTTAGCGAGGACTAACCGTGTGAGATGTACTTGCGACCGAAAACAATTTCGCCATATAATTGTATTTTTTAGCTCTACTATATGTATTTCCGTATTTGAGCGCTCACCGGTCGCACACGACCTCATTTTGCCGAGCATGTGTGCCAGGAGGGCATATCCCCGACGGTTTCTGGGTCATTTGGGAAGGACCCCCTTATCGCCCACACTCACTTGGCGATGGTTTTGAAGGACGTCGTGGAAAGGGGTTTAAAACCGTTTGTTTAGCAGCTCACTGTACTAGTGAATGGATCCCAATTCACAAGCAACCACTTCAGAACATATGTTGCTAACCTTGGAACGCAGATATGCTACGCTTCGATGGCGCACCCGCAGAGAAACGACTAGGCCGAGCGCGCCAATGCGGAGGTCCTCAGGGGCCTCAATACAAGGAGCTTCAAGAGGAAGCTTGAGGCCTGCGGCAGCAGTTGGCTCGGGGAGCTTCAGTCCGTGTTGTGGTCCATCCACACCAGTGCAACTAAGCCCACTGGCGAGACCCCAGTCTTCCTTGTCCACGGGGCTGAGGCGGTCCTCCTGCACAAGCTCAAGCATCGCTCCCCGCGAGTCTTAGCATTCAATGAGGCGCGTCTGGATGCTTTGCGGGGAATGGATCTCGTGCTCAGAGAGGAGGCCCGCCGCCAGGCCTCTCTCTGCGCCGCAAGGTACCATTGCCGCCTTGTCCGCCCCCGGACCCTCGAAGTCGGAGACCCTGTCCTGAGGCGGGTCCTCTCCAAGGAGGGCCTCCACAAGCTCTCGCCCATGTGGGAGGGCCTGTTCAGGGTCGCCCGCATTTCCAGGCCTGGCGCCGCGCGCCTGGAGATGGAGGATGGGTTCCCTATCCAGAATGCATGGAACGTCCAACATCTCCGCAAGTTCTACCCGTGACACTCTCACGTAATAATAAGTGGGGGCTCCCACCCATTCCCAAGTGGAAGCCTGATGCTCCGCGCTGGTGGATGACACGGTCTTACAATGACTATGCACATGCCTAGTGGAGGCCCCATGCTCCGCGCTGGTAGGAAGACTAGTATAGGTGCCATACACGGCTGTTCTTTTGCTCTCTTTTTGCAACCAAATTTGTTGGTTCTTGGAATGAAGTTTGAAGTTCTCGCGTTATTATTTGAAAAGGGATGGGAATTTTTTTCTCCATGCAGTGTTTTCTGTCTTGGGTTTCATTTTTTCGAAGAGTGGCGATTGGCCGTCGCTCCCTCCCGCACATCCCGCGAGCGGGGGTTTCATTTTATGTCAATGAACTTTTGTTTTGAATCATATGGATCTGAACATCAATGCCAAAATAAGAAGGAATACATTGCTAAATATGTTAGGTAGCATTCCACATCACAAATTCTGTTTTTATCATTTACATACTCGAGGACGAACAGTAATTAAGCTTGGGAATGCTTGATACGTCTCCAACGTGTCAATATTTTTTGATTGTTCCTTGCTATTATATTATCAACTTTGGATGTTTTATATGCATGAATATGACATTATATATTATTTTGGGGACTAACTTATTAACCTAGTGCCTAGTGCTGGTTTTTGTTTTTTTTTCCTTGTTTTTGAGTTTCATAGAAAAGGAATATTAAACGGAGTCAATCCGGAATAAAACTTTTGTGGTGATATTTTCTCGACAAAAATACACCTACGTGACTTGGAGTAGGGTCCAGGAAAGCCACGGGGTGGCCACAAGCCGTAGGGGCGCGCCCCTGGGCTTGTGCCCCCC
>LR738711.1:716793486-716995397 GCA_902687465.1 Secale cereale | reverse complement strand
CCCCCCCCGTGACTCCCCTGCACTGCTTCTTCGCCTTATATATTCTCTAAAATTCTAGAAACCCTTAAGTGATCGACAAAAATACTTTTCCACCACCGCAGGTCTCTGTTCCCATGAGATCCCATCCTGGGGCATTTTCTGGTACTCCATCGGAACGGGGATTTGATTACGGAGGGCATCTACATCAACCTTGCTGCCCCTTCGATGATGTGTGAGTAGTTGATACGTCCAAAACGTATCTATAATTTCTGCTTGCTCCATGCTTCTTTTGTGTGATATTGCTATGATATTGATGCACTTCCATACACTTTTGATCATATTTGGACTAACCTATTAACTCAGTGCACCACATTGCCAGTTCCTGTTTTCTGCTGTTTTTCTATTTCAGGTTTCCCCCATATTAAAAGTGCTCCAAAAATTCCAGGAAAAATATAGGAAAAATCAGCGTACAGGAAGCTTCGCGAAGAACCAAAGATGGGCCAGAGGGGAGCCAGGGGAGGCCCAGGCGGCCACCTGGCGCGGCCCCACCCCTAGCCGCGCCAGGGGGGCGCCTGGGGCCCCTGCTCCGCCTCTGGCTGCCCCCCTTCGCATATATATCCCTCTCGTCCCAAAACCCTCGAGGACAGAACCCTTTTTCACGATCTCGCTTCTGTTCCGCCGCCGCAGCGCTTCCAAGATTGGGAGCATCAGGAGAACTCTTCCCGGCACCCTGCCGGAGGGGAGAACCACCACCGGGAGCTTCTCCACCACCATGGACGCTTCCCGGATGAGTCGTAAGTAGTCCACCTTGGACCATGGGTCCATGATCAGTAGCTATGTGATGTTCTCCTCCCCTCTTTGCTCTTCATGGTTTAGACCTCGTGAGCTGCCCTACATGATCGAGGCACATATGTAATCTTTCTGCTGTTGCTTTGCTGAGTTTCCTGGGATCTGATGGATTATGAGACTATGTTCAGATTGTGTTTGAGTAATATATTTGATTCACCTCTTTTATATCTTTGTTCTTGAGTAATTCTTGCATGTTCTCCGTTGCTGTTTATTGCTTTGGCCAAGTAGTAGGTAGTAACTCCAAGAGGGAGCGTTATGCTTGATTGTGGGTTCATGCCCCCTGATGACTAGCTTGAGTGACAGAAACATGAGTCTAGGGGATGTGCTGTTGCCACAAGGGAGAAAACAACGGTGCTTGTACTTGCGGGTGCAAGGATTGTTTACTTTACGCAAAGTTCTTTTAATGCAGTTGTCTGTTGCTTTGAGTTTACACTTTGGGTGGGATTCGCAACTTAATACCAGCGAGATGTTCTGGATAGATATCTCAAGGTGGATGATTAGTAGTAGATGCAGATGGATTTCGGTCTACTTGCCTTGGCGTACCGCCCATGCTTTTGAGCCTCTACCTTTCTTTGTAGCATAGTTAGCATTGGTTTGCGCACATAATCATGTAAATTGCCCAGCTGTAATTTGTTTACCTCGCTTTGCTGTTTTATCGTCTTTTGGGAGAGAGACATCACTAGTGAACATCATGGGACCCCGGTCCATATTACCACCGCTGATCACACCTTCTATTTACTTCCTGTTCTTATTTCCTAGTTGCAGTCATAGCTATCATTATTATCTCTTGTGTTTGATCCTTTGTAAACAACAAGGCCGGAGGGATTGACAACCTCTCTGTACTCGTTGGGAGCAAAGTTATCTATATCTGTGTGCAGGTCCCGTCAATCGCTAAGTTTCTGGCGCCGTTGACACCTACTTGTCGACCCTCGGAGTCTCACGGGATTCGATCCTTGGTATCTTTGCCAAGGGAAATTTGCCGCTACGCTACATCTCAACCTTCCACTTGGGGTAACCAACGAGGGGAGAGAAGCCATCAAGCAAGTTTCTGGCGCCGTTGCCGGGGACTCCACTCTTCAAGATAGGGGAGTTGCACGCTATCTTTTATCTTTGCTTTTTAGTCTCGTTAGTTTACCTTTCAGTTTTTGCTTTAGTGTCCCTTACCAAAAATCACAAAAATAGTTATCTTGCTTGCTGCTGCTATGGGTTCCACCAAAAATACTAAGTGGGAGGAGTACACCCCTTCTTCCATCACACCAATCACCATTGTCGGGATCTACATAAGTAATAAACCTTGTGATTGTGTTAGTTTTAATGGAGAGTTATGCCCATGGCATGGTCTTCCAGGAAAAAAGTGTGAGCCTCTGTTTAAAGTTGCTCCCACACTTCCCCAAACTTGGGAAAACGTCCAAACTCTTATAATAGAGAGCAATTCAAACAAAGAAGATGACACTACAATTCTGCTCAATAATGATAAAATTGATTTTGATAATTGTAGTCTCTCAGAAGTTGTCACCTTTTTACAAAGAATGGCTAGAGATCCCCACACTAGCACACTTAATCTTGCCTTCACGGAGCATATCACTAATGCTCTTATCAAAGCTAGGGAGGAGAAGCTTAGGGTATAAGCCTCCATACCTAGAAAGCTAGAAGATAGTTGGGATCCTATGATTAAAATTAAGTTGAATAACTTCTCTTGCTATGCTTTATGTGATGTTGGAGCTAGTACCTCCGTTATGCCCAAAAGAATATATGATATGTTTGAATTGAAACCTTTTGATCCTTGTTCTTTTGGTGTTCATCTTGTTGATTCTTCCGTAAAGAAACCTTGGGGGAAGATCGACGATGTTCTTATCATTGTCAATGACAATTATGTTCCCGTTGATTTTACTATTATGGATATTGAATGTGAACCTTCATGTCCAATTATTTTGGGACGTCCTTTTCTTCGCACCGTTGGTGCTATCATTGACATGAAAGAGGGGAATATAAATTCCAATTTCCTCTCAAGAAAGGGATGGAACACTTCCCTAGAAAGAAGATTAAGTTGCCTTTTGAGTCCGTTACACGGGCTAGCTATTTTCTTACTCTTGATAAAACTTGATCTTCTCTTTTTGCATCATGCCTAGCTTAAAGGCATAAAAGAAAGCGCTTTTGGGAGGCAGCCCACAACGAATTAGGTTTTATTTTGCTTTTGTTGTGTCTTGATGTTTGTTACTACAGTATCATCATCATTGTATCTTTTCTTTTCAGCTTTGTGCCAAGTATAGCCTCCGATTGCAAGAAAGTTCAAAAGTTGTGACGTGCTGTCCAGAAAACAGATTCTGTCCTTGGACAGAAAAATTCGAATAAAATCACCAGTTCATCTTTTTGATCTGAATTTTTTTGACAGCGTGCTCTATACAATTGGCTTTCGAGCTTCTGTTCTGAGTTTTTTGATTTGAGTTGTAGAAGTGCCCCGAATAAATTATTTACTACCTGCTGGTCTGTTTTTTCACAGATTCTGTCCTGTTTTGCCTTTTCTTCTTTTTGCAAACCTTGAGCTTGCTTTTTCTTTGCAAAAACCTTTTGGCAATCTTGAGAAACAGTAGCTCTTCGAGATTATCTTTATTTCCAGTAGGAAAAATTATTTTATTGTGGGTACTAACCTCGCTAATCAGATTATGATGAGTTATGTATGAAGGGAGTTCTCAAGTGTGCGAGGGAAGATGATAAAGGAAGATTCAGGAGGGTCAAACGCTCAAGCTTGGGGATGCCCCCGTGCACCCCCAAGAAATATTCAAGAAGACTCAAGCGTCTAAGCTTGGGGATGCCCCCATGCATACCCTTCTCCATCAACAATTATCAGTTCGTCTTTCGTTCCACTATATTTTTATCACTTCATGCATTATGTGCTATGCTTGGAGCGTCGTGCTTTTAGTTTCCTTTTTTTAGCTTTGCTTGCTGTTCATAACAAGTTAGAACCCAGCTTTCTTTGTGTGGGAGAGAAACACGCTCCACTTCCACCTAGAACACAACATAGGATTTTCATGCTTATCTTTGTTGTGTGTGTTCTTTGTCTTTCCATAGCTGTTGTCATGTTTAGCTCTTAGTTTTCATGCTTTTCTTTTTAAAGAGCTTTTGTTTAGTTGGTTGCTGAACTCTCTTGAGTTTTCATGTTTATCTTGTTAAGAGAGTTTGCCTGTTGCACTGAGTTGTGTGTCTTAACTTAAAGTAGGTAATTGAGGTTGCTATTTAATTTTAGTAGTAACTTGCAATAGTTTTGAGGTATTGCCATGAGTAATGTCTGAACTTTTGGTATCAAGAGCTTTAGCCTATTAGTAATAGATGTCGTATTTTGGGCAATCCGTGTTTATTTTCGAAAACCTACAAAATAGTTGAGAACTTTAGCTACTAGATGGATCACTAATCTTTGGAGGAATCGAATATTAGAGTACACTCACGTACCATGAGTCGAGGATGCGCAAGGATAACCAAACCCCCATACACTCCTCCTCGGGGTACTTGTCTCTTTGTGAACCTCCTAATTAGATTGGGAGTTACCGATAATAAGCGCATGAGTTCTTCGGACTAATGTGAGTATTCGAAAGTTGACACTTCCACCTAGCCATATTTTTCTAGCCTCTTCGGTACCGTGCATTGCCCTTTCTCACCTCGAGAGTTGGCGCATACTTCGCCGGTGCATCCAAATCCTTGGCACGATATGCTCTGTCATCATAAGCCTCATTATATCCTTCCTTAAAACAGCCACCATACCTACCTATCAAGGCATTTCCATAGCCTTTCCGAGATACATTGCCATGCAACATCCATCTTCTCATGACTTGATCTTCATGTCATACATGCTTTTTGCTTGATCGATGAGCCGCATGCTAGTTGGGCCTTCCCCTAATCATTGCTACATGACGCGCTAGTATCATTGCATATCCTGCTACATTGGCAGAGGCATACATTTGCATACATCATGATAGTTTCATCTTCTTTATGTTGAGTACTTTTGTAAAGTGTGAAAGATCTTCTATACTTCTTGTAATATACAGAGTGTTGCCCCTAGAGTGAGGAAAAGATCCCAAAGAGGACAAAATCAAAAGATCCCAAAGAGGACAAATGAGAGTCAAATAGAAAGAGCCATTGAGGCCACAAAAAAATAAAAAAATAAAAAATAAAAAATAAAGAAAATGAAATAAAAAGAGAGAAGAGGGCACACTATTATTCCTTTTGAGAGATCCACACTCGTACTTCATCTTATACCTTGTACTCCATAGAGATTATCATTCATGCATATAGCTATGTGGGGACCTTCACACTATAGAACTTGGCTTGTATATTCCAATGATGAGCCTCCTCAAAAGAGCTCTAGGTCTCCTTGAGCGACCAAGTTGGATGCACCCCCACTATTTCCATTGGAGAGCTTACCTTAGCTCATATGTGCATCTGTTGCATGGCAATCCCTACTCCTCACATCATATCTATCATTTGGCTTTCTCTCGCCTATGATTGTCCTCATTGATGTGAGCCTTTCACACCTTTTTTGTCTTCCCCCTTCATCATTTTTCTCTCTTTGCCATCCTAAGTGTCAATTTTCTTGCTTATGCTCATCCATTGCATGAGTGCTAAAAATATCGAAAGGGAGTGGATCATTTTGACTTGTACCTGGCTAGTGGTCTGGGGATGAGTCAAGATAAGATTCCAAAGAAGACCAAGTGTGAAACTTTAGTAGATTAAGTTCTCAAAAATACAAAAACTATGGTTTACTCTCTCGTATATCCCTATCCCCTTTCTTGCACGCAAACACCATTTGGAGACATTCGAGTCACGGACAGCGAGAGCTCTTGCACCTTCATGTTCCTATGTTGCTTGTTACAATGCTAATATAGACTCTTGCTTGTTATGACTTGAATTGAATTACATGCCTTGATTGCTTTACTTAAAAAGTTCTTATATGGTTGGTAGCATGTCACCACAGAAATTATGCTTGTTATCATTTACCTACTCGAGGACGAGCAGGAATTAAGCTTGGGGATGTTGATACGTCCAAAACGTATCTATAATTTCTGCTTGCTCCATGCTTCTTTTGTGTGATATTGCTATGATATTGATGCACTTCCATACACTTTTGATCATATTTGGACTAACCTATTAACTCAGTGCACCACAGTGCCAGTTCCTGTTTTTTGCTATTTTTCTATTTCAGGTTTCCCCCATATTAAAAGTGCTCCAAAAATTCCAGGAAAAAAATATAGGAAAAATCAGCGTACAGGAAGCTTCGCGAAGAACCAAAGATGGGCCAGAGGGGAGCCAGGGGAGGCCCAGGCGGCCACCTGGCGCGGCCCCACCACTGGCCGCGCCAGGGGGGCGCCTGGGGCCCCTGCTCCGCCTCTAGCTGCCCCCCTTCGCATATATATCTCTCAGGTCCCGAAACCCTCGAGGACAGAACCCTTTTTCGCGATCTCGCCTCTGTTCCGCCACGGCAGCGCTTCCAAGATCGGGAGCATCAGGAGAACTCTTTCCGGCACCCTGCCGGAGGGGAGAACAACCACCGGGAGCTTCTCCACCACCATAGACGCTTCCCGGATGAGTCGTGAGTAGTCCACCTTGGACCATGGGTCCATGATCAGTAGCTATGTGATGTTCTCCTCCCCTCTTTGCTCTTCATGGTTTAGACCTCGTGAGCTGCCCTACATGATCGAGGCACATATGTAATCTTTCTGCTGTTGCTTTGCTGAGTTTGCTGGGATATGATGGATTATGAGACTATGTTCAGATTGTGTTTGAGTAATATATTTGATTCACCTCTTTTATATCTTTGTTCTTGAGTAATTCTTGCATGTTCTCCGTTGCTGTTTATTGCTTTGGCCAAGTAGTAGGTAGTAACTCCAAGAGGGAGCGTTATGCTTGATTGTGGGTTCATGCCCCCTGATGACTAGCTTGAGTGACAGAAACATGAGTCTAGGGGATGTGTTGTTGCCACAAGGGAGAAAACAACGGTGCTTGTACTTGCGGGTGCAAGGATTGTTTACTTTATGCAAAGTTCTTTTAATGCAGTTGTCTGTTGCTTTGAGTTTACACTTTGGGTGGGATTCGCAACTTAATACCAGCGAGATGTTCTGGATAGATATCTCAATGTGGATGATTAGTAGTAGATGTAGATGGATTTCGGTCTACTTGCCTTGGCGTACCGCCCATGCTTTTGAGCCTCTACCTTTCTTTGCAGCATAGTTAGCATTGGTTTGCGCACATAATCTTGTCAATTGCCCAGCAGTAATTTGTTTACCTCGCTTTGCTGTTTTATCGTCTTTTGGGAGAGAGACATCACTAGTGAACATCATGGGACCCCGGTCCATATTACCACCGCTGATCACACCTTCTATTTACTTCCTGTTTTTATTTCCTAGTTGCAGTCATAGCTATCATTATTATCTCTTGTGTTTGATACTTTGTAAACAACAAGGCCGGAGGGATTGACAACCTCTCTGTACTCGTTGGGAGCAAAGTTATCTGTATCTGTGTGCAGGTCCCGTCAACCGCTAAGTTTCTGGCGCCGTTGACACCTACTTGTCGACCCTCGGAGTCTCACGGGATTCGATCCTTGGTATCTTTGCCAAGGGAAATTTGCCGCTACGCTACATCTCAACCTTCCACATGGGGTAACCAACGAGGGGCGAGAATCCATCAGTAGTTTACCATAGACCTACGGGTCCATGGCTAGTAGCTAGATGGCTTCTTCTCTCTCTCTCTGGTCTTCAATGCAATGTTCTCCTCGATGTTCTTGGAGATCTATTTGATGTAATCTTCTTTTCTGGTGTGTTTGTCGAGAACTGATGAATTGTGGATTTTATGATCAGATTATCTATGAATATTATTTGAGTCTTCTCTGAACTCTTTTATGCATGATTAAGATAGCTCTGTATTTCTCTTTGATCTATCCATTTGTTTTGGCCAACTAGATTGGTTTATCTTGCAATGGGAGTGGTGCTTTGTGATGGGTTCAATCTTGATGTGTCCTCATCCAGTGGCTGAAAGGGTAGAGAGGCACATATTGTGTTGTTTCCATTAATGATAAAAAGATGGGGGTTATATCATATTTCATGAGTTTATCCCTCCACATCATGTCTTCTTGCTTAAGGCGTTACTCTGTTTTTTAACTTAATACTCTAGATGCATGCTGGATAGCGGTCGATGAGTGGACTAATAGTAGTAGATGCATGCAGGAGTCTGTCGGATTTAGGGCTCCGCAAAACCCAAGAAGTTCGAACACAGGGGTGTGAACGAAGATCTTTCCCACTCGCGCCTACCTAGCGTCTCGCTCTCGCCTTGGTGAAGAGATTCAAGCAAACAACAGATAAAACACACAAGAGTTTACCCAGGTTCGGGCCACCGTGTGGTGTAAAACCCTACTTCCTGCTTTGGTGGATTGGCCTCGAGAGGGCTGGAATACCAACTAGTATAGTGGTTCCTGAGCTCAGGAGATGAGCTCAGGAGGGCCAGGAGGCAAGTGTTCTTGCTCCTTGCGTGGTGGCAGAGTTTATGGGTCTGCTCTACTTGGCTAGGCTTGGTTCGACATGTCCCTCCACAGTGGGGGTCCTAGCTACTTATATAGGCGGTCAGGGTCCTCTTCCCCCGAAATGTTTAGGCGGGAAGGGATCCCACAACGGCCATTTTTGAGTGGGAACACAAGGACGTTCCTATCCTGTCAAAAGCGGTCTTCGCGTGCAAAAGGATCAGGCGGTGACGCGGTGGTGGGCTCGACGGTGACATCCTCCTTGTCGTCCTTGCGTTCTTCGGTCTTGTTGCACCAAAGGGGAAACCTTTGTCCCGCTCCTCGGGAACCTGCGGCTGCGCTGCCTCCTTTGCACCGAAATGGCAACTGCGCCGCTGGCACCTGCTGGCGCGGTGCGTCACTACTGACGTCTCTGCCTCCTCCTGAGGCAGACTTGTCCTTGGATTCTCCGCCCCTCCGGAGCACCTTGCCGAGGCCGCTCCTGAGGGAGTCTCGACGTTGGTTTGCTCGCGAGGCTTAGCTCCCTTGTGAGGGTCTTGGACAGCTGACCGATCATCTCGGCCGTACCAGGCTGTAGCAGGAGCGCGTCGCGGCCCGCAGACAGGCAAGTCTGGGTACCCTAGTTCCCAGGACGCCGACTGTAGCCCCCGGGCCCAAGGCGCGCACGGAGTTGGCTTCGGGGCGAAGCCTTATCTGAGGACGAAGCGCCGCGGGCCGCAAAAAGGCTGCGGGCCAGGCTAGCGCATGACGGTTGGATGGGACATGGGCGACTCCGCTTCCCACGCAGTCTTGGCAATCGTGCGACTTGACAACTCCTTGGCGCGGGCGGCAGGGCCATTATGGCCGCGCGTGAGTGGCCGCCAGTTGATCTTCTTGGTCTATAAACAGGCGGTGAGGCACCACGCCTCTCACTCGACCGTTGCAGATCAATCCCTGCTGCTCCCACTACTCCAAGGGCTTCCATGACACCGATATGCAGGTTCTCGGCCGCGGAGAACGGGAAGAGCCCGATGGTAGAGCCTGAGCGGCTCCCCCCGAAGAAGAGGCACCATAGTTCTCCGAGTGCGTCCCTGAGGCCGTCGGACGCCCGCACATGGTGCACGCGGGCGCCGCTAGGATTTCCGCTTCCCTTGTATGCTCCAGGGGCAGGCGGCCGAAGCGGGGACAGGGACAGGGGTGGCGCCATCTGCCGCCCGGAGAGACGGGTGTCACATTCCTAGTCAGTGCTTGCATTAGGACTAGCTAGAGTGTGCATCATGTTTACTTTCCACAGAAACTTGAAATGGGAATGACAGAAACCCCAGCACCCCTCTTCTAACAACTAGGGTTTGATAAAATCTTTTCCAATGTACCCAAAATGCCCTTCAAAAATGTTCATCATTTCTGCCTTGGTCTTAAACCTCTGCCAAAAATGGTGCACAATTTTCTAGGACACCCAAGGTCTCTGGATTAATTCATATGGTATTTGCATTTGGGCATTTAAATGCTATAAAATATTTTAAGTGCCCAAATAATCATAAACTAAAATGTTACATACTGTTCATATTATATAAAGTGGGCATGACTAGTTTTATCAGTTATAAAAATGTTCTAGCATTTTTATTAATTCAACAAAGTTGCAAAAGAAATGAAACAGAAAGAAAATAAAAAGAAAAGGAGGAAGCAGACCTACCTGAGCCCACTTACCTGCCTGGCCCAGACGGCCCAGCCCACCAGGGGCACGCCCGTCTTCTTCATCGTGCCAGCGCACGAAGCAGCTCGGTGGCGAGCGCCGCCGATGCGCCGGTCACCTCCTGCCTGCCTGGTTACTCCCCCGACGCCCTGGACGCTCCTAGGCGACGCCACGCACCCCCCCTGGCGCCTCTCTCACTCTCCCCCGTGTCTCCCCCCTCCTCTCTCCCCTCCGCCGAGGTCCACCGAGCGAGCTCGTCGCCGCCGATCGCTGCCACCGCGCCCTACGCCACCCCCTCGCCTCCCCGACGCACCATTAGCTCCGCCGCATCGTCCTGGAGCTCCCCAACCGATGCACACGATGCCAGAAGCCCTGCAACGCCATCCCCGCCGTCGTCTTCAACCTTCGGCACCGAAGATCGCCGCCGCCCGTACGTCGCCGTCCGACCTTCCCCGAGCTCGCTTCGACGCCCTCTGCGACCGTTGTGAGCTCACGCTTAGAACCCCCCTCTCCTCGGGCTCGATTACGCCTTGTAGCCACCGCCCCCTTGCTGACCGAAGCTCACCGCCGCCGGCCAACTCGCCGCCGTGGCCACAGGCGCTGTACCTCGCAGCCGAGCATGCCAATAGGACCAGTGACTCACCAGCAAGCTAACGCCACCCCTAACTCCACCTCCCGTGCACCACAACGCCGTCTTGGCCAACTCCGTGCGAGCGCCGCCGCAGACGAGCTCGTCGCCGTCAACTCCGGCGACCAATCGACCAACCAGTGGCACCGTTGGATGCGGTGCATCACCAGGAGGACATAGAACCCATCCGCGCGACAAATGGTCGCCGGAATAGAGTTTCCGGCGAGTCACCGCCGTGCGAAATGGTCGCTGCCGGCCAAACTCCGGCGGGCTGACGTGGCCTGTTAATTAGGAGCTAATGATGATTAGTTTAACCACCACAGTGACTGACAGTGGGCCCCACTACATAGTCAAACCCAGTCAACTCCAGTTTTGACCGGGATTAGCCCCAGAGACACTGACATGAAGGACCCACCATTCAGGTTTGACCTAGATCAGGTCCGTTGACCAGCTGACGTCAGCATGATGTCATACTGACGCGGTAAAGGATTTTCTGGGATTATTTGATTTAAAACAATTCAGGAAATTCTAGAAAATGCTTTAAACTTCAAAAAAATCATATAAATTCAAAAGTAGCTCAGATGGAAAAGATTTATATATGAAAATTGGTCAGAAAAATCCAATCTTTCCAATGGCACTGGTTTCATGCATGTTTGAGCAAGTTAACCTTGTTGTTCACTTTAAAACATGATAATGCACTTAAATAAATAATAGTTTGGGTTTCAATTTGAATCTTTGATTCAAATGGGCTCAAACCCTTCTATTTGTACATGCACTAGCCCAAAACACATGCATCTTGCCATATCATGAGCATGCATCATATTGTTGCATTTGTTTGCTTATTGATTGTATCGCCGATGTTCTCCGTGTTAGGTCCTGCTCCCGAGGATACCTCTACGTATCCAACTGAAGAGCAGTACCCGACAACTACTCTCTCAGGCAAGCAATCATTGATCATTCCTATACAAACCCATCTTCTCGCTCCTGCTCTCTTTTACTGCATTAAGGCAACAGCGTGTGAACTGCTACTTGCTGCGGTAGTTGAACCCTATTCCCTTGCATGACCTGTCATTGCCACAGTAAATAGTTGAAACCCACTAGCATGTGTAGGAGTTGATTGAGCCATGTGATGTGTGATCCACCATGCTATTTGTTTATGTTGCCTGCTATGCTTAGAGTTGTGTCAGGTCTGGTTCATCTGGGTGATGGATCAGAGTGAAATGATCATACCGGTAAAGAGAGGGAAGTGTGGAACATGTTTGGTATAGGTATCGATGAAAGGCCATGTAGGAGTACGTGGTGGGTTGTTTCATTGGAACCGACCATAGGACCTGAGATTTGTATGTGTGGTTCAAGTTACAGCTACTACCACACATTGGGCCCTGAAATATGACCCCGCTCAACTTATTGACTGCCCATGTTCTCTGTCCAGGAGTTGCAACTAGTTTCTTGTGTTAGTAGTTTACTGGTGGTCGTGCGCAGCGCTGACCCTCGGGGTGGGCTGTGATGCAACAGGTACGTGGCATGGTGTACCAGTCGCCCGTTTGGTGACTCGGGAACCCTGTACACATCGTTTGGGGCCGTGAGCGACACCCCGGCCGGATCTCCCCACGGATGGAACCCAAATAGGCGATAAACATAGACGAGAGACTTGAGTGGTTGGTTAGGTCGTGGTCTACACCCACGTCGGCTTTCGCTTGAAGTCTGCCGAGCACATGTTGTGTGCAGACGCTAAGTGATGAAAACATGTGTGAAGAAGTACACCCCTGCAGGGTTATCAATCTATTCGAATAGCCGTTGTTCGCGGTACGGACTACTTGGTTACTCTTACAGTTCATAGACAAGTTGATGGTTACTACTAAAAGCCTCAAGACAGGTGTGAGTTCCGTGGATGGCCCTTTCGTAGGATGACGGAAGAGGATCCTCGGTGGTGTATTGTTGTGGTGAGTAGAGGACTCGTGTACGTAGTATTATCTTGCAATCTGTTGGGAGTCGTAGTATAGGTTAGCCAAGAGTCAAAGCTGGCTTTCTGCTATGAACTCCACTACCCCTGTTGATAATATTGCATGTATGATAGGTTCTGTTGTAAGACTTGCTGAGTACCTTTGTACTCATGTTTGCTTAATAACTGTTGCAGAGGAGAACCCTGCCCCTTCTGATGGGTTCTACATAGATATTGACGTCGACGAGTAGCTTGCTACCCAGACGGAGATCCTGAGCTTGTGAAGGGCCTTGTAGATAGTCAGGCTACACCAAGCCTATTTTATTTTCTAAGTTGTCTGTACTCAGACATGTTAGCTTCCGCTAGTGCTTGTATGACTGTATGACTTGATTGTTGGGTCATGTGACCCCTACCTATATGGATATGTTATGTATGGCTCTTGGAGCCTCTTAAATAAAGTACTTTGACTCATAGAGTTCTGTTGTGATGCAATGTTGTATTTTCACCTATTGAGCATATTGTGTGTATGATTGAAATGCTTGGTATGTGTGGGATCCGACACCTAGTTGTTTTCCTTTGGTAGCCTATCTTACAGGGAAATGCCTCCTAGTGCTTCCAATGAGCCTTGGTAGCTTGCTACTGCTCGGAACACGTAGGCTGGCCGGCATGTGTCCTTCTTCGTTCCTGTGTCTGTCCCTTAGGGGAAATGTCACACGTTGTTCCTTAAAGTCCATGTAGCTTGCTACGACTTGGGTTCATACATTGATGACCAACACGTTCGTTGCTGGGTCATGGATGCCTGTCTCTGTAATCTAGTGCCACTTTTGGTTTATAACTAGCCAAGTCGGCCCGGGTTCTCTGTCATGTGGATGCTAGCGACACTGTCATATACGTGTGCCAAAATGCGCAAACGGTCCCGGGCCAGGTAAGGTGGCACCCGTGGGGATACCGTGCGTGAGGCCGCAAAGTGATATGACGTGTTACAAGCTAGATCGGTGTGACTTAGGATCGGGGTCCTGACAGCGTTGGCATCAGAGCCGGACTGCCTCTAGGTTTCTCAAGCCAAACTGGTCGATGTTGAGTCTAGAAAAATTATTAGTTATATGTAGGGGAATTGATTGTGGAAGGGAACGTAAGGCTCTTTTTACTTCTTTACCTTATGCCCTTCTGATCTGAGTCAGTCTATTCTTTCTACGGGGGTTTAGGACTAGGCCTCTTATCCTTACTAGGTTCACTTGTTACTAATTCGTAGACTCTTAGGATTGTTGGTTTCAAGCCTCAGTTCAATTTCTACCCTTTAGTATGATGATTAGTTGGACCCGGAACCTTGATATGATATAGTTGAGTGGCTATGCTATCATTTGTATGATGTCTCAATTTTTTTTTGAGCATTTACAGTTGTTATGCTGCCCGATTTCTTCCAGAAATACTAATGCCTTTGCATTACTTCGTGTTTCAGATGTTTGGCCGCACACCTCACCAAGTGGTTCGTTTGACTCGGTGCATTAATGTTCCCGGTCACACGGCCATGCTAGTCCGTGTGTTGACTGAGACCGGCTACCGCTGGTATCCTGAGTACACCGTGGAGGAACAGTACCGGGATTTTAACCAGAGTCAGTATTTCTGCACAGTCCGGATATACCCCTCATATCCCGAAACTAACGACCCCATCCATTGGTCTTATGAACTTGGGGTTACTATCGAGATGGTAGTGCAGGATGCCGCTTATTCGATGATGACCATCCTCCAGGCTAGGCATGCCCTGCTGCTGAACACCGAGTTCTGTTACCTGCCAGCGTCAGTTCCTGGAGAGGAAGGCTATTACACTGGTCTGTATATTGATACTGCTCATGAGGAGCCACTGCTCAGACTACTGTCAAGATGTTGGAGGATAGGGACCGTGAGGTCCGTGCCCTCCGAATGGAGCTGTATAACACTCGAGCCGCCCACTTGACTACTTTGACACGGCTTGCACCTGCTGTGCGCGCTGGATATCTGGATATGCGGGATTTGTACCCCGTGCGGACTCGTCTGCCTGATCGTATGGATTGGCATGACGTTGAGGGTATTACACCTCCACGTGGGCGCCAGTTACCACCAGCATCGGGACCGAGGCCACATCCATGTCCCTACGGTCCACAGCCTTCGAGTGCTCGAGAGTTTCAAGATCCATGTGTTCCACTTCCAGGCTACGGTGGTAATCTTTACGAAGATTACTACGGGAATGTCTGAGCTAGACCATGGCAGTAGTAGTATCGTAGTAGTTGTATTTCCATAGTCCTGCGTGTCTTGTGGAATATGACTTAGTTTGTATTGAGTTCTGGAGGTGTAGTTAAATAATGTATAGGAGCTTGGAATGCCTTTGATGATATGTATCGTCTTTCACCGCAGTTGTACTTTAGCCTTGGCTTGTACTAAACTATGTATGGTGTGTATGACCACTGGTGTATATATGACAGTTTCTATATTACCATGTCGTATGGATGAACATCTCTGCATTTCGTGTCATCCATTACATTCTGCACTCCTATGTCAAGTTTTTGCCATCCTTTTCTAAACCGTTGTTTTGTTTTCCTAGGATGGTCAACACACGCAGCACTCCTGGTGCTCAGGAGCAGGGTGAGGCTAGTGGGGCTAGAGATGAGAATCTGCCCCAGCCACCCTCCTTGGCTGAAGTTATGCTCGAGGCTGAACGGAACAAGAGAGAGACCAACCGTCTGCTGGAATGCATAGAGCAGAACACTGGGTTCCGCCAAAGGAATGACGTGGTGTCAATCAATGACTTTATCAAGATGTGCCCACCTAAGTTTCATCATTCCACTGAACATCTGGATGCGGATGACTGGCTTTGTAGTATCACCCACAAGCTACACTCTGCCCGTGTGGCCGAAGCTGACAAGGTTACCTACGCCGCCTACCATCTTGAGGGCCCTGCCAGTCTCTGGTGGGAAAACTTTGAGTCTATGCGTCCCGCTGGCCAAATCACTACTTGGGCTGAGTTCAGTGAGGCATTCCGTGAACATCACATTCCGGAAGGTCTCATGGATCGCAAGCGGGAGGAATTCTGCAATTTCACCCAGGGCCGGTTAACCGTGGATGGCTATAGTCGCGAGTTTGGCAACTTGGCACGCTATGCACCTGAGGAAGTATCCACCGATGCCAAGAAGCAGGCGAGGTTCCGCAAGGGAGGCCCTGAACTTCGCCGAGATCTACGTCTGCATGAGTGCACTTCCTTCCAGAAGTTGGTAAACAAAGCTATTAGTGTTGAGATTGGCCAGACTAATTTCGAAGCCACACGCAAGCATCCTCGTGACTTTGGTTCCTCATCCGGCTCTGGCTCTCACAAGCGCCGTGTGTGGGTTCGTAACACTGCTATGCCACCCAAGTACACACCAAGGCCATCCTATGAGGCGCCTCACCCAACTCAACAGTATGCACCTGCCAAGACTTATGGAGGACCACCTACCAACTTTGCTCCACGCACTGGCTCTGTGACATGCTTCCAGTGTGGAGAACCAGGGCACTACATGCGTGAGTGTCCTCAGAACCAGCCAGGAAAGCCCGTTGGCCGTGGTAAGCCAACCGGCAAGGTGAATTATGTCAAGCCAATCCCCACTGCACGTGGTCATGTCAACTATGTCTCTGCTGAGGAAGCTTATGAGGATCCTAACATCGTCCTTGGTACGCTTCTCGCTAACTGCCATCCGGCATCTGTTCTTTTCGATACTGGAGCATGTCATTCGTTCATATCTGAGAGCTATGCTCGAATGCACAACATGACTTTTTGCGACATGCCTACTTCCATGGTTATTCAAACTCCTGGTTCAAAGTGGCAAACCTCTAGGGTAAGCCATGGAAATGAAATTCTTGTCGATAGACCTGTTTTCCTTGCATCACTAATCGCTCTCAAGTCCTCGGACATAAACATCATCTTGGGTATGGACTAGATGACAGCTCATTACGCCAAGATTGATTGCTACACTAGGACCGTTCAACTTACACATCCATCCGGCAAAACAGTCAATGTCTTGACCCGAATGGCCGAGTGTCAGCTCCACTCTCTTAATGCCAGCTCTCTACCAGAACTCGAAGATATTCCGATAGTCTGTGACTTTCCGGATGTCTTTCCAGAAGAACTACCAGGTGTTCCACCTGACAGAGATGTTGAGTTCGTGATAGATCTTATTCCAGGAACTGTCCCAATCTCTAGGAGACCTTATAAGATGGCACCCCTAGAATTAGCTGAGCTTAAGAAACAACCCGATGAGTCTTTGAAAAAGGGTTTCATCCGTCCTAGTTCTTCCCCTTGGGCTTGTCCCGTCATCTTCGTCAAGAAGAAGGATGGAACAGAACGGATGGTTGTAGATTATCGACCTCTCAATCTGGTCACCATAAAGAACAAATATCCGCTCCTCAGGATCAACGACCTGTATGATCAGCTTGCTGGATCCTCAGTCTTCTCCAAAATGGATTTGAGGTTGGGCTACCATCAAATCAAAATCAAGAACGGGGACATTCCCAAGACAGTCTTTGTTACTCGTTATGCCCAATACGAGTACACCGTCATGTCCTTCGGGTTAACCAATGCCCCAGCCACTTTCTCCCGGCCAATGAATTCTATATTCATGGAGTACTTGGATAAATTCGTCGTGGTATACCTCGATGATATAGTCATTTACTCCAAGAACAAGGAAGATCATGCCGAGCATCTAAGGCTGGTATTGACGAAACTTTGAGAGCACCGCCTTTATGCCAAATTCTCCAAGTGTGAATTCTGGTTGCCATAAGTGACCTTTCTAGGCCATGTAATTTCTGGTAAGGGCATTGCCGTCAATCCCGAGCGAGTTCAAGCCGTCCTTGATTGGACTCCCCCTGAATCGGTCAAGCAAGTTAGGAGTTTCCTTTGCTTAGCAAGCTATTGCCGACGCTTCGTCGAGAATTTCTCCAAGGTTGCTAAACCTCTAACTGAACTCCTCAAGAAAGATAAAAAGTTTGAGTGGACCCCACAGTGCGAGTCCAGCTTTTAGGAACTGAAAAGACGCCTGACATCTGCACCCGTACTGGTACCACCAGACTTTTCCAAGGACTTTATTATCTACTGCGACGCCTCGCGACAAGGACTAGGTTGCATACTCATGCAAGATCATCAAGTGATTGCTTACGCATCTCGACAGTTGCGTCCACATGAGGATAACTATCCTACACATGATCTAGAGCTTGCAGCTGTAGTCCACGCACTCAAAACATGGCGACATTACCTTCTTGGTAATCGCTGTGAAATCTTCACTGATCACCAAAGTTTGAAATACATCTTCACCCAACCGGATTTGAATCTCAGGTAAAGATGTTGGGTTGAGTTGCTTACAGATTACGACTTAGGAATCACTTACACCCCTGGGAAGGCCAATGTCATGGCTGACCCACTAAGTCGTAAGTCTTATTGTAACAACTTGATGTTACAACAAGGGCAACCACTTCTGCATGAGGAATTCCGTAAGCTTAACCTTCACATTGTTCCTCGAGGATTCCTTTCCACCTTGGTGGCAAAACCTACCCTTATGGATCAAATCATACCTGCCCAGAAGCATGATAAGGGTATATCCCGACTCCAAGATAGCATTGCTAGCGGAGTCGCTAGAAGTTTCTCTACGGATGATCGAGGTGTTGTCTTCTTCGAGAACTGTTTAGTAGTTCCCAAGAACCAACATCTACGGCAACTGATCCTTAAGGAGGCTCATGAATCTCCTCTCACGATTCATCCCGGTAGTACCAAAATGTATCAGGACCTACGCCAGAGGTTCTGGTGGAATACGATGAAGAGAGAAATCGCTCAATTCATTGCTAACTGCGACATTTGTCGTCGAGTTAAAGCAGAGCATCAACGGCCTGCTGGCACTCTCCAACCTTTAGCTATTCCTGATTGGAAATGGGATAAGATCGGTATGGACTTCATTACCGGGTTTCCCAGGACCAGGAAAGGGAATAATGCTATTTTCATCGTTATCGATCGCCTCTCCAAAGTAGCCCACTTCCTGCCTGTTCGAGAGAGTATTACCGCTAGCCAGCTAGCAAACTTGTATATCTCTCGGATAGTATCACTACATGGTGTGCCGTTGGAGATTAACTCAGACCGTGGAAGTCTTTTCACTTCACGATTTTGGGAAAGTTTCCAGAATGCTATGGGGACTCATCTTTCTTTCAGCACCGCCTTTCATCCTCAGTCAAGTGGTCAAGTGGAACGAGTCAATCAAATTCTGGAAGATATGCTTCGAGCCTCTGTCATCTCTTTGGGTATGGATTGGGAGAAGTGTCTTCCATTTGCCGAATTCGCTTATAACAATAGTTATCAAGCCAGCTTGGGCAAGGCTCCCTTCGAAGTTCTATATGGACGAAGGTCAGAAACCGGGGAAAGACAATTCTTTGGTCCGGATATGATCCAGGAAGCCGAAGAGCAAGTTCGCATCGTTCGTGAGAAATTGAAAACAGCCCAGTCTCGCCAGAAGAGCCAATATGATAGTCATCATAAAACTGTGACTTTTGAAGTCTGCGATAAGGCTTACCTTTGGGTTACTCCTTTTAAGGGAACCCATCGCTTCGGTATCAAAGGCATATTGGGCCCTCGTTACATCGGTCCTTTTCGCATTCTTGCCAAACGAGGAGAAGTTGCCTACCAATTGGAACTTCCTCCGCACCTTTCTAGAGTTCATGATGTCTTCCACGTTTCTCAACTCAGGCGTTGCTTCTCGGATCCTATCCGCGGAGTGGACCACGAAACGCTTGATCTCCAGGACAATCTCAATTATCGAGAATACCCCGTCCGTATTCTTGGTCAAACTGAGCGTACCACTCGACGTCACAATATCAACTTTCTCAAGGTTCAATGGTCACATCATTCCGAGAGTGAAGCTACTTGGGAAAGGGAGGATCGTCTTCGACTTGAGTACCCCACCCTCTTTCCGGAGGAACCCGAATCTCGGGACGCGATTCTTTTCAGAGGGGGTGAGTTGTCACATTCCTAGTCAGTGCTTGCATTAGGACTAGTTAGAGTGTGCATCATGTTTACTTTCCACAGAAACTTGAAATGGGAATGACAGAAACCCCAGCACCCCTCTTCTAACAACTAGGGTTTGATAAAATCTTTTCCAATGTACCCAAAATGCCCTTCAAAAATGTTCATCATTTCTGCCTTGGTCTTAAACCTCTGCCAAAAATGGTGCACAATTTTCTAGGACACCCAAGGTCTCTGGATTAATTCATATGGTATTTGCATTTGGGCATTTAAATGCTATAAAATATTTTAAGTGCCCAAATAATCATAAACTAAAATGATCCATACTGTTCATATTATATACAGTGGGCATGACAAGTTTTATGAGTTATAAAAATGTTCTAGCATTTTTATTAATTCAACAAAGTTGCAAAAGAAATGAAACAGAAAGTAAATAAGAAGAAAAGGAGGAAGGAGACTTACCTGAGCCCACTTACCTGCCTAGCCCAGACGGCCCAGCCCACCAGGGGCACGCCCGTCTTCTTCACCGTGCCAGCACACGAAGCAGCTCGGTGGCGAGCGCCGCCGACGCGCCGGTCACCTGCTGCCTGCCTGGTCACTCCCCCGACGCCCGAGACGCCCCTAGGCGATGCCACGCACCCCCTAGAGCCCCTCTCACTCTCCCCCGTGTCTTCCCCCTCCTCTCTCCCCTCCGCCGAGGTCCACCGAGCGAGCTCGTCGCCGCCGATCGCTGCCACCGCGCCCTACGCCACCCCTCGCCTCCCCAACGCACCATTAGCTCCGCCGCATCGTCCTGGAGCTCCCCAACCGACGCACACGACGCCAGAAGCCCTGCAACGCCATCCCCGCCGTCGTCTTGAACCTTCGGCACCGGAGATCGCCGCCGCCCGTACGCCGTCGTCCGACCTTCCCCGAGCTCGCTTCGACGCCCTCTGCGACCGCTGTGAGCTCACGCTTCGAACCCCCCTCTCCCCGGGCTCGATTACGCCTTGTAGCCGCCGCCCCCTTGCTGACCGAAGCTCACCGCCGCCGGCCAACTCGCTGCCGTGGCCACAGGCGCCGTACCTCGCAGCCGAGCATGCCAATAGGACCAGTGACTCACTAGCAAGCTAACGCCACCCCTAACTCCTCCTCCCGTGCACCACAACGCCGTCCCGGCCAACTCCATGCGAGCGCCGCCGCGGCCGAGCTCGTCGCCGTCAACTCCGGCGACCAATGGACCAACCAGTGGCACCGTTGGATGCGGTGCATCACTAGGAGCACTTAGAATGCATCCACGCGACAAATGGTCGCCGGAACAGAGTTTCCGGCGAGTCACCGCCGTGCGAAATGGTCGCCGTCGGCCAAAATCCGGCGGGCTGACATGGCCTGTTAATTAGGAGCTAACGATGATTAGTTTAACCACCACAGTCACTGACAGTGGGCACCACCGCATAGTCAAACCCAGTCAACTCCAGTTTTGACTGGGATTAGCCCCAGAGACACTGACATGAAGGACCCACCAGTCAGGTTTGACCTGGATCAGGTCTGTTGACCTGCTGACGTCAGCATGATGTCATGCTGACGCAATAAAGGATTTCCTGGGATTATTTGATTTAAAACAATTCAAGAAATTCCAGAAAATGCTTTAAACTTCAAAAAATTCATATAAACTTAACAGTAGCTCAGATGGAAAAGATTTACATATGAAAATTGATCAGAAAAATCCAATCTTTCCAATGGCACTAGTTTCATGCATGTTTGAGCAAGTTAACCTTGCTATTCACTTTAAAACATGATAATGCACTTAAATAAATAATAGTTTGGATTTCAATTTGAATCTTTGATTCAAATGGGCTCAAACCCTTCTGTTTATAGATGCATTAGCCCAAAACACATGCATCTTGCCATATCATGAGCATGCATCATATTGTTGCATTTGTTTGCTTATTGATTGTATCGCCGATGTTCTTCGTGTTAGGTCCTGCTCCCGAGGATACCTCTGCGTATCGAACTGAAGAGCAGTACCCGACAACTACTCTGTCAGGCAAGCAATCATTGATCATTCTGATACAAACCCATATTCTCGCTCCTGCTCTCTTTTACTGCATTAAGGCAACAGCGTGTGAACTGCTACTTGCTGCGGTAGTTGAACCCTATTCCCTTGCATGACCTTTCATTGCCACAGTAAATAGTTGAAACCCACTAGCATGTGTAGGAGTTGATTGAGCCATGTGATGTGTGATCCACCATGCTATTTGTTTATGTTGCCTTCTATGCTTAGAGTTGTGTCAAGTCTGGTTCATATGGGTGATGGATCAGAGTGAAATGATCATACCGGTAAAGATAAGGAAGTGTGGAACATGTTTGGTAAAGGTATCGATGAAAGGCCATGTAGGAGTACGTGGTGGGTTGTTTCATTGGAACCGACCATAGGACCTGAGATCTGTATGTGTGGTTCAAGTTACAGCTACTACCACACATTGGGCCCTGAAATATGACCCCGCTCGACTTATTGACTGCCCATGTTCTCTGTCTAGGAGTTGCAACTAGTTTCTGGTGTTTGTAGTTTACTGGTGGTCGTGCGCAGCACTGACCCTCGGGGTGGGCTGTGATGCGACACGTACGTGGTACGGTGTACCAGTCGCCCGTTTGGTGACTCGGGAACCTTGTACACATCGTTTGGGGCCGTGAGCGACACCCCAGCCGGATCTCCCCACGGATGGAACCAAAATAGGCGATAAACCTGGACGAGAGACTTGAGTGGTTGGTTAGGTCGTGGTCTACACCCACGTCGGCTTTCGCTTGAAGTCTGCCGAGCACATGTTGTGTGCAGACGCTAAGTGGTGAAACCATGTGTGAAGAAGTACACCCCTGCAGGGTTATCAATCTATTCGAATAGCCGTTTTTCGCGGTACGGACTACTTGGTTACTCTTACAGTTCATAGACAAGTTGATGGTTACTAATAAAAACCATAAGACAAGTGTGAGTGCCGTGGATGGCCCGTCCGTAGGATGACGGAAGAGGATTCTCGGTGGTGTATTGTTGTGGTGAGTAGAGGACTCGTGTACGTAGTATTATCTTGCAATCTGTTGGGAGTCATAGTATAGGTTAGCCAAGAGTCAAAGCTGGCTATATGCTATGAACTCCACTACCCCTGTTGATAATGTTGCATGTATGATAGGTTCTGTTGTAAGACTTGCTGAATACCTTTGTACTCATGTTTGCTTAATAACTGTTGCAGAGGAGAACCCTAGCCCTTCTAATGGGTTCTACATAGACGTTGACGTCGACGATTAGCTTGCTACCCAGACGGAGATCCTAAGCTTGTGAAGGGCCTTGTAGATAGTTAGGCTACACCAAGCCTGTTTTATTTTCTAAGTTGTCTGTACTCAGACATGTTAGCTTCCGCTTGTGCTTGTATGACTGTATGACTTGAGTGTTGTGTCATGTGACCCCTACCTGTATGGATATGTTATGTATGGCTCTTGGAGCCTCTTAAATAAAGTACTTTGAGTCATAGAGTTCTATTGTGATACAATGTTGTATTTGCACATATTGAGCATATTGTGTGTATGATTGAAATGCTTGGTATGTGTGGGATCCGACACCTAGTTGTTTTCCTTTGGTAGCCTATCTTACAGGGAAATGCCTCCTAGTGCTTCTAATGAGCCTTGGTAGCTTGCTACTGCTCGGAACACGTAGGCTGGCCGGCATGTGTCCTTCTTCGTTCCTGTGTCTGTCCCTTAGGGGAAATGTCACGCGTTGTTCCTTAAAGTCCATGTAGCTTGCTATGACTTGGGTTCATACGTTTATGACCGACACGTTCGTTGCTGGGTCATGGATGCATGTCTCTGTAATCTAGTGCCACTTTTGGTTTATAACTAGCCATGTCAGCCCGGGTTCTCTGTCATGTGGATGCTAGCGACACTGTCATATACATGTGCCAAAATGCGCAAACGGTCCCTAGCCAGGTAAGGTGGCACCCGTGGGGATACCGTGCATGAGGCTGCAAAGTGATATGACGTGTTACAAGCTAGATTGGTGTGACTTAGGATCGGGGTCCTGACAACGGGCGACTCCTTGCACCCTGCTGCCATCCCATTCTGAGGATGATGCCCGCGAGTTCATCGTATGGGCGGGGGTCCCTTCGCATTCATGGATCCTTCTTCCTCCATTCCTGAAGGAGGTGCTCCCGGCTCGCGGTCGGGTGACGATGCAACTGAGGCATGAGGGGTGTCGCCTTCCTCCTTCGTATGCCAACGTGGAGGTGATCTCCTCTGGCCAGGTCTTCATGACCTGGGGTTGGGGTGTGGTGCGCCGCGCCTGTGCCCCCGCCAGGAGGCACATTCTTCATTTCGCGCTGGATAGGATGGGCATGGTGACCTTCAAGGTCTTCGAGGCGGACGGCCGCCAGCTGTCGTGTGGCGCGGGGGACGGGCTCGCCGGCGACCATTCCCCATGCCGTCAGGGCAGCGAGGCGCTCGCCATTGGTTGCGCCTCCGACTCCTCTGGTAGCAGTTACGCTACCCCTGAGACGGCCTCGAGCTCCGACGAGAGCTACGAGCCGCCAAGTCGCCGCTCCTATCGCCGGAGGGAAACGGTGTCCTCCCGGCACCGTCGTTGTTGAAGGAGTCCAAGCCGTACTCCTCAAGAGCGACCTTCTTAGCTTAGTTCCTGTGGGACAATATGGAAGGCCCCATGAGGGCGTGTAAATTCTTGTAATACTTTTGTTATTGCTTGGCGTTATAAACTTATGTCCTTCATGAGACCCTTTGTTAGAGCATGACTTTCCCTTCCTTCTGTCCCGTGGTAGTTTAGGGCCCTACGCCTGCGAAACGCACTCCCCAGACAAGCCTCAGCCTGCGCTGGTAGGCCAGGTCGCGATGCCGTGGTCAAGGCCAGGAGGTGAGTGATCCAGGGTCCGGTAGGAGCCCCCGAGGCGCGATGCTCAGGAAGTCCCTCCTGGCGTGCAGGCAACCGCCCACTGGTCCGTCGGTAAGGGTTTTCATGCCCCAGCGGATTCGTGATTATAGTGGATGGAGGTGTAGGTACGCGAGTAGATGCGGCGTTGAAAACTTATCTTAGCGATCCCCTATGGTCCGGTGGCTGTGGCACTTGATTTTCTATTACCCTTCCTTCGGGGCGAGGTTCTGTGTCTGGGCTGTCTTCATGAGGAGGTGACGATGGTCGCTCCGAGGCCCTGGGGGCAAAGGTCACGGAGCTGGTGGAGGCGTTCCTCCAGGCCGCTACTATCACAGCCGAAAAGGAGGAGACCGGTGATGACGTGCTTGGTGATGCTTGTTCTGTTCCTGTCTAGAGAGAGAAGTGCGAGTGCCTCAGAGAGGCGTGAGAACTTTGTTTGAATTTGAAAAACTTGGTATTATTGTAATAGCTAGATGATTTCCATGCTTGCTTACTTTCATGTTTGCTTAGGTGCTCTGCGTAGGCAGGGCCCAACCCCGCGCATACCTCGATCGCCATTGAGCCCTCCAGGTGACCGGGGTTATCGTAATAACTACCTCAAGGGATGAGGGGCTAAGTGGCTAGTGAGGCCCCTGGGTCGCGATGCCCAGGGATCCCCCTTGATGTTCAAGCGATCCCGTTTTCGTTCTGCGTCGGCAGGGCCCAAGCCCGCGCATACCTCGATCGCCATTGAGCCCTCCGGATGACCGGGGTTATCGTCATAACTAGACTCAAGGGATGAGGGGCTATGTGGCTAGTTAGGCCCCTGGGTCGCGATGCCCAGGGGTCCCCTTTGACGTACGAACGGCTCTCATGAAGGAGAACGAGCACCATACCTTGCTCACGAGCCTTCGCCTGGGATGGGGGCGCGAGAAGGCCAGGTGTCTGGGCACCTGGTAGGATGCCGTCTGCCAGGCGTGACCTGAGCATAGCCCCCGTGCCTAGCCCCCTCACGACACCCATCCAAGGAGAAGTTGTGAGCATCGTGAGCTGAAAAGCTCCCTGAGGTTGGTGCGACCACTGGGGGCTGCCCTCAGTTGTTTATAACTAGCGCGGAGCATAGAGCTACCACACTTGCGCGGAGTGTGGGCATAACTGCGCCTCGGTCCAACACGGAGCTTGGTGCTTCCACTGGTTCGTGGGCATAACCGCTCCTCGGTTGGATCTGCCAGCACGGAGTTTGGTACTTCCACTGGACCGTGGGAGGGAGCCTCCCACTGGGAGAGACTCCGGGGCGTGTACAGCCCCGTCCTGACACGTGGCTTCCACGGTAGGACAGCCAAGGTGTATATGGGCCCTCCTCAGGATGACCTAAATGACTCTGAGGAAGTTCACGTGAGCTTACGCATCACTCATGAGACCCTACCCTGAGGCGGGTTGCACCTGAGTCTTCTTCTGCAAAATGTGGAAAGAGAGGTGTTGTGTCGACCTGCGCCGAGTGCATCTCTAGAGGGTATCGCATGAGAAGGTCGCAGCACCAGCGACCCCAGTAGGTGACGTCACGGGAATGGCTCGCGAGACAGAGCTCAACCACTGGATTTGTCGGCGCTGCAGGGACGGACCTGAGCACAGACGTCGTGCCCAGTCTTCTCATGCAATAATTTAAAAGAAAACCAACCGGTGTGCAGTTCCTGCGTAAGCGAGGCACCTGCCACGGGCCCCTACTTACCCATCCACGATTAGCCCATGCGAGAACAAGGCACCAAGGACCCAGGAGGTGACGTCATGGGAATGGCTGGAGAGACAGAGCTCAGCCCTTGGGTTTATTGACGCTGTAGGGACGGACCCGAGCACAGATGCCGTGCCCGTCCTTAATCATGGGGCGGTCGCGAGTGGGCTCACAAGGGCTCATGACCTTAGTGGCGGTGAGGACGCCAAGCATGTAGATAACGCGAAAGAAACAACTAGCCTTGATCATGCAAAAAGGGAGACAACTGCGGGGGAACAGCCCCCAGCAGTCCGAGCATGATGCAGCCCGGGGGGCGCCCTCGATCGGATACCTGAAGCGTCACCTGATACTTGTCGAAGAAGAGTTAGGGTAGCTGAATACACGAGCCATGCGGGTCGCTCCTAAGGATCGTCGGGCTCCTGA
Source organism: Secale cereale (assembly GCA_902687465.1). Taxonomy (NCBI): domain Eukaryota; kingdom Viridiplantae; phylum Streptophyta; class Magnoliopsida; order Poales; family Poaceae; genus Secale; species Secale cereale. The sequence continues at coordinate 716,968,780 of LR738711.1, read as the reverse complement.
GGTCCAGGGGCTCTGAAGGCTCTTAGTGGTCGCGCGGGTCAGGCTCTTGCTCCGTCCGGACCGCCTGCCACTGAGCCTCCCGAGCCCCCAAGGCCTGTTGCGCGAGATGCTGGAACGTCGCAGCTACGTTGCGGAAGCCGAAGAGTGTGCGGACGTAGCTGCAGGGGAGGGCCAGAAGGGCTCCTGAGAGGCGGCTCGGTTGAGACCCGCGATGTCAACGCAGACGCGGAAACGGTCGCTCGGGCAACGAACAGGTGAGCTTGGGGTTGTGCAGTTACGCCCACCGCGGACGAGTCTTGCGTACTGAAGTTCCTCGGTAACTTGGTTGATGAAGTCCTGAGCCCCCAGCACTGAGCGGTTCACGCTGGGCTCACAACAACACGCGTCAAGACACGCTTGCAGGTGATGCCCGAACACCTCCCTTGAGATGCTGGTGAGTCCGGAGACACTCCAGAGGAGAGCCCCCGAGCCCGTCACGAGAGGGGCGTTGGGCGCGCCTCCCAATGCGAGGGTGGAGGGCGCCTCGTCAGCAGGCGCGAGTCCTAAGGCCGGGCCGTCAGGAGCCCCTGCGTCCTGAGGTCCGTTGACGGGCAGGTTCTTCTTCTTCTTGGGGGCGGTCTGCAGGGCGAGGGCAGCTCCATCCTCGTCGGAGCATTCTACCGTCGCAGTCTGGTAGGCACGCTCCAAGGAACGCATCGCTTCCTTCTCGTCGGAGCCGGTCGTAATGACTCTGCCGCTCCCAGGCATCTTGAGGACGTTGTAGCCGTGATGGGTCGCCGCCATGAACTTGGCGAGGGCAGGATACCCAAGGATGGCATTGTACGGGAGGTGGATGTTGGCGACGTCGAAGTTGATGGGCTCGGTGTGGTAATTATCGCGGTCACCAAAGGTGACGGGAAGGCGGACCTGCCCCATCGGGAGTGTGGAGCCATCCATGACTCCGTAGAATGGCTTGGTCGGGTGGAGTTGATCGTAGGGGACCTGGAGCGTCTCGAAGGTCTGGACGGAGAGGACGTTGAGTCCCGCTCTGCCGTTGATGAGGGTCTTGGTCACGAGGACGTTGCTGATGGTCGGGGTGCAAAGCATCGGGAGAGCGCCTAGGGCCGCGGTGCACTTGAGCTAGTCCTTGGGGTCGAAGGTGATGACTTGCTTGGTCCACCTGAGGTTGCGCCGCGGCGTCAGGCCTGGGAAGCACCGCGTTCACCTCATGGGAGAACTGCTTGAAGATGCGATGGGAAGCTGGAGCATGGGCTCCTCCCAAGATGCATGCAACTGCACGTGGCTCCTAGAAGCCCCCTGCTCCGTCTCCCAGGTGGTCGTCGGCATTCCTTCTTGGTGGTGGTGGCAGCGGAGGCAGGCCTCCATTGCCCTGACGGCGACCCTCACGAGGCAGGTCCCGCCAGGGAACGTCACGAGGCTGCTCCTGCCAGTGGTCTTCACGGGGCTGTTCGCGCCACCCTTGGCATGAGTTCCTGCCGTCCCAACGTCTTAAACCTCGGCCTCCTCCACGGCCGTAGCTGCGGTTGTCGTGCTCAGGGCGCTGCCCGACACGACCACCGCGCATCGCCTTGAGCTCCTGACAGTCGTTAGTGTTGTGGTTGTGGACGTTGTGGAAGACGCAGTACGGTCGGTTGTCTCTGGGGAGGTCATCGTAGCCACAACCATGCTTTACTTCTAGCTTCGCAGCCAGCACGGCGGGTCCCCCCTTGCGCTTTGCTTCTTTGGCCTTGGCCTTCTTGTCATCCGCCTCCACCTCAGGAAGCTCCTGGAGGGAGAGGCGTCCTTCCTCAGCCCTGGCGCACTTTGCCGCGAGCTTGAATATCTCGAGCGCTGTGCACAGGTCCTCATAGATGGCAAGCTCCTCCCTCGTCCTGACGTCACGGATGCCGTCGGAGAACGCCAAGATGATGGCCTCGTCCGAGACCCTAGGGATCCGGAGGCGCATGGTGTTGAAGCGTTGGATGTACTTTTGCAGGGTCTCTCCCGGCTGATGCCTCACGCGGCGCAGGTCAGGAGCTGCCGAGGCTCGGTCGCGGGTGCCTTGGAAATTGGCAACGAAGCGCTCACGAAGCTCTTCCCAGGAGGAGATAGATCCCACCGGGAGGTTCAGGAGCCAGCAGCGTGCGCCATCTTTGAGAGCCATGGTGAACCAGTTCGCCATGACCTGCTCGGTGTCGTTGGACGCCTCCATACTCAGCTCATTGAGTTGGAGGAACTCCATGGGGTCGGTGGTGCCGTCGTAGCGCGGAGGCAGGTCCGGTTTGAACTTGCCGGGCCAGACGAGGCGCCGTAGCTCAGGAGCTAGGGCGCGACATCCAGCCAGGCTCATGATCGTAGGCGCCCCCTACGCCTGCGGTGCTGGCACCACCAGCTCCTGTGGCGCGCGGTCTTGGCGCTCCGGGCCAGGGGGGCCCGCGAGCCCTGCCTGGGGATGCGGAATCACCTGGCAGCTCTCCTCGTCGCGCGCATGGGCTCTGCGGGGCAGCTCATGCCGCGGAGCCTCGCGCCAGACCTCCTGGCTGGCACCGTAGAGTGGAGGTCGAGCCGGGACTCCGTGGCCTTCATTACCCGTTGAGGGCGTCGGGGGACGGGAGGAGTGCGTTGGTGCAGGTGCTTCTCCAGCGGCGTTGACGAGCTCGGTGATGCGATGGATCCACTCGTCGTAGAGGTCATCTGCCGGGCGGTAGCGCAAGAGCTCCCGCGCCATCAGCATTGCAGGCTGCTGGTAGACCGGCCCGCGACGGCCTAGCGAGGATGACGCCGCGGCCGGTGAGGGTGAAGGCATCGTCATGCAGCCATCGCGCCGCACGGACGGTGGCAGTGACGAGTTCTGCTGCTCGTGGACGGCCGGGTCGGTGGCGGCGTTGGCGACCGGCGAGTTGGGGTGGAGCGGTGCACCGTTTCCCGCGGGCGCCGTCTGAGCGACGTTTGCGGCACGGCGAGCAGCACGAGCTCGGCGTGTGTCCACCATGGCTGTGGAGCGGAGTTGATGGCGAGAGCAGGACGAAGTCGTCGGAGAAGCGAGATCTTGACACGCCCCCTACCTGGCCTGCCAAATGTCGGATTTAGGGCTCCGCAAAACCCAACAAGTTCGAACACAGGGGCGTGAACGAAGATCTCTCCCACTCGCGCCTACCTAGCGTCTCGCTCTCGCCTTTGGTGAAGAGATTCAAGCAAACAACAAATAAAACACGCAAGAGTTTGCCCAGGTTCGGGCCACCGTGTGGTGTAAAACCCTACTTCCTGCTTTGGTGGATTGGCCTCGGGAGGGCTGGAATACCAACTAGTATAGTGGTTCCTGAGCTCAGGAGGTGAGCTCAGGAGGGTCAGGAGGCAAGTGTTCTTGCTCCTTGCGTGGTGGCAGAGTTTATGGGTCTGCTCTACTTGGCTGGGCTTGGTTCGACCTGTCCCTCCACAGTGGGGGTCCTAGCTACTTATATAGGCGGCCAGGGTCCTCTTCCCCCAAAATGTTTAGGCGGGAAGGGATCCCACAACGGCCATTTTTGAGCGGGAACACAAGGACGTTCCTATCCTGACAAAAGCGGTCTTCGCCTGCAAAAGGATCAGGCGGTGACGCGGTGGTGGGCTCGACGGTGACATCCTCCTTGTTGTCCTTCTGGTTTTCAGTCTTGTTGAAACAAAGGGGAAACCTTTGTCCCGCTCCTCGGGAACCTGCAGCTGAACTGTCTCCTTTGCACCGAAATGGCAACTGCGCCACTGGCGGGCGCTGGCACCCGCTGGCGTGGTACATCACTGCTGACGTCTCTGCCTCCTCCTGCGGCAGACTTGGCCTTGGATTCTCTGCCCCTCCGGAGCACCTTGCCAAGGCCGCTCCTGAGGGAGTCTCGATGTTGTTCTCCTCGCGAGGCTTAGGACCCTTGTGAGGGTCTTGGATAGCTGACCGATCATCTGGGCCGTACCAGGCCGTAGCAGGAGCGCGTCGCGGCCCGTAGACAGGAAAGTCTGGGTACCCTGCTTCCCAGGACGCCGACAGAGTCGGTCTACTTGTCACGGATGTGATGCCTATATTCATGATCATTGCCCTAGATATTTTCATAACTTTGCACTTTTCTATCAATTGCTCGACTATAATTTGTTCACCCAGCGTATGCATTCTTCGAGAGAGAATCCTCTAGACAAAACTATGGCCCCTGGGTCTATTTTCCATCTTATATTTTCCGATCTATAAACCAAAAACCCAAAAATATCTTGCTACAATTATTTTGTGTTTACTTTGTTTAGATTTTTCCTCTATTTTTAAATCTATCTCTATCAGATATCACTCTTGTTTGTGACCGTGAAGAGATTGACAACACCTTTTACGTGTTGTGTGCAAGTGTTTGTTTGTTTGTGCAGGTGCATAGATTGGAGACTTTCTTGTGCCTCCTACTTGATTGATACCTTGGTTATCAACTGAGGGAAATACTTATCTCTACTTTGCCGCATCACCCTTTTCTCTTCAAGGGAAAAAACAACGCAAGCTCAAGAAGTAGCAAGGGAGCCTCCCCTACAAACTCCCTAACCTACGTTGGCGCCCTTGAAGCATTGTTGCCGGAACGAGGAGCGTGCACGGGATCAAAAACTCCGGAGGAGTTTGCCCCCACGACGCAACAACCTGCCACGGGTCACGAAGCGCACCAAGCTAAGTTATCCTAATCGCGCCGGGAAAGAGCCCTTCAATTAGCAATGGTATAAATGCTAGAATATGAACGGGAAACACTGATATAAAGGCGAAAGCATCACAGTTCATTAAACGCCCCTGTGGCCTCCCAAGGACCGCTGCTCCTGAGGCCTGGCTCCGGCGCCGTCCATGTTCAGTCTGAGTCTCCCTCCTGCTTGACGGGGGCGCGACGGCATGGAAGCTCGATGTCCTCCTGACCGAGGGCACGACCGCATGGCAGCTCTCCGTCCTCCTTGGTCTGGGCGCGACGACGTGGTGACTCGCCGTCGCTCGAGCTCTCTCCGGAAGAAGAGCCACTGCCGTCGAAGGCATCTTGGCCATCGCCAAGGGCATGTTCACCGCGGAGGGTTCCGCCGCCACGACGGTCGTCGTCGTCGGAGTGGTGGTCGCTTTCTCTACTGCCGCGCTCTAGGAAGCAGCCCAGGAGCCTGCCGTCTTCCCCCGAAGACCTTGATGAAGAGTGTCGCCACTCCATCATCCTTGAAGTGGGCGGTACACCTCCCCTGCAAGCCGCGAGCGCGGGAAAATGTCAGCCACCCGCGGTTTGGGAACACATTCCCTGCGGGGTAACCACGACCTCCACCCACGAGGCCTTGCTACAGTAGCCGTTGTCCTATAGCCATAGGCCACCGGGTCCTCCAACTAGCGCCCCTTCGCATTCGGGTGATGATGGCTCTACAACATGCACCAGTTTTTTGCCAGCCTGGGCAGTTGCCGAGGTGACGTGGGGAAGTGGAGGCGTCCATGTCCCGTCAAGTGCCATGCGTCAATCATGTCCTGCGTGCGATTGGGGCATGCGACACTTCAGCCCAATCTCCTTGGCTTCACTTCGAAGCTAGAACAAGCGCACCTTGGGACCATGGGCTACTGTCAGTGTTGTGGCATCAGGGGTACCCAGATCAGCCTATCTGCGGGGCGTGGCTCCCTCGACGGCCTGGTACGGCCCAGCTGCAGGACCCCCCAAGTCAAGACCCTCGCGAAGGCCCCAATTTCGTGAGGTGGACCACGCTAAGACCTCCCGAGGGGCAGCCCTCCGATCTTGCCTCCCGAGGAGCGGAGATTTCCATGCAGGTACCCAGCCTCACGAGGCGCCCATGACGTAAACCATGACGACCAAGGCCAGGCGGGCGCAGAGGACAATTTCCTCTTTGGTGCTAAGGAGGAAAGGACGTACACAGGTTCCGAAGGAATCCCCCAAAGGTTTCCATTCCTGTGCAACAAAGCCAAGACCAAGAGCTTGGCAGCACGGATGTCATCGCCAAGCACACCGTTGCATCATGGCCAGAAGCTTTGCAGGCAAAGACCACCTTTCATCAGGATAAGATGTACCTCTTGTCCCCCTTTGAAATAAGTCATTGTGGGATCCCTTCCCGCCAAGACGACGAGGGAAGAGGACCAAGGCCACTATAAATATAGACTAGCCATCACCGTAGAAGGGATTGATCCAACTCCCCAATAGAGCCCTTGCCAGGCTGCTCATCCACAGTACTATTTCTTCCTCAACTTCCTCATGAGGCCAATCCACCAAAGGCAGGAGTAGAGTTTTACACCGCAAGGTGGCCCGAACCTGGGTAAATCTCTGTGCTCTTCCTTCCCCTTTGATCAACCTTCACGGTGAGGTTGAGCCTTGGGTGTTGAGGGAGTCCTAGATTAAGGGGTCCTCGGGTGGCCGGATTACTCGGTATGGGTCGGACTGGTGGTCCGTAAAGATTATCGCTGAAGATTATCCCCCGTATCCGCATAGGACTCCTACGTGTGTAGATTGGCAAGTTTAAAGTTGGGGTGTAATGTTTCCTTCCTCTGCAAGATGATCATGTAATCCTAGGTCCCTCCGATACATATATAAACCGAAGGGTTTAGTCTGTAGGGACAGAATCACAATATCATAGGCTAGACTTCTAGGGTTTAGCTATTACGATCTCGAGGTAGATCAACTCTTGTAACCCCATATTCATCAAGATCAATCAAGCAGGAAGTAGGGTATTACCTCGATAGAGAGAGCTTGAACCTGGGTAAAACATCGTGTCCCCAGTCCTTTGTTACCATCGATCCTTAAGCACACAGTTCGGGTCCCCCTATCCGAGATCCGCCGCGTTTGACACCAACATTGGTACTTTCATTGAGAGTTTCACTGTGTCGTCGACAGAAGGATTGATGGCTCGCTTCATATTCAACGACAGCGCCACCTCCGGCGATAGTTTCCTCCCCAGATAGCTTTTCGCGTACGGCGGCTTTGTGCTACGCGCCAACTCGGATGTCCACCTTGAGCAAGTTGACGGCTAAGCCCCTGGTCATCAGATCAGGTTCGGAAGCTTGAATTATGTTGCGAACATCCGAGGAGACTTGATCTTCGAGGGATTCACGCCCATGGCTATTGCTCCCTGCCTACATGATGAAGACGTCTCAGACCTATCATCAGATCCCATCCAGGGGTCAACACATGTGACGACTCTGGCCCTAGATCCGGAGCAGACACCTTTGTCCAAAGATGGGAGGGTAAACCCCGCCATGGAACGTCTAACCGCAAACCTAGCGGCGGTTGTGCCGCTCATAGACCCAGAATTGAGCGGGATCCTCCCCGCCACTGGAAAATCGAATATGTCCCAAATTACGAGCTCCAGAGTTATGGGATCCGCACTCTCCAGGCTCAATCGAGCGGTCATCGCCGAGCCTGGTCCCGCAAACCCCCAAACTCCTATCCAGCTCTTGCTCTTAAATGAGGTGCTAGACTTTCTCCAATCTCTCACCATAACGGAGGATTCTGAGGCAAACTATGCCCAGTCAAAACTGGGGGCTGAGGTCAGGGAATTTTGCTTTCCACCCACCACCCACTTGGTAGCCACGGTCGAAGACTTAACCGACATACTAGACTATGCTTCCGAAGACTTCGATGGGATGGACCACGACGTCGAAGCCGATCTAGGTGAAAACTCGACTGTGACCAGGCGATGGACGACCATGTCTACCTATGACGTGTACATGGTGGACACACCCAATGAGAAAGAAGACGACGGTGATATAGATCCAGAGCAGGATAAGCCCGTCGATGAACATCCTAAATGTCGGCACGAGAAGCGTCGCTCATGATCGCGTCGAGGAAAGGAAAGTAACACCGACACTTGAGGCAATGAAGATCCGGAGGTAGCCAAAGACCCCGTAGAGCCAGCGGTGGAGGAGGACGAGCGGGATGATGGACAATACAGTCCCGAGCAACTCACCGATCGCAATGATTACGAAGACAGTAACTATTTACCTGTCTCCAAAGAGGACGTCAGCCTGGGAGACGAAGAATTCATAGTCCCAGAGGAACCCCTCAAACAAAAACGCTTTCAGCAACAGCTTATTGCCATAGCAAGGAGCTTGAAAAAACAGCAGTAGCGGCTTAAGGCCGACCAGGATACGCTCAATGATAGATGGAATGAAGTGCTAGACGCTAAAGAAATATACGGCCGTGAGCGCCAAACAAAGAGCTATCCCAAGCACAAATTGCTTCCCCAATTCGACGATGAGGCCCTTGCGCCAATTCCGTCAAGGCATGATCAGGCCGATCAACCGGACCGATCACCTCGTGGACAGGACAAAGCGGCTAGCAATGTCGTAAAATAGCCCGCACCTCCCCACCGTAAAGGAAAGGATACGACGGCTCAGGGCCATAAGTACGATCGACGTCAGGACCTGAATAAAAAAGCCGGTCAGGCCAGATCGATCTACGGATCAAGAGAGCGTGCTCCCATGCGGGACGGAGGCTATCAAGCCAATCACGCCAGATGCAATCAAGTTCGGGATCAACAACGAACACAGATGCTGTCCGAACTACGTCATGATGTTGCAGGATATAGGGGCGCTGCGCACCCCCTGTGCTTTACTGATGAGGTGATGGATCACCAATTTCGGGAAGGGTTTAAACCCGTAATCGTTGAGGCATATGATGGAATGGCGGATCCCGATGTATGGATTGAAGATTTTATCCTTCACATCGACATGGCTCGTGGAGATGACCTTCATGCCATTAAATACTTACCTCTCAAGCTGAAAGGGCCAGCTCAGTACTGGTTGAACAGCCTCCCAGAGAACTCCACTAGAAGCTGGGAAGATTTAGAGGATGCTTTTCGGGCTAACTTTCACGGGACTTGTGTCCGACCATCGAATGTTGATGATTTAAGTCACATAATCCAGCAACCCGGGGAGTCAGCCCGCAAGCTTTGGAATCGGTTCTTAACCAAAAAGGACCAAATTGTTGATTGTCCGGACGTAGAAGCCTTAGCAGCATTCAAACACATCGTCCGAGACGAATGGCTTGCAAGACACCTCGGCCAGGAGAAGGCGAAGACAATGGCAGCCCTTACTACACTTATCACCCGCTTTTGCGCAGGTGAAGACAGCTGGCTAGCCCGTACAAGCAAAAGTACCAGCGACCCTGGCACTTCCGAAGTCAGGAACGGCAATGGCAAGCCACGATGCAATAAGAACAAGCGTCGGAACAATGCCTGATAAACAGATGACACGACAATAAACGCCGGATTTAGCGGCTCCAAGCCCGGTCAGCGGAAGAAGCCGTTCAGAGTCAACAGAGACAGTCCGTCCAGTTTGGACAAGATATTAGAGAGACCTTGCCAAATTCATGGCACCCCTGACAAACCTGCAAACCACACCAACAGAAATTTTTGGGTCTTCAAGCAGGCCGGCAAGTTAAATGCCGAACACAAGGGGAAAGGACCTCAAAGCAAGGACGAAGACGAGCCTCGCCAACTGAACACTGGGGGCAGAAGAAATTTCCCCTTGTGGTGAAAACGTAGAATATGATCTATGCCACCCATATCCCCAAGAGGGAACACAAGCGCGCACTTAGGGATGTTTATGCTGTAGAGCTCGTCGCCCCCAAGTTCAACCCATGGTCGGCTTGCCCGATCACCATTGATCGCAGGGATCACCCAACCAGTATCTGTCATGGATGTTCGGCAACCCTAGTACTCGATCCTATACTTGATGGATATCATCTTACTCGAGTCCTTATGGACGGCGGCAGTAGTCTCAACCTAATATATCAAGACGCTGTCCGCAAGATGGGGATAGACCTGTCAAGAATTAAGCCTAGCATCCCTACCTTTAAGGGAGTGATACCCGGCGTAGAGGCTCACTACACGGGCTCATTAAACTAGAGGTAGTATTCGGCTCTCTAGACAATTTTCGAAGCGAGGAGTTAATCTTTGGCATTGCTCCTTTCCGAAGTGGCTATCACGCACTACTCAGAAGAACGACCTTCGCTTGCTTTATTGTGGTCCCGCACTATGCTTACTTGAAACTTAAAATGCCTAGACCATGTTGCATCATCACGGTCAATGGAAACATGGAGCATTTCCTCCGTACAGAGGAGGACACTGCGGCCCTAGCAGCCGAAGTTCAAGGTGGCCTATTCAAGCCGAATAGTTCATCGGTCGTCAAGTAGAGACACTGCTAAATGTGTCTGGCATGCACTACAATGCGGCAGCTCAGAAGAGCCTGAGGTCGATTAGAAGTTAAGCCTCCTCCTACTACCTTACAAGGTGGCAGCATATGTACCTCGCGTACATAACTACGCCCTTAAAATACCTTGGGTAGCACCGGGGGCACACTGCATAAAAAAGTCCATAGTTCGGCTTGACTCTATTCGGACTCTAAAGTATATTTTCTTTAAAGGTTCGTTAAAAGAACCCGCCTTATCTACGGCTGTGCGGGGCACCCTTTTCCAGTGTGCCCCTTCCTTTTTTGCACACGACCATCAAACATCCCCCCTTCAAGGACGTGTTACAAAGGAGAAACGGTGCAGACGTGCTGCAGGACTCACATCGAAATTTCTTTTTCGTTAGATTTAGGCTCTGTGTAAACCCTTTCCCTTTTTCATTTATTTTCTTCTTTTTTGGCATGTAAAATGTCTAAGATGTTATTGGCATTATCTGTAACCACACGGTTCTCCGTATAAAATGGGATATAAAAGAAGCAGTTTGGTTCCAATTTGTTCAGAGTTTATTTTATTACCACCTGCATTCTCTCCCTACCTTAGATTGCCACATGTGCTTCAAATCTGGATCCAATACCAAGGGATGTATTCGTCCTGGCACACTTCAAAGTCCGACCACCTATAAGGAACTGTTCTGCGTCCCGGATATTGCATTATATACATCGGCTCCGAATCATGTCTTGGGTCTATAGTTGCGTTGTCCGGCTCCTATGCTTGCCACCTTACGTTCCGCATTGTTTGGCTAAGATAGTAAAGGGAGAACTAATGCGATTGAATTTATGGTTCATTCGGTCAAGTACCTCGGTAGAGAATGCCGAAAACCGACTGTCATAATAAGCGAGAGTTGGTCTGCAATTCGGCGACTTAGCGTTATACTATGATCGTTAGCGATCTACTCCGTGTTATAAGAGGGAAACGGTGCAGACGTGCAGCAGGACTCACATTGAAATTTCTTTTTCGTTAGATTTAGGCTCTGTGTAAACCCTTTCCCTTTTTCATTTATTTTATTCTTTTTTGGCATGTAAAATGTCTAAGATGTTATTGGCATTATCTGTAACCACACGGTTCTCTGTATAAAATGGGATATAAAAGAAGCAGTTTGGTTCCAATTTGTTCAGAGTTTATTTTATTACCACCTGCATTCTCTCCCTACCTCAGATGCCACATGTTCTTCAAATCTGGATCCAATACCAAGGGATGTATTCGTCCTGGCACACTTCAAAGTCCGACCACCTATAAGGAACTGTTCTACGTCCCGGATATTGCATTATATGCATCAGCTCCGAATCATGTCTTGGGTCTATAGTTGGGTTGTCCGGCTCCTATGCTTGCCACCTTACGTTCCACATTGTTCGGCTAAGGTAGTAAAGGGAGAACTAATGCGATTTAATTTATGGTTCATTCGGTCAAGTACCTCGGTAGAGAATGCCGAAAACTGACTGTCATAATAAGCGAGAGTTGGTCGGCAATTCGGTGACTTACCGTTATACTATGATCGTTAGCGATCTACTCCGTGTTATACGAGCGTTATACATCTCACACAGTTCTTTGTGTGGAAACGTTTGTGCAAGGTGGCCTAACGCAAACAATTCGCTGCCGGAAGTCGTGTGTGATTGTTAGTTGATCGAAAACACCTACTTTCTAGAAACTGTGCGGGTTGTTTGAGTTCATCGCCCACGGTGCTGTCTGAGTAACCGTTTGCAATAGAAAACCCCAATAAGCAGGGTAATTAGCCTATTATTGATAACCCATGTACTAATTAAATTGATATTTCTTATAAAACACGCTAGATATTTCATATCCGTATAAAAGCAACCAGGATTTCATAATCGAATTACATCAAATAGATTCGGCACTCAGTTTTGCCATTACACAACAACACCAAGTTTCACATGCAGCATCAAAAACCTTTGGAAAGTAGCATCATACATGGTAAATAGACAGATGAATCTCATCTGGGAAACTGCAGAAGCGGAAGGCAAATATTGAGCCTTGAGTGATGTTGAATGTCGTTGCAACTTTAGGCCAGTGGCTATGGATAATTGCCTGCCCAACCTTCGTCCTCTTCAGCAAGACTTCAATATTGTACCGTGGGTGTTGAATGAATACCTTCCTCGCCTCTTGACCATGCAGGTGGTTTGAGAGGTAATCATCGATGAACTTCTTTGTAAAGTACTGAAAACAACGCTATGCATAAATCGCTGTTGTAAATTTGAAATAGTGCAAGGGGTAAAAACAAGGTAAAAGAGTTGGAACCACCCTATAGTTGAATGATGTCTTCTTCATTGTGCAAACAAAGATCTTGCTGTTATTTGTCGCAAGATCCTTCATCCAAACAATCTTTCTGAGTTTCTTGACTTGACTGATATTCATGGACATCTCATTTCCCCATATGAAAAAGGGTCCGAACAGTGGGTCTAAGCCTCTAACAGCAGGACCTACATGTGCAAGACCAAATTGTAAGAAACCTAAATATTAGAATGATTCCTGCAACTACACAATAATGTGCTATTATCCAAAGGACCCTGCTTGAACAAACCTCGATGGTAAACCGCAGTGTCTCCCATTGTTTCCCTGCAACACACATAAGGAAGATCTTGATCAGGTTAACCGAGAGTTTCCATACTATTAGTAGAATATGTATTGAGTACAACCAAATTTGATTGGTGTCACATGCATAACAATACAAAATTGTACCCACAGCAAATGAAAATCAAATTGCAGAACTGAACCAAACAGTTAAATGGACAACAGACCAAATGAACAAAAATAGTTAACTAAGCACGACATTGCAGAATAGAAACATGTGCTAGAGGGTAAGACAGTTAACGAAACAAAGAATGCTTGAGGACAGTACTACGAAATGTAGCAATTGATGGACCAAAGTGTTAACTGATCATCACATTTCAGAGGACCAAACTATTAACTAAACATCAGATTGCATATTAACATTACAGAGGACAAATCACTAGAAGGCACTGGCGGTGGCCTCGAGAAAACACCATGAACTGTATTTTAAAGTAGAAAACCACGCGGCGATGTCGGCGGTGGCCTCCATGACGAGGTGCTCCTCCAAGATCTGGCGGTGGACACGCATGTCAGCCATAGCGACCTCGTTCGCGCGTGCGGCCGCATGCTACACAGCTCCATGGTATACTACATGTGAAATGGTTGTGGGCGGCGCTTAATTGGAGGAGGGGGGCAGTGATTTCGGTGGAAGGTGTCACTCCATCAGTCGGGGCCTGTGGGACGGGAAAGGAGGAGGATGGTGTGGGTGGGGTGTGGATTACCTGACCATATAGATGAGGCCGCGCAGCAAGAAGAAGGGTCGGCGGCGAGGAGGCTGCGCAGCAAGAAGAAGGATCACCGGCGAGGACGCGGCTTTGCAAGAAGAAGGGTCGCTGGTGAGGACGCGACACTGCAAGAAGAAGGGTGGCCGACGAGGAGGTGGCCCTGCAAGAAGAAGGGTCACCGACGAGGAGGCTAAGCTGCCAGTAAGCAGCAGTGAAGGTTTGAACTTGGAAAGTAAGGAGGAAAAGTGGAAATATGGCTTTTGGTAGGATGGGAGGGGGCGGGGAGTTATCCATTTCCGCGGTGGAAAAAAATTTGCTCGGTGCCGCGAGAAATTGGTGCGCAAGTGTGGTTCAAGCGGGGGCGGTGGAATGTGGACGACGAAGCTTCCTGCGTAAGCGAGACAAGACTGTGCGCCAAGATATTTTATATCGCATACCACACGATTCTTTCTAGTAAACTGTTGGTGTCATACCTCATTTTTTCATTATGTTTTGAAAGACAAAATGGTGTTATGGAGGGAAAGGATGGTGTTTGAATTGCTAGAACATTTACGTACAATGAACATGCAACTAGTACAAGAGTGTCGTGTTTAAATAAGTATGCTAAAAAATCAACTGTGTGTCTTTGGGTGAATTTATAGGTCCCATGCAAGAAATGGGAGTAAAATTCAAGGAAAACGATTAAAATCTACCGACTGATTTCCTCGCGATTTAAGCCGTGCCCGTCGTTCGCCACGCGTCCTTAACGGACCACCCACCCACCTTATCCTTTCTTCTCGGGGTTGTCTTATCTCCTCCACCAAATCAGCCGATCCCCATCCCCTTCTCTTCTCCACCGAATCGCCTCTGCTTCTGGCACCTTGCTCTCACCCCTACCTTCGCTGGAGCAGCGGCGGCGGCGGCCCCGGTGCACCGGTGAGCTGACCCCTTGTAGCAGGCAGGTCGCAGCCGGCCTTGCAGCACCGACTGGTCGTGGATCTCGCCTGGGGCGCCGACGCTCCTGGTGCAGCAAAGCAGCGTCCGGTGCGACGCGCTCGTGGTGCTTCACCGGCGTCCCGACGCGACGTGCTCTGGCTCACGGTGCTGTAGTAACTGCATGGGGCTGCAATGGTGCACTGCGGGAGGCTGCAATGAGGCGTCGCGCGGGGTCGCTGAGCTCCGACGGGGCTGCAATGAAGCGTGCGGGAGCTGCATTGAAGCACGCCGGAGCTGCAATGAAGCACGCATGGGGTCGTTGAAGCTCGTCAGGGGTTGCAATGGAACGCCATCGGGGATTGCAATGGAGCGCCGCCGAGCACCGCCGGTGCTTCACGCCGCGTTGTGCTGCCATGGAAGCTGCTGCGTTGGAGCTTTTTTGGCACGGTTGGCGTTGCCATTTTTCTGAGCAGCAGTTGGATGGCTCTCGGTGATGCGAGCAGTGCTCGCCGGCAGCTCCGGATGGTTTGCTGTGACCGAGGATCAACAATCCGGCGATGGGCGCTGCTAGCCTGCTACCGGGGCTGCCAGGTGGGAGGAGAGGCAGTACAAGCAAGAGGATGGTGACGCGCTCTGTATTGCTGCGAGCATACATCGACCGGCTAGGCGCACCAGATCGGACGGCTATCCAGGAGGTTGATCTTTTTCTAAGATCAACCGGCTGATTTGTAGCAGCCGCCAAAATTCAAACATATGGGTGTCATGGCTTGGCCGAAATGATTGTGAAACTTGTTTTTTTAATTCTTGTAATTCCAAAACACGCCTGAATGTCATGAAACTTGGCATGGTGTCATCACATGGCACGAACATGTTGCGGTAATTTTTTTGGCCGAATTGAGACAAGCTTTGGTGTAAGCTTCTTGCAAACTGGAGCTTCCCTCAAGAAGGCTCATGGTTCCGAGAGGGAACATGTCACCTCCGTGTGCGAAATGACATATCTACACAGCCTTCTCTTGCCTTAATTTTTTTACAAAGCCAGATTAGACTAAATAGGAGTACCGTTCTAAATATTGCAAAATTATTCCAGACTCATTTGGCCTTTTTTTATACATTAATTGAGTTTATGGACATTAAATGTGCATAATTCAAATTTGAATTACAAGTACAGGCTCCAGTGCACAGAAGTTGTTTGAAAAATCACATGTGCGTCCTTGGGTGAATTTCTAGGTCCCATGCTAAAGATTGGAGTGAAATTCAAACATCTCGGCGTCGTGGCTCGGCCGGAAATATTGAGAAACTTGGTTTTTTAATTCATGTAATTCCAAAATACGCTTGAAAATCATGAAACTTGGCATGGTGTCATGACATGGTACGAACATGCTGCAGTAATTTTTTTGGCCGAATTGGGACAAGCTTTGATGTAAGCTTCTTGCAAACCAAACCTTCCCTCAAGAAGGCTCGTGGTTCCGAGAGGGAATGTGTCACCTCCTTGTGTGAAACGACATATGTACACAACATTCTCCCACCTTAATTTTTGTACAAACACAGCCCAAATACGAGTACCATGCTAAATTTTGAAATTATTCCGGGCTCGTTTCGCCTTTTTTATATATTAATTGAGTTTCTGGGCATTTAATGTGCATAATTCAAATTTGAACTACAAGCACAAGCTCCAGTGCTCCAAAGTTGTTTGAAAAATCACATGTGTGTCCTTGGGTGAATTTATAGGTCCCATGTAAGAGACTGGAGTGAAATTCAAACATCTGGGCGTCGTGGCTTGGCCGGAAAGATTGAGAAACTTGGGTTTTTAATTCATGTAATTCCAAAACACGCCTGAAAATCATGAAAGTTGGCACGGTGTCATGACATGGCACGAACATGATGTGGTAATTTTTTGGCCGAATTGGGACAAGCTTTGGTGTAAGATTCTTGCAAACCGGAGCTTCCCTCAAGAAGGCTCGTGGTTCCGAGAGGGAACGTGTCACCTCCTTGTGTGAAACAAATTACGTACACAGCCTTCTCCCGTCTTAATTTTTGTACAAACACAGCCCAAATAGGAGTACCATGCTAAATTTTGGAATTATTCCGGGCTCGTTTGGCGTTTTTTATACATTAATTGAGTTTCTGGGCATTAAATGTGCATAATTCAAATTAGAACTACAAGCACAGGCTCTAATGCACCAAAGTTGTTTGAAAAATCACATGTGTGTCCTTGGGTGAATTTCTAGGTCCCATGCAAGAGATTGAGTGAAATTCAAACATCTGGGCGTCGTGGCTCGGTCGGAAAGATTGAGAAACTTGGTTTTTTAGTTCATGTAATTCCAAAACACGCGCTGAAAATCAAGAAACTTGGCATGGTCTCATGACATGGCACGAACATACTGCATTAATTTTTTGGCCGAATTGGGACAAGCTTTGGTGTAAGCTTCTTCCAAACCGGAGCTTCCCTAGAGAAGGCACGTGGTTCCGAGAGGGAACGTGTCACCTCCTTGTGTGAAACGACATACGTACACAGCCTTCTCCCACCTTTATTTTTGTACAAACACTGCCCAAATAGGAGTACCGTGCTAAATTTTGGAATTATTCCGGGCTCGTTTCGCCTTTTCTATACATTAATTGAGCTTCTAGCATTTAATGAGCATAATTTAAATTTGAACTACAAGCACAGGCTCCAGTGCACCAAAGTTGTTTGAACAATCACATGTGTGTCCTTGGGTGAATTTCTAGGTCACATGCAAGAGATTGGAGTGAAATTCAAACATCTGGGCGTCGTGGCTCGGTCGAAAAGATTGAGAAACTTTGTTTTTTTAATTCCTGTAATTCCAAAACATGCCTGAAAATCATGAAACTTGGCATGGTGTCATGACATGGCACGAACATGTTGCGGTAATTTTTTTGGCCGAATTGGGACAAGCTTTGGTGTAAGTTTCTTGCAAACCGGAGCTTCCCTCAAGAAGGCTCGTGGTTCCGAGAGGGAACATGTCACCTCCTTGTGCGAAATGACATGCGTACACAACCTT
Organism: Secale cereale; assembly: GCA_902687465.1. NCBI lineage: Eukaryota > Viridiplantae > Streptophyta > Magnoliopsida > Poales > Poaceae > Secale > Secale cereale. The sequence goes on along the minus strand of LR738711.1, from coordinate 716,951,374 downwards.
CTCCTGCCTTAATTTTTTTTACACAGCGAGATTAAACCAAATAGGAGTACGGTGCTAAATTTTGGAATTATTCCTGGCTCGTTTCTCCTTTTTATACATTAATTGAGTTTATGGGCATTTAATGTGCATAATTCAAATTTGAACTACAAGCACAGGCTCCAGTGCACCAAAGTTGTTTGAAAAATCACATGTGTGTCCTTGGGTGAATTTCTAGGTCTCATGCAAGAGATTGGAGTGAAATTCAAACATCTGGGCGTCGTGGCTCGGCCGGAAAGATTGAGAAACTTGGTTTTTTAATTCTTGTAATTCCAAAACACGCCTGAAAATCAGGAAACTTGTCATGGTCTCATGACATGGCACCAACATGATGTGGTAATTTTTCTGTCCGATTTGCGAAGGCGCACACATTAACAGTCAACAAAGTCATTTTGGAACAAGTGTTGTCACGTTACAAATCGGAAACACAAGTATTATTGAAACCGTGGGCGTTCGACTTACCAGTTACGTGCGGCCACGCGTCCCCTTTTTTCATTGCCTAGGAGGTGTCGTGCTGGGTAGCTATTTGAGTACGGGAGGCATGCGATCAGACCCATACGCGTGCTCATCGGGAGGAGAGCCCTGTACCTCCCTCCCAACGTCTCCATTAATGGCGCCCGAGCACCTGTTCTAAGGCTCACTGGACTGAGATTTAAGAGAGAAAAATGAAAATCTGAAAATAAAGTTTTGCACGGATCTTGATGTAAGATTCGACGGACCTATATAGCATCGACTGCGACTTATAGCAAGCATGATGAATATAAGGATGATGACATTGAATAATAATGTTCTTACATATTTATAAACATAATTAAAAAAGCCACATGCGGCAACGCCCGATATACACAAGGGCAAAAGAAGAAGGAAGACAACTAGTCTTCGCGGCGGGCGGCAACAAGCTCTTTCTTGTCCTCAAGATGCTGGTTGAAAGCATCCACGGATTCCTCCATCGGCCTTCTGCGCTCGTTGCGCAGCATGGCATTCTCGTCCGTAAGTTTCTTGACGATGACACCGGTCCACTTCAACAGGGCAGTGGTCTGCTCCTGCTGCTCTGCACTTCCGACGATCTTCGCCCTTAGCAGGTCGCGCTCGGCCCGAAGATTCGCATGGCTCTCCATTAGTTGCCAGATGGCGTCAGTAGGCTGTTCAAATGAGGCTTGTAGGTCATCCTGCAACCTCGCCCACCTGGAGACCTGATCCATCTACCTAAGTACGAGGGCACGCTTGCGCCTATAAGTGTCCTCACCGGCCCGCGAGGCATTTTCCCATGCCGCCGCGGCAAGGGAGGACATCTCTGCTGCATTCGCGGCACAACAGGACATCTCTTCTGCTTCCGCGACGCGGCCGGACCAGTTTGCTGCATCGACGGCGTGGCGGGTCCTCTGTGCTGCTTGGGCGGCGTGGCGGGACCTCTCTGCTGCTACGACCGTGCGGCGAGACATGTTGGCTGCTATCGCGGCGAGGCGGTACATCTCTCGTGCTCCCGCTTCAAGGCTCGCCTTTCCCTGGTGGCAATCTCTCGAACCAGAACTCACGCTGGCCATGGAGAACACCGGGGAATGATGATGAATGACTTGTTTGTTTTTTGACTTTTTGTGGATGAGGAGTTGAGGAGGAATGTGCAGTCGTCTTGGAGTAGTAGTATTTACAACCATGTAGGAAATCGTTTAGGTTTTGATCGGCGTGAACAGGTTTGCAATTTGGAAATCGAAGGGACGCATGCTCAAAATTTACTGACGGTATTAAGTGCGGCACTATTGCCGGAAGGCATAACGTGGGCACGTACGCCTTCTCGGCCTCGTATGTGGCGTTTGCACCATAGGGTGCACCGCAATAGGCAACATCAGCACACATCTTGTTCCAACAACCGTGCGCACTCGTCATTACCGTCGCACATGCTTCTTTTAATTAGAATGGGTGTGCCCATCTAGCGCACACACGTTGATCTATCTAATTGTTTCAATTTTTGTGGCTACTCGCAAACAGTTCATCCATGTGAAGTGTATGCCATCAATGGCATACACTTTGATCTGGCTTACTCGTTTCTGTTATGTTGCCTAATCACCAACAGTTAATCCGTCTGAAGTGTATGCCCTCAATCACACACACCTTGATCTGGCTGACCATTTATTTTGTGTTGCCTAATCACAAACAGTTCATCCGAGTGAACCTTATGATGTATATCGCACACACCTTCATCTGGCTGCCCGTTTCTTTTGTGTTGCCTATCACAAACAGCTCATCCGAGTGAACCGTATGTTGTGTATCGCGCACGCCTTCATCTCGCTACCCATTTCTTTTGTTCCACCTCGTTGCAAATAGTTAATTGAACTGAACTGTATGCCCTTCATCGCACACGCAAGTAAAATCTGAACCATGTTTGATGCATCCGTCTTTCGCAAACATTTTACACATTTTTGATGGTTTTCATACACCATCATTTGCGATGATTGCATCGCACAAAGTTTCTCGAAGGGTCTCTGATCATAGTGTCGCGTTAGCAGCATCCTGCAGTAGTGCAAGACGTTGGATAAAGAGTGATCACGCGCAATACCGAACACCCCTGTAGTATCTACATGGGGGCTGAAGCCGATGACTGCAAACTTTCAGACATAATAAACAACCGCACAGGAGGAAAAGTCGCTTGAAATGTAAAGCGCAAAATTATATACATATCGGTTCATAAGCTTAGTCTTTACAATCCGAATACAATTACTCAAAGGCCACGTCCTTTGAGCACTTGCCCTCTACAATGCATGCTCCTTCTAGGACATCATTGAAGTACCTCTCCGGCCTGCGATGATCCTTGCCCTCCGGCGGGCTAGCAGTTGCCACTTCGGCGGCCTTCATCTTCACCTAGTGCATCTTGGACACGGGCAAAGGCCATCCGTGCACCTTCTATACAGGACGAATGCTTCACAGCGTTGACCCGCGGCCTCGCATCGACGATCCTTTTCACCAATCCAAAGTAGCTACTCAGGATTGGCTCAGTGGGCCAGAGCTGGACTATCAAGTCCTTCATGGCTGCACCCGCCATGTTGTGCAGCTGGACCAGCTGTTTCAACTGGTCGTTCAGGGGTACAGGATGTTCTGGCGCATGAAATTGCGACCAGAACAGCTTCTCCGTGCTATTCCACTCCTAGGTCCTGAAGAATTGGGCGGCGTTGGTGATGCTCTTCGGGAGATCCGCAAACGCGCCTGGAGAACTCCAGAATCGTGTCAGCGCAAGATACCTCTGACCTCCAAAGAAACCCTGCAGAAGAAAGGCCTTACCAGCCGCTATCTGCCGCGCTCGTTTGATCTCCTCGCGAGCACTCCAAGACTCGACCCGCACCTCCTTGGCAGCTTTAACAGCCATATCAAGTTTGGATGTTTGATCCAAAGTCTTCTGCTACAGCTCTTTGCACTTGCAAATAGCATCTCACAGTTCTTGTTCGACTTCGGCCACCCGAGACTCATGTCGCCGGCGGGAGGCATGTTTGGCCACCAGATCGGCAGCCGCTTTGTCAATGGCCGCCTTGTTTATCTCGGCCTCCTTCTTGGCCTCTTCAAGTGCAGCCTTGAGGGTCTCGACCTCGGCTGCGCCAACTGTGACATAATCACATAGCACAATGAGTTCAGACTCTTACAATAAAACACATTGTCTTTTGACATAATAATTTTTGGCAAGTCCGCATACCATGAGTTTCATCAAACCGCTTGTTGACGTGGTCGAGCTCCTCATTGGCTAGTTCAAGCATCCAATTGAGCTCGGAAACCTCGGCGGCCTGGGCAGATGCCGCTACCAAGGAAGCCTGCTTAAATATATGGCACGGTATGTTCTATAAATGACGCTATACGGATCCTCTGTTCGATTCTCTTCAGAACCAAACAAAGCATTAGGAGCTACTGTTCATATACAGATTTGTTTCCGTATACAAATAAAAAATGTGGTTCTTTTAGAATATTACATTGCATACCTCAAAACCTATCAGTAGGTTGTTGAAGGATTCATTCAGTCCGCTCTTGGCGGACTGAATCTTTCCCATTACCGCACCCATGAGAGTGAGGTGTTCCGCCAAGATGGAAGCACCTTGCAGTGCTTCCTGCAGCGTGTTCGGCGCCTCCGGATTAGTGGAGGACGACACTGGAGCTGATGCTCCACCCCCAATCGTAGGGGGCTGACTTCCCAATTCCGGAGATGTACTGGCCTCCGGAATAGTGTTTGACGGGGGCTCGGATTGCTTGGGCTCCCCGCCATCGGTATCCATAGGGATTGCTCCCCCTTGGCTCACGGTGGCCGAGGTGTTGGCCTCGGGCGCCTTCTCGTCCGCCCCATTCCTACCTGCTCGTGCAGGGGACGCCCATAGGGAGGACACTTTGGTATCCCCTCGGGCGGGCGATTGAGCCCGTGGGGGCGTGTCACTCTCCACCATTTCAGCTGGCGGAGAGCTCCCTGATGATAGTGAAGCCTGAGGGAATGTGTGGGGAGGGCTACAAAACAACCAAATGAAGTTGCTTAAAACAATGAAAGTTATCTAAATCGAACACAATAGCAATAATCTGAATACTTACGATTCGGCCAGGGGCTTGATCATGGGTTGTACTCGGAAACTAGCCTCGGACGTTGAGTCCGAGCTGTCCGGGATGTTTAGTTTCTTCCTGGGCGCCCCTTTTTCCCGTGTCTACGGGGGGCCCCCACTTCTTCCCCCTTGCCTTGATGGGGGAGTCGCTCTCTTCCTCCTCCTCCTCCTCCTCCTCTTATTCCTCGTGGGAGGAGTGGGCATCGGTTTCCCCGGACACTGTGTCCGCCGGACCCTTAGGGCAGGGGTCACTCTTGACCTCCATGCCCTTCTTCTGGGCCTTCTTCTCCGATGCCTTGCATGGCGCCGGGACCAGCATCACTGTTAGCTAGGGTCTGGCTGGGATTTCGGGCAACAGAGCTGGACAGTTGGTCCGCTCCGCTTTCTTTGTCCACGCCTGAATTGAGCGTAAGAGTTCTAACTCTTGTTATAATTAAAATATGGTCATGCTACGTATTCGGCAAGATTATGCTTACCTCTGAGGCCGAAGCCACGCTGTTGAAGCCCTTGTCTTCGGTCTCCTCGGGCCACTCCTTCTGGGCCTTGAAGAGATACTTCCAAATGTCTTCCTGCGTAGTGCCGAAGAAGCACTTTAGGGTTCGTGGCTCTTCCAAATTGAACTCCCATAGACAAGTGGCCCAGAGTTGGCAGGGAAGAGTGCGGCGGAAGAGCATCACCTGTATCATGTCAGTGAGATGGGTGCCCTTCGCCATCTTGCTGGAGATGCGGTTTTGGAGTGTCTTCACCTCCATCTGAGACTCCCATCCAAGGCTCTTGGTTGTCCATGAGGTAAGCCTCTCCGGGGGTCCGGATCTGAATTCAGGCGCGATCGCCCACTTGGCATCGCGGAGTTCGGTGATGTAGAACCATTCCTGCTTCCATATCTTGTTGGTCTCCACAAAAGCCCCCTTGAGCCAGGTGGAGTTTGAGAGATTGCTCACCATAGCTCCCCCGTAGTCCGCATGCTTCCCGTCGACCACCTTCGGCTTCAGATTGAAGGTCTTGAGCCTTAATCCGAAGTGTGGAGGGACGCTGAGGAAAGCCTCACATACGACTATAAAAGCCGATATGTGGAGGATAGAGTTCGGGGCCAGATCGTGGAAGTCCAGTCCAAAGAAGAATAGGAGGCCCCAAACAAATGGGTGAAGCGGAAACCCCAGACCCCGAATAAAGTGAGGGATGAATACCACCCTCTCACCTGGCTCAAGGACGGGGATCACCTGATTCTTATCGGGAATCTGATGCTCTATGTCGTCGGCAAGGTAACCCGCACTCCGAAGATTCTTCATGGTCTTCTCCGGGACTGTGGAAGCCTCTGTCTTGCCCTTGGAACCAGATCCAGCCATTGCTAGAGAAGTAGCCGGTGGTGGAGGAGTTGAGAGTTGCGGGCACTGGAGCTGTGGGCGCTCGTGCTAAAAATATTGGAAAGCAAGGGCTTGAGGAGAGCGCGGGGTGAAAGGGGAAGGATCTATGTCCTTTTATAGACGGTAAATACCAAACATCCCCCATTCCAGCCATAAAACTCGTCGGTTCCCGACGTGATCGTGCGTAAGGAACGGTTGGGTTACCCATGTCATATTAATGAGGATCCCATAATAAGCGGGCACGATCTCTACTTCGACAAGACGTGCCAATGGGGGCTATGCCTCGAAACGCGAAACAAGAGCCCAGAAAACGGTTCGAAATATTAAAGGGTCAAACATGACGTTTCACTCGAAAGTTATCAGTAAAGACACCGTGTCTGTTACGACACATTGCCTTCGCGGCTAAGGGTTGTACTAATCATGTAGAGCCGGACATAGTTCATTTGTGTAGGAAATGACACTTCAATATGTTCGGGAGGAGGAACCCGCCTTGCAATGCTGAAGATAGTATGTCTGCCGGATTCAACGTCATCGAAGACTGGTTCAGGGGCTACTGAGGGAGGCCTGGATTAAGGGGTCCTCGGGTGGCCGGATTACTCGTTATGGGCCGGACTAGTGGGCCGTAAATATCATCGCTGAAGATTATCTCCTATATCCAGATAGGACTCCTATGTGTGTAGATTGGCAAATTTAAAGTTCGGGTGTAATGTTTCCTTCCTCTGCAAGATGATCTTGTACAACCCTAGGTCCCTCCGGTGCATATATAAACGGGAGGGTTTAGTCGACAGAATCACAATATCATAGGCTAGACTTCTAGGGTTTAGCTATTACGAACTCGAGGTAGGTCAACTCTTGTAACCCCATATTTATCAAGATCAATCAAGCAGGAAGTAGGGTATTACCTTGATAGAGAGGGCCTGAACCTGGGTAAAACATCGTGTCCCCAGTCCCCTGTTAACATCGGTCCTCAGGCACACAGTTCGGGACCCCCTACCTGAGATCCGTCAGTTTTGACACCGACAGGTGTAGCGGGCAGAGTGTCCGTGTGAAGCGAGATCCTTCGTACATGACCCAGAGTTCGAACCTCATTGGTTCCACAGAGCCCTGATTCTAACATTTTCCCCATTCTTTTGAGTTCTCTCCACCTCCCCCAAGCCTCAAAACTCCAATCAATTTGCGGGAAAACTATCCCACAGATCTTGGGTTCATATGTTATTTTCTTGATCCAAACGAATCCCTCTATTTTATCCTACACCTAATCTTAGATCCCGAAAAGATTTCAGAGAGTTCTTGAGAGAGATTTCACCCAAGCATACATCCACTCCTCCTCTCTCTTCTAACCAAAGAAATTTGTGATTGAGCAAGTCTTGAGCATTAACCCCTTGGTCTCGTTACTCTTGGAGGTTGGAGACTCCTAGGAGGTAGGAGTGCTCCGATGAGGTACCAACTTGTGTTTTATCCCCCAGAAAGTTTGTGCATGTTTGGAGGTCGTCTCAAGGTCTACGGCTAGTGGTAGAGAAACACCTTCATGGTGTTGTCTCATGGGCAGAATAGGGTGAGCCTTTGTGGCGTTCGTGTGCTTTTGTGGTAACATCCACCTCTCTAACGGTGACTAGCTTCCCTCCAAAGAGGTGAACATCAGGATACATTATCATCTTCTGTCTTCAGTTATCTCTGACCCTTGCCAGTATTTGTGGTTTACTTTGGTCTCTTAACCTTGGGTTCACTATATATTTTTTATCCTCATTACATTGTGTTGGCTATTTCCCTCGTAGACATGATTTAGGCCTACACTTTATATTTTGCAATTCATATTTGCTCTATTGATATATCTTGTTATTAGTGTGAATTGCTAACTTGTGTCATACACTTCCATTTCTTGTGATATTACTCAAGTAAGTTTGTGTAACTTACTTGTGCTTGGCAGTATCCTTGTTGTGCTCATCTTGTTTACATTAAGGTATTGCTGCACTTAGTTGAGCTTAGTATATTTAGGATTTGTGCTTGAAAAGTATCTGGTTAGTTTACTTATACATTAGTATATAGCCGAATCCATAAAAAAATTAAAATGCCTATTCACCCCCTCCCCTCTAGGCGACATTGCGGTCCTTGCAAAAAATAAATTTATCATGTACGTTAAATTCTCATTTCTGAATTCTTCTATATCATGCCAGTTATTAATTTTTCTTTAAACAACTTGGCATTTTCACAAGCTTCTATTCTCCAATTATCGGGATAACTCTTGTCAAATAACCTCTTTTCCGGACCAAGTTTTAAATCATAATTAACTAGTTCAATTTCCCAATAGGCTTTAGGTTCTAACTCAAGAGGTAAATGACATGATGTTCCATAAACCATTTTATAAGGGGACATACCAATGGGATTTTTAGTTCTGTATGCCCATAGTGCATCATCAAGTTTATTTCACCAATCATTTCAAAATTTATTATAGTATTTTGCAAGATCAATTTAATTTATCTATTAATTAATTAAACTTCCCCATCGGACTAGGGGTGATATGGTGATGCTGCTCTACGGTTTACATCAGATTTAGCCAAAACTGTCCTAAAATCACCTTGAATAAAGTGTGAACCATCATCAGTCATTAAATATCGATGGACACCAAACCTCACAAAGATAACATCTTTAAGCATTTTAATAGAGGTCTTATGATCAACACTTTTAGTTGGAATAACTTCTACCCATTTAGTGACATAATCAACAGCAACCAAAGTATGAGTGTAACCATGCGGGGAAGGAAAATGTCACATATAACCAAAACCCCATACATAAAATGGCTCGATAGAAACTTAATAACTCATTAGCATTTCTTGATGTCTACCAATATTTCCAACTCTTTGGCATCCATCACAAGAAAGGATAAACTTACGAGCGCCTTTGAAAAGGGTAGGCCAATAAAAACCTAGTTGCAATATCTTGTGTGTAGCTCTGTCTCCAGCATGGTGTCCTCCATATGGATCGGAGTGACACTCATGCTCATGTATACAACGTCTAATAATACCATATACCCCTTTACATAAATGTGGATCATCCCAAAACTAATGTCTTAAGTCAAAAAAAAAAATTCTTTTGTTCGTACGTAAAGTTAGGTGGCAAATATTTGGCAACAATGTAATTTGCATAATCAGCATACCAAGGATTATCACAAGAGGAAGCACAATAATAGCTAATTGCTCATCAGGAAAACTATCATTAAAAGGAATTAGGTCATCAAGAATAGTTTCCATCCTAGACAACTTATGAGCTACTCCCTCCGTTCGAAAATACTTGCCATCAAAATGGAGAAAAAGGGATGTATCTAGAACTAAAATACATCTGGATACATCCCCTTTTATTCATTTTGATAACAAGTATTTCCGGACGGAGGGAGTACATGATTTGTAGATCCCTTTCTAAAAACAATGGACAAATCAAACTCTTGTAATAACATAACTAACCAAATCAACCTAGGCTTAGCATCTTTCTTATCCCTAAAATATTTTATGGCAGCATGTTGATGACCTACAAGTGCACATGGCTATACAGAAATTTCGTGATAAGTAAGGTTTATCGATCCCACATGTTGCGAATAGGATGGCACCAAAATCCCCCAGTTGCGTTCTCATTTAATACCACTATGCTCAGACCCAAACCACAGTTTGGAAATAGTTCACTTAAGTAGGTTGCTATGAAACAAAAATATGGAGAATTAAACTACGTACTAGAGAGAGGGGAAAATAAATACTAAACTAAACTAAGGAAATAAACTATGTGAAGTGTGAGATATTTCAGATGAGATTGTTGGTATCTAGGTATGGCCTCGTTTGGCATCAGGGCGAAAACTTTTACGACTTTGCCATGTTGTTGCTAAGTCAGTACCTGCATTATAGGATGCAGTAGTCTACGTCTGGTGGGTGGTCCCTCACATAATGTGCAATATAGAGAATAATTCATGCGTCCTACTTCTTGTCCCATACGTGCGGCAGCTATCGTATAGATATTAAGGTCATGAGGACCGGAGGAAGGCAATAATTTCTACGGACAACCATGACTCCTAGAATAATTGTGTTCCCCTCAAAATATCTGAACCTATTAGTCATAGGTGTATCAGTTTGCACAACCATATATCTACCTCATGTGTGGCTTAGGGAGTTGGATGTCTCCAACTACACCCATGGAAAGGACATATCCAACCAATAAATTATCAGAGGAAAATAAATAACATGAAACAATATTCATAATTAGACAACACATATCAAATAACCACTTACTAATAAACTGACCCATAGCCAAGAAAATACTCAAATAACATCAAGAGTTCTTACAACCCATCACAGAGGCTATGATGGAGGAGGAAGAATGGATGATGGTGGTGGTGATGGTGGCAGCGCGGTAGATGATGGTGATGGTGGCGAGTCGCCGGTGGCCCATGGTCCTGCCCCACCAGCGGCTGTCCTCCGTTGACAGATACCTTCATTGATGTAGCATCTCTCCGTTGATCCAAGGGCTCTAGGCGAACCTTATTATCTCCCAAAACATCCCTTAAAGTCAAAGGAAGTTGTAGGTACAAACAAATACAAAATCAAGAAAGAATCCAATCTGGAAAGGCAATTTTCGGTGGAGTTTAGGCCTCATACGAGCGCGCATACGCTCGTATGTGGTCGTTTGATAGGCCATCTTGGGTTGTGTCTCCTTCCGGTAAAACGGTTGGCATTTCTTTATACAAACTTGGAATTCTTGGGCTTGTTGGATTAATGTGAAAGACACAGATCTATTTCTTGTTTTATATCTTGATTCAGAGAAATTTGAAAAATGACTTTTTCACTTTTCGAAATGGCTAAGTCTAGGGTCTTTGATGTCCACTGCTACTTGTGATCCGCGTTAGTATTTCCCCAAAGAGGAAGAGATGATGTGGCACAACATAGGTACATATTTCCCTTGGTTATGAAACCAAGGTTATCAATCTAGTAGGAGAACCAAGCAACACTATGTAAACATCACATGCACATAAACAACAAATACTTGTGACCCAATGCGTAAAGGGGTTGTCAATTCCTCAACGGTGTTGAGATTTGATAAATAGATAGATTGATAGATGCAAATAAAATGCAGCAAAGAGTTATTGAGGTTTCTCTCAAGAAAATAGCATACGGTGAGTACACAAATTATTGTTAAGAAATTGAGAGAAAAGCAAATAATAATGACGATATCCAAGACAATGATCATATATATAGGAATCACGTCCAAGATTAGTAGACAGGAACGATTCTACATCTACTGTTATAACTCCACACATCGACCACTATCCTACATGCATCTAGTGTATTAAATTCATCGAAAAACGGAGTAATGCAATAAGAACGATGATATGATGTAGACAAGGCAAAATCACGCATGAACAAACCTCAACTTGTTACCCTTAATAGCAACGATACATGCGTGTCATGTCTCTTTCCGTCACCGAGATTGAGCACCGCAAGATCGAACCCATTCCAAAGCACCTCCTCCCATTGCAAGATAAATCAATCTAGTTTGCCAAACCAAACCAAAATATCAAAGAAGAAATACGAGGATATAATAAATCACACATGGATATATCTGATCATAAACTCACAATTTATTGGATCCCAACAAACACATCGCAAATAATAGTTACATCAAATAGATTTCCAAGAACATTGTACTGAAGATCAAAAAGAGAGAAGAAGCCATCTAGCTACTAACTATGGACCCGTAGGTCTATGGTAAACTACTCACGCATCATCGGAGGGGCAACAATGATGATGGACCCCTCCATGATTGTTACATCCAATATTGATAATATAACAGCATGGAACAATCAAAATTATAGATATGTTGGAGACGTATCGATATCCCCAAGCTTAATTCATGCTCGTCCTCGAGGAGGTAAATGATAAAACAAAATTTTTGATGTGAAATGTCGCCTAACATATTCATCATATATTCGTTCTTTTGTGGCATGGACATTTCGAATTTAGGTGATTCAAAGCAATAGTCTATAATTTGACATGAAGACATCAATACTCAAGCATATCAACAAGCAACCATGTCTTTGAAAATATCAATGCTAAAGAAAGCTATCCCCAGCCCATTATGCTCAATCATTGATCCATTCACGAAACACACTTAGAAATTAGCTACATCCAATGCACAAGTATGATAATAGTGTTTCCTAGTTGTTGCTTTATAAGAGAAGGTGGAGACTCAAAAAATAAAAATTGCATAAAAGTAAATAGATAGGTGTCAGTGGAAACGACACCTATGGGATCACTAGAATCCCTTCTACGGTTGGAGGGTGCGAGGTTGTGCAAAGAGCGGGTCTAAGAGTCAGTACAAGGATCATTTACCCAGGTTCGGGCCGCGAGAGTGCGTAATACCCTAGTCCTGCTTTGGTGTGTATTTGAGTGTTCTTGAGTTCTTGAACTAGCTACGGTGCATGTCCAGTTCCCAGGATCCGAATCCTTCTCCAGTATGCCTCGGGCCTCTTTTTATAGTCCAAAGGGGCTGCCATAGTGGCACATAGGAGGTGGAAAGGTGTACAGTGCACAGGATTATCTCAAGCCATTATGGGACAAGACGCATTAAATGCGCTACTTAGGTGTCCACTTGCTTTATCGGGGACGGAAACGAGGCACGTCCCGTCCGTGGCCGCTCCGTCTGGTTGCGAAGCGCGTCACCACAATAGGCCCTTCGCAGGCAGCTGAGATGGCGTGGTGGTAGGTTCTTGATGAAGATCTGCATGCCACCACGTAGGTGCTTGACTAGCTGGACCAGGAACCATGTATCGCCACGTGGGTACCTACCTGGGCTAGTGGGTCGGCCGCCGAGCTGGGGCGACGATGGGGCGGCAAGGGCTTGCCGCGGTCCTGCGTTTGTTCCCGGGAAGGGTCTTGCCGAGGCCTCCGTGAGCGTCCTCGGCAAGAGGCTTGCCGGGGCTTTGGGTGTATTCGGCAAGGAGCCTTGCCGGGGCCTCGTGGGCATCCTCGGCAAGGAGCCTTGCCATCGTCGTGTCTTCTGGTTCTCTTCTTAGGAGTCATAGACCTTTGTCTTTACAAAGATCGGTATGTCATCCCGTGGGCGCCTCCCGAGCCTCGGTTCCAACACTGCTGATGATGTTGGAGCTCCTAGGCTCAAGGGTGGTTGCAATGGAAGCGTTTAGGTGAGTTGCCCGGCAAGGGTTCTTGACGGGGGTGGGCAGGCCACCCCGGCAAGAGGCTTGTCGGGGGAGAGCTTGTCTTCTAGCTTGGCCTTCTTGTGTTGTCATCTCGGCGTTGCTCTGGTAACTTTGTGTCTCTGGCTTCCCTCCTCTGTTTTGTTATGTGTGGTCACAGGTGTGGCTCTGACTGCCCATGCATAAGTAAGGGGTATAAAGGAGCGCCCTACTTTCATACACCGACAATAGGCCCTTCGCAGAGGGGAGTACAGATTTGTAGAGGTGACAGAGCTCAAAGCTTAAATTGAGAGATACAATTATTTTGAGAGGCATGCTTTTCCTGTCAAGGAAAACGACCGAGGATTCCCAATATCTCCCATGCTAGATAAATCATAGGTTGTTCCCAAACATAGGTGAAAGTTTATTTCCTTTTCCATCATTCTTTCACAATCCATGCCTAGCCATATCCACGGGTGCCTTCCATACCAACACATACCAAGGAATTTATTATAGTATTTTTTTCCATTTCGGGACTGGGCATCCCTATTATCTGCCACACTCTCGTGCAATGACAAGTCAACAAACACTCATCTTGAGAATAATATATCTAGCATGGAGAATATTGGCCACCCCATGTCGCTTCATGAATCCGGGCACACAAAAGAGAATTTCATTTTGAAAATTAGAGTTGGCGCATACAAATTCACTTGGAACGACATGGAAATGCCACATATAGGTAGGTATATATGGTGGACTCATTTGGCACAACTTGGGTTTAAGGAGTTGGATGCACAATCAATATTCCTGCTTAGTACAAATGAAGGATAGCCAATAGATTGAGAAGCGACTAACCAAGAAACAAAAACGATCATAAACGAGCATTATACATAACTAACACTGAATGATGCACCACAAGTAGGACGTAACTTCATTGCATAACTATTGACTTTACGTGTATGCATACGGAATCACAAATCTTAACACCAAAATTCTTACTAAAGCATAATTATTCACCAACATGACTTACATATCACTATCTCCATATAGGAAAACAATTGGAAGGAATCAAGTTTTAATATGCAATGATCTGCATGGAAGTTTTTATTATATCTCTCTTGAATATCTATCACTTTGGGACCAAATTAATATTTAAAGCATATAGCCAGTGCTAATAACAAGCTCTCAAACAAATTTAAGTGAAGCACAAGAGCATAATTATTAATTCAAAATTTTCATCTCTCAAAATAACATAAGTGAAGCATCAGAGTATTTCTTCAAGAATTCTACTAACTGTCAAAATGATCTAACTGAAGCGTGATAGCATATTTCTTTAAAATAATAGCACCACCGTGCTCAAAAAGATATAAGTGAACTACTAGAGTACCTCCATAGCTCAAAAATAAAGAAATAAGTGAAGCACATAGAGAAATTCTAATAAATCAAGATATCATTATGGATCTCTCAAATTGGTGTGTCCAGCAAGGATGAGTGTGACAAACTAAAAGGAAAAACAAGGAAACACTTATATAATACAAGACGCTCCAAGCAAAACTCATGATATGTGGCGAATAAAAATATAGTCCCAAGTAAAATTATCTATGGTCCTTGCAAGAAAGAGGGGATGCCTTTCGGGGCATCCCCAAGCTTAGTTGTTTGGTTCTCCTTGAATATTACCTTAGGGTGTCATGGGCATCCACAAACTTAGGCTCTTGGCACTCCTTATTCCTTCATGCATCGTGATCTCACCCAACACTTGAAAACTTCAATCACACAAAACTTAACCAAACCTCGTGAGATCCGTTAGTATAATAAAACAAATCTTCACTTTAAGTATTGTTGCTAACCCATTCATATTTTGTTATTACATTATATGTGATGTATTCTAACTTTACCATGGTTATACACCCCCCGATACAATCCATAGATTTATCAAAATAAGCACATAATGCAACTGAAATAGAATCTCTCAAAAACATAACTGTACGTAAAGACATAATTTCTAGTCATACTTCTGTAGCTCTAGAAATCCTGAAAATTAGGACAACATGGGAAATTTATATATCAATCAAGTGTAAAAATTTGGAAATTGTTCACGGTCCAGAAATAGCAAACAATTCTGCTACTGGACGCAAAAAAATGTGTTAATGCACACGATAAATAAACTATCACCCAAATCATTCCAAAGACTTTGCTTGGCACAAAACTAATTAAAACACTAAAACACAATCACAACAGTACCATAATCGTGTGTTTATTGTAAAATGGAAATAAAAGAAAAAATAAAAAAATAAAAGATAAATATTGGGTTGCCTCCCAACAAGCGCTATTCTTTTACGCCGTAGCTAGGCATAATGCATAGATCTTAAGTTTTGTCATCTTTCGCCTTTGATCCATAGCTTGCCCTTATGATTGATTCATATGGTAGGTTAATGTTAGTTCTAGGGAAGTGTTCCCTACCCTTTCTTAATGGAAACTAAAATTTAATATTCCCTTCTTTCATATCAATCACAACACCTATATATAGTTCGTAAAAACGGTCTACCAAGTATTATGGGACAAGACGGGCTGCAATCAATATCAAGAACAATAAAATCTATGGGCACATAATTCCTATTGGAAGAATAAGAACATCATTAAATCTTCCCAAAGGCTTTTTAATAGTAGAATCCGCCAATTGCAAATTAAGAGAACACTCCTCCATATTGGTAAGACCTAGCACATCACATAGAGATTTCGGAATTGTGGAAACACTAGCACATAAATCACATAAGGCATTGCACTCATAATTTTCTATTTTGAATTTAACAGTAGGTTCCCATTCATCATATAACTTTCTAGGAATCGAAATCTCTAATTCTAACTTTTCTTCTAAGGCTTTAATCAATGCTTCTACAATATGTTTAGTAAAAGTCTTATTTTGTTCATAGGAATTGGGTGAATTTATAATGGATTGCAGCAAAGAAATATATTCAATAAAGATCAACTATCATTATTAAAGTCTTTGTAATCCAAAGGAGTGGGCACATCATTAGCTAAAGTTTTTAACTCTTAAAACCCACTTTTATCACTTTTTCAACAAGATTTTCATCCTCCGAATTATGGGAAGGACTTCTAGCTAAAGTTGGCTCTTCTTTAGTTCCCTTATAATCAATTTTAACATTACTAAACAAGGAATCAATAGAAGAATCACCAATCACTTTAATATCTTCATCATTATTATGAAAGCAATCAGGCGAAAACGGTTTTTTTCTTCTAAAAAATGTCTTTTAGCTCTAAGCATAGCGGTTCTTTTCTTACTTTCATCTATATAGACATATAAAGTTTTAATTGATTCATTAATATCAACCTTGGGTATAAAAATTTTAATCTTGAGATTTTCTACATCATGAGTAATTCTATCAATAATGCTCCTAGACATATCATCAATCTTATTCAACTTTTCTCCTATCGTAGTGTAGAATTTTTTTTGCGTGTTGATAAATTCTTTAATATTATTCTCGAGATCAGAGGGCATCCTATTATTATTATTATGATATTAATTTCCATAATTATTAGAGGAACTTCCAGGAAACGGCCTAGGATTAAAATTACCTCTATAAGTGTTATTATTAAAATTGTTTCGCGAGAAAAAATTCACATGTAAAGGATCATTATTTGATCAATCAAAGTACACAAAGTAACATCATTAGGATCAATAGGAGCATTTTTACTTGCAACCAATTTCAATAAGAGAATCAACTTTATCACTCAAAGTACTAGTTTCCTCAACAGAATCAACCTTTTACTAGTAGGAGCTCTTTCAGTATGCCATTGTGAATAATTAGCCAGAATATTATCAAGATATATAGTAGCTTCACCCAAATTAATCTCCATAAAAGTACCACACGCGGTGGAATCTAAAAGATTTCTAGAAACAACATTCAATCCTGCATAATTTTTTGTATGATTATCCACAAATTCAAACCATGAGTTGGGCAATTTCTTATCATCAACTTCATCCTTTCCCAAGATTGGGCAACATATTAATGCTCAAGTTGCTTAAAATTAATGATTTGACTTCTAAGGGAAATAATTTTTGCGGGAGGAAATACTTTTTGATAAAAGCATCTTTGCACTTGTCCCCAGAATCAATAATATTTCGTGGCAAAGATGAAAACCAAATTTTAGCATGATCATGCAACGAGAATGGAAGTAATTTCAGTTTCGTAATATCATTGTCCACATCTTTTTATGTTGCATATCATGCAATTCTATGAAAGTATTTAGATCGGATGCGGCATCCTCATCAGGATTATCGGAAAATTGCTCTTTCATAACAAGATTCAACAAAGCGGCATTAATATTATAAGACTCCGCACTAGCGGCGGGAGGAGCAATCGGCGTACTAATAAAATCATTGTTATTAGTATTGCAAAAATTAGATAACTTGGTGTTTTCTTTAGACATCGTGACTACACAAACAAGAACACAAGCAAACTAAAGATTTGACAAGAAAAAAGCGAACGGAAAGACGGCAAATATTTTTGTGTTTTTGTAAAAATGTTTTAGAAGTGGGGGAGATGAAAATGAGAGGAAAATGGTAAATAATGTAAATTGCAAGTAGATGAAAGTTTATGCGTAGGTACTTCATAGATATTGATGATGTCTCTCGGACAACGGCGCCATAAATTCTTCCTGCTACTTGTAATCCACGTTGGTATTTCCCCGAAGAGGAGGGGGTGATGCAGCACAACAGATGTAAGTATTTCCCTTAATTATGAAACCAAGGTTAGCAATCCAGTTGGAGAACCAACCAACACTATGTAAACAGCACCTGCACACAAAAAACAAATACTTGCAACCCAACGTGTAAAGGGGTTGTCAATACCTCAATGGTATTGACATTTGATAAATAGATAGATGGCTAGATGCAAATAAAATAAAAGCAAATAAAACACAACAAAGATTTTTTTTTGTTTTTGATTGAATAGATCTAAAAATAATATGATAGGAAATAGACCCAGGGCCGTAGATTTCACTAGTAAAACTTCTGTCAAGAAAATAGCATATGGTGGGTAACAAATTACTATTGGGAAATTGATAGAAAAGCAAATAATTATGATGATATCCAGGACAATGATCATATATATAGGCATCACATCCAAGATTAGTAGACTGAAATGATTCTGCGTCAAGTACTATTATTCTACACATCGATCGTTGTCCAGCATGCATCTAGTGTATTAAGTTCACGGGAAAACAGAGTAATGCAATAAGAACGATGACATGATGTAGACAAGGAAAACTCACGCATGAAAAAATCCCATCTTGTTACTGAGATTGAGATTGAGCACCACAAGATTGAGCACCACAAGATTGAGCACCACAAGATTTAGCACCACAAGATTGAGCACCACTGAGATTGAGATTGAGCACCACAAGATTGAGCACCACATGGTGAAACAGAGTAATAGCAACGATACATGCGTGTCATGTCTCTTTCTGTAACTGAGATTGAGCACCACAAGATTGAACCCATTACAAAGCACCTCTTCCCATTACAAGATAAATCAATCTAGTTGGCCAAACCGACCCAAAATATAGAAGAAGAAATATGAGCTTATAATAAATCGTGCATGGATAGATATGATCATAAACTCACAATTCATCGGATCCCAACAAACACACTGTAAAAAATAGTTAAATCAAATAGATCTCCAAGAACATCGAGGAGAACGTTGTATTGAAGATCAAAAGGAGAGAATAAGCCATCTAGCTACTAACTATGAACCTATAGGTCTGTGGTAAACTACTCATGAATCATCGGTGGGGCAACAATGATGATGATGAACCCCTCAGTGATTGTTACCCCCCAATGGCAGAGTGTCGGAAAAGGCCTCTAGATTGGATGTCGTGGTTCTGGTACTTGCGGTGGTGGAAAAAGTATTTTGTGGACACCCCTAGCGTTTCTGGAATATTAGAGTATTTATAGAGCCAGAGGTCAGTCAAGAAGCTTCCCGTGGGCTCCACTACCCACCAGGGTGCGCCTCGGCCTCCTGGCAGACCTTGGTGCCTAGTGGGCCCCATGGGCCTCCCCTCGTGTGCTCCCTTGGCTCCATGGGTGTCAAGATGGCAACGGGGCCCCGAAACGCGCGTCCCCGCGGGTTGTTACCCTATTAGGGGGCGGGGATGGGCGTCTTTTCATCCCCACGGTGCTATTGTTGGACACATTATACAACCCGACACGTTTCGTGGGTTTACACCTGTTTTGATAGTCCCCAAACCTGAAACCCGGCAATACCCGACAAAATACATTTTTTACAAAGCACTGATCAGGCCCAGCCCAAAGCGATCGAGCCCCCCACCCCCCAGCGTCGAGGCCAAACCAACGCCTTGCTATTGCTCTTTTGCCTCAAATTATGTTGCTGAAATACACTTCCAATAGCTGTTGAACTAACTACTATTGTTTTGGGTTGAAATTTGCTCAAGTTATGCTGCTGAAATATGCTTGTTTTGTTGCTGAAATGATATTGTTTGTTGCTACTATGCTTTCTAAAAAAATGTTGATTTCCCCGTGGGTTTAGAAAACTCGATGGGTTTAGGGGATGGGCGAAAAACTAGCTCCACGCATGGTGACGTGGACGGGGATGGGTTTACGATTTTCTCGTGGGGACGGGTTTGGGAAGGCAAACCCCGAGGAGTTTCATTCCCGTTGCCATCTTGACCTAGGTGGCTTCTGTCCAGAAAAAAATCTCCAAAAAGTTTCATGGCATTTGGACTTCATTTGATATTGATATTCTGCAAAGTAAAAAACTAGCACAAAACAAAAACTAGCACTGGGCACTATGTCAATAGGTTAGTCCCAAAAATTGATACAAAGTTGCTAGTAAATGTATATAAAACAACCAAGATTGATAATATAACATTATGGAACAATAAAAAATTATAGATACTTTGAAAACGTATCATCCACAGTAGGCATGAAAATGGAGTGGAAACTTTCCGCTTTTCCGGAGGAAAAATGGAAACGGAGAGGAAATGTGAAAATGAAAATGGAAATTTGCAAAACGGAAGTGGAAATGGAAGCAAAAACGGGACGGTGTTTTCCGGTGGAACATGAGTGGAAACGAAACTTTCTGTTTCTGAGAATATGGAATTTCTGTTTTTACTATAGACCTATGGCTACTTTATAGTTCAATTACCAAACAACACACAATGACACAATGAATAGAATGGATCATTTGAGGTCCAACTTCAACTACCACACATGTACTCAATTTTATCCTATAGCCATGGTAACAATTCATTAAATTTGTTCCTTTTGTGTGTATTTCTCTATGATTCAAGGGGGTTTTTAAGTTCCGATCAACGTCCACTTTTGTTTGCGTGTTCGCTTTGTATTCGCTCCATGTCTGTTTCCGGCAGTATCTGTTTCCGTATTCATTTCCGAGGTTTCTGTATTCGTTCCCGCTTTTGCAAAAATATATGAAAACAAATGTGGTAGCACTCAATTCCGTCTGTTTCTGCTCCGTTTTCATCCCTAATCCATAGTTTGTACTCCTTTCATCAGGCTAAGTGCATGGGAAGTCCTCATCACCTACAAAAGACACAAAGACATAGAAAACTTATAAAAACCAGCTAACAATAAAGAATATGCAATGCTCATAGTTAAAAGAGTCAAAATGAAATCGTGCATATGGAAATGTAATTGGCTTAATGGGACATGAAATAACTTGATGTATGGAGATAATGTGCAAAACATGGGCTCTACAAATGCATAAAATAGGGAAGCATCAACCTCCCCAAGCTTAAACGTTGCTCATCGGTCCAAAGTAGAAAATGGCTCAAATAGTCCTGACAGAAATGATCTACGAACTATAACCGCCATATTGTCTTACCCTTTGTTTGTCCACTACCTCGGCTAAACCTAAGCAAAGGAAAAAGAGGCCCAAGAGACAGGGAGTAAGAAAGTTGACTATCTAAGCTCATTGTTGCTAACTCTAAAACATACATTGGAAATCAAAGTCCAAAAGTGGTATCCATGTTCATCGTGCAAGCCTGCAAAATTTAGCTAGCATGGGAGTAATACCCTCAATCCCCTTAGTTCCATTGCCATCGAGGTCAAGAAAGAGGACATATTTTTGTGGAGTCCAAAATCCCATTGTTAAAGGCTTAGAGAGTCAATCTTATGTTAGGTACTCAGCAATGTCCATCATGGACAAGAGGAATTATGCATCAACGATCGCTTCAAAAACACAAACCCAAGGCATACTAGGTACAATAGCATGATCGTTTGTGTATGTTAGTCAACCTCTCAACTACCGATGCAGAGCTGGCCGTAAGCCCATGCCTCGCACTTAGGGCAGAAAATAGAATAATGATTGGGTTTGAGAAGACAAAACAAAGAAAGCCTTGCATCAATGCAGTTGAACATTAGGCAATGGAGAAGGCCTTATGATCGATGTCAACACAAGGATTAGGGATCACCATGCAACTAGGATGCACATAGACATATAAATATGTGAAATCTCGCATATCACAATTGGAGGTTGCTGCTAACGCGACACTACGATCAGAGACCCTTTAAAGAAACTATGTGCAATGCATTAATCACAAACTAGGATGTAAAAAAACGCCAAAAAGGTGCAAAACGTTTGCGATGAATGATACATCAAACACGGTTCAGATTGTAGTTGCGTGTGCGATCCAGGGCACATGGTTGAGCCGTTCGAACTGTTTGCGATGAGGCAGAACAATAGGAACGGGTAGCCAGATCAATGTGTTTGCGACATACGGCATACAGTTCGCTTCGATGAACTGTTAGCTATTAGGGAGTGCAACAGAATCGGTCAGCCAGATCAAGGTGTGTGTGATATAGGGAATACAGTTCACTCGGACAAACTGTTTTCGATTAGCGAACACAACAGAAACGGTTCAACTTAACAAGATGTGTGTGATACGTGGCAAATAGCCGACTCAACGGCGAGCAACCATGTGCTCAACCTTCTGCCATCAATAAATTTTGACCTTGTTCTCGTCAAATTGCAGATTACAACACAATAAGTAATTGCAAATCTGTTCACACCTATCAAACTAATATGTGTTCACACTTACCACCGGGCTATAAAACTACCCACTCGAAAATTACTTCATAGTTCCTCTCCTCATCACCCACAAGACTAGGTCTTTCCTGTCAAGTCATTCCGCCATGACCGGTAGGAGGAGTTTAGGGTGGACATATAACCAGGCAGCAAAGACCAAGGTCGCGGAAGCACTAGAGAGGTCCTGACACGAAGCCGTAGCCGTAGTACAGATATCATGGCATGTCGTGGAGCCCTCAAACGAGCTCTCACGGGCACACGATGGCTCTCACAAGCGCATTCGCGGCGTCGGCCATCGCGACGAGCCAGCGTTCCTGAAGTTCTTCGCCGGCGACGACGACATTCTCGCTGGCGTCACTACGCAGCAGCAGCTGGTCGTCGACTTGATGAAGCTGCTCAAGATCAGTGATGCCTCGGTTGACAAGGCGACCGGCCTCGTTGAGCAACTCATGGGTGACAATGTGAAGCTCCTCATGGCGCTCGCCGAGAAGGAGGAGGAGGCCGCCGGTTGGAGGATGTTGCGTGATCAGAGCGGTGCCTCGAGGATGACGCCGACAGTGGTCGTCGAGGAACTGATGGGTGACTTGAGGAAGCTCCGGATCGAGCACGAGCAGGAGGTGGAGGAATCTGTGGCTGCTTTCAAGCAAATTCGTGAGGACTTTAAGAAGGAGCTGGAGGATGTCGTCGCCCAACGATCCATCGACGAGTAGAGAAAGTAGCAACCCATACCGTTGTCTGCAATTTCCTTCTTCTCTTGCCCCCGTGTCTTCCGGGCTTCGCCGCATCTGGCATTTTAAATTATCCGGAATATGTAAGACAATTATTATCTACACCATTGTAAATTTTTCGTCGGATAATCCGTTGCCTTTTTATTTGTGGTCGTATTATCCGTTGCCCTATGTGGCAATCTAAATTAGGCTGGAATACGAGTTGAAAACACAAACAAAGCAAATGCTACCATGGGATCACAAGCAAACACCCTCCGTCCAGGTGCTTTAATTAACCCATTAATGGAGAAGTTGTGAGCGACGCGGGCGGCGGCTGGTGCATGGAGGTGAAAGAGCTTGCTTCCTAGTGAGCATGGGCCGCCTTGCTGCTCGCACATGTCCCGTCGAGCCTGCGAGGTGGACATGATGCACGTTGATAACCCTCAACCGTAAGGGATCGAGATAGTCTTCGCGGGTAAGAATAACCCAATTTATTGATTCGACACACGGGGAGCCAAAGAGTATTTATAAGCTTTGACAGTTGAGTTGTCAATTCAACCACACCTGAAATATACTTACTTGCAACAAAAGATAAGTGGTAACAGTGATATGATAGTGATAATAGTGATAGTAAAAGTAAACAGCAAAAAGTAAATAGTGAAGGTAAATGGCAAAAGTAGCAACTAGTGACAAGCAGGGTTTAAAACACTGTAGGCTAGGGAGATGGATGGTTGGGCGCTGCATGGATGAGATAGATTCTAACTTGGGGCACGGCACACGGAAAAGTAATGATCATCTAGGCAAATATCAAACATTAGGCATGTATCCCGTAGGTAGTTGTACGTGCTTGCAATAAGAACTTGCACAACATCTTTTGTCCTACCATCCCGCTACGTACGGGGCCAAAAGGAACTTATGGAGATTAAGGTGCTCTTGTCAAAGAGCACCGGAACAAAGCAATGAACTCACTGGATACATGTAATCCTCAAACTACGGACCATCCCCTTTGGTGTCCCAAGCTGTCACTTTTGGGATCGCCGGTTCCGAACCGTAATAGGTGCAAACAACTCATAGATAGGATCACGAACACAAATATATTCATGCAAACACATATGGTTCAGATCCGAGATCATGGCACTCGGGCCCTAAGTGTCAAGCATTAAGAATAACAAGTTGAAGCAAAGATGATAAACACCATAGTAGATGATAGGGAACATGCCCCCAACGATCTGAGAAACTATTACATGATCTAACTCATCCAATCCCTACCATCCCCTTCGCCTACAGCAGGGGAATTACTCACACATGGAGGGAGAAGTCATGGAGGGATGATGGAGTGATGATGATGATGACGATGGCGACGATCTCCCCTCTCCGGAGGCCAATTCAGCCTCCAGATTAGCCCTCCCGAGGAAGAACAGAGGGTGGCGGCGGCTCCGCGACGGAAAACTGCGAAAAGAACTTCTGATCTAGGGTTTCCGCGTTGTGAGTAAAAATACGAGGCAAGGTAGGGCACCAGGGGGTGTGGGCCCCACCCAGGCGACCCCCGGCGCGGCCCAGGGGGGGCGCGCCCACAGGGCGCCTGGGCACCCCCTGGCCCCCCTCTGGCCCCACTTCTGGCTCCTGGTTCCTTCGGGTGCGTGGATTTTCTGTGATTTTTCGTGGATTTTTCTGAGATGCTTAAAAATCCATTTTCCTGCACACAATAAAACCATACAGGCAGCTCTGCTGAAAACAGCGTCAGTCCGGGTTAGTTTAGTTCAAATCATGCAAGAATGAGGTCAAAACAATATCAGAAGTGTTTGGAAAAGAAGATACGTTTGAGACGTATCAACTCCCCCAAGCTTAGCATATTGCTTGTCCTCAAGCAATTCAGTTCAACGAACTGGACGCGACAAAGAAAACTTTGACAAACTCTTTTGCTTCATTAGATGTATATAAGCATGTACTACGAAAAGAGTTTAGCAAGTATTGAAACAGTACTTATGAGGACAATGCAAGGAGCAATCCTTCTTTCAAGTGATTAGTCACAAATACTTAAAAGTAAATAATATATTACTGAAAATCAAGACAAGATTACATCGCACATAGCTTGAGCATACTAGGGTGGTATCTCGCTAGTCTCCATGAGTGAAGCAAAACATAAATGCAGAAACTCCTCCAGAGTTTTAAAGGAGACTAGAACTAAGAATTTCAGAATAAATCGTATCACAAGTATGCAGAAGACAATGTAATACTTTGGGACAATGCACATTACACTCAGAATGACAATTATGCTCTCCTAGTTAGTGCTTTGAAGAAAGAAGGTGAAGACTCTCGAACCGTGGCTTTTGTTGGCAAAGTTGAAAACCCGTGATCGGAAACAAAAACTAAACATGTACCAGAGCTCTTGGTTTTTAGAAACAGAGGTAAAAACGTTTTTGAGAGGTGCATATTTCGTCAACGAATGCTAGCAGATAACTCAATCACTTCTTGAGCTGGACAAGTTTCGAGGAACGGCTCCCGCATGAGGACGATCACATCCTCTTAATCTCCTTTGTTTATCACTGCCAAATTTTCTGATTTCTCATGAACAAAGCGTGAAGGAGGGTTTGTTTGTTATATTATCTTTTTGAGCCGAGCACACTCAATGCCAGTTCCTTCTCATATTAAGGGTTTGCACATTAGACGTGCAATCCAGGGGTGAAACTTGTCCAACTTAAAAAGATCATGAATTAATACTACTTCCTCACGAGCTAAAACATAGGCACAAAAAGAGAAATGCTTTTGATTAATTTCGAGATGGTACACGAAAGTCTTCGTTAGGAATGGCAGGTAAATACCATGTATAGGAAGGTATAGTGGACTCATATGGCATAACCGGTTTTAAGGATTTTGGATGCACAAGCAGTCAGTCCGCTTAGTACAGGTGGAAGTTTAGCAAAAGACTGGGAAGCGACCAACTAGAGAGCAATAACGGTCATAATCATGCAGAGCGACAAAGCAACATTGAATCGGGCATGAAAGTGATATAACTATTCTGAAACTCAAAGATCATCAAGGCAGAGTAGACTTTTTAGTCTTAACATGTGTAAGCATGTGCCAAGTCAATCCAAAAATTCTCTAAAGGGAAATACCACCTTAGTATACCGGACTATGAACAGTGCAATTGTCGGTGTACTAAGGTAGGGGTACCTCAGTACCCCAACTTGTGCACGGGCAGTAGCAGCTTCCCGCGGCAGGGCTTACCACGTGCTCGCCGGAGACCTTTCTGATCCATATGAAGCCATTCAAAAACAAAGTATACAAGACAGAAGATCAAGACCCCGGCAAGTGGAGTTTGCCGGGAAGGCCGTCCTAGGCTCAAGACTATCTCACTTACACAAGACCCTGGCAAGAGGAGCTTGCCAGGAAGACCAGAAGACTGCACCTCAGAAGACACGCCTCGGCGCACTCTGCGCCCCGGCAAGACCCGGGGAGCGACAAGCTTCCTGGCCCGACAAGATCAAAGACCCCGGCAAGGTGCTTGCCGGGGGAAGTCTGCGCTGAGTGCCCGCGCTCCAGCTCATCGGTCCACGCGTCGCCCTGGGGCCATTCCAGGGACGCGTGGCGGATGGCTGTGCAGCCTGGGGGACACGGTGGCACTCCACGGTGACGAAGCTATCGCCGTGGCAAATGGAGACGCAAGGGCGGGCGCTTTTGGGGTCGATGGCGACGGGCATTAAATGCTCTTGTCCCCCCACTGTCAAAGTAGGTGATGGCCACTGTTCATCCACTGTTCCCGCACTGTTACAACTACCACCAAAGTTACTTTTCTACCCTCCTCCTCTACGTGACACCTGTCGGTGACCCCTTGGGCTATAAAAGGAGGCCCATGCACAACGTAGAGGGGGTTCGGAACCTTGACAACTCTCACGATCGGTGTAGCTAGGTACTGTAGATCTTCAAGCTCCCGAGCTCAATACAACCAAAGCAGGAGTAGGGTTTTACGCGTCCGCGCGGCCCGAACCAGGGTAAACTGCCCGCGTGCTCACCTCAATCTGCTCTTTGTGCTCCCTCCGCTCCCTTACCGCAACGTACAAGGGGCTCCGGTCCCATAGGTGCTCGTGGTGGACAGTTTCCCCTGACATCTTTGGCGCGCCAGGTAGGGGGCGTCGAGGTTGTGCGAACCTGATCCGGCGTTCACGCGGGCGCATTTTTCATCAACCTTTCCAGCTTCATCAACAACCTCATCAGCAACAGCATGGCCCCGAAGAAGAAAGCTTCGGAGGTCGGAGGCCCGTCTGCGTCTGTTCCACCGCCACCAGAACCAACGGTGGGTGGAGGAGACGCCGTCGGAAGGGTGGTCGCCGGCGAGGAAACTCGCGGCACCACCAAATCCAAGGACAAGGCGGACGACCGAGCCTCGGTGTCCGTAGATGCGCCACGTCCATCTCAGCAGACGACAACCCAGCAGCGCCGTGGTACAGGAGGTACCATCCGCTTGCTGGGGCAAGGGCAAACCGGAGGTTCGCGGGATGCTCCGGACCACCGTCCGGGCACGAGCAAGGTGCGGTCACCGGGGCGGGAAACTGCTCCTTCTAACCCCGTTAGGAGTCCGAGCATATCCCGCTCCTCGCACCGCTCGCCCCCGCTCCCCTCCTCTCCAGCGGAAGCGCTCGCAAGAGCGCAACTGCTCCTCGACTTCCCTCCAGCGGCAGACAAGGCCGAAGACTGGAGGGCAACAATCCAAAGCCTCATCGCCTTCGCCAACAACGACACGCCGCAACAGCCGGCGACATCGCGGCCACGGCAAGTCGAGAAGACGAAGGCCGATGGAGACAAGACCGCCGGGGGTGCAACCACCGTGCACTCCCCGCCGCGGAAGCAGAAGACGCCTCCCCGCCGGATCAACATCGACGACGACTCCACGGCGTCGTCGGATCCGCGGGCTCGTCGGGACCAGCGCCAGGTCCTTGACGATCGGCGACAAGAAGACGCTCGAACGACGATCGAGCGCCGCCGAGAAGCTCGGCGACAATCAGATCAGCGAGCTGGGACCGCTGTTGACACACACGCGCCCGGTGATCCAGGCGACTTGCCGTACGCGGCAGGTTGCCCTGCGTTTACCCGTGAGCTGCGGCGTGTCCAGTGGCCCAGCATGAAGAACTTCAAGCCCGACGTACCGGAGAAGTACGACGGCAAGACGCACCCCTCGGAATTCATCAGCATTTACACCATCGCGGTGCAGGCTGCCGGGGGGCGCGACGAGAAGATATTGGCGAACTACTTCCCGCTGTTCTTCCTGGGGGGATCTTTGCCACCAGTTTGTCGGCGCCTTCACGGGCGGACACAAACCCCACGGCCAGGAGAGCGATCTCCACATCTTGGCCCAGAAGGAAGGAGAACCTCTGCGCAAGTACATCCAACGATTCAGCCGCGTGCAGCACAACATCCCCGACGTCCACCCTGCCGCGGTTATTAGCGCGTTCCACCAGAACGTGCGTAACCGCCGCATGCGTGAGGAGATGGCCATGACCAAGATACGGGATGTCAGCGAGCTCTATGCTCTAGCTGATAAGTGCGCACGCGCCGAAGAGGGGAGGAGACTCCCCGGGGAGGATGCTGGCGCAGGAGGAAGCGACAGCGAGGATGCCGCCCCGGCAAAGAAGAGCCGGCGGCGGAACAATAGGAAGAAGAAGAGCAAGGAAGTGCTTGTCGTCGAGAAGTCCGGCAAGGAGGCTCCCGCCAAGCAAACACAGGCTGGCGGCTCCGGCAAGGAGCCGGCCCCTGTAGCGGCAGCCGACAAGCAGGACGGCTCCGACAAGCAATACTGCAAAATCCACCGCACCAAGGGCCACGACCTCTCCAACTGCAAACGCGTCGAGTACCTCGTCGAGCAGCAGAAAGCTGAGTACGAGCGGCGCGACAAGGAGAAGGCCCAAGGTGGCGGAGGAGAGCCAAGCAAGAAGCGGCCATTCAATGGCCGGGGAGGACGCCGCGGCAAGGCCAAGCAGCGGCAAGGTGACCGACCTCCCCGGGGCCGCGACAAGGATGAAGAAGACGACGAAGATGACATGGAGGAAGATGATAACAGCGAGCAGGAGTTCCAGAAGGCCACGGAAGTCCTGTGTGTTGACGGAGGCGCCTCTCTGCACACTTCCCACCGCCAACTCAAGCAGTGGGTGCGGGAAGTCAACGCAGCTGAGCCGCCCGTCGAGTCACGCAGGCTCCTCAAATGGTCCAGCACGCCCATCATTTTTGATCTTGAGGATCACCCTGACTGCACCACGGCGGTCGGGTGCTTGCCGATGTTGGTCTCACCAACCATCCGCAACCTCAAGGTCACCAAAATGTTGGTTGACGGCGGGGCCGGCCTGAACTTGATCTCCTCGGCTGTGATCAAGAAACTCCAGATCCCAGATGGCGAGCTCGAAGAGACAGTTCGTTCCAAGGAATAAACCCGGGGAGGAGCAAGCCGAAGGGGAAGATTACTCTGCCAGTGACCTTTGGCGGGGAGTTGAACTTCAGGACGGAGAAGATAACCTTTGATGTTGCCGATATCCCATTGCCATATAATGGGATACTTGGACGTCCTGCCCTCGCCAAGTTCATGGCAGCTTCCCACTACGCCTACAATGTACTCAAGATGCCGGGGCCGATAAGCGTCATCTCTGTCCATGGCGACAAGAAGGATGCGCTTATCTGCGCCAACAAGATATACCGGGATGCAGCAGCCGCAGCGGAGAGCAACACACTTGCCGCTGAAGCTCCCGGGGGGAAGAAGACCAAGACCAAGTCCGGCAAGTGCTCTGGGACCCACTCCGGCAACCGCACCTCTTCGGAGTGCTGCGCTGCCGTCGAGGACGTTCCATCGAGCTCCACCGGCAAGTGCAAGAAGGGGATGGCCGCTCCACCGGCAACCAAGAAGGTGTCCGCCAAGGAGGACGGCACTGGTGGTACCTTCACCATCAGTACTACACTTGACAGCAAATAGGAAAGCGCGCTCGTTGCCTTCCTGCGGGCGAATGTCGATGTGTTTGCGTGGCAACCATCTGACATCCCCGGCGTTCCCAGGAAGGTGATTGAGCACAAGCTTCATGTTTGTCCTCATGCGCGGCCCGTCAAGCAGAAGGTCAGGAAGCAAGCCGTGGAGCGCCAAGAATTCATTGCTGAAGAGATCAAGAAACTAGAGGCAGCAGGCCTGGTTAGAGGCGTGATCCATCCCACGTGGTTAGCAAATCCAGTTGTCGTGCGTAAGGCCAACGGGAAGTGGAGACTATGTATAGACTTCACCGATGTGAATAAAGCATGTCCCAAGGATCCATTTCCCTTGCCGCGCATTGACCAGATTGTTGACTCCACTGCCGGATGTGAGCTACTTTCCATCCTTGATGCATATTCAGGCTACCACCAGATTTTCATGGCCAAGGAAGACGAAGAGAAGACTGCATTTATCACTCCATGCGGCACATATTGTTTCATACGCATGCCATTTGGACTGAAGAATGCAGGCTCAACCTTTGCAAGGATAGTATATGCTGCTTTTGAGCCACAGATCCACAGAAATGTAGAAGCTTACATGGATGACATAGTGGTGAAGAGCAAGAGCAAGGATACCCTGATCCAAGATTTGGTAGAGACGTTTGAGAACCTGCGCAAGATCCAGCTTAAGTTGAACCCCGAGAAGTGCGTCTTTGGAGTCCCCTCCGGCAAGCTTCTCGAGTTCTTTGTATCACAAAGGGGGATTGAAGCCAATCCCGACAAGATAAAAGCCATCGAGCAGATAGAAGCCCCGAAGCGCGTCAAGGATGTCAGGAGGCTTGCAGGTTGTGTAGCTGCCCTCGGTAGGTTCATTTCGAAGTCTGCAGAACGCGCCCTACCTTTCTTCAAAATCTTGAAGAAGGCAAGTCCTATGAAATGGACTCCGGAAGCGGAGGCAGCGCTGCAAGACTTGAAACGGTACCTATCTTCTACTCCAATACTTGTCGCACCTAGGCCACAAGAGAAGTTGCTGCTATACTTAGCGGCAACCAATCAAGTGGTTAGTGCTGCGTTAGTAGCGGAGAGGGAGGTCGATGAGGAGTTTACACCACCGGCAAGAGAATCCAGCGACAAGCAGGGAGCTGCTCCGACAAGCTCTGGCCCCGACAAGGACAACTCTGCGCAGGAACAAGGAGAAGTGCGAAGAAAGATGGTGCAGCGCCCGGTGTATTTTGTGAGTTCCCTCTTGCAGGGGGCTAGATCAAGATACTCCGGGGTGCAGAAATTGCTTTTCGGCCTCCTCATGGCCTCGAGAAAGCTGCGCCATTACTTCCAAGCACATGAGATAACAGTGGTCACCCGCTTTCCGCTGAAGAGGATATTGCACAATCCAGAAGCAACAGGCAGGATCGTCGAGTGGGCACTGGAGCTGTCAAGCTTTGGTCTCAAGTTTGAGAGTACTTCAACCATACAGAGCCGAGCTTTGGCAGAATTCATAGCTGAATGGACCCCAACGCCCGATGAAGAAGTTCCAGAAACAAGTGTACCCGTACAAGAAGCGACAAGTGAATGGGTAATGTACTTTGATGGTGCCTTCTCACTGCAAGGCGCCGGTGCCGGCGTGGTACTCATCGCGCCCACCGGGGAGCACCTCAAGTATGTTATCCAGATGCACTTTCCCAGTGAGCAAGCGACAAATAATACTGCTGAGTATGAAGGCTTGCTCGCCGGCCTCAGGATTGCAGCCGAACTTGGGATTAAGAAGCTGATTGTGCGGGGAGATTCTCAGTTGGTGGTCCGGCAAGTCAACAAGAGTTACCAGAGCCCTTTGATGGAAGCTTATGTAGATGAAGTGAGGAAGCTTGAAGAACACTTTGAGGGTCTGCAAATGGAGCACGTCCCGAGAGCTCAGAATGATATTGCAGATGGCCTTTCAAAGTGTGCTGCGATGAAGTTACCTGTGGAACCAGGAACCTTCCTGCTCAAGCTGACTCAGCCATCCGTTACACAATCAGTTGGGCAAAGTAAGAAGAGAAAGTTGGTCTCCGGCGACTACTTGCCGGCGGATCTCCCCGAGGCCGCCGCCAAGGTCCCCAAGATCAACGATCAGAACGCTGAGGAACAGTTTGCTCCTGCGGATCCAAGGGTCTGTGAAGTTGAAGCAAGTGTTCCCGACAAGCCTCGCCCCGGCGAGCTTGCCGGGGGACCAACAGCTCCGGCAGAACCAGAGGTTCTTGCCGTAGAAGCTGGGGTTCCCGCAGCGGCCCTCATGCCTTTAGTCCTTGCCGTTGAGCCTCGGGCTCCGGCATGGGCGCAGCAGATCGTTCGTTTTTTGCAAACTGGAGAACTTCCCGACGACCCAGAAGAGATAGAGAAGATAACCAGGCAGTCAAGTATGTACCAGTTCGTGGATAACGAGCTGTACAGAAGAAGACTCAATGGTGTCAGGTTGAAGTGCATCTCCAGGGAAGATGGACAGAAGCTGTTGGCAGAGATACACGGAGGCATATGCGGCCACCACATTGGCGCAAGGGCACTTGCCGGGAAAGCTTTCCGGCAAGGGTTCTTTTGGCAAGAAACCCTCCAAGATGCAACTGCACTAGTAACCAAGTGTGAAGCGTGCCAGTTCCATGCAAAGCAAATTCATCAGCCAGCTCAAGCTCTCCAGACGATCCCTTTGTCCTGGCCCTTCTCGGTCTGGGGGCTCGATATCCTTGGCCCTTTCCCTCGTGCTGTCGGGGGCTTTGAGTACTTGTATGTTGCGATCGACAAGTTCACAAAGTGGCCAGAAGTGGAGCCAGTGAAAAAGGTGACAGCACAGTCAGCAGTCAGGTTCTTCAGGTCGATTGTTTGCCGTTTCGGGATCCCTAACAGGATCATCACCGACAACGGTACACAATTTACTAGCCGCACCTTCATGCAGTACGTCCAAGACCTTGGCGCCAAGGTCTGTTTCGCTTCTGTTGCTCACCCGAGGAGCAATGGTCAAGCGGAGAGGGCCAATGCTGAAGTGCTGCGCGGACTCAAGACAAGGACCTTTGACAGGCTGCGCAAGTGCGGAAGAAACTGGATAGAGGAGTTGCCGGTGGCTCTTTGGTCAATCAGAACGACACCAAGTCGAGCCACCGGACAAACACCCTTTGCTCTTGTCTATGGAGCAGAGGCAGTTCTCCCCACGGAACTCATATACGGATCTCCTCGGGTGCTCGCTTATGATGAGCTCGAGCAAGAGCAACTGCGACAAGACGATGCATTGCTCCTCGAGGAGGAACGTCTCCAGGCTGCTGTACGAGCTGCTCGATACCAGCAAGCCTTGCACCGCTATCATAGCCGCAAGGTTAAGGCCAGGAGTCTCGAGGAAGGCGACCTTGTTCTTCGGCGTGTTCAGTCCGCCAAGAATTCCAACAAGTTGACGCCGAAGTGGGAAGGCCCTTATCGGGTGAGACAAGTAACAAGGCCCGGCGCTGTCCGCCTTGAGACCGAAGAAGGCTTACCGGTGAGCAACTCCTGGAACATAGAGCATCTTCGCAAGTTTCACCCATAAGGCGCGGTTGCTGTGATCCGCTCCGGCAACCGCCTTTTGTACAAGCCTTGCCGCTGTTGCATGTAACCCTTTGTACAAAGCCGGGCCCAGATCCCGTGCATCAGTAAAGCTTTTGTGTTTTGCACTATTTGCCTTCTCCATGCTTTTCTTCGTTATTTGCATGCATTGTTTGGCATCTTGTGCAACACAAGTACCCGGTAAGCATTACCACGCCGAAAGGCACCATACTTGTTTTCCCTCTTCTTTTTTCTTTCCCTCTTGAGCAGAAGGACTATTCCTCGCGCACAAGTTTGCCGGGGGGGGAGGAGGAGGAGGATGAACCAAGTGATGTTCAAGAAAGAGGAGCCTTGTCGGGGAAACAAGCAATACACGAAAGCTAAGCTACCAGAATTTGAGCAGTTCAAATTTTTAAATTTTAGTTATCTTCCTTGAACAACCACACTTTGTATGGAAAACCTGTGCGCGGAGGAACCTACCCGTGGCTAGCCGCACCCTTATCTTGTTTTCGAGTACGCTCAACGACTTAAGTGAGCTGCGACAAGTGTCGCGCCCTTGCTTCGTTTTCGAGTTCACTCAGCAAGCTAAGTGCGTTGCGACTAGCTGCGGCAAGGTTGCTTGCCGGTAAGACCTTAGCCAGCAGGCTGCTCAGGGTCCAGCACTCAGCGTTCGCGGCAAGGGCCCCTTGCCGGCAAGTTCCCAAGAAGCGTAGGGCTGAAAGCATACAAAGTAGAGGACCAAAACAAGGGAGATAACACTGCATCGATTGCTCAAAATAAGATAATATCTTACAAGGGATAACTTGTCGCAATCTCTAATAGATTCGTGTCCATGGCACACTTTGCAGTAACAAAGGAAATAAAAAGGAAGAGGCCTAATCTACGCGGTCGCCTTCACGCCTGGAGATCTTGTTCACCTTGGTGATGATGTGGGCGACCTGCACCTTCAGCGCCTCCATATCCGCGTCGGCCGGCAAGCTGCGGAGAACGTTGACGAGGTTTATACCGGGATTGCGGTACACTATCTTCGTCAGAACGCGCTCCAAGGTTCCCACGCAGAGCTGGCGCGACTCCTCGGCCAGCTGCGCGGGAAGCTTCTCCTGAAGACGAGCGAGCGCCGGCGCGATCCCTCTGAAGAAGAGACTGAGCTTGGCGCTGTGGGGGAGGTTTGGATCCGGAGAATATATGAGGTGCTCCACCCTCATCGCCATCAGCTCCTTGTCGATGGCAGCAGCAGAAGCCACCAGATCTTCAGTCCATACCTCGACGGTCTGGCGGAAGTTGTTAGCTGAAGTCACGGCGCTCTCCACCAGGCCTCGCTCCTTGCGGAGCTCGTCCTTCAACTTGGTTTCGCGGTCCCGGACGGCGTCAAGCGAATCCTTCAGCGTAGAGACTTTCAGCTCGAGATCTGCAATTGAGTCCTTGGCGGCCTTCAGCTCGTCGCCCTGCTTGGAGAGGCGTACCTGGAGTTCTGAGTTGGTATGGGCGTCCTTCTCGTGCTCTATATTGAGCGCGGTGACCCTCTCCGTGCTCGCTTTCAGGTACTCCTCCAGCTGCACCACCTTAGCTTCGAGGTCCTTCTTGGCGGTCTCCGCGGTGGCTGCGGCGGCCTTCGCTTCCTTCAGCTCTCCGCCAAGGGCCTGCTCCCGGGCGGCAAGGTCGTCCTCGTGAGAGTCGAGGTCGACCTTCCGCTGGTTGAGCGCTCCTTCTCGCTGGGACAGCACTTCTCCGGCGAGTCGCTGCTGCTCCTCGGCCTCAGCCTTCTCCAGGAGCCACTCTTGATACTCTCCAGCAAGCCTCTCGCGCTCCTCCGCCAAGTCGCGGAGAGCCGCCTGGTTGGCGGCGCGGAGCTCCGCGGCGCGTTTCTCCATATCTGCTGCGGCCTTGGCGGTGAGGGCTTCCCGAGACTCAAGTTTTGCCTGCCTGGCCCGGTAAAGGGCCAGGAGCCGGTGTAGCAGCTTCTCCTCCTCGGGCTCATCGCTCCCGCCGGGCGCCTCGATGATCTTCAGCCCCGCGGAGGCGAGAACCTCCCCATCGAAGGTCTCTCCCTCCTCGGGGGCTCGCGACGAGGATCCCCACGGCACTTGAATGAAGACGCCGTTGGGAGCCTCAAGGTAGAAGCCCGACTGCTCCTTTCCGGCGGAGGGGTCGGCCGCCGGTGCAGCGCTCGACGCTCCTGCCGCCTCCGGGCCGGCAGTGCGGTCGCCGTCCCCCTCCATGGCCGCAGCGTCTGCGGTTGGAGCAGTCTCCTCCGCGGCGGGCTCGTCGGCTCCCGCCATGCTATCAGTAGCAGTGGCGTTGCCGTCGCCGCCGCCCGTCTCCTCCTCGACGGCGGCCTCCGTCTCCATCCGCTCCGGGGGAGGAGGATCTGATAGAAGAAGAAGAAGAAGAGAAAAGTTCAAGCCAAAATCCAAAAAGACAAGTCCAAGAAGACGAAGTTACGAGACTTACCTTCACGGACTTCTTCGACGACCGGCTCCCTCGCCGGAGAGTCCTGCCTTGCCGGTGGAGTGGTGGCTCCTGCTGGCGGAGGGCCGCCCATGCCCTCCCTTGGCGGAGTGGCCACTCTTGTCGGGCTACCCGTCCTTGGCGGGGAGCCCGTCCTTGGCGGAACGTCCTCCCTCGCCGGGGAGTTCGCCCTTGGCGGGGAGGGTGGAACCTGCTGCTCCTCGGGAGTGACCTCCGGTTGCTCCGGCGGCTGCGGCTCCGTTCCTGCACAAGACCGCAAAATGTTAGTACAAACAAAATCCTCAAGCGCGCCCGACGAGCGGAAAAATCAAAGACCAGACTTACGCTGGGGGCTGCTCCTCGGAGCGGCGGTTGGATCCGGCAAGTCCGTTGCCGGCGCGTCCCCTGTCGCCGCGACGGGCGAGTCGTCTTCGACCACAACCACGGGGACCTTGGCCCTCTTCGCCATCCGTTGGGCCAGGGTCCTGCAAGCAAATCAGAAACAAGATCAGAATCATCAACGTAGGAATCAAGACAGAATTAAAGAAGATACAAAACTTCAAGCACTTACTCCTCTTCCTCGTCGTCGTCGCTGAGGGCGGAGAAATCAAACTCCACCTGAGGCGCGTCCGCGCGAGGAGCAGGAGGAGAAGGCTCCCTCGGACGCTTGGCGGTCCCCGGGGCTGGGGGCCGCGAAGACCCGGCCCCTGTGGACGCCGAGGCCCGGGGAGCAGGCGGAGCAGCTGCTCCGCTCTGAGAAGACCCTCCTCCACTTGGCGCTGACGTACGGGGCACCTCCGCCGTAGCCTGTGCGCGGGTCGCCTCCGCCGCGGTTGGTGCGCCGGGCGCTCCCGTCGCGGCTTGGCTCCCCCCGGTAGCTCGCGCCGCCCGGCGAGCAGGTTGTTGTCGGGGCGCCTGCGCCCTCGTCGTCGTCGTCGCCTTGTGGAGGCGCTTCAACGGAGATCGCCTGGGACTTGCCCGTGGCGGGGAGGTCTCCGAGGTCGAGGAAGCGTCGTCGTTGAGCCCCAGAGACCCACCGGAGTCCTCGCCGGCCCCGGCGTCCTCCTCCTCCTCCTCCTCCTCGGCAGGCTCGCTGGGCCCAGCATCCTGCCCTGCGGCCCTGCTCTCTCCGGCGCCTCCGCTCCCTCCGGCACCTCTGCTTCCTCCGGCAACATCGCCCCTCGCGGCGGCCTCGCTCACGATCCCGGGGATCCCAGCATGCCTCAGAGAGGGGACCCCGGCGAGCTCGTCGGGCGGAAGCTTAAGCAGCCTGCGGATCTCCGCCTCCTCTTCTTGGCACGACGCTTCCGCGGCCTCTGCCTCTTCGACTGTGAACCCGAACTCTCCCGCCGCTGCGGCTGCGGCGGCCTCTTCTACCCGGGAAGCAATATAAGCAATCTCCCGCTCAGTGGTGGCCCGGGTGAGACCCTTGATCTCCTCTTTGTTCTTCGGCACCTCCACCAAGTTGTCGAAGAAGCTCATGATGGCGTCCGGCGTGGGCACTATCCATGTGGGATCGACGCCGTGCGAATCACATGCGGGCATCATTGCACGCAAGGAGTCCCGGGCCGTGCTGTTGCATAGAGGCACCACTCCCCGGGGGGCTCTAAACCACTCCGGGTGGGCCGGGTCGTGCTTAAAAAGTTCCCGGACCATCCCCTTCAGCTCCAGCGACGTGAAGTTGAAGTTCAGTCCTGGGCGCAGTCTCATAATGTCCGCCGCATTGCCGTACTCCCATGCTGGCCTTTTCCTCTCCTGTAAAGGGGCAATGCGGCGGCGGAGGAAGTCTGCTCCTACTTCTCCGATGGTCAACCTGGCTACCCGGAGACGAAGAATTCGGACGAGGGCGGCGTTGAGTTTGATATCATCTGGGGCCAAATCGCTCCAGTCCCTGCCGCGCACTATGGCTGCTGTGCGCGGCGCAGTGAAAGGCTGTGGCTCGTCTTCCACTACCCAGCACCAATCCGCGCGCCACTCCTCCCACTTGCCGCGGAGCTCCCCTTGCAGATAGGATTCCTTCTTGTTCAAGCGGAAGACCCAAGAGATACCCCCGGAGAGGGGAGCGCCGGCCTCTACTCTAGGAGTAAAGAAGTGCCTAAAAAGCGCTACGTTTGGATAGATCCCTATGTAGTTTTCGCACAGATGTGCGAAAACCGCCATCGTGAGGATGGCGTTGGGGGTGAAGTCTAAGAGATGGAGATTGTAGGTGTTCATGATATCGCAGAAAAATTCAGAGAAGGGAGGACACAACCCGCAGTGAAAGAAGACAGCAAAGAAGAAATACCCGCCGGGGTACAGATCCTTGGCGGCGGCGGGATAAACTCTGGTCCGAGGATGCGCCTTGGTCTTCTTGGCCCAGAACAGGTAGTACTTGTTCCAGAGCTCCCGCGCGCTGAGCCTCCGCACGAAGACGACATTCCTCTTCCGCAGGAGAGCAAGCTTCGCCGCCTGCTCGGATTTCTCTTTCTTGGCCTTCTCCGCCTTCGCCTTCTCGGTCTTCGGGGCCATGGCGGAAGCGGCGAGGGAAGGGGGGCGAGGAGTCTGGCGGCGCCGCAGATGCGAGAGATGGCTGAGGAGGTGTGGAGTCGGAGCGCAGGGGGGAATTTCTGGAGATAGAAGAAGCAATGAAAGCATAGGAGGGGAACCGCTCCTGCTTCCTCTGCTTTTATGGGGAAGTGGGGGACGTTTCGCTCTTTCCATTAAAAGAACGTGGCCACGATCTCTCCCACGACGCCGCAATCGACGCGTGCCGTTAGGGAGGGACGCGGCGGATGCGGAAGGGGATTCGGCGTGCCGTGGGCCGCGCGTGCCCGTGCACTGTTTTGGGCCTGGCCCAACAGCGCTCGGCACCGTGTGTGGCCCAGGCCCGGGGGCTCCTGTCGGTGTACTAAGGTAGGGGTACCTCAGTACCCCAACTTGTGCACGGGCAGTAGCAGCTTCCCGCGGCAGGGCTTACCACGTGCTCGCCGGAGACCTTTCTGATCCATATGAAGCCATTCAAAAACAAAGTATACAAGACAGAAGATCAAGACCCCGGCAAGTGGAGTTTGCCGGGAAGGCCGTCCCAGGCTCAAGACTATCTCACTTACACAAGACCCTGGCAAGAGGAGCTTGCCAAGAAGACCAGAAGACTGCACCTCAGAAGACACGCCTCGGCGCACTCTGCGCCCCGGCAAGACCCGGGGAGCGACAAGCTTCCCGGCCCGACAAGATCAAGACCCCGGCAAGGTGCTTGCCGGGGGAAGTCTGCGCTGAGTGCCCGCGCTCCAGCTCATCGGTCCACGCGTCGCCCTGGGGCCATTCCAGGGACGCGTTGCGGATGGCTGTGCAGCCTGGGGGACACGGTGGCACTCCACGGTGACGAAGCTATCGCCGTGGCAAATGGAGACGCAAGGGCGGGCGCTTTTGGGGTCGACGGCGACGGGCATTAAATGCTCTTGTCCCCCCACTGTCAAAGTAGGTGATGGCCACTGTTCATCCACTGTTCATCCACTGTTCCCGCACTGTTACAACTACCACCAAAGTTACTTTTCTACCCTCCTCCTCTACGTGACACCTATCGGTGACCCCTTGGGCTATAAAAGGAGGCCCATGCACAACGTAGAGGGGGTTCGGAACCTTGACAACTCTCACGATCGGTGTAGCTAGGTACTGTAGATCTTCAAGCTCCCGAGCTCAATACAACCAAAGCAGGAGTAGGGTTTTACGCGTCCGCGCGGCCCGAACCTGGGTAAACTGCCCGCGTGCTCACCTCGATCTGCTCTTTGTGCTCCCTCTGCTCCCTTACCGCAACGTACAAGGGGCTCTGGTCCCATAGGTGCTCGTGGTGGACAGTTTCCCCCGACAGCAATGCATGTAGATCATTTCAATAACACATTATATACTCTAGTTATTCGAGACTAGCCACAAGGAAAGCATGAACCACTGGACGAGCATTGTAAACATAGCACTATGTCGCTACAAGCTGGTCTCTAGATCATAAGTACAGGCATATGTACAAAAGTAGAAACAAAAAGAGTTCGTACCGGTCTTCCTTGTTGCTTCCTTTCGGTCGATCTTCGTCATTACTGCTTGTCACTCGCACGGACTCGAGCTGAACTCTGAAAACAAAGCAAACTAAAGAGAGAAAGGAAATCTTTTTGGATTTTTCAAAGGTTGAATAAAAGCAAAAGAAAGAGAAAATCTTTTTGTTGTTTTTGCAAAGAGAGAAATAAAGAAGAACGGGCAAAAACTTCGAAAAGATCAAAGTGAATAAAACGGATAATACAATGGAAAAGTAAGAGGGGCACGTACTCCCCCAAGCTTAGGCTTTTGGCCTAAGTTGGTAGCAGCTACTGCCCCAGGAGCCTCCTGCTCCGGGGATATGGTGGTGAGTCCAAGGGTCGTAGAAGGATGCTGGCGCGTACACCGAACTCCTCGGAGTCTCCCACGAGGAAGGTTCCGAGCGCCAAACAGAGGAAGAACCTTCACCAAACTCGGTGCCGGTCTCTTCCTGAAAATGTGGTAACTCACCGTGCTCCTCCTCGTCGGGCACAACCCCCTCCATGGGGTTATGAAACTGATGCTGGACCATGAACTCATCGAACTGGACAACATCAAAGGACCATCCGCTCCTGCGAGAAAAATCAAACAAAAGAGGTGCAGGTAGACGGATCTCGCGTTTCGCGGTAGTTCCGAAACGCAAGATATAAACAAGATTATCAAGCTCAGAACCCATGGTGACAAACTTATGCCTTTTCATAGCAGCAAGATCAAAGCTTAAATAAGTAAAAGGATTATCATCAGGGTGTGGGGTGCCTCCAAGATGTTCTAAGATAAGTGTGGCATAAACGCCACCATATAAGTCCCCCTTGTTACCGTTCATAGCAAGGCGTCGAGCATTTAAGGTACCCAGATTATAATCAGACCTCCCTGAGAGGGCTGCTGCCAGGATAGCAATATCCGGAGCAGAAATGTTGCTCGTGTTGTCACGAGCTAACACCCCTCTGGCAATATAATATGCAAAATACCTGAGGTGAGGAAATAAGATGCTGGAGATCTTCGACCGATGAATATCCCTCGTACCCATGCTGTAGAGAGAGTTGATGACGGTTTTCAGCTCGGAGGGCTGAGTGGCCATCCTAGCCGTCCTCCCAACGTTCGGCACACCCTAGCAGTCGATGGTGAAGCTGCGGCTCTAGTAACTCGATCGGAGTGTGCGGGCCTCCTCTTCTCAAGCCACCCTTTTGCCCTTCCTAACAAACTCATTTCTGAATTTTTTTACAATTTACAAAAACGAGGATTAAGACGAAGTGAGCTAAGGCAAACTACTCAACTCACTTGCCCAAGGCATAAACTTGCATCAAAACTTGAAAAATAACTTTCTACATATGCATGCAAGCTCATCTATACACCACCAAGAACTACTAAATACTCACAAATGAGGCCACCAATCAAAAATCTAATTGGAGGGGTGGAGGAGTAACATACCAGGGAGTATTTGCTCAAAATTTCAGCTCAAATGATGGGCTGTAGAGAGAGATCGAAGAATCGCCTCCAAGAACAGCAAGAACACAAGAACAAGTGCAGAACTCGGGTTTTTGGAGAAAAAGAGAGAGGGAGGAAGAAGACATACCTGGAGGGGGGCCATGTGGGCCCCAGGCGCCCTGTGGGCGCGGCTAGGGGCTGGGCCGCGCCAGCTGGCCGCCTGGGCCACTGGTGGGTCCCCCTGGCTGGCCCCAGGACTTTTTTGGGTCACTCCCGACGTGGAAATTTTTATTTTAATTTTTCTGGAATTTTTTTTGAAAACTTCACTGTTGAAATTTTTTCGAAGTTCAAAAAGCTGCGAAACTCTCTGAAAACTTGAAGCAGTTAGTAGTATTGTGAAGCTTCAAAAACATAAATACTTGGTACAGCAAGTAGGACAAAACTAAAAACAAATGAAAACATAACAAGCTCAACTTTTTATCCATATAAAGCATGTTTACTAGTAAGGTTGATCAAGTCTTACCAACAAACAAGCGATATATAGAGCAAAAAGTCTCACCTCTTACGAAGTAATCACTGAACCTTTACCTTGATGGACATTGTCCCTACCATGATAGTTTTGTATTTGTGAGGCACATGTAGTGGACAGTCCCATTCTCCGATTTTCACGGTCTTGATATTCTCTATAGAGTTGAGGGCATGCCTCCTGTCGATCTTCTTTGGAAAATATACTTTGTGTTCTTTATCATTCACATGGAAGGTAACCTTCCCTTTATTGCAATCAATGATAGCACCTGCGGTGTTAAGAAAAGGTCTACCAAGAATAATGGACATGCTCCCATCCTCGGTCATGTCAAGCACAACAAAATCAGTAAGAATTAAACAATTAGCAACCTCTACGGGAACATCCTCACAAATACCTATCGGAACAGCGGTTGACTTGTCAGCCATCTGAAGGGAGATATCTGTAGGGATTAGTTTCTCTAAACAAAGCCTCTCGTAAAGAGAGAGAGGCATAACACTCACTCCTGCTCCAAGATCACATAAAGCAGTTTTGACATAATTATTCATTATGGAGCAAGGAATGGTGGGTATACCTGGATCACCGAGCTTCTCAGGAATCTTGCCACTGAAAGAGTAGTTAGCAAGCATAGTAGATATTGCATCATTAGGAACTTTTCTTTTATTAGTGACAATATCTTTCGTATATTTTGAATAAGGAAGTAACTTAATAGCATCAGTCAAAGGGATTTGAAGAAAAAGAGGTTTAATCCACTCACAAAACTTATTGTAATGCTCTTCTTCTTTAGATTTGATGGACTTACCTGGAAAGGGCATGGGTTTCTGTACCCATGGTTCTCTTCCCTTCCCATGTTTTCTTGCGATGAAGTCTTCTTTAGTGTACCTCTTACGTTTGTCAGGTGCTTCTTCTTCTCGAACTTCAGGCGGATCATTCTTCTCATTATTATTACCTTCAGGTTCAGCACCGTCTTCAGTCTCAACATCGGAGATAGATACACTGTTAGGATCAATAGTTGGCTCTTCATCTGCAATAGGATCATTAGAATTGTCAGTCTCCTTATGTTTCTTCTTTTTCTTTGGAGAGCCAACAATTTCTTCTTCCTGCATTTGAGAATCCTGCTCGATTCTCTTCGGATGCCCCTCTGGATAGAGAGGATCTTGAGTGCTAGTTCCTCCTCGGGTCTTGATCCCGAAAGCCTGCAAATTATCTTGTTTGACATTGTTAGCAAGCAAATCTCTTTGCACTTTATAAATTTGGTCAAGCTGAGTTTGAACCATTTGAAAATGCTTCACAAGACATTGAACATCATTAATTGTTCTATCTAAAACATCAAGCAGTCTTTTGATAGCAAGGGAATTATCATGCAATTGACTTTCTATCCTCTCATTAAAATGATTTTGTTTCATAATAAAATTATCAAACTCATCTAAACATTGATCAGGAGGCTTACCATGAGGGGTGTCACTTGCGTTGAAATCTAAAAGAGAGTGTACCTCTACCATAGGAGGGTGAGTAGTAGGCTCACACAGCTTCTCAATAGGCGGTAGATTCTTCACGTCTTCAGCTTTAATACCTTTCTCTTTAATAGACTTCTTTGCTTCTCGCATATCTTCGGGGCTTAGAACAAATATGCCCCTCTTCTTTGGTGGTGGAGGTGGTTCAAGGACGGACCAATCTTCATGGTTTTTGGCAATCCTGCCCATCAAATCCTCCGCATCGTCCGGTGTTCTTTTCCTGAAAACACAACCAGCACAACTTTCCAAATAGGACCTGGATTCATCAGTTAGACCAGCATAGAATATATCGATTAATTCATTCTTAGGAATTTCATGTCCTGGTCTAGCCCGAATCAGACCACAGTACCTCCCCCAAGCTTTAGGGAGGGACTCATCCTGCAACTGTTTAAAGTTATAAATTCTTTGTAAAGCAGCATGTTGCATGTGAGCAGGAAAGTACTTATCAACAAAAGAGTGAGCTATGTCTTGAGGACTCTTAATGGAACCGCATGGAAGCGAATCATACCATGCTTTAGCACC
The DNA here is from genome assembly GCA_902687465.1 of Secale cereale. Classification (NCBI taxonomy): domain Eukaryota; kingdom Viridiplantae; phylum Streptophyta; class Magnoliopsida; order Poales; family Poaceae; genus Secale; species Secale cereale. The sequence goes on along the minus strand of LR738711.1, from coordinate 716,907,496 downwards.
TTCCTTCAAGGAGAAAGGAAGAAGCTTGGTGATATAAAAGTATCGTATCTTCTCATCTGTGGTAAACAGGCCACCTAACTCACCGAGTTTAGTCAGGTGTGCAATAGCATCATCATTTTCTCTGCCATAAAAGGGGTCAGCTTCAACCATAGGTATAAGTGAAAGATCAACAGAGAAATCATAATCAGGATCATCAATGCATATAGGAGATGTAGCAAATTCAGGATCAGGAACTGTTTTGTTCTTCAAAGAGTGTTTTTCAAATAGTTTCTTAATAACTTCAGGGTCAGAGCCAGAAAACTCTGTCAGTTCCCTGCATAAATTTTCATCAAGCATATAGTAATCATCATCAAGGAGCCTTTCTTTGAGTTTACTCAAATCAGGATAATCATAAGTTTCACCAATAGGGTAGCGAGTAACAGGAAGTTCAATTCCAGACTTTTTAGTAGCAGCAGCAATTTGTTTCTCAAGAGCATAACCAAGCGAACTAATATCATCAAAAGTAGTAGAGGCATCATCAAGAGTATCGTACATAGTAACAGAATCGGTAGGAGCATCATGTGGTGGTGGTGAGGCAAACTTACTCATAACAGAAGGTGAATCAAGTGTAGCACTAGTGCTCAGAGCAGTACCTCTTCTTGTAGTAGATAGTAAGATCGGAACCTTGGGGTCTCCTTTCTTACCCATAGTGGATAAAGTGCAGCAGGTAGGATACCTCAAGTAGACTTGTAAATATTGCTATGCTCCCCGGCAACGGCGCCAGAAAATGGTACTTGATAACCCTCAACCTTAAGGGATCGAGATAGTCTTCGTGGGTAAGAATAACCCAATTTATTGATTCGACACACGGGGAGACAAAGAGTATTTATAAGCTTTGACAGTTGAGTTGTCAATTCAACCGCACCTGAAATATACTTACTTGCAACAAAAGATAAGTGGTAACAGTGATATGATAGTGATAATAGTGATAGTAAAAGTAAACAGCAAAAAGTAAATAGTGAAGGTAAATGGCAAAAGTAGCAACTAGTGATAAGCAGGGTTTAAAACACTATAGGCTAGGGAGATGGATGGTTAGGCGCTGCATGGATGAGATAGATTCTAACTTGGGGCACGGCACACGGAAAAGTAATGATCATCTAGGCAAATATCAAACATTAGGCATGTATCCCGTAGGTAGTTGTACGTGCTTGCAATAAGAACTTGCACAACATCTTTTGTCCTACCATCCCGCTACGAACGGGGCCAAAAGGAACTTATGGAGATTAAGGTGCTCCTGTCAAAGAGCACCGGAACAAAGCAATGAACTCAATGGATACATGTAATCCTCAAACTACGGACCATCCCCTTTGGTGTCCCAAGCTGTCACTTTTGGGATCGCCGGTTCCGAACCGTAATAGGTGCAAACAACTCATAGATAGGATCACGAACACAAATATATTCATGCAAACACATATGGTTCAGATCTGAGATCATGGCACTCGGGCCCTAAGTGTCAAGCATTAAGAATAACAAGTTGAAGCAAAGATGATAAACACCATAGTAGATGATAGGCAACATGCCCCCAACGATCTGACAAACTATTACATGATCTAACTCATCCAATCCCTACCATCCCCTTCGCCTACAGCAGGGGAATTACTCACACATGGAGGGAGAAGTCATGGAGGGATGATGGAGTGGTGATGATGATGACGATGGCGACGATCTCCCCTCTCCGGAGGCTAATTCAGCCTCCAGATTAGCCCTCCCGAGGAAGAACAGAGGGTGGCGGCGGCTCCGCGACGGAAAACTGCGAAAAGAACTTCTGATCTGGGGTTTCCGCGTCGTGAGTAAAAATACGAGGCAAGGTAGGGCACCAGGGGGTGTGGGCCCCACCCAGGCGACCCCCCGGCGCGGCCCAGGGGGGGCGCGCCCACAGGGCGCCTGGGCACCCCCTGGCCCCACTTCTGGCTCCTGGTTCCTTCGGGTGCGTGGATTTTCTGTGATTTTTCGTGGATTTTTCTGAGATGCTTAAAAATCCGTTTTCCTGCACACAATAAAACCATACAGGCAGCTCTACTGAAAACAGCGTCAGTCCGGGTTAGTTTAGTTCAAATCATGCAAGAATGAGGTCAAAACAATATCAAAAGTGTTTGGAAAAGTAGATACGTTTGAGACGTATCACACGTGTCCCGTCGAGCCTGCGTGGCGGACTGCTCGCACGCGTCTCATCGAGCCTGCACGGTGGACTTCTCACACTCGTCCAGTCTAATCAAACAGTTGCACGCACGCCACAGACTATGGTTAAATTTCGACATGATTAATATAATGCAACCGTTTTCGATATTAACGTGTTAGCTTTTTATTTCAAAGATAACTTCGTTGGCTTCTAATGTGTGTGTCTCTTCTCAAACTGGACATTTTTTACCACAACATATATGTGCCATGTCATATAACCATGCCAAGTCTCATTTTTTTGGGTGAGGTTTTGATTTACTTGGATTTGAAAACCAAGATTATCAATGTTTCAGGACGACGACAAGTTTGTAATTCATTACCATTCCTTAAACGAGACCTAAACATGCACCCAATGACACATGTACGATTTCCCACCCATTTTGCTTCACTGGAGCATGTGCTTGTAGTTCAAATTTGAATTATGGACTACACTAAATGCGTAGAAAACTTAGTAATTAGTAATATATATATATATATATACAATGGCCAAACGAACCCTGAACAGTTTCAAATTTCAGCCCGACACTCATGTTATCCTATGTTGCCTGTAGAAAACAAAGTTCAAGGCGAGAAGAGGCAGCGATTATCGTTTCGCCCACAAGAGGGGAATGTTTCCCTACCGGAACCACCAGGGTTTCGATAGGCTCCAGTTTGTAAGAGGTTTGTAATATAGCTTCACCAAAATTGGACAATTATATGTACCATGTAGTGACACCATGCCAAGTTTCATGATTTCCTAATGAGTTTTGGATTTACAGAGATTTAAAAACTGAGATTCGCAATGTTTGTGGCCAAGCCAGGACGTCGAGACGGTTGAATTCGTTCACATTCGTTCCATGGGACCTAAACATGCACCCCAAGGAATCATGTACGTTTTTTTAGCCATTTTGGTGCACTCGAGCACGTATTTGTAGTTCGGATTTGAATTATTGACATTAGATGCCTAGAAAACACAATAAATGGATAAAAAGGTCAAACGAACCCTGAATAATTTCAAAGTTAAGCGTGAATCTCCCATTGTTATGTGTCGCGTGTAGAAGAAAATACGAGTTTAGAAGAGGTAGTGATTATCGTTTGGCCCACAAGGGGACACGTTTCCCTATCGAAACCACGAGGGTTCTTGCGACAGGCTCTGGTTTGTAAGAGGTTTGTAATAAAGCCTGGCCCAAATTGGCAATGTTTTTACCACGACATATATGTGCCATGACGTGACACCATGCCACCTTTGATGACTTTCTAGTGAGTTTTGGGTTTATGGGGACTTAAAAACCGAGATTCGAAATGTTTAAGGACGAGCCAGGACATCGGCACAGTTGTAATTCGTTCCCATTTCTGCATGGGACCTAAATATGCACCCAAGGACACATGTAAAAAATTTCTAGCCATTTTGGTGAACTGGAGCATGTATTTGTAGTTCAGATTTGAATTATGGACATTTAAGGCCAAACAAACTGTGAATAAGTTCAAATTTCAGCACGGATATCATGTCGTTCCATGTTGCTCGTAGAAGAACATACAAGGCAAATAGAGGCAGTGATTACATTTCTCCCACAAGGGGGACACATTTCCCTATCGGAACCGCGAGGCTTCTTTGAGAGAAGCTCCGGTATGTAAGAGGCTTGTAATAAAACTTGCACCATAATGGATGAAAAAAATTCCTCGACATATAAGTGCCAAGTCGTGACACCATGCCATGTTTCACGATTCTAGGCTCAGATTTGTATTTACGGGGATTTAAAAACCGAGATTCTTCTCACGAAATGTTTTCAAATAGCATACGGTTCAGTCACGAAAGTCGATATTCAATGAAAACTTCGTGCAAACCATATTTTAAAGTTTCATAAAAATCTGAAAAAATGTGGGATGCAGAATGTGATGTTTTATTGCGACAAAAAATTTCAAGTTGAAAAACATTACGAGATGTGAGCTATGAAAAAGAAAAATTCAGCCCTAAATAGTGACACTACAATTCGGCACTATTCAACGCTGATTTTTTCTTTTTCATAGCTCACATCTCGTAATGTGTTTCAACTTGAAATTTTGTGTGGCAATAAAACATCATCCTCTTAACATCCCGCATTTTTTAATTTTTTTTTTGTAAACTTCAAAACATCATTTTTCTCGTGGTTTTCACCGGTTTCCACCGAATGTTGGTTTCCGTATGATATTCTTCCACCTCCCCCCCCCTACTGCACGCGTGACCTGAGTCGTGCGATCTGTTTGGCCAGAACCCAAACCCCATGAATCATATGTGTGCACCATTGGATGCTCCCAGATCGAACGGCAACCCTGAGCCCTTTCGACAGCACCTACACATCTTCCTTCTCTACTAGGTTTCCAAAACAGGCTACGGTTTCTCGCCACTCCTTTCATCGGTTTCCCGCCTTTTCTCTGATTGTTTTCCTGCTACCAGTGTCAGTGCTCATTGTAGGCTAGCGGCGACACACCGGCCATGTAAAATATCCCACACAGTTTCTAAAAGCACAAATGTGCGTGATAGGAGGGAGTAGGTCCCATAGGGTGACCAGCGTGAATCACCACGCCTGCGAAAGTGCGAGCAAAGGTGGAGGTACTGGCTCAACCATGTACGATGCAACTGCGCTGTAAAATCACCACAACCGCGCAAGCGCGAGCAAAGGGTGGAGGTACTGGCTTAACCATGTGCGATGCAAGTGCGCTGTAAAACCACCACATGTGCAAGCTAAAGGCGGGTAAGTTTATTTGGAAATTAGGACGAACCGTGTGCGATAGACCAGCTAGTTAGAAATATAAAAACAGAATAGCTGCCTTGAGCGTTGCAAAAATCAGCGGTTTCATGCCACTTTTCCTTATTATCATACACGCATATTGTTATTGGACCACGCGCGATCTTGGGCACTCCGGCACTCCCGCCCCGCATCAATTCCTTTACCCAGTTTTTAGTAGCCGTCATACTTCAACCGTCGCCCACACTCCTCCAGCACCGACCTTATAGTAAATTGCAGTAGCCGAAGCATTTGAACCGTCGCCCTCCCTCGTCCACCACCATCTCCACCCACCATTACTAAAACTTTCAGTAGCCACAGCGTATCCTCAAACACCAACCCCCTCCAGAGTCCCCCACCCGCACCCTCCCCCCTTTCGAACCCTAGCTCACGGCCGCCGCTGGCGCCGCCGCCAACCCCTGCCAGTCTGCCCGTTCCTCCTAGCTTAGATAATAACTTAGGGTTACCAAGCGATTACCATATCGTCGCCCCACTCCCCTGAGTTTTTAGATGGGGCATGCGGTGTCCCTCCCCGCCATATCCACATCCCGTGCTCCAAAATGTCGCAGCCTAAGCTCGAGTACATATCCCGGGGAGCTGGACGAGCGTTCGGCCAAGAAGAGGTTTATCATGGCCTCTCCGACGGACGTTGGGAGGTGGCCGCCATTTGCCCTGACCTGTCGATCACGGAGCAACACGTCGCCATGGAAGCCGACGAAGACGTTGACTACGTTGCCATGCCGAAGGCTTCATGTCAGCAGGCTAGAGTAATACTGTATCTCAAGAAAGCTGGCTACGACATCAAGCTCGTCCACAACAATGGCTTCACGCGGGTCATGTCACAAGTTAAGTGGTCAATCACCAACCCCTCTGGTCCTGCCGCTACTGATAAATGGGGGGTCATGTCACAAATGGGGGGTTGCTGTGGACAAGCTCGTCGATCTCTTGGACGACCCTGCCGCTGATCTCCTCTGCCAAGCGGTCAAGGATTTGCGAGATTTATATGCCATCGTGCCCATTTTGTCATTTCTGAAGGACACGTTCTATGGCGGCGGCTTGGGATCCTCAATTTCCAAGTCAGATCTCATCAACAACGACCACGACCACGAGGAGGACACCCACGAAGGTTCTTCCAGGGTGAAACAGCCCATCTGTGACATCGGAGAGCGCACCATGGGTCTGTGCTCTTCCAACTGGAAGGATCCCATCCATGAAATGTGAGGCAACATTCTATCAGCTTTAACTGTGTGGTGTTTAATTATTTCAGTTATGCAAAAATGTATTGTTCAATAGGGTTGTGTGATGTTTAAGTATGAATTGTCCACTTTAGTTTTACGAATGGCTATATTTGGTTGTTTATAGTGAGTAGATGCCTTGTTTATCTGTATTTGGTTGTTAGGTTGGTTGGAGTGAGCATTTTTTTCAGTTATCGAACAGATGCCTTGTTTATATGTATTTTGTTCTTAGTTTGGTTGCAGTGAGCATTTGTCCAGTTATCAAGCAGATGCCTTGTTTATCTATATTTTGTTGTTAGGTTGCTTTTTTTACCATTTTTCCAGTTATCAAGTAGATGCCTTGTTTATCTATATTTCGTTGTTAGGTTGCTTTTTTAGCATTTGTCTAGTTATCAAGCAGATGCCTTGTTTATCTTTATCTGCTTGTTAGGTTGGTTGTAGTGAGGATTTGTCCAGTTTTCAAACATATGCCATGTTTATCTGTATTTGCTTGTTAGGTTGGTTGCAGTGAGACTCTGTCCAGTTTTCAATGCTATATTTGGATGTTATACTGGTCATTTATGCCTTGTTATTTTAGTCATTCACAATGTGTTGTTCATTATGTGCACGTCAGAATTGTGCCGCTCGACTACATCAATACCAGTTTGAACGGCTATATTTGGTTCCAGTTATTCCTGGTGTAATTAACACATGCCCTTTATTTCAGTTTAACACATTTATCAAGTGTGATGTTTAAGCATTGCCTACGTTCTATTCATTTTCAACAATACCAGTTTGAATTGTAATATTTGATGGCTATTAAGCCTACTATCGGTAACATTGCCTTTCATTTTATATCTGCTTTAACAGCATGCTGAAACCAACACATTCATGCTATCATTTGGAGATGATGTTGTTTACCATTGTTATATTTGTTTGATGTTAAGGTTGTTGTACTTATCATGCATTTCCACTACTTACGCAGGACAACAACGGGAGTGGCCACCATTTTCCGCCGAGGTTAGCTTCATCCCTCAGCTTGTACTCCCCACATCGTTCCATAATGTAGTGCATATAGATCCGGTCCTGGACACTTGTTAGCTTCTAACACTGTTCAAGATATCTTCCGATAAGCCGATAAATCGGCCGATTTATCGCTTACCACTGTCTGACCGATAAGATAAATCGGCCGATAAATCAGCCGATATGGCGATAAATCAGCCGATATGCCGATAAACTGACCGATTTACGCCTTATCATGGGTCGATCGATAAGTTCCCGATAAGCGATATCCCCAACATTGGCTTCTAATATTGACTTGTTGCTAGTTGATATGTCCAAAACGTATCTACAATTTCTGCTTGCTCCATGCTTCTTTTGTGTGATATTGCTATGATATTTATGCACTTCCATACACTTTTGATCATATTTGGACTAACCTATTAACTCAGTGCACCACAGTGCCAGTTCCTGTTTTCTGCTGTTTTTCTATTTCAGGTTTCCCCCATATTAAAAGTGCTCCAAAAATTCCGGGAAAAATACAGGAAATATCAGCGTACAGGAAGCTTCGCGAATAACCAAAGCGGGGCCAGAGGGGAGCCAGGGGTGGCCCAGGCGGCCACCCGGCGCGGCCCCACCACAGGCCGCGCCAGGGGGCGCCTGGGGCGCCGGCTCCGCCTCTGGTGACCCCCCTTCGCATATATATTCCTCGCATCCCGAAACCCTCGAGGATGGAACCCTTTTTCGCGATCTCGCCTCTGTTCCGCCGCCGCAGCGCTTCCAAGATTGGGAGCATCAGGAGAACTCTTCCCGGCACCCTGCCGGAGGGGAGAACCACCACCGGGAGCTTCTCCACGACCATGGACGCTTCCCGGATGAGTCGTGAGTAGTCCACCTTGGACCATGGGTCCATGATCAGTAGCTATGTGATGTTCTCCTCCCCTCTTTGTTCTTCATGGTTTAGACCTCGTGAGCTGCCCTACATGATCGAGGCACATATGTAATCTTTATGCTGTTGCGCTGCTGAGTTTGCTGGGATCCGATGGATTATGAGATTATGTTCAGATTGTATGTGAGTAATATATTTGATTCACCTCTTTTATATTTATGTTCTTGAGTAATTCTTGCATGTTCTCCGTTGCTGTTTATTGCTTTGGCCAAGTAGTAGGTAGTAACTCCAAGAGGGAGCGTTATGCTTGATTGTGGGTTCATGCCCCCTGATGACTAGCTTGAGTGACAGACACATGAGTCTAGGGGATGTGTTGTTGCCACAAGGGGGAAAACAACGGCGCTTATACTTGCGGGTGCAAGGATTGTTTACTTTACGCAAAGTTCTTTTAATGCAGTTGTGTGTTGTTTTGAGTCTACACTTTGGGTGGGATTCGCAACTTAATACCAGCGAGATGTTCTGGATAGATATCTCAAGGTGGATGATTAGTAGTAGTTGCAGATAGATTTCGGTCTACTTGCCTTGGCGTACCGCCCATGCTTTTGAGCCTCTACCTTTCTTCGCAGCATAGTTAGCATTGGTTTGCGCACATAATCCTGTCAATTGCCCAGCTGTAATTTGTTTACCTCGCTTTGCTGTTTTATCGTCTTTTGGGAGAGAGACATCACTTGTGTACATCATGGGACCCCGATCCATATTACCACCACTGATCACACCCGCTATTTACTTCCTGTTCTTATTTCCTAGTTGCAGTCATATCTATCATTATTATCTCTTGTGTTTGATCCTTTGTAAACAACAAGGCCGGAGGGATTGACAACCTCTCTGTACTCGTTGGGAGCAAAGTTATTTGTATCTGTGTGCAGGTCCTGTCAACCGCTAAGTTTCTGGCGCCGTTGACACCTACTTGTCGACCCTCGGAGTCTCACGGGATTCGATCCTTGGTATCTTTGCCAAGGGAAACTTGCTGCTACGCTACATCTCAAACCTTCCACTTGGGGTAACCAACGAGGGGCGAGAAGCCATCAAGCAAAGTTTCTGGCACCGTTGCCGGGGACTCCACTCTTCAAGATAGGGGAGTTGCACGCTATCTTTTATCTTTGCTTTTTAGTCTTGTTAGTTTACCTTTCAGTTTTTGCTTTAGTGTCCCTTACCAAAAATCACAAAAATAGTTATCTTGCTTGTTGCTGCTATGGGTTCCACCGAGAACACCAAGTTGTGTGACTTCACTAGTCATAACAACAATGACTTTATCTGCACGCCTATTGCTACACCTGCCACTTCAGCACCTTCTTATGAGATTAAACCTGCTTTACTGAACCTAGTTATGAAAGATCAATTCTCCGGTGCTGGAGATGATGCTGCTTTGCACTTAAATAATTTTGTTGAGCTCTGTGATATGCAAAAGTACCAAGAAATAGATGGTGATATTGTTAAGCTTAAGCTTTTTCCTTTCTCCTTGAGAGGAGGAGCTAAAATTTGGTTTCAATCCTTGCCTAGGAATAGTATAGATTCTTGGGACAAGTGCAAGGATGCCTTTATTGGGAAGTACTATCCCCCTGCTAAAATTATCCAATTAAGGAGTAACATAATTAATTTTAAACAATTGGATAATGAACACGTTGCCCAAGCTTGGGAACGCATGAAATCTCTTGTCAAGAACTGCCCTACTCAAGGTTTGACTACTTGGATGGTTATCCAAACTTTTTATGCAGGCTTGAACTTTACCTCGCGGAACTTGTTAGATTCGGCCGCGGGAGGAACCTTTATGTCAACTACACTTGGTGCTGCCACGAAGCTTCTCGATGAGATGATGACCAATTATTCCCAATGGCACACCGAACGCGCTCCAACAGGTAGGAAGGTAAACTCTGTCGAGGAGATTTCCTCCCTAAATGAAAAAGTTGACTTGATCATGTCTCTACTTTCCAAGCAATCTTCTATTGATCCTCATGATGTTCCTTTAAATTCTTTGATTGATCAAGATCAAGTAGATGTGAACTTTATCTCTAGAAACAATTTCAATAACAATGCTTATAGGAGTAATTTTGATAGCAACCCTAGACCGTTCCCCTCTAATTCCTATGGGAACAACAATGCTTATCCTAGCACCAAGAACTCCACTTCTGAACTAGAGATTATGCTTAAAGACTTCATCACTACCCAAAAGGCCTTCAATAAGAGTGTAGAAGAAAAACTAGACAAACTAGATAATCTCTCTTCGAAGGTAGACAATTTAGCCCATGAGGTAGAGTTGCTTAAAATTAGAACTTCTCCTCTTGAGGAGAGGAAGACCACTCCTATGAATGATATTCAATTGCAAATTAATGAAAACATTAGGATGATGGCTAAACTTAAAGAGAGATGGGCTAGAGAAAAGAAGGAAGAAGATAGAATTAAGAGCCTTCCTACCCACCACACTGTTGCTACTATCCAAGTTGTTGAGGATATCCAAACTCTTAGCACCCAATGCACTCCTAGTCCCATTGGACCTATTAATGGTGATGCTATGACCTCAACCATAGAAGAAGAAACTCCTATAACCATAGAAGCTACCAAACAAGTGAGTCTAAAGGACACCACTACCACTTTACTTGATAGTAGTGACCTTGATTTTGATAATTGCACCCTTTCTGAAGTTATTGGTTTTCTTCACAAGATGTCTAGAGATCCCCACACTAGCACACTTAATCTTGCCTTCACGGAGCATATCACTAATGCTCTCATCAAAGCTAGGGAGGAGAAGCTTAGGGTAGAAGCCTCCATACCTAGAAAGCTAGAAGATAGTTGGGATCCTATGATTAAAATTAAGTTGAATAACTTCTCTTGCTATGCTTTATGTGATGTTGGAGCTAGTACCTCCGTTATGCCCAAAAGAATATACGATATGTTTAAATTGAAATCTTTTGATCCTTGTTCTTTTGGTGTTCGTCTTGTTGATTCTTCTGTAAAGAAACCTTTGGGGAAGATCGACGATGTTCTTATCATTGTCAATGACAATTATGTTCCCGTTGATTTTACTATTATGGATATTGAATGTGAACCTTCATGTCCAATTATTTTGGGACGTCCTTTTCTTCGCACCGTTGGTGCTATCATTGACATGAAAGAGCGGAATATAAAATTCCAATTCCCTCTCAAGAAAGGAATGGAACACTTCCCTAGAAAGAAGATTACGTTGCCTTTTGAGTCCGTTATACGGGCTAGCTATTCTCTTGCTCTTGATAAAACTTGATCTTCTCCTTTTTGCATCATGCCTAGCTTAAAGGCATAAAAGAAAGCGCTTTTGGGAGGCAGCCCACAACAAATTAGGTTTTATTTTGCTTTTGTTGTGTCTTGATGTTTGTTACTACAGTAGCATCATCATTGTATCTTTTCTTTTCAGCTTTGTGCCAAGTTTAGCCTCCGATTGCAAGAAAGTTCAAAAGTTGTGACGTGCAGTCTAGAAAACAGATTCTGTCCTTGGACAGAAAAATTTGAATAAAATCACCAGATCATCTTTTTAATCTGAATTTTTTTGACAGCGTGCTATATACAATTGGCTTTCGGGCTTCTGTTCTGAGTTTTTTGATTTGTGTTGCAGAAGTGCCCCGAAAAAATTGTTTACTACCTGCTGGTCTGTTTTTCACAGATTCTGTCCTGTTTTGCCTTTTCTTCGTTTTGCAAACCTTGAGCTTGCTTTTTCTTTGCAAAAACCTTTTGGCAATCTTGAGAAACAGTAGCTCTTCAAGATTATCTTTATTTCCAGTAGGGAAAAGTTGTTTTATTGTGGGTACTAACCTCGCTAATCAGATTATGATGAGTTATGTATGAAGGGATTTTTCAAGTGTGCGAGGGAAGATGATAAAAAAAGATTCAGGAGGGTCAAACGCTCAAGCTTGGGGATGCCCCTATGCACCCCCAAGAAATATTCAAGAAGACTCAAGCGTCTAATCTTGGGGATGCCCCCATGCATCCCCTTCTCCATCAACAATTATCAGTTCGTCTTTCGTTCCACTATAATTATCACTTCATGTGTTATGTGCTATGCTTGGAGCGTCTTGCTCTTAGTTTCCTTTTTAGTTTTCTTTAGCTTTGCTTGCTGTTCATAACAAGTTAGAACCCAGCTTTCTTTGTGTGGGAGAGAAACACGCTCCACTTCAACCTAGAACACAACATAGGATTTTCATGCTTATATTTGCTGTGTATGTTCTTTGTCTTTCCATAGCTGCTGTCATGTTTAGCTCTTAGTTTTCATGCTTTTCTTTTTAAAGAGCTTTTGTTTAGTTGGTTGCTGAACTCTCTTGAGTTTTCATGTTTATCTTGTTAAGAGAGTTTGCCTGTTGCACTGAGTTGTGTGTCTTAACTTAAAGTAGGTAATTGAGGTTGCTATTTAATTTTAGTAGTAACTTGCAATAGTTTTGAGGTATTGCCATGAGTAATGTCTGAACTTTTGGTGTCAAGAGCTTTAGCCTATTAGTGATAGATGTCGTATTTTGGGCAATCCGTGTTTATTTTCGAAAACCTACAAATAGTTGAGAACTTTAGCTACTAAATGGATCACTAATCTTTGGAGGGATCGAATATTAGAGTACACTCACGTACCATGAGCCGAGGATGCGCAAGGATAACCAAACCCCATACACTCCTCCTCGGGGTACTTGTCTCTTTGTGAACCTCCTAATTAGATTGAGAGTTACCGATAATAAGTGCATGAGTTCTTCGGACTAATGTGAGTATTCGAAAGTTGATACTTCCACCTAGCCATATTTTTCTAGCCTCTTCGGTACCGTGCATTGCCCTTTACTCACCTCGAGAGTTGGCGCATACTTCGCCGGTGCGTCCAAATCCTTGGCACGATACGCTCTGTGATCATAAGCCTCATTATATCCTTCCTTAAAACAGCCACCATACGTACCTATTAAGGCATTTCCATAGCCTTTCCGAGATACATTGCCATGCAATATCCATCTTCTCATGACTTGATCTTCATGTCATACATGCTTTTTGCTTGATCGATGAGCCGCATGCTAGTTGGGCCTTGCCCTAATCATTGCTACATGACGCGCTAGTATCAATGCATATCCTGCTACACTGGCAGAGGCATACATTTGCATACATCATGATAATTTCATTTTCTTTATGTTGAGTACTTTTGTAAAGTGTGAAAGATCTTCTATACTTCTTGTAATTTGTAGAGTGTTGCCCCTAAAGTGAGGAAAAGATCCCAAAGAGGACAAATCAAAAGATCCCAAAGAGGACAAAATCAAAAGATCCCAAAGAGGACAAATGAGAGTTAAATAGAAAGAGCCATTGAGGCCACAAAAAAATTAAAAAAAAAGAGAAAAAAATAAAAAGAGAGAAGGGGGCACACTACTATTTCCTTTTGAGAGATCCACACTCGTACTCCATCTTATACCTTGTACTCCATAGAGATTATCATTCATGCATATAGCTATGTGGGGACCTTCACACTATAGAACTTGGCTTGTATATTCCAATGATGAGCCTCCTCAAAAGAGCTCTAGGTCTTCTTGAGCAAGCAAGTTGGATGCACCCCCACTAGTTCCACTGGAGAGCTTACCTTAGCTCATATGTGCATCCGTTGCATGGCAATCCCTACTCCTCACATCATATCTATCATTTGGCTTTCTCTCGCCTATGATTGTCCTCATTGATGTGAGCCTTTCACACCTTTTTTGTCTTCCCCCTCCATCATTTTTCTTCTTTTGCCATCCTAAATGTCAACTTTCTTGCTTACGCTCATCCATTGCATGAGTGCTCAAAATATCGAAAGGGAGTGGATCATTTTGACTTGTACCTGGCTGACGGTCTGGGGATGAGTCAGGATAAGATTCCAAAGAAGACCAAGTGTGAAACTTTAGTAGATTAAGTTCTCAACAATACAAAAACTATGTTTTACTCTCTCGTATATCCCTATCCCCTTTCTTGCACGCAAACACCATTTGGAGACATTCGAGTCACGGACAGCGAGAGCTCTTGCACCTTTATGTTCTTATGTTGCTTGTTACAATGCTAATATAGACTCTTGCTTGTTACGACTTGAATTGAATTACATGCCTTGATTGCTTTACTTAAAAGTTCTTATATGGTTGATAGCATGTCACCACAGAAATTATGCTTGATATCATTTACCTACTCGAGGACGAGCAGGAATTAAGCTTGGGGATGTTGATACGTCCAAAACGTATCTATAATTTCTGCTTGCTCCATGCTTCTTTTGTGTGATATTGCTATGATATTTATGCACTTCCATACACTTTTGATCATATTTTGACTAACCTATTAAGTCAGTGCACCACAGTGCCAGTTCCTGTTTTCTGTTGTTTTTCTATTTCAGGTTTCCCCCATATTAAAAGTGCTCCAAAAATTCCGGGAAAAATACAGGAAAAATCAGCGTACAGGAAGCTTCGCGAATAACCAAAGCGGGGCCAGAGGGGAGCCAGGGGTGGCCCAGGCGACCACCCGGCGCGGCCCCACCCCTGGCCGCGGCAGGGGGGCGCCTGGGGCCCCGGCTCCGCCTCTGGAGACCCCCCTTCGCATATATATTCCTCGCGTCCCGAAACCCTCGAGGACGGAACCCTTTTTCGCGATCTCGCCTCTGTTCCGCCGCCGCAGCGCTTCCAAGATCGGGAGCATCAGGAGAACTCTTCCCGGCACCCTGCCGGAGGGGAGAACCACCACCGGGAGCTTCTCCAACACCATGGATGCTTCTCGGATGAGTCGTGAGTAGTCCACCTTGGACCATGGGTCCATGATCAGTAGGTATGTGATGTTCTCCTCCCCTCTTTGTTCTTCATGGTTTAGACCTCGTGAGCTGCCCTACATGATCGAGGCACATATGTAATCTTTATGCTGTTGCTCTGCTGAGTTTGCTGGGATCCGATGGATTATGAGATTATGTTCAGATTGTGTGTGAGTAATATATTTGATTCACCTCTTTTATATTTATGTTCTTGAGTAATTCTTGCATGTTCTCCATTGCTGTTTATTGCTTTGGCCAAGTAGTAGGTAGTAACTCCAAGAGGGAGCATTATGCTTGATTGTGGGTTCATGCCCCCTGATGACTAGCTTGAGTGACAGAAACATGAGTCTAGGGGATGTGCTGTTGCCACAAGGGGGAAAACAACGATACTTGTAGTTGCGGGTGCAAGGATTGTTTACTTTACGCAAAGTTCTTTTAATGCAGTTGTCTGTTGTTTTGAGTCTACACTTTGGGTGGGATTCGCAACTTAATACCAGCGAGATGTTCTGGATAGATATCTCAAGGTGGATGATTAGTAGTAGATGCAGATGGATTTCGGTCTACTTGCCTTGGCGTACCGCCCATGCTTTTGAGCCTCTACCTTTCTTTGCAGCATAGTTAGCATTGGTTTGTGCACATAATCCTGTCAATTGCCCAGCTGTAATTTGTTTACCTCGCTTTGCTGTTTTATCGTCTTTTGGGAGAGAGACATCACTAGTGAACATCATGGGACCCCGGTCCATATTACCACCACTGATCACACCCGCTATTTACTTCCTGTTCTTATTTCCTTGTTGCAGTCATACCTATCATTATTATCTCTTGTGTTTGATCCTTTGTAAACAACAAGGCCGGAGGGATTGACAACCTCTCTGTACTCGTTGGGAGCAAAGTTATTTGTATCTGTGTGCAGGTCCTGTCAACCGCTAAGTTTCTGGCGTCGTTGACACCTTCTTGTCGACCCTCGGAGTATCACGGGATTCGATCCTTGGTATCTTTGCCAAGGGAAACTTGCTGCTACGCTACATCTAAAACCTTCCACTTGGGGTAACCAACGAGGGGCGAGAAGCCATCACTAGTAGGTACATATGCCCTTGGCAAGGATCCACGCATCAACCCTTTTTGCATATGGGGCAATGAGATATTGATGAACAAGCATCAAGTGAGGAAACTGATAAGGATTATTAGCAAAAAGATACGAATGGTGGCAAGCAAATTATTTGTTTATGCTCTATCCAACACAACAGTGAGATGTAGGATGGTAACTACAAACTCTGTAGCCTTCTCTTTTTCTACCCATAATGAGTTGTTAGACAACAATGTCTGAATCTTTTTCGTTCCCAGTGGTTCCCGAAGAAGTTCACTCAAGATTACCTCACAAAGTACATGATTGGTGGAAACGCAATGAAGGTTAAATTATTTCATCCAGACTACAATGAGCATCGAGAAGTCGTAATGAAGACAGTGAAGGATGGACGGGCAGCCATCACGAGGGGTTGGCCTAGAGTCGTGCGCGCATTACGCATGGAGGAGGGCACAATATGGGCATTCCGCTTCACCTTCTCCAGCAACCAGAATGTCTTTCGCCTCTCTCTTTACAGTCTTTAGTACAATTGTGGTTCATCATTCTTTACTTGGTGCTTCTGTAGTTCTTCAGTATATGTACATGTGCATCGAATTATGCATTCGTGGTTGAACATATATTTGTAATAAACATGGTTGGATATGAAATAAGTGATTGCCTACATTCAAATTCAGAACATGTGATTTTTAAATTAGGGATTAATTACGGATTAATTAGGGATTACACTGCACACGGTTTGCGAAAGTGAAACGTCTGCGATCGACGTGGAGATCAGAAACGTTTCTAGGATTCACTACGTGTGCGATCAATCTCCACTGCATACACGACATCCTCATAAAAATTGTGTGTGATGGACAACCTTTGCCACACAGTTTCTTCTACGCACCGTTTGTGATGCATTCAATAACACAAACGATAAAATTATTAATATCGTGTGCAATGGCAATGCTATCACAAATGATTTAAGAGGGAAAATTGTGTGTGATGTACCTGTGAACGGAAACATTTTCCTAGGAGCGACTGTGTGGGATGTACATACGAACGGAAACGTTTAGCGAGGACGGACTTTGTGGGATGTACTTGCGACTGGAAACAATTTCGCCTGTATAATTGTTTTTTAGCTCTACTGTACGTATTTCCGTATTTGAGCACTCGTCGGTCGCACACGACCTCATTTTGCCGAGCGTGTGTGCCATGAGGGCATATACCGGATGGTTTTTGGGTCGTGTGGGAAGGACCCCCCCCCCCCCAATCGCCCACACTCACTAGGCGACGGTTCCAAATGTCGTCGCAGAAACGGGTTTAAAACCGTTTGTATAGTGCCGACGTGTACTAGTGTATGGATTAATTGGGGGTGTATCAAACTTGCTTGTTCATGAAGACTTCGAGCTTTTGAGGATGCTCATCATCAGAACATACAAGCCAAGTTCTATAAAGTAATTTTCCCACTAGTATAAAGCATGCAGCTCATAAAAGTTTCTACTATACAATGCATCAAGTGGTGCTACTTTGGACCACATGTGTATACTAACAAGGATAATGGTGTTGCTCCTTCTCTCCTCACATTTTTTTATTTTTTTATTTTCTTTTTTTTTTCTCTTTTTTTGTGGCACCTCCATAGTGCATCTTTTATTTGATCTCTCTCGTTTTTTGGTAGAAGCAACACCATACAATGATAAAATGATACATTCTCTATTGCCACACTTCAACTAAAGTAATCATACCTCAAACCTCAAAACATGAGAGAAACTCTATATGAATGTGCCTCTGGTAGTGTACCAACATGTGCAATGATCCGGCGTAGCATGGACATAGAAAAGGGGCAAGGCATGAAAATATCAAGCTAACCATACTATGATCATGCAAGGCAAATGAAAACATGTCTCTAGTCATGTAATGTAAACTGTTGGTAGTGTAAGGCAATATACTCATAATGGCTATGAAAATGCCATGATAGGTAGGTATGATGGTTGTTTTGAGGAGATGTGGTGTTTCATGTCTAGAAGAACACGAGAAGGTCCTGCCATGGGTGCGCCAAGTCTCAATGTGAGATGGGCAAGGCACGCTATCGTAGACGCTAGCAAGATAAGATAAAACAAAGTGCAAAGGCTTAAAACTCGTATTAGCACTACAACAAAAAGACACATCCGTGACATTTTGGCCCGAACGAATTTTTTCTGTCATGCTTATGACACTTCTATGATGATAATTGTGACAAAACCCGGTATCATCATAGATGTGGTGGGCTCCTACTTCTATGACAAAACATCATGACAGAAAATGGGCTTTTCGTCCTGGGCGGGCCGAAGACGCACCTGCATGACATTCTTTGGGTCGTCCATGACGGGAAAAATTGTTGTAGAAGCGAGGGCGAGGAATGTTTCGGGGAGTTCCCAGTTACGGTGGGTGGTCGGGGCCGAGCGATGCACTGTGGTTTGCCCATTTCTCTCGTATACGTACGCGCGTGTGTGCGAGGCGTTGGGCTCTAACTGAACCCGAGCGAAGTATTCGCTACTGAACCCGAGAAAATGCACTAGACTATGTTACTAGACCCGAGCGATAAATCCCTTGGCTGTTAATTGAACCCAAGCGATTCCTTAGCTACCGCTGCTAACTGAACCCGAGCGATCGCTGCTGCTGCTTACTAAAGCCGATCGAACCTGCTGCCTCTTGATGAACAGTGAACGTGGGGGTTGGTGGAACGAGTCGAGACATACGTGGTTGGGGTTGGATGAACAGTTCCCGGTGGGGGTTGGATGAAGAGGACCTCGTGGTAGTAGTATTAGTAGGCGGTTGCCGCTGGATGAACAGGACCCCGAGAGGAGGCCGCCACAGCTGAGCCGGTTGGGGGTGGATGAACAGGACCCCGTGGAGGGATGGTTGAATAGTAGCCAGTGGAGGGCTGGTTGAACAGTAGCCGGTGGAGGCAGATGAAGACGCGGTGGATGAACAGTGTAGTTGGAGGCTGGAGGAAGTCGACGGTGGGTGAATAGTATCTTGTGGAGTTCCCTTTTGTGGTATGCCACACCCCTCCCGATGAAAAGGACCCCCGTTTCGACCGTAGCGCTCCAAAACAAGTCTGTTTCCTTCGTTTTGCAGTATGCCAGACCCATCCCGATGAGCAGGATCCCATTTCGACCGTAGCCGGTCGAGCAGAAGATCGTTTCCTCTATTTTGCGGTACGCCAGACCCTTCTCGATGAGCAGGACCCCGTTTCAACCATACACGCTCGAGCAGAAGACAGTTTCCCTCCGTTCTGCGGAACGCTACACCAGGTTTCGGTTGTTGCGTACAAGCCGGTTGACTCCCGATGAACACGATGTTGTTTATCCGTATTGACCCCCCCCCCCGGTTGGCTGTCGATGAACACGACGTTGTTGCTGCCGTCCATTGCCTCTCCATGTACACCAACACTGGTCGTACGTATGCACAAGTAGGCATTCGAGACCCCTCCCGTATGTACGTACGTGGTTGTATTTTTGGCATCTGGTTGTACGTACGTGTTCACAGTTTTGACTAGACTGTCTGAACTGCTACGTTGGGGGCTCTACTACTACACGCGCCACTTCTTGCCCGGCCATGGTTCATCGTTGCAAAGAGACCAATCGACCAGTATGTACGTACACGTTCCCGACCAGATAAACAACACTACGTATAGTTCGACCGGGTGGGTCCCAGCTGTCAGGGATGATAAGGAGGCACTTCATTGCGTGCGAAGATATAGCCAGGGGGTCCCAGCTGTCAGGGGCGAATCATTTTTTTGCTCGTAATAAGGAGGCACTTCCTTGTGTGCGGCTGCGGACCCATCTGTCAGCCTCTCCATGTACGGTCCTCTTCCGATGGAAGTCGTTCCTTGACCACGTTGACCACGTCGCGCCGAGAGCACCAAGGCGCCGAACGATGGCGACACATGGGAAGGGATTGACCCAGAGCCGGGGTAGATGCAGCAGTGGAGTCACAGTCGGAGAGGAGTACGACGTACGAGGGTTGACTGGTTTAGTGCATTCTGGCGCTGCAGTCGGCGGAGAATAACAGGAAGGGTGGAGGGGTGGCCTGGCCAGCGGTGGAGTAGCGCTTCGCAGCGAGCCATGCGAAGCAGCACTGCTGGCCGTCGGAGGCGGGAGCAGGAGGTCCCATCGGCGCTGGAGGAATAAGACTAGAGATTGAAGATGTCTGCTGGCCGTTAGATGTACATCCAACGACTACAGATGTCAGAATCATTTTGTTGACTAATTTGACAAAGCCTTTCGTAGGCTACCTAATGGCCCACATGCCAGGCTCCTTGCTGGTGGGTCCTAGCTGTCAGTGGGACGAATAATTGTTTTTTCCCATAATAAGGAGGCACTTCCTTCCGTGCAAAGATGTAGATGAAACATTTTTCCCGTGTAATAAGGAGCCAGTTGCATGCGTGCGTCCATGAACTGGTGCGTCCCCACTGATAGCCTCTACATGTATTGTCCTCGTCCGATGACTCTCGTTTGTTCACCACGTTGACCAGGCAGCGCCGAGCGCACCAAGGCGGTAGACGACAGCGAGGCCCCTGGCTGGAACGAGCCGGAGATGGGAAGACAGGGTAGTGGAGTCGCAGACGGAGAAGAGTACGAGGGTTAACTTGTTCTGGTGCTGCGCCGGACTACAGTCGGTTGAGAATAATAGGTGTGGAGTGGTGGAGGGATAGCTTGGCCGGCGGTGCGGTAGCGCTTCATAGCGATGCGTGCTAAGTAGAGTCGCTAGCTGCCTAGCTGCAGGAGGCTGGAGCAGGCGATGCCGGCGACACTGGAGGAAGAAGAAGAGTTTGAAGATGCATGCCCGCTGTTGGATATATATCCAATGGCTATGGATGTCAGAATGATTTGTTGACTAAGTTGACAACACCTGCCATAGGCTTCGACCTATTGGCCCACATGTCACCCTGCAAATATGTGTCTCATATTTAACCCATGGTTTCGAGAATTTACAGTCAATTTGCTGGGGAGGGTAAAACAATAGCGTAGCGTCAATTCGGCCCATTTCACTTGTTCTAAGAAATCACAACCCATTTGCACTTTCTTAAAATATACGAATTTGATGGGCTTTGTAGTAAAGGTAATATTAGGTTAGACGGAGCAATTAGTATTAAAAAATTAAACCAGAGCTGTAAATTATATTATATAGAAAAATAGCAAATTAGCGAGTTATTGCTCAAAATAAAAATGAGCGTGTTATTATTACATTGGTCCTTAAATCTTCGCAAGCTTTAGTGCGCAATCACCAGGATTTTCATTGCCTTAGAGTAATAAATAACCAGGATTTATGTCGGATTCGGGGCTCCGCAGACCCTTGATCGATTCGAACACTGGGGTGCGTGCGAAGAACTCAACTTCCCATGTCTGCCTACTCGTCGTTCTCACAGCCTAGATCGATGAACATGAAGGAAATGGGACAAGGCAGTTTACCCAGGTTCGGGCCACCTCGTAGTGTAATACCCTACTCCTGGTTTGTGGTGGATCGCCTCGAGGTGGGCTGAGGATGAACTAGTACAGTGGTGGAACAACCTCGGGAGGTGTGTTCTTACTTGTGTGGTGGTGAGGATGATCCGAACGATCCATCCCCTGCTACGGTGGTGGCTAGGCAATATTTATAGTGGCCTTGGTCCTCTTCCCAAAATGAGGGCGGAAAAGGATCCCATAATGGCCAAATTCGAAGGGAGACAGCTAGTACAAATTATATCGACGAAAGATGGTCTTTGCATGCAAAGCTTCTGGTCATGACGCCATGGTTGGATCGGTGATGACCTCCGTCATGTCGTCCTGGCGATCTTGGTATTGTTGCATGGAAGTGGAAACCTTTGGCTGATTCCTCGGGACTCCACGCATGCGCTTGCCTCTTTAGCACCAAAGGGGAAACCTGCTGCACTGTGCCTGCTGGCGCCCGCCTGGCTTTGGTCATCATGGCTTGCGTCATCTGAACCTCACGAGGTGGGGGCTTGCATAGAGATCTCCGCTCCTCAGGAGCCAGCCTAGAGGTTGCTCCTTTAGAAGGCCTTGGTGTCGTCCGCCTCGCTAGGCTTGGCCCCTCGCGAGGGTCTTGTGTGTTGATGCTGAAGACGGGTCGTACCAGGCCGTCGATGGAGCCACGCCATGGGCCGCAGGCAGGCAAGTCTAGGTACCCTGGTTCCCAGAACGCCGATAGTAGCCCCCGGGCCCAAGGCGCTCTCGGACTTTGTTTTGAGGCGAAGCCAAGGGGCAAGGGTGAAGCGCCGCAGGCCCCAACCGCATGCGGACCTAGTTGATGTGTGGCGCCTGACGGGATGTGGGTGTCTCCGCTTCCCCGTGCCGCCTCGGAAACCGTTCGAATTGACAGGAGCCTGTCGCTTGCTCCTTCTTCCACCTCTTTGCGTCACCGTCTTGCCGAAGCGTCCATGGTGCCGATAAGGAGGTTCTTCACGGCGGAGAAAGGCAAGGCTCCTCAGGAGAAGCCGGGCCACTCCAGCCGAAGAAAAGGCTTGGCCGCTCCCGTGACGCCGATGAGGGTCTGGAGGTGATGCGGCCTTGGTTTGAGCGGCCTCCACCTGGCTTCCCGATCCCCTTGTACGCTCGCACGCAAGGCCCTGGGCAGGAGGGTGATGCCCGACTCCGCATAGGCCAGAATCACAGAGGACAAGCCGCAACCATACAGTCACCCGGCCTGTGGACCCATGCCGAAGGCACGCCCCGTGAGTTTGTGGTGTGGGCGGTGGTGCTGCCGCTCTCGTGGGTCCGGCTCCCGAGGTTCTTCCCTGAGTTGATTCCGTTGAGGGGGCCGGCTGAGCTGTGGCTGCAACACGCCGGGTGCTTCAGCCAAGATATTGAAGCGGAGGTCAAGGTTGTTCCCTAGGGCGACGTATTCATGACTCGAGGATGGGGCGAGGTCACTTACACATGCCGTCCTGAAGGGGCCTCCGCCATCCACTTCGAATACGGTTGAGCCTCCACACTTTTCTTCATCTGGAAGGCTGCCCCGAGAGGGGCGATCCGCGCGGCATGGCCATGGGGGCTGAACTTGCCCTTGGCCTTGCGAGCAGCTCCTCTAGTAGTAGTAGCGAGTCCCCAGAATCCAGCGATTCTCCGGAGTCCAGCGACAATGACAGCTACAAGCCACCGAGCTCTCTCCGTGCCCAGAACAGGGCATCGGCGTCCGCCCAGCGTCGTCGGTAACGTCCCTTGGACAAGGTTCTCCTGAGCTTTCTTCCTTTGCTTCCCTGGGCGGAATCGTGTCAAGCCCCGTGGGGGTATGTAAGAAGTTGTAATACTTTTGCTTTAATGTCATCGCTCCTGGTTTAGTATTGCGACTGCACATCTTGCTTGGGCATTGCACTCCTTTTCGTTCTCACGGTAGCTTGGTGCTCTACGCCGACAGGACCCAGTCCCCAAGCAGGCCTCAGTCGTCGCTGGTATGCTAGGTCGCGATGCCGTGGTCAAGGCCAGGAGGTGAGTGGCTCGAGGTCCGGGAAGAGACCCTGAGACGCCATGCTCAGGAGGTCCCATTTAGCGTGCAAGCAGCTCCCTGGAGGCCGAAAAGGAAAACAACATTGCCCAAGCGAGATCGCGAAAGTAAAAACTCCGGGTCACGATGTTATAGCCGACGCGTAGGGGGTGACTTATCTTGTTGTGATTTCCTTGCGCGACTCCTGACTATGTCCTGGTGATGGCGGTCCTAGGCAGGGCTTGCGCCGTTCTCTCCCCCTTAGCTCAAATAGGCGCTCTATGTTGGAAATATTCCCTAGAGGCAATAATAAAATGGTTATTATTATATTTCCTTGCTCATGATAATTGTCTATTATTCATGATTGAATTGTATTCCGGAAACAGTGATACATGTGTGAATACATAGACCACAATGTGTTCCTAGTAAACCTCTAGTTACTAGCTCGTTGATCAACAGATGGCTAAGGTATCCTGACCATGGACATTGGATGTCATTGATAACGAGATCACATCATTAGGAGAATGATGTGATGGACAAGACCCAATCCTAAGCCTAGCACAAGATTGTGTAGTTCGTAATGCTAAAGCTTTTCCAATGTCAAGTATCTTTTCCTTAGACCATGAGGTTGTGCAACTCCCGGATATCGTAGGAATACTTTGGGTGTGCCAAACGTCACAACGTAACTGGGTGGCTATAAAGGTACGCAACGGGTATCTCCGAAAGTATCTGTTGAGTTGGCACGAATCGAGACTGGGATTTGTCACTCCGTATGACGGAGAGGTATCTCTGGGCCCAGTCGGTAAGACATCATCATAATGAGCTCAATGTGACTAAGGTGTTGGTCACGGGATGATGTATTACGGAACGAGTAAAGAGACTTGCCATGACGAGATTGAACAAGGTATACCGACGATCGAATCTCGGGCAAGTACTATACCGATAGACAAAGGGAATTGTATACGGGATTGATTGAATCCTTGACATCGTGGTTCATCCGATGAGATCATCGAGGAACATGTAGGAACCAACATGGGTATCCAGATCCCACTGTTAGTTATTGACCGGAGAGTCGTCTCGGTCATGTCTACGTGTCTCCCGAACCCGTAGGGTCTACACACTTAAGGTTCGGTGACGCTAGGGTTGTAGAGATATATGCATGCGGTAACCCGAATGTTGTTCGGAGTCCCGGATGAGATCCCGGACGTCACGAGGAGTTCCAGAATGGTCCGGAGGAAAAGAATTATATATAGGAAGTCCAGTTTCGGCCATCGGGAGAGTTTCGGGGGTGACTGGTAGTGTACCGGGACCACCGGAAGGGTCCCGGAGGTCCACCGGGTGGGGCCACCTATCCCGGAGAGCCCCATGGGCTGAAAGTGGAAGGGAACCAGCCCATAGTGGGCTGGTGCGCCCCCCTTGGGTCCTCCTCCTGCGCCTAGGGTTGGGAACCCTAGGGGTGGGGGGCGCCCCTTGTGACTTGGGGGGGCAAGTCCCCCCCTAGGCCGCCGCCCCCCTAGAGATCCCATCTCTAGGGCCGGCGCACCCCCTAGGCCCCCTATATAAAGTGGGGGGAGGGAGGGCAGCTGCACCCTTGCCCCTGGCGCCTCCCTCTCCCTCCCGTTACACCTCTCCCTCCTCCCGCAGCGCTTGGCGAAGCCCTGCAGAAATACCGTTCCATCCACCACCACGCCGTCGTGCTGCTGGATCTCCATCAATCTCTCTTCCCCCCTTGCTGGATCAAGAAGGAGGAGACGTCGCTGCACCCTACGTGTGTTGAACGCGGAGGTGTCGTCTGTTCGGCGCTAGGATCATCGGTGATTTGGATCATGACGAGTACGACTCCATCATACATGTTCTCTTGAACGCTTCCGCTCGTGATCTACAAGGGTATGTAGATGCACTCCCCTCTCCCTCGTTGCTAGATGACTCCTTAGATTGATCTTGGTGAAGCGTAGAAATTTCTTGAATTCTGCTACGTTCCCCAACAGTGGCATCTGAGCTAGGTCTTTGTGTAGTATCTTGCACGAGTAGAACACAAAGCAGTTGTGGGCGTAGATTTGTTCAATTCTCTTGCCGCTACTAGTCCAATCTTGATTCGGCGGCATCGTGGGATGAAGCGGCCCGGACCGACCTTACACGTACGCTTACGTGAGACAGGTTCCACCGACTGACATGCACTAGTTGCATAAGGTGGCTTGCGGGTGACAGTCTCTCCCACTTTAGTCAGATCGGATTCGATGAAAAGGGTCCTTATGAAGGGTAAATAGAAATTGTCATATCACATTGTGGTTTTGGCGTAGGTAAGAAACGTTCTTGCTAGAAACCTATAGCAGCCACGTAAA
The DNA here is from genome assembly GCA_902687465.1 of Secale cereale. Taxonomy (NCBI): domain Eukaryota; kingdom Viridiplantae; phylum Streptophyta; class Magnoliopsida; order Poales; family Poaceae; genus Secale; species Secale cereale. Next base: position 716,881,759 of record LR738711.1, on the reverse strand, counting down.
ACTTGCAACAACAATTAGAGGACGTCTAACTTGTTCTTGCAGCATGTGCCGTGTGATGTGATATGGCCAAAAGATGTGATGAATGATATATGTGATGTGCGAGATTGATCATGTTCTTGTAATAGGAATCACGACTTGCATGTCGATGAGTATGACAACCGGCAGGAGCCATAGGAGTTGTCTTATTTATTGTATGACAAGCGTGTCACTGAATAACGCCATGTAATTACTTTACTTTATTGCTAAACGTTAGCCGTAGTAGTAGAAGTAATATTTGGCGAGACGACTACATGAAGACACGATGATGGAGATCATGATGATGGAGATCATGGTGTCATGCCGGTGACAAAGATGATCATGGTGCCCCGAAGATGGAGATCAAAGGAGCAAAATGATATTGGCCATATCATGTCACTTTATTTGATTGCATGTGATGTTTATCATGTTTATGCATCTTGTTTACTTAGAACGGCGGTAGTAAATAAGATGATCTCTCACTGAAAATTTCAAGAATTGTGTTCCCCCTAACTGTGCACCATTGCTAAGGATCGTTGTTCTGAAGCACCACGTGATGATCGGGTGTGATAGGCTCTAACGTTCGCATACAATGGGTGTAAGCCAGATTTACACACGCAATACACTTAAGGTTCACTTGACGAGCCTAGCATGTATAGACATGGCCTTGGAACATGGAAGACCGAAAGGTCGAACATGAGTCGTATAGAAGATACGATCAACATGAATATGTTCACCGTTCATGACTAGTCCGTCTCACGTGATGATCGGACACGGCCTAGTCGATTCGGATCATGTATCACTTAGATGACTAGAGAGATGTCAATCTGAGTGGGAGTTCATTAAATTTGTTTAGATGAACTTAATTGTCATGAACTTAGTCTAAAATCTTTACAATATGTCTTGTAGATCAAATGGCCCACGCTCATGTTGCCCTCAACTTCAACGCGTTCCTAGATAAAACCAAGCTGAAAGACAATGGTAGAAACTATACGGATTGGGTCCGTAACTTGAGGATTATCCTCATAGCTGCCAAGAAATCATATGTCCTTGAAGCACCCCTACGTGATGCACCCGTTTTCCCAGCCGCCCAAGACGTTATGAACGCTTGGCAGTCATGATGTGATGATTACTCCCTGGTTCAGTGCGGCATGCTTTACAGCTTAGAATCGGGGCTCCAAACGCGTTTTGAGCACCACGGAGCATATGAGATGTTCCAAGAGCTAAAAATAGTTTTCCAAGCTCATGCCCGAGTCGAGAGATATGACATCTCCGATGCATTCTACAGTTGTAAGATGGCGGAGAATAGTGCTGTCAGCGAGCACATACTCAAATTGTCTGGGTTGCACAATCTCTTGTCTCAGTTGGGAATTAATCTCCCAGACGAAGCGGTCGTTGACAGAATCCTTCAGTCGCTCCCACCTAGCTACAAGAGCTTCGTGATGAACTTCAATATGCAAGGGATGGAGAAGTCCATTCCCGAGGTGTATTCAATGCTGAAATCAGCGGAGGTGGATATCACGAAAGAACATCAAGTGTTGATGGTGAATAAAACCACTAAGTTCAAGAAAGGCAAGGGTAAAAAGAACTTCAAGAAGGATGGCAAAGGAGTTGCCGCGCCCGGTAAGCCAGTTGCCGGGAAGAAGCCAAAGAATGGACCCAAGCCTGAGACTGAGTGCTTTTATTGCAAGGGAACGGGTCACTGGAAGCGGAACTGTCCCAAATACTTAGCAGATAAGAAGGCCGGCAACATCAAAGGTATATATGATATACATGTTATTGATGTGTACCTTACCAGCGCTCGTAGTAGCTCCTGGGTATTTGATACCGGTGCAGTTGCTCACATTTATAACTCACAGCAGGAGCTGCGGAATAAGTGGAGACTGGCGAAGGATGAGCTGACGATGCGCGTCGGGAATGGTTCCAAGGTCGATGTGATCGCCGTTGGCACGCTACCTCTACATCTACCCTCGGGATTAGTTTGAAACCTTAATAATTGTTATTTAGTACCAGCTTTGAGCATGAACATTGTATCTGGATCTCGTTCAATGTGAGATGGCTACTCATTTAAATCCGAGAATAATGGTTGTTTTATTTATATGAGAGATATGTTTTATGGTCATGCCCCGCTGGTCAATGGTTTATTATTGATGAATCTCGAACGTGATGTTACACATATTCATAGTGTAGATGCCAAAAGATGTAAAGTTGATAATGATAGTCCCACATACTTGTGGCATTGCCGCCTTGGTCATATTGGTGTCAAACGTATGAAGAAGCTCCATGCAGATGGACTTCTAGAGTCTCTTGATTATGAATCATTTGACACGTGCGAACCATGCCTCTTGGGCAAGATGACCAAGACTATGTTCTCCGGAACAATGGAGTGAGCGACCAACTTATTGGAAATCATACATACCGATGTGTGCGGTCCAATGAGCGTTGAAGCTCACGGAGGCTATCGTTATGTTCTCACCCTCACAGATGACTTAAGTAGTTATGGGTATGTCTACTTGATGAAACACAAGTCTGAGACCTTTGCAAAGTTCAAGGAATTTCAGAATGAGTTTGAGAATCAACGTGACAGAAAAATAAAGTTCTTACGATCGGATCGTGGAGGAGAATATTTAAGTCACGAATTTGGCACGCACCTAAGGAACTGTGGAATTATTTCACAACTGACACCGCCTGGAACACCTCAGCGTAACGGTGTGTCCGAACGTCATAATCGTACTCTATTGGACATGGTGCGATCTATGATGTCTCTTACCGACTTACCGCTATCTTTTTGGGGTTATGCTTTAGAGACTGCCGCATTCACTTTAAATAGGGCTTCGTCTAAATCCGTTGAGATGGCACCATATGAACTTTGGTTTGGCAAGAAACCTAAGTTGTCGTTTCTGAAAGTTTGGGGTTGTGATGCTTATGTCAAGAAACTTCAACCTGAAAAGCTCGAACCCAAATCGGAAAAATGCGTCTTCATACGATACCCAAAGGAAACTATTGGGTACACCTTCTACCTCAGGTCCGAAGGCAAGGTCTTCGTTGCCAAGAATGGATCCTTTCTAGAGAAAGAGTTTCTCTCGAAAGAAGTGAGTGGGAGGAAAGTGGAACTTGATGAGGTGACAGTCACCCCTTCCGAACCGGAAAGTAGCGCAGCACAGGAAGTTGTTCCTGAGGTGCCTGCACTGACTAGAGAGGAAGTTAATTATGATGATCATGAAGCTTCAGATCAAGTTACTACTGAACTTCGAAGGTCCACAAGGACACGTTCCTCGCCAGAGTGGTACGCCAACCCTGTCATGGAAATTATGTTGTTAGACAACGGTGAACCTTCAAACTATGAAGAAGCGATGGCGGGCCTGGATTCCAACAAATGGCTTGAAGCCATGAAATCCGAGATAGGATCCATGTATGAAAATAAAGTATTGACTTTGGTGGACTTGCCCGATGAACGGCACGCCATAGAAAATAAATGGATCTTTAAGAAGAAGACTGACGCGGATGGAAATGTGACCATCTATAAGGCTCGACTTGTCGCTAAAGGTTATCGACAAGTTCAAGGGATTGACTACGACGAGACTTTCTCTCCCGTAGCGATGCTGAAGTCCGTCCGAATCATGTTAGCAATTGCCGCATTCTATGATTATGAGATATGGCAAATGGACGTCAAAACGGCATTCCTTAATGGCTTCCTCAAGGAAGAACTGTATATGATGCAGCCGAAAGGTTTTGTCGATCCTAAGAATGCTAACAAGGTATGCAAGCTCCAACGCTCAATCTATGGTCTGGTGAAAGCATCTCGGAGTTGGAATATTCGCCTTAATGATGTGATCAAAGCATTTAGTTTTATACAGACTTGGGGAGAAGCCTGTATTTACAAGAAAGTGAGTGGGAGCTCTGTAGCATTTCTCATATTATATGTGGATGATATATTGCTGATGGGAAATTATGTAGAATTCTTGGAGAGCACAAAGGCCTACTTGAATAAGATTTTTTCAATGAAGGACCTTGGAGAAGCTGCTTACATATTAGGCATCAAGATCTATAGAGATAGATCGAGACGCCTCATTGGTCTTTCACAAAGCACATACCTTGATAAGATATTGAAGAAGTTCAATATGGATCACTCCAAGAAAGGGTTCTTGCCTGTATAGCAAGGTATGAGATTGAGCACGGCTCAATCCCCGACCACGGCAGAAGATAGAGAAAAGATGAGTGTCATCCCCTATGCCTCAGCCATAGGTTCTATTATGTATGCCATGCTGTGTACCAGACCTGATGTGAACCTTGCCATAAGTTTGGTAGGGAGGTACCAAAGTGATCCCGGTATGGAACACTGGACAGCGGTCAAGAACATCCTGAAGTACCTGAAAAGGACTAAGGATATGTTTCTCATTTATGGAGGTGACGAAGAGCTCGTCGTAAAGGGTTACGTCGATGCTAGCTTCGACACAGATCTGGAAGACTCCAAGTCACAAACCGGATACGTGTATATTCTGAATGGTGGGGCATTCAGCTGGTGCAGTTGCAAGTAAAGAGTCGTGGCGCATTCTACATGTGAAGCGGAGTACATAGCTGCTTGCGAAGTAGCGCAGGAAGGAGTCTGGATGAAGGAGTTCATCACCGACCTAGGAGTCATTCCAAGCGCGTCGGGCCCGATGACTCTCTTCTGTGACAACACTGGAGCTATTGCCATTGCCTAGGAGCCCAGGTTTCACAAGAAGACCAAGCACATCAAGCATCGTTTCAACTCCATCCGGAATTATGTTCAAGATGGAGACATAGATATTTGTAAAGTGCATACGGATCTGAATGTCGCAGATCCGTTGACTAAACCTCTTCCACGAGCAAAACATGATCAACACCAGAACTCTATGGGTGTTCGATTCATCACAATGTAACTAGATTATTGACTCTAGTGCAAGTGGGATACTATTGGAAATATGCCCTAGAGGCAATAATAAAATGGTTATTATTATATTTCCTTGTTCATGATAATTGTCTGTTATTCATGCTTGAATTGTATTATCCGGAAATAGTGATACATGTGTGAATACATAGACCACAATGTGTTCCTAGTAAACCTCTAGTTACTAGCTCGTTGATCAACAGATGGTTACGGTTTCCTGACCATGGACATTGGATGTCATTGATAACGAGATCACATCATTAGGAGAATGATGTGATGGACAAGACCCAATCCTAAGCCTAGCACAAGATCGTGTAGTTCGCAATGCTAAAGCTTTTCCAATGTCAAGTATCTTTTCCTTAGACCATGAGGTTGTGCAACTCCCGGATACCGTAGGAATACTTTGGTTGTGCCAAACGTCACAACGTAACTGGGTGGCTATAAAGGTACGCAACGGGTATCTCCAAAAGTATCTGTTGAGTTGGCACGAACCGAGACTGGGATTTGTCATTCCGTATGACGGAGAGGTATCTCTGGGCCCACTCGGTAAGACATCATCATAATGAGCTCAATGTGACTAAGGTGTTGGTCACGCGATGATGTATTACGGAACGAGTAAAGAGACTTGCCATGACGAGATTGAACAAGGTATACCGACGATCGAATCTCGGGCAAGTACTATACCGATAGACAAAGGGAATTGTATACGGGATTGATTGAATCCTTGACATCGTGGTTCATCCGATGAGATCATCGAGGAACATGTAGGAACCAACATGGATATCCAGATCCCGTTGTTAGTTATTGACCGGAGAGTCATCTTGGTTATGTCTACGTGTCTCCCGAACCCGTAGGGTTTACACACTTAAGGTTCGGTGACGCTAGGGTTGTAGAGATATATGCATGCGGTAACCCGAATGTTGTTCGGAGCCCCGGATGAGATCCCGGACGTCACGAGGAGTTCCGAATTGGTCCGGAGGTAAAGAATTATATATACGAAGTCCTGTTTCGACCATCGGGAGAGTTTCAGGGGTCACCGGTAGTGTACCGGGACCACCAGAAGGGTCCCGGGGGTCCACCGGGTGGGGCCACCTATTTAGGAGGGCCCCATGGGCTGAAAGGGGAAGGGAACCAGCCCATAGTGGGCTGGTGCGCCCCCCCCTTGGGCCCTCCCCCTGCGCCTAGGGTTGGGAACCCTAGGGGTGGGGGCACCCCTTGTGACTTGGGGGGCATGTCCCCCCCCCCTAGGCCGCCCCCCCTAGAGATCCCATCTCTAGGGCCGGTGCACCCCCTAGGCCCCCTTTATAAAGTGGGGGGAGGGAGGGCAGCCGCACCCTTGCCCCTGGCGCCTCCCTCTCCCTCCCGTTACACCTCTCCCTCCTCCCGCGGCGCCGTACGTGTGTTGACCGCGGAGGAGACATCGCTGCACCGTACGTGTGTTGACCGCGGAGGTGCCGTCCGTTCGGCGCTAGGATCATCGGTGATTTGGATCACGACGAGTACGACTCCATCATCCACGTTCTCTTGAATGCTTCCACTCGCGATCTACAAGGGTATGTAGATGCACTCCCCTCTCCCTCGTTGCTAGATGACTCCTTAGATTGATCTTGGTGAAGCGTAGAAATTTTTTGAATTCTGCTACATTCCCCAACACTCTACGTCCTCGGGTCCTAGCCCTCGAGTGAGGCTCAGCCGCCGCTGGTATGCCAGGTCGCGATGCCGTGGTCAAGTCCAGGGAGTGAGGGCTCGAGAGCCAGTAGGAGCCCCTGAGGCGCAATGCTCAGGAACCCCCCCCCCCCTTTAACGCGCAAGCGGATCGCATCCTAGTCCGGCTCCGGAGGTTCCTGTGAATTAATCTGAGAAAAAGGTCATTGCACGTAGCCGCGGTTGATATTTCTGGAAGGATGCGAAGGCACCAAGGACCCCGTGAGGTGACGTGCGCGGGGCTGGCGCGAGTCAGAGCTCGGTCTCTTAGGTTTTTCGGCGCTGCGGGGACGGACCCAAGCACAGGCGCCATGCCAATAATTCCTTGGGTGGAACGAGCAACCGACAGGTTAGTTACACGCGGAATCCATGAAAGGTGTCAGGGCACCCGAGGGACGGGTGATAATCATAAAGCAGTTGATGGTAAGGCAAGTTCACATAGATGCAAAACTGATACATGCCGTAGGGACGGACCCACGCGGCTTGGGGATAATGCGGCCCGAGGGGCGCCCCTAACTGAATGAAATAAAAAGTATCACCTGGCACCGTTGCTGAAGAAGTGTTGGGGTATCTGAAGACGGGTGATGCAGAAGTCACTCCGAATGAGTTGCCTGACTCCTGCTTCTCGCGAGGCTCCTGAGGTCCAGGAGGCTCGCAAAGGATCGATGCCTCCTCCGCCAGGATCGCCTGGTGTCTGGCCTCGTGAGCTGCCAGGATGCTCCGCATGTGGTGCCGGTGCAGGACAGCGCTGTTTAGCAAGCCGAAAGGCATGCGAACGTAGCTGTGAGGGGGACCCTCGCACCGGCCCACGTGGTACGGCCAGAAGAGCTCCTGAGACGCGGCTCTGTTGAGACCTGGGATGTTGACGCAGACGCGCAGCCCCCTGCGCTCATCGGTTAGAGGGAGCGATGCTTGGCGGTGCAGGGCGATGCTCGCCTCGCATGGCCCTCACCTCGTGAAGATCCTTGATCGCCTTGGTGATGAACTCTTGAGCATCTGGCGCCTCGCGCCCTGCGCTCTTTTTGCGGAAGCGCGCGCTGAAGCATGATACGCCCATTTTGCATCATGCTTTTATATTGATATTCATTGCATTATGGGTTGTTATTACACATTATATCACAATACTTATGCCTTTTCTCTCTTATTTTACAAGGTTTACATGAAGAGGGAGAATGCCGGCAGCTGGAATTCTGGACTGGAAAAGGAGCAAATCTGAGAGACCTATTCTTCACAACTCCAAAAGTCCTGAAACTTCACGAAGGATATTTTTTTAATGTATCAAAATATTGGGCAAAGAAAGCACTGGAGGGGGGCCACCAGCCAACCACAAGGGTGGAGGGTGCGCCCTACCCCCTGGGCGCGCCGCCCATCCTTGTGGGCACCCTGGTAGGCCCCCGGCTCCCATCTTTTTCTATATGATGTGTTTTAATCTGGAAAAAAATCAGAAGGAAGGTTTCGGGACGAAGCGCCGCCGTCTCTAGGCGGAACCTGCGCGAAACCAATCTAGAGCTCCGACAGGGCTGTTCTGCCGGGGACACTTCCATCCGGGAGGGGGAAACCAAAGCCATCGTCATCACCAATGATCCTCCAATCGAGAGGGGGTCAATATCCATCAACATCTTCACCAGCACCATCTCCTCTCAAACCCTAGTTCATCTCTTGTATCCAATCTTTGTCTCAAAACCTTGGATTGGTACCTATGGGTTGCTAGTAGTGTTGATTACTCCTTGTAGTTTATGCTAGTTGGTTTATTCGGTGGAAGATCATATGTTAAGATCCTTAATGATATTTAATACCCCTCTGATTATGAACATGAATATGCTTTGTGAGTAGTTACATTTGTTCCCGAGGACATGGAAGAAGCCTTATTATAAGTAATCATGTGAATTTGGTATTCGTTCGATAGTTTGATGAGATGAATGTTGTCTTTCCTCTAGTGTTGCTATGTGAACATCAACTACATGACACTTCTCCATTATTTGGGCCTAGGGGAATGCATTGGGAAGTAATAAGTAGATGATGGGTTGCTAGAGTGATAGAATCTTAAACCCTAGTTTATCAGTTGCTTCGTAAGGGGATGATTTGGATCCATATGTTTCATGCTATGGTTAGATTTATCTTAATTCTTCTTTCGTAGTTGTGGATGCTTGCGAGAGTGGTTAATCATAAGTGGGAGGCTTGTCCAAGGAAGGAAAACACCCAAGCACCGGTCCACCCACATATCAAATTATCAAAGTAATGAACGCGAATCATATGAGCATGATGAAAACTAACTTGACAGTAATTCCCATGTGTCCTCGGGAGCACTTTGCTTTATATAAGAGTTCGTTCAGGCTTCTCCTTTGCTACAAAAAGGATTGGGCCACCTTTCTACACCTTAGCTACTTTTGTTATTGGTTACCCATTACGAATTATCTTATCACACAACTATCTGTTGCCGATAATTTCAGTGCTTGCAGAGATTACCTTGCTAAAAACCGCTTGTCATTTCCTTCCGCTCCTCATTGGGTTCGACACTCTTACTTATCGAAAGGACTATGATAGATCCCCTATATTTGTGGGTCATCAATACTCTTTTCTGGCGCCGTTGCCGGGGAGTGAAGCGCCTTTGGTAAGTGGAATTTGGTAAGGAAACATTTATATAGTGTGCTGAAAGTTACTGTCACTTGTTACTATGGAAAATAATCCTTTGAGGGGTTTGTTCGGGGTATATTCACCCTGACCGGAAGATCAAAGAGTTCCCCTCAACCTACTGCACCTACTGAAAATATTTACTTTGAAATTACCTTGGGTATGGTAGAGAAACTGTTAGGTAATCCTTATGCAGGAGATGGAATATTGCATCCCGACTTACACATAATCTATGTGGATGAAGTTTATGGATTATTTAAGCTAGCAGGTGTGCCCGAGGATGTTGTCAAGAAGAAGGTCTTCCCTTTATCTTTGAAAGGAATATATTTGACATGGTATAGGCTATGTGATGATATTGGATCATGGAACTACAACCGATTGAAATTGGAATTTCATCAGAAGTTTTATCCTATGCATCTAGTTCATTGTGATCGGAATTATATATATAATTTTTGGCCTCGTGACGGATAAAGTATCGCTCAAGCTTGGGGGAGGATTAATTCAATGTTATATTCATGCCCCAATCATGAGCTCTCAAGAGAAGTTATTATTCGGAATTTTTATGCTCGGCTTTCTCATAATGATCAATCCATGATTGGTACTTCTTGTGCTAGTTCTTATATGAATAAGACTATTGAATTAAAATTGGATTTATTAGAAATAATTAAATGAAACTTTGAAGATTGGGATCTTGACAAAGGTAATGAGTCAGGTATAAACATTAAGTTTGATTGTGTTAAATCTTTTATGAATACCGATGCTTTTCATTAATTTAGCACTAAATATGGACTTGATTCTGAGATAGTAGCTTCTTTATGTGAATCATTTGCTACTCATGTTGATCTCCATAAGGAGAAGCAGTTTAAATATCATCCTCCCATTGAAGTTAAAGTAGTTGAACTGATTAAAGTTGAAGAAGAAACTATTGCTTATAATGTTGATCCTATTATTCCTACTGCTTATATTGAGAAACCACCTTTTCCTGTTAGAATAAAGGATCGTGCTAAAGCTTCAACTGTGGTTAACAAAAGTAATATTAGAGCACCTAGACCACCTGAACAAATTAAAGTGGAACCTAGTATTGCTATGGTTAATTATCTCTTGGCTGATAATATGGATGGGCATGTTGTTTATTTCTGTGATGAATCTGCTAGAATTCCCAAACCTGATATTAAAGATAAACATAGACCTGTTGTTGGCATGCATGTTGTTTCTGTTAAATAGGAGATCATTGTTATCATGCTTATGTGATGTGGGTGCTAGTGTGAGCGCAATTCCTTTTACTTTATATGAAGAAAATATGAATGAAATTGCACCTGCTGAGTTAGAAGAAGTTGATGTTACTATCAAGCTTGCTAATAGAGATACTATATCACCAATTGGGATTGTTAGAGATGTTGAAGTCTTGTGTGGGAAAATAAAATATCCTACTGATTTTCTTGTTCTTGGTTCCCCACAAGATGACTTTTGTCCCATTATATTTGGTAGACCTTTCTTGAACACTGTTAATGCTAGGATAGGCTGCGAGAAGATATTATTATTGTTGGTCTAGGGGATATGTCTCATGATTTTAATTTCTCTAAATTTCGTAGACAACCCCGTGATAAAGAATTGCCTAGTAAGGATGAAATTATTGGTCTTGCTTCTATTGCCGTACCTCGTACTGATCCTTTAGAACAATATTTGCTAGACCATGGGAATGATATGTTTATGAATGAAAGAAGAGAAATAGATGAAATACTCTTTAAACAAGGGCCTATTATGAAACATAATTTGCCTGTTGAAATCCTTGGGGAACCTCCTCCACCAAAGGGTGATCCCGTGTTTGAGCTTAAACAATTACATGATACTTTAAAATATGTTTATCTTGATGAAAAGAAAATATATCAAATTATTAGTGATAACCTTTCAGAGCATGAAGAAAATAAACTATTGAAAACTCTAAAGAAGCACCGTGCTGCTATTGGATATACTCGTGATGATCTTAAGGCCATTAGTCCCACTTTATGTTAGCACAAAATTAAGCTGGAACGGGATACTAAACCAGTTGTTGATTACCAACACCGATTAAATCCTAGGATGAAGGAGGTGGTAAGAAATGAAATACTAAAGCTTCTGGAGGCAGGTATAATTTATCCTATTGCTGATAGTCAGTGGGTAAGTCATGTTCATTGTGTCCCTAAGAAGGGAGGCATTACTGTTGTTCCTAATGATAAGAATGAGTTGATTCTGCAAAGAATTGTTACAGGTTATAGAATGGTAATTGATTTTCTCAAATGAAATAAAGCTACTACGAAAGATCATTGCCCTCTGCCTTTTATTGATCAAATGCTAGAAAGACTATCCAAACATACACACTTTTGCTTTCCAGTTGGTTATTCTGGTTTCTCTCAAGTAGCTGTGCCAAAAAAGGATTAAGAAAAGACTACTTTTACTTTACCTTTTGGTACTTTTGCTTATAGACGTATGACTTTGGTTTATGCAATGCACCTGCTACCTTTCAAAGATGTATGACTGCTATATTCTCTGACTTTTGTGAAAAGATTGTTGAGGTTTTCATGGATGATTTCTCTGTCTAGGGAACTTCTTTTGATGATTGCTTAAGCAACCTTGATCGAGTTTTGCAGAGATGCGAAGAAACTAATCTTGTCCTGAATTGGGAGAAGTTCCACTTTATGGTTAATGAAGGTATTGTCTTGGGTCATAAGATTTCTGAAAGAGGTATTGAAGTTGATAAAGTTAAAGTAGATGCTATTGAAAAGATGTCGTGTCCTAAAGATATCAAAGGTATTAGAAGTTTCCTTGGTCATGCTGGTTTCTATAGGAGGTTTATTAAAGACTTCTCTAAAATTTCTAGCCCTCTCACTAATCTCTTGCAAAAAGATATTCCTTTTGTTTTTGATGATGATTGTGTAGAAGCATTTGAAATACTTAAGAAAGCCTTGATTTCTGCACCTATTGTTCAACCACCTGATTGGAATTTACCCTTTGAAATTATGTGTGATGCGAGTGATTATGTTGTTGGTGCTGTTTTAGGACAAGAGTTGATAAGAAATTTAATGTTATTCATTATGCTAGTAAAACTCTAGACAGTGCCCAGAGAAATTATGCTACTACTAAAAATAATTCTTAGAAGTTGTTTTTGCATGTGATAAGTTCAGATCTTATATTGTTGATTCCAAAGTAACTGTTCACACTCATCATATTGCTATTAAATATCTCATGGAAAAGAAAGATGCTAAATCTAGACTTATTAGATGGGTTCTCTTGCTACAAGAATTTTATTTGCATATTATTGATAGAAAGGGAGCGGAGAACCACATTGTAGATAACTTGTCTAGGTTAGAAAATGTTCTTGATGACCCACTGCCTATTGATGATAACTTTCCTGATGAACAACTAGCGGTCATAAATGCTTCCCGTAATGCTCCATGGTATGCTGATTATGCTAATTACATTGTTGCTAAATTTATACCACCTAGCTTCACATACCAACAAAATAAAAGGTTTTTCTATGATTTAAGACATTACTTTTGGGATAATCCACATCTTTATAAAGAAGGAGTAGATGGTGTTATTAGATGTTGTGTACTTGAGCATGAACAGGAACAAATCTTACGCAAGTGTCACTCTGAGGCCTATGGAGGACACCATGCTGGAGATAGACCTGCACACAAGGTATTGCAATCCGGTTTTTATTGGCCTACTCTCTTAAAAGATGCCTATAAGTTTGTCTTGTCTTGTGATGAATGCCAGAGAATAGGTAATATTAGTAGACGTCAGGAAATGCCTATGAACTATTCACTTGTTATTGAACCATTTGATGTTTGGGGCTTTGATTATATGGGGCATTTTCCTTCCTCCAACGGGTATACACATATTTTAGTTGATGTTTATTACGTTACTAAGTGGGTAGAAGCTACTCCAACCAGTAGTGTCGATCATAACACTTCTATTAAGATGCTTAAAGAAGTTATTTTTCCAAGGTTTGGAGTACCTAGATATTTAATGACTGATGGTGGTTCATATTTTATTCATGGTGCTTTCCGTAAGATGATTTCTAAATATGATGTTAACCATCGAATTGCATCTCCATATCACCCTCAGTCTAGTGGTCAAGTTGAATTGAGTAATAGAGAGATTAAATTGATTTTGCAAAATATTGTTAATAGATCTAGAAAGAATTGGTCTAAGAAACTTGATGATGCATTATGGGCTTATAGAATTGCTTATAAAAATCCTATGGGTATGTCTCCGTATAAGATGGTTTATGGAAAAGCATGTCACTTACTTCTTGAATTGGAACATAAGGCATATTGGGCTATTAAAGAGCTCAACAATGATTTCAAACTTGTCGGTGAGAAGAGGTTATTTGACATTAGTTCACTTGATGAATGGAGAACCCAAGCCTACGAGAATGCCAATTGTTCAAAGAAAAAGTTAAAAGATGGCATGACAAGAGAATACAAAAGTGTGAGTTTAAGGTAGGTGATCATGTTTTGCTATACAACTCTCATTTAAGATATTTTGCGAGAAAGCGTCGCTTTAAATGGGAAGGCCCCTACATTATCGAGGAAGTCTATCGTTCCGGTGGCATCAAAATAAACAACGCCAAAGGCACAAATACGAAGGTGGCAAATGGCCAAAGAATCAAACATTATATCTCAGGTACTCCCTTAAATGTTGAGACCAATATAATTAACACCGTGACACCGGAAGAGTACATAAGGGACACTTTACAGAATGTTCCAGGCCCCGAAAAGGAATAGGTACGTGGTACGATAAGTAAACCGACTCCGAAACATTTCCAATGATATTTTTTCTCCGTTTTGGAATATTTAAAAAAATAGGAAAATTAAAACTAGTCTGGAAGAGACACGAGGCCACCACAAGGGTGGAGGGCGCGCCCCCCGTCCTTGTGGCCACCTCGTGTGCCTCCCGGACTCCGTTTTCTTGCACAACACTTCTTTCGGTCGGTAAAAATTTGTTATATAATCTCCCGAAGGTTTTGACCACCATACCACGACAGAATCTCCTATTTTCGTTTTTTGAGTTGTTTCTGCAGCAGATTTGGAGCAATATGTCGTCCCAAGATTCAGAGGGAGAGAGCTATGTAGCTGATTATATCGCAGACTCCAAGGTTTATGGGGATTTGGAGCCCTATGGTTCGACAATGGAGGAAGAATAAGATTATGATCCGAAGGAAAAGGAAGAGACAAGTTCCAATGAAGAAGAAGCCCCATTATACCAACCTGGGGACATGCACGTGAAACAAAGCAAAGAAACCAAAGATCGAGTTTATCCCTTTTAGTCTTTTCCAGGAAAAAAAAGAAAGAAATATGGAAAAGGGTATTAACACTGGAGCAGGAGATTGGTGAGCTGAAGGAGGAAAATTCCATCCTCGAGCGCAAGTTGACGAAAAAGGGCAAGCCTACTACATCAACAACTCCATCATCACCACCTCTGAAGAAAGAATCATAAGTGCATGGGTATGTGCACTCCCCTTGGCAACTTCCAAGCTTGGGGTAGGTGCCCCGGTATCGTATCACCGCCACACCTTTTATTTTTATCATTTTTCTTAGTTCGATCCTTTTGTCTATATCTTGATCTAGTAGAATAATTTATTTAGTATGATTTAGCTTTGAGTTTTTCTTTTATCTCTATCTATGTAATCGAGTCCTTGAGATATATATAATAAAGAGTAGTTTTGAGTTGAGGGCTTCGCTATGTTGCTATGATCTTGAGGGAATAATAAAATAAAGAAAAGATGAGAATGAAAAGAAATAAATAAAGATCATATGTTGATCTTATGTAAAGTAATGACTTCACATATAAAGAGTATGGGGAATAAAAGTTGTTGAGAGTTGACAAACATAGTTTTGGTCATTGTTGCATCTAACATGAAGTAATAAAGAAAGAGTGGTTTCACATATAAATATGCTATCTTGGACATCTTTTATGATTGTGAGCACTCATTAAAATATGACATGCTAAAAAGTTTAGGTTGGACAAGGAAGATAACATAATGGGTTATGTCTTCTTACATCCTAACAGAAGTTATATTGTCATAGATCCTCCAACATGTTGAGCTTGCCTTTCCCTTTCATGCTAGCCAAAATTCTTTGCACCAAGTAGAGATACTACTTGTGCTTCCAAACATCCCTTAACCCAGTTTTGCCATGAGAGTCCACCATACCTACCTATGGATTGAGTAAGATCGTTCAAGTAATTTGTCATCGGTGCAAGCAATAAAAGTTGCCCTTTAAATATGTATGATCTATTAGTGTGAAGAAAATAAGCTTTATACGAACTTATGACATGGAAGAAATAAAAGCGACGGACTACATAATAAAGGTCCTTATCACAAGTGGCAATATAAAGTGACGTTCTTTTGCATTAAGATTTTGTGCATCCAACCATAAAAGCACATGACAACCTCTGCTTCCCTCTGCGAAGGGCCTATCTTTTACTTTTATCTCCTATCCTCATACAAGATTCATGGTGACCATCACCTTTCCTTTTAAATTTTATCCTTCAGCAGGCATGGTATTGATGACCCACAACCGTAAGGGATCTATTGAAGTGTTTTCGATAAGTAAGAGTGTCAAACCCAACGAGGAGCAGAAGGTATTGATAAGTGATTCTGAGCAAGGAATAACTGCAAGCACTGAAAGATAACTTTTTAGGGGTTTTCTTGATATAAGCAACAGGAAAGTAAAAGCGAGCAAAGTAAAAGGCACTGGAGAGTAACAAGTGGCCCAATCCTTTCTGAGCAACGGAGAGGCCTAGCAACTGAACTTATAAAGGCTAAAGTGTTCTTGAGGACACACAGGAGAGGTAGTCATGTGCTTTCGCCATATTCCGTATCGGTACTATGTGATGTGGTGATAAGTGTTGAGTGGGTGGATCTATGCTAGTACACCCTCTAGACTAAGATGAGTGCACTCTTATGATTAAACACCTTGCAAGCATCCGCAAATACAAGATAGTATTTAAGGCAAAAGCCTAACCATAGCAATACGATCGATGATCCATTGTTCCCTTGTGCAAAAGCGTGCGAACTGGGGTTCAGGTTTCTGTCACTCCGGCAACCCACCGTAAGCATTCTTTGTACACAATGTATTCCCCTAGGTCCTTAATAAGGCGAAGTGTTGAGTGTTCGACTCACACAACACCACTAGGAAAATAACAACACAACTTAAGTATCAAACAACACATATTACTTCAACATCATATGACTACTAACGACAAGACTTCTCCCATGTCCTCAAGAACTAAAGTAACTACTCACAAGACATAAAAGAGATCATGATCAGTAGAGATAGATGGATGATAAACAATTTGGACACAATGATATTTCTCCAACAAAACTCAATAGTATTCACCACAAAGTAGTAATCAACACCGATAGAGTAGAGAGGATAGATAGTACGGATTACAACACAAGTTGCAATTGTGAGATGAGATTGGATGAAGATGGAGATGGTGCTGATGTTGGGGATGATGTTGATGATGATCTCGATGATGCCCATGACGATGGTGATGACGATGGCGATGATCTCCCCTTCCGGGAGGTGATCTCCCCGACGGAATCTGCCCGTCGGAGATGGCTTTTCTTCTCTGTAGGTTTCCGCCACGGAGCGGCGGCGAAACTCCGTAAACTCTCCTCTTTTTAGGGTTTTTGGATGACGAGGAGTATATGGGCCAGAGGGGGGAGCCTGGAGTGGGCCAGGGGCTCCAGGCGCCCTCCCGGCGCGGCCAGGGTGGGGGCTGCGCCAGGTGGCCGCCTGGGCACCCTGTGGCCCCCCTCTGGTTGCTCTTTTGCGTATCTTCGTGATCCTTCTGGAAAATACCCTCCGTCGATTTTCAGGTAAGTTGGAGGTATTCTTCTTCAGCAACTGAGCGTCCACTTTTTACTGCTGAATCCTGCGTCTGCTGCTTCGGCACCGGAAAGTTGCAAACTGTGTAAAATAGGCCAAAACAACATAAGAACATCATCGTAATGTGAAATATATCAATGAATAAGGATGAATTACGATATAAAATAGTGATGCATTTTGGACGTATCAACACCCCCAAGCTTAGACCTCGCTTGTCCCCAAGCGAATACTGAGCTCGGTAAACCTGTCCACAAGTTTAGAGAGTGAAGTGTCGATAAATAGAATACGGACAAGAAGCATCACAGTTTCTTCACCAAACTCAAATATCCTCAACAGCAATCTTCAACTCATAAGGCCCTTATAAAAGAGTGGTAACACTTATAATCGAAAGTAGGGCTAAGGAAACTCATCAAATCATGGCAAACATGTCCTTTGGTCAAAGAACAACTAATAGCTTTTACTTTTGCTCTTTCTCTTTATGTTTTGATGAGATTAATTGAAGCTTTTGAAAGAACATGTTATTAGGCAAGAAGTTAAAGTGTTAACACAAAGGAAGATGTTTGCGTTCGCTGGGCTTGACAAACAACTTACTTATCAAATGATAATGTCAACAAGGATATGATATGACAAATCTTAATGCAACTTTATATGAATGAATCCTCGTCAACATCAAATGTCTGCTCTCTTTAAGAATAGAAGGAAGTAGGAATAACTGACTCAACCTAAAACTAAGAGATAGGCCCTGCTCTAGGGAAGTAGGGAAAACTCATGTGCTATCCTTAAATCAAACAGAATGAAAACAAGTTTTGAGAGGTGCATGATCTGTCAACGAATGCTAATAGATAACTCAATTACTTCTCAAACTGGACAAGTTTCGAGAAACGGCTCCCGCACGGGGACGATCACATCCCCTTAATCTCCTTTGTTTATCACTGCCAAAAGTTTTCTGATTTCTCATGAACAAAGCGTGAAGGAGGGTTTGTTTGTTGTATTATCTTTTATGAGCCGGGCGCACTCATGCCAGTTCCTCCTCGTATTAGGGGTTTGCAGATTAGACATGCAATCCCGGGGTAAAACTTGTCCAACTTAAAAAGATCATGAATTAACTACTACTTCCTCATGAGCTAAAACAGGGGCACAAAATAGAAGATTTTGAACATTTAAGGATAACACATAAATTCTAAACTTTAGGAGGTGGTAGTGGAATACCACGAATAGGAAGGTATGGTGGACTCATATGGAAGGTATTGGTTTAAGGGTATGGATGCACAAGCAGAATTCCGCTTAGTACAGAGTTTAGGCTAGCAAAGGCTTTGAGAGAACAGACAATTGATGATGACTAAGATGCAAAGCAATATAAAGCATAAACATTAAAATAAGCATAACACACCAAGTTGTCTTCCTTGTCAGCATAACACTTCAAGCATAATAACATAAAGGTTTTGGCTATGTCGCTACTTTAAGAAAATCATGCTTGTTGTTATGACCAAAGCTATGTTTGCCAAGATTAAATAAAGTTTTCAAAGCCATACCTGATATAAGGTCAACACTCCCCATAAGAATCATCATATAAGGTGGATTGCGTGAAGAGAATACCGAGTGCAACAAAGGAACCAATAGACTTCTCGTTAATATTCCATCATAGACGACTCCACACTCACGGATACAATCTCTCCACAAAAGGAGTGATAGACCTTAATGCACACACCCATTTCATATAATAACCTCCCTAGACATGATACGACTCTACTTGACTCTAAAAGACAAAAGATAAAGATAAAGATACCGGGCACTCCCCCAAGCTTGGAACAAGCCAAGGGGATGCCATTACCCAAGGAGATTTCACTCCTCATTCTTGTTGACGTTGATCACGTAGTCCTCGGCGAAGCGCTTCCATGGAAGGGGTTCTCCAGTCTCATATGAGAAGTTTGTCTCCTGAATCCTTTGATGTCCCTTGGATAGGGCATCCTCTCAATTGCTTCGATCTTGGCCTTGTCCACCTCAATTCCCCTTTCGGAAATCTTGTGACCAAGAACAATTCCTTCGTTAACCATGAAGTGGCACTTCTCCCAGTTGAGTACCAGATTTGTCTCCTCACATCTCTGCAAAACTTTATTAAGGTTGTGGAGACAATGGTCAAAGGAAGTTCCATAGACGGAGAAATCGTCCATGAAGACTTCCACAATCTCCTCACAGAAACCATGAAAGATAGCATACATACACCTTTGAAAAGTAGCAGGGGCATTACATAAACCAAAAGGCATACGCCTGTAAGCATAAGTACCATAGGGACAAGTAAAAGTGGTCTTCTCTTGATCAGAAGTGTTAACATGAATTTGAGAGAAGCCAGAATAACCATCGAGGTAACAAAAGTGGGTATTTTTGGATAACCTTTCAAGCATTTGGTCGATGAACGGCAACGGGTAGTGATCCTTCCTGGTTTCCTTGTTCAGCTTCATGTAATCAATACACATTCTATATCCAATAATAATTCTCTGAGGTATTAGTTCATTCTTATCATTAGGAACCACAGTTGTACCTCCTTTCTTAGGAACACAATGTACCGGGCTTACCCACTTACTATCAGCTATAGGGTAGATAATACCTGCGGCTAGAAGCTTGAGAATCTCAGTTCTTACAACATCCATCATCTTCGGGTTCAACCGTCGTTGATGATCAACAACTGGTTTAGCATCGGGCTCAAGGTTGATAGTATGTTGACAGATAGATGGACTAATCCCCTTAAGGTCATCAAGGGTATAGCCAATTGCACCTCGGTGTTTACGAAGCACTTCCAATAGTCGCTCTTCTTCATATCCTGAAAGGTTAGAGTTGATAATAACAGGATATACTTTCTTTTCATCTAAATAAGCATACTTGAGCGTATCGGGAAGAGGTTTAAGATCGAACACCGGGTCTTCTTTTGGTTTTGATAAAATTCCCAAAGGTTCAACCGGAAGGTTGTGCTTCAGGATAGCAGGTTGTCTCAAGAATATTTCATCTAGTTCATTTCTTTCCTGCATATGCAAATCATTCTCGTGGTCCTCCATATATTGCTGCAAAGGATCATTAGGGGGAATAGCAATAGAAGCAATACTTTCAATAATTTTATCATCACTAGGTAAATCGGTACCACGAGGCTGCTTAGAGAACTTAGAAAAGTTAAATTCATATGGCTCACCATTGAATTCAACAGAAACTTTATCTTTCTTGCAATCTATTATAGCTCCACAAGTTCTGAGAAAAGGTCTACCAAAAATAATAGGACAAAAATTGTCCCTCACTGAACCAAGTACTAGAAAGTCGGTAGGGTATTTTACCTTTCCACATAGGACTTCAACGTCTCTCACAATTCCGATAGGAGAGATAGTTGCTCTGTTTGCAAGATGAATGGTAACATCAACGTCTTCAAGTTCACAAGGTGAAATCTCACCGATGATCTCTTGATAAAGTGAATAGGGGATAGCACTAGCACTCGATCCCAAATCGCATAGCCCATAATAATTGTGATCTCCTATTTTAACAGATACTACTGGAGTACCTGAAATTGGGCCTTTATTCTTGGCTGTGACAAGGTTAGTGGAAACAGCACAAAAATTTACATTGGTATCCAAAACATCATTAGTAACAAGGTCTTTAACCAATGCAACTTGAGGATCGACCTTGATCTGGTCCTCAGGCTCATCAATTCTTCTCTCACTTTTATTTATTATGCCTGTCACAAGAGAGTGCTCCCTTATCCTTGCGGGAAAAGGAGGCTTTTCATATATAACTGCAGGCAAAATAGGGTCAGCAACATGAATATCAACAGGTAACTCTTTGAAAGGTTCATGATGCTGATCTCTCTTCTTTTTAAAACAATCAACGTGAGAGGCAAAATCCTTACAGAAATCAATCATTAGATGGGAATCAAGACCAATCGTAGAGCAAAAGGTATTGAAGTAATCAGTTTTCACATAGCTCTCAATATAATCATGCTCCTAATTTATAGCGAGTTCAATACCTTTATCGATTTCCCAATCTTCGGTATTCCTCTGGATCCTTTCAATGAGATCCCTCCTTTCTTCAACGCTCTTTGTCTGAAATACCCCACTAGAGGAGGCATCCAGCATCTCCTTATCCTGACGAGAAAGCCTGGCATAAAAATTTGTAAGTATAATTTTCTTCGGGAGCTCATGGATAGGACATTTGAGCATTAGGGACTTCAATCTCCCCCAAGCTTGAGCAATGCTTTCTCTGTCACGAGACCTAAAGTTATAGATATAGTTCCTGTCTCGATGAATTTCATGAAGAGGATAAAACTTGGTATAAAAGAGAGACATAAGATCTTGCCAATCAAGCAAGTGTGAGTTATCGAGAAGCTTATACCAATCTGAAGCTTTATTTATAAGCGATACGGAGAACAATTTCCTCATGACAAACTCCATTGATACACCTGCAAGCTTAAATAATGAACATAGTTGTGACAGATATAGCAAGTGTTCACCGGGATGTCTGTCTCCTGCATAACGATTAGCCAAAACATAATCGATAATACCAGCTGGTATTTTATAGGGCACAATTTCAGTAGGGGGAGGAGCAACCACCACAGATGTGGGGCGTCTTCCCACAAGCAACGATCCAATAGCAAGGTTGTCCATAAGGACAAAGAGCAGCAACAGCAAAATAAAAACAGAAATATAAAAACTTCCTTACCAGCTTCACTTACCAATAGCGCTACACTCCCCGGCAACGGCGCCAGAAAACGGTACTTGATGACCCACAACCGTAAGGGATCTATTGCAGCGTTTTCGATAAGTAAGAGTGTCGAACCCAACGAGGAGCAGAAGGTATTGATAAGTGATTCTGAGCAAGGAATAACTGCAAGCACTGAAAGATAACTTTTTAGGGGTTTTCTTGATATAAGCAACAGGAAAGTAAAAGTGAGCAAAGTAAAAGGCACTGGAGAGTAACAAGTGGCCCAATCCTTTCTAAGCAAAGGAGAGGCCTAGCAACTGAACTTATAAAGGCTAAAGTGTTCTTGAGGACACACGGGAGAGGTAGTCATGTGCTTTCGCCATATTCCGTATCGGTACTATGTGATGTGTTGATAAGTGTTGAGTGGGTGGATCTATGCTAGTACACCCTCTAGACTAAGATGAGTGCACTCTTATGATTAAACACCTTGCAAGCATCCACAAATACAAGATAGTATTTAAGGCAAAAGCCTAACCATAGCAATACGATCGATGATCCATTGTTCCCTTGTGCAAAAGCGTGCGAACTAGGGTTCAGGTTTCTGTCACTCCGGCAACCCACCGTAAGCATTCTTTGTACACAATGTATTCCCCTAGGTCCTTAATAAGGCGAAGTGTTGAGTGTTCGACTCACACAACACCACTAGGAAAATAACAACACAACTTAAGTATCAAACAACACATATTACTTCAACATCATATGACTACTAACAACAAGACTTCTCCCATGTCCTTAAGAACTAAAGTAACTACTCACAAGACATAAAAGAGATCATGATCAGTGGAGATAGATGGATGATAAACAATCTGGACACAGTGATATTTCTCCAACAAAACTCAATAGCATTCACCACAAAGTAGTAATCAACACCGATAGAGTAGAGAGGATAGATAGTACGTATTACAACACAAGTTGCAATTGTGAGATGAGATTGGATGAAGATGGAGACGGTGCTGATGTTGGGGATGATGTTGATGATGATCTCGATGATGCCCGTGACGATGGTGATGACGATGGCGATGATCTCCCCTTCCGGGAGGTGATCTCCCCGACGGAATCTGCCCGCCGGAGATGGCTTTTCTTCTCTGTAGGTTTCCGCCACGGAGCGGCGGCGGAACTCCGTAAACTCTCCTCTTTTTAGGGTTTCTGGATGACGAGGAGTATATAGGCCAGAGGGGGGAGCCTGGAGTGGGCCAGGGGCTCCAGGCGCCCTCCCGGCGCGGCCAGGGTGGGGGCCGCGCCAGGTGGCCGCCTGGGCACCCTGTGGCCCCCCTCTGGTTGCTCTTTTGCGTATCTTCGTGATCCTTCTGGAAAATACCCTCCGTCGATTTTCAGGTAATTTGGAGGTATTCTTCTTCAGCAACTCAGCGTCCACTTTTTACCGCTGAACCCTGCATCTGCTGCTTCGGCACCGGAAAGTTGCAAACTGTGTAAAATAGGCCAAAACAACATAAGAACATCATCGTAATGTGAAATATATCAATGAATAAGGATGAATTACGATATAAAATAGTGATGCATTTTGGACGTATCAGGTATGTTCGAGCTAGATCTATATATATATATATATATATATATATATATATATATATATATATATATATATATAGAAAGCCATGAACCATTATTGTTGACATTACCCTTGAGGTAAATCATTGGGAGGCGAAACTATAAGCCCATATCTTTCTTTGTGTCAGACTGAAGCTTTGAACCCATTAGTATCGCATGAGTGTTAGCAAATATGAAAGACTAAATGATAGTTGAGTATGTGGACTTGCTGAAAATATCTTATATTTGACTCTTTCCGATGTATGATAAATTGCAATTGCTTCAATTACTAAGATCATAGTTTGTTGGCTATCAATGAAGTTTCTGATTCATACTTTATGTGGTGAATGAATTGTTAATTTAACATAAGAACTTATATGACAAGTTATGTTGCAGTCCTAAAGATGAGCATGATACCCTCATGTCCGTATTTTATTTTTATCGACACCTCTATCTCTAAACATGTGGACATATTTTTCGATATCGGCCTTTCGCTTGAGGACAAGCGAGGTCTAAGCTTGGGGGAGTTGATACGTCCATTTTGCATCATGCTTTTATATTGATATTTATTGCGTTATGGGTTGTTATTACACATTATATCACAATACTTATGCCTTTTCTGTCTTATTTTACAAGGTTTACATGAAGAGGGAGAATGCCGACAGCTAGAATTCAGGACTCGAAAAGGAGCAAATCTGAGAGACCTATTCTGCACAACTCCAAAAATCCTGAAACTTCACGGAGAATATTTTTGGAATATATAAAAAATATTGGGAGAAGAAAGCATCGGAGGGGGGCCACCATCCAGCCACAAGGGTGGAGGGCGCGCCCCCCGTCCTTGTGGGCCCCCTTGCAGGCCCCCAGCTCCCATCTTTTGCTATATGATGTGTTTTGATCTGGAAAAATTCAGAAGGAAGGTTTCGGGATGAAGCGCCGCCATCTCGAGGCGGAACCTGGGTGAAACCAATCTGGAGCTCCGGCAGGGCTGTCCTGCCAGGGACACTTCCCTCCGGGAGGGGGAAACCGAAGCCATCGGCATCACCAATGATCCTCTCATCGAGAAGGGGTCAATCTCCATCAACATCTTCACCAGAACCATCTCCTCTCAAACCCTAGTTCATCTCTTGTATCCGATCTTTGTCACAAAACCTCAGATTGGTACATGTGGGTTGTTAGTAGTGTTGATTACTCCTTGTAGTTGATGCTAGTTGGTTTATTCGCTGGAAGGTCATATGTTCAGATCCTTAATTCCATTTAACACCCCTCTGATTATGAACATGAACATGCTTTGTGAGTAGTTACGTTTGTTCCTGAGGACATGGGAGAAGTCTTGTTATAAGTAATCATGTGAATTTGGTCTTCATTCGATATTTTGATGAGATGTATGTTGTCTCTCCTCTAGTGGTGTCATGTGAACGTCGACTACATCACACTTCACCATTATTTGGGCCTAGGGGAAGGCATTGGGAAGTAATAAGTAGATGATGGGTTGCTAGAGTGACATAAGCTTAAACCCTAGTTTATGCGTTGCTTCGTAAGGGGCTGATTTGGATCCATATGTTTCATGTTATGGTTAGATTTATCTTAATTCTTCTTTCGTAGTTGAGGATGCTTGCGAGAGTGGTTAGTCATAAGTGGGAGGCTTCTCCAAGGAAGGACAGCACCGAAGCACGGGTCCACCCACATATCAAATTATCAAAGTAATGAGTGTGAATTATATGAGCATGATGAAAACTAACTTGGCAGTAATTCCCATGTGTCCTCGGGAGCACTTTGCATTATATAAGAGTTCGTTCAGGCTTGTCCTTTGATACAAAAAGGATTGGGCCACCTTGCTGCACCTTTTCTACATTTGTTACTGGTTACCCATTACGAATTATCTTATCACACAAATATCTGTTACCGGTAATTTCAGTGCTTGCAGAGATTACCTTATTAAAAACCGCTTGTCATTTCCTTCAGCTCCTCGTTGGGTTCGACACTCTTACTTATCGAAAGGACTATGATAGATCCCCTATAATGTGGGTCATCAAAGCACGCATCCACGTGGTGCCCGAGCGCCTCCCTCATGACATTGGCTAGGTCAGAGGCCCTCCATAGGAGAGCCCCCGAGTCCAGCCTGAGAGGGGCACCAAGAGTGCCTTCCTACCAGACAAATTTTTACACAACAAGATGTGAATGATATATTGAGTATTCAACTCCCAAACTATATGAGGTTGATCATATTGCTTCGCAGATGGAAAGAATTAGAATGTTCACTGTCTGTAGCGCATGTAGGCTATCCGTGGATGAAAACAAATATGACATTATTGGACCCAGCCACATTGTCTCAGTAGACTGCAATGTGACGCCCCTATTTATAGTCATGCACTAACCATACACGCATCATGCACGATCACGAACGGTGACTCACGTGAGTATCACAACAGAACTCTACGACACAAAGATAAACATAAATCTTCATATTACAAGCTAGGGCCATGAGGACCCATAATACATTAGTCATCAAAAGCAAATATTATATGAGTACAAACATAGTTAGACAAGTTTTGTGTTAAGAAGGCTCAGCAGAACAACGACACTAGATCGAAAGGCGAGGCCTCCTGCCTGGGACCTCCGAACGACTCCTGGTCGCCAATCTCCACGTAGTAGGCTCCATCGGGGTAACCTGCATCCACGTTGCTACCAGTTGTTGCAGCAATGGGGTCAAATGAAAAGGGGAGCAAAGGAACCGTGAGTACTCGTCCAAAGTACTCGAAGACTTACATCAGATCTACACTAGATATGCATCGGTATCAGAGTAAAGGGTTAGTATATGTGGACTATACTACAGAAATACCAAAATAAGAGGGAGAAGCTCATTCTATCAAAGACCACCATCATCTTGCAGCCATCATCTTGCAGTAGTAGAAGAGAGGGGCTTATATGGTATGATCTTGCACATACATATAGCAATATCCCGCCAATACTTCTCTCGTCACCCTGAGAGAAAGCAATCACCATATGTATATGTCTGTTATCTAGGTGTGTTTTAACAAATATCCGGTTTTAATTGTAAGAGGTCGGGATACAAATCCAAGTCGTTATGTTAAAGTGCACGACTATCCGAATAGTTTAAGTTTCCTGCACGGGTGCACCACATCACCCGATACGCTCGATTACCTCGGGCCAGACACACTTTTCTAGGTAATGCCCGGCCTTGGATAATCGACACATCGTAGTCCTACCTAGGCTCTCCAAATAGATCAGCATGTTGGTCTAAATCCTAAGCATGAAGCGATCATGGGCCAATCACCCTAAGCACTCTTGCACATTGCGTGGACAGCCGGGTAATACGTCTCCAACATATCTATAATTTATGAAGTATTCATGCCCTGTTTACAACAATTTTATATGGTTTTGGTATGATTTTATTAGAACTAACCCGGACTGACGCTGTTTTTAGCAAAACTACCATGGTGTCGTTTTTGTGCAGAAATAAAAGTTCTCAGAATGGGCTGAAAATTTACAGTGATTTTTTATGGACCAGAAGAAGCCCCTGAAGCGCGAGAGTTAGGCCAGAAGAGTCCCGAGTCAACGACAAGGGTGGGGGGTGTGCCCACCCCCCTAGTGCGCATCCCACTTCCTTGTCGTTGACTCGTGGACCCCCTGACTTGTTCTCAACAACAAAAAATCCTATAAATACCGAAACCCCCAGAAAGAAACCTAGATCAGGAGTTCCGCCGCAACATGTCTCTGTAGCCACGAAAAACTAATCGGGATCCCGTTCTGGCACCCTTCCGGAGGGGGAAACCATCACCGGTGGCCATCTTCATCATCCCGGCGGTCTCCATGATGAGGAGGGAGTAGTTCACCCTCGGGGTTGAGGGTACATACCAGTAGCTATGTGTTTGATCTCTCTCGCGTGTTCTTGATTTGGCACGATCTTGATGTACCATGAGCACTTTGTTGAATCATATGTTGTTTCTCCCCCTCTCTACCTTGTGATGAATTGAGTCTTTTCCATTGAGGTTTTGTTATGTCGGACTGAATCTTTGGATGTGAGAGCACTTGATGTATGTCCTGCGATGGGATATCTGTGGTGACAATGGGATGTTCTATTGATCCACTTGATGTATGTTTTGGTTATCAACTTGCGGATTCCCGTGGTGACATTGGGGTAATCTATGCATAGGGGTTGGTACGTGTTTTTATATTCTTTTCTCCGATAGAAATCTTGGGATGCTCTTGAAATTCTTTGTGTTGGATTGAATATTATGAATCTGAAATTATGTGATGCACATCGTATAATTAGCCCATGGATACTTGTGGTGACATTGGAGTATCTAGGTGACATTAGGGTTGATTGATGTGTGTTACGTTGTGTTATTCTAGTACGAACTCTAGGGTTGTTTCTGGCACTTATAGGAATAGCCCAATAGATTGATCAGAAAGAATAACTTTGAGGTGGTTCCGTACCCTACAAGCAATTTCATCTTATGTTCTCCGCGATAGGAACTTTGGAGTGACTCTTTGTTGCATGTTGAGGGATTGTTATATGATCCAATTATGTTATCATTGTTGAGAGAACTTGCACTAGTGAAAGTATGAACCCTAGGCCTTGTTTCCAAGCATTAAAATACCGTTTGTGCTCACTTTTATGTTCGGAACGTAGCATGCAATTTCTAAAAAAATCCTACGCTCACGCACGATCTATCTAGGAAATGCATAGCAACGAGAGGGGGAGAGTGTGTCTACGTACCCTCGTAGACCGAAAGCCGAAGCGTTTGACAACATGGTTGATATAGTCAAACTTCTTCTTGTTCCGACCGATCAAGCACCGAACGTACGGCACCTCCATATTCTGCACACGTTCAACTCGATGATGTCCCTCGTTCCTTTGATCTGGAAAGGTGTAGAGGAAGAAGATGAGTTTCATCGGCACAACGGCGTGGTGGCGGTGATGGTAAAGTGATCCGCAGGGCTTCACCTAAGCACTAAGAGAATATGACCGGAGACCTAAACTGTGGAGGGGGCACCGCACACGGCTAACAATTGTTGGTGTGTGTTCTAGGGGTGCCCCTCCCTCATATATATATATATAGGTTGGAGGGGAGGAGAGGTATCCAAGGGGGCACCCCAAGTAGGAGGAATCCTACTTGGGCGCCTCCCAATTCGGCCTCCCCCTTACCATATTTTCGACAAGGGGGAAAGGGAGGGGGAAGGGAAGGAAGTAGGAGTCCTACTTCATACTTTCCTTTTACACTTCTCATTTCCTTTCCTCCCCACATGGCTAGCCCTATAGGAGGTGCACCAGCCCCTTGTGGGCTGGTGTGTTCCCTCACTTGGCCCATTAAGCCCATATATTTGTCGGGGGGTGCCCGGAACCCCTTCCGGTGACCCGGTATCTCCCGGAACACTTCCGGTGTCCAAATGCCATCGTCCTATATATCAATATTTACCTCTCGACCATTTCGAGACTCCTCGTCATGTCCATGATCTCATACGAGACTCCGTACATCATTAGGTCACCAAATCACATAACTCATATAATACAAAATCGTCATCGAACGTTAAGCGTGCTGACCCAACGGGTTTGAGAACTATGTAGACATGACCGAGACACATCTCCGGTCAATAACCAACAGTGGAACCTGGATGCTCATATTGGTTCCCACATATTCTACGAAGATGTTTATCGGTCGTACCGTAATGACAACATACCTAGTTCAATCTCGTTACTCGCAAGTCTCTTTACTCGTTCTATAATGCATCACCCTGCAACTAACTCATTAGTCACATTGCTTGCAAGGCTTCTTACGATGTGCATTGCCGAGAGGGCCCAGAGATACCTCTCCAATACTCAGAGTGACAAATCCTAATCTTGATCTATGCCAACCCAACAAACACCTTCGGAGATACCTGCAGAGCATTTTATAATCACCCAGTTATGTTGTAACGTTTGATAGCACACAAGGTATTCCTCCAGTATCCGGGAGTTGCATAATCTCATAGTCGGAGCAACATGTATTTGACATGAAGAAAGCAATTGCAATAAAACCGAATGATCAATATGCTAAGCTAACAGATGGGTCGTGTCCATAACATCATTCTCCTAATGATGTGATCCCGTTCATCAAATGACAACATGTCAGGAAACTTAACCATATTTGATTAATGAGCTAGTCTAGTAGAGGCTTACTAGGGACTTGGTATTTTGTCTATGTATCCACACATGTGTCAAGATTCCAGTTAATACAATTCTAGCACGAATAATAAAAATTTATCATGGTATAAGGAAATATTAAATAACAACTTGTATTATTGCCTCTAGGGCATAGTTCCTCAGTCTCCCACTTGCACAAGAGTTAATAATCTAGTTCACGTCGCCATGTGATTTAACACCTATAGTTCACAATGTCATGTGATTAACACCCATAGTTCACATAGCCATGTGACCAATACCCAAAGGGTTTACTAGAGTCAATAATCTAGTTCACATCGCCATGTTATTAACACCCAATGAGTACTAAGGTGTGATCATGTTTTGCTTTGTGAGAGAATTTTAGTCAATGGGTTTGTCACATTCAGATCCGTATGTATTTCGCAAATTTTTATGTCTACAATACTCTGCATGGAGCTACTCCAGCTAATTTCTCTCACTTTCAATACGTATCCAGATTGAGACTTAATGTCATCTGGATTGGTGTAAAAGATTGCATCGACGTAACTCTTTACGTCGAACTCTTTATCACCTCCATAACCGAGAAACATTTCCTTAGTCCTCTAAGGATAATTTTGACCGTTGTCTAGTGATCTACTCCTGGATCACTATTGTACCTCCTTGCCAAACTCATGGCAAGGCACACAACAGGTTTGGTACACACATGGCATACTTTATAGAACCTATATATGGTTGAGGCGTAGGGAATGACTTTCATTCTCTCTATATTTTTCTGTCATGGTCGGGCTTTGAGTCTTACTCAACTTCATACCTTATAACTCAGACAAGAACTCCTTCTTTGACTGGTCCATTTTGAACTTCTTGCAAACTTTATCAAGGTATGTTCTTTGTGAAAGCCCTATCAAGCGTCTTGATCTATCTCTATAGATCTTGATGCCCAATATATAAGCAGCTTCACGGAGGTCTTTTATTGAAAAATTCTTATTCAAGTATCCTTTTATGCTATCCAGATATTCTACATCATTTCCAATCAACAATAGGTCATCCACATATAATATCAGAAATGCTACAGAGCTCTACTCACTTTCTGGTAAATACAGGCTTCACCGTAAGTCTGTATATAAAACTGTATGCTTTGATCAACTCATCAAAGCGTATATTCCAACTCCGGGATGCTTTTTACCAGTCCATAGATGGATCGATGGAGCTTGCACACTTTGTTAGCACGTTTAGGATTGACAAAACCTTCTGGTTGCATAATATACAACTCTTCTTTAAGAAATCCATTAAGGAATGCAGTTTTGACATCCATTTGCCAGATTTCATAAGATGCGGCAATTGCTAACATGATTCGGATAGACTTAAGCATCGCTACGCGTGAGAAAATCTCATCGTAGTCAACACCTTGAACTTTGTCGAAAACCTTTTTGTGATAAGTCGAGCTTTGTAGATAGTAACACTACCATCATCGTCTATCTTCCTCTTGAAGATCCATTTATTCTCAATGGCTTGTCGATCATTGGGCAAGTCCACCAATGACCACACTTTGTTCTCATACATGGATCATATCTCAGATTTCATAGCCTCAAGCCATTTATCGGAATCTAGGCCCATCATTGCTTCCTCATAGTTCGTAGGTTTGTCATTGTCTGGTAACATGACTTCTAGAACAAGATTACCATGACACTCTGGTGTGGAACGTACTCTGTTCGACCTACGAGGTCTGGTAGTAACTTGATCTGAAGTTTCATGATCATTATCATTAGCTTCCTCTCTAGTTGGTGTATGCATCACTGGAACTGATTCCTGTGATGAGCTACTTTTCAATTTGACAAAAGGTACAATTACCTCATCAAGTTCTACATTCCTCCCATTCACTTATTTTGAGAGAAACTCCTTCTCTAGCAAGGATCCATTCTTAGCAACAAAGATCTTGCCTTCGGATCTGTGGTAGAAGGTGTACCCAACAATTTCTTTTGGGTATTCAATGAAGACGCACTTCTCCGACTTGGGTTCGAGCTCATCAGGGTGAAGCTTTTTCACATAAGCATCACAACCCCAAACTTTAAGAAATGACAGCTTAGGTTTCTTGCCAAACCATAGTTCATACGGTGTCGTCTCAATGGATTTCGATGGTGCCCTATTTAAAGTGAATGCAGTTGTCTCTAATGCATAACCCCAGAACGATAATGCTAAATCGGTAAGAGACATCATATATCGCACCATATCTAATAAAGTATGGTTATGACGTTCAGACACAGCATTACGCTACGGTGTTCCAGGTGGCGTGAGTTGTGAAACTATTCCACATTGTTTTAAATGAAGGCCAAACTCGTAACTCAAATATTCACCTCTGCTGCAATCATATCCCACCTTAACTGGGTATGTATATTTCTAGGTTTTCACAGTTTTGGCTTGTACATTCATAATGATACCATGAGTGCTTTAGGCCGTCCACAAGATATGTTTGATCAGATAGTAGAAACTTTATTTTCTTGTTATGATGATTCTCTACTTCACTCTGAAATTCTTTGAACTTTTCAAATGTTTCAGACTTGTGTTTCATTAAGTAGATATACCCATATCTGCTCAAATCATCTGTGGAGTTTAGAAAATAACGATACTCGATGCATGCCTCAACACTCTTTAGACCGCATACATCGATATGTATTATTTCCAATAAGTCATTGGCTCGCTCCATTGTTCCTAGGAACGGAGTTTTAGTCATCTTGCCCATGAGGCATGGTTTGCAAGTATCAAATGTTTCATAATCAAGTGATTCCAAAAGTCCATCTGCATGGAGTTTCTTCATGCGCTTTACACCAATATGACCTAAATGGCAGTGCCACAAGTATGTTGCATTATCATTATCAACTTGCATCTTCTGGCTTCAATATTATGAATATGTGTATCACTACGATTTAGATTCAATAAACCATTTACATTGGGTGTATGACTAGAAGGTTTTATTCATGTAAACAGAACAACAATTATTCTCTGACTTAAATGAATAACCGCATTGCAATAAACATGATCCAATCATATTCATGCTCAATGCAAACACCAAATAACATTTATTTAGGTTCAACACTAATCCCAAAGGTAGAGGGAGTGTGCGATGGTGATCTTATCAACCTTGAAATCACTTTCAACACACATCGCCACCCCGTTATTAACTAGTCTCTGTAACTCCTATTTCGAGTTACTAATCTTAGCAACTGAACCGGTATCAAATACCTAGGGGTTACTACTAACACTAGTAAAATACACATCAATAACATGTATATCAAATATACCTTTGTTAACTTTGCCATCCTTCTTATCCGCCAAGTATTTGGGGTAATTCCGCTTCCAGTGACCATTCCCTTCGTAGTAGAAGCACTCAGTTTCAGGCTTAGGTCTAGCTTTGGCCTTCTTCACAGGAGTGGAAACTTGCTTGCCATTCTTCTTGAAGTTCCCTCTCTTTCCCTTTTGCCCTTTTTCTTGAAACTAGTGGTCTTGTTAACCATCAACATTTGATGCTCTTTTTTATTTCTACCTTCGCTGATTTCAGCATCGCGAAAAGCTCGGGAATCTTTTTCATCATCCCTTGCATATTATAGTTCATCATGAAGTTATAGTAACTTGGTGATAGTGACTAGAGTATTCTGTCAATCACTATCTTATCTGGAAGATTAACTCCCACTTGATTCAAGTGATTGTAGGACCCAGACATTCTGAGCATATGCTCACTAGCTGAGCTATTCTTCTCCATCGTGTAGGCAAAGTACTTGTCAGAGGTCTCATACCTCTTGACATGGGCATGAGTATGAAATACCAATTTCAACTCTTGGAACATATCATATGCTCCGTGGCGTTCAAAACCTTTTTGAAGTCCCATTTCTAAGCCGTAAAGCATGGTGCACTAAACTATTCAGTAGTCATCATACCGAGATTGCCAAACGTTCATAACGTCTGCATCTGCTCCTGCAATAAGTATGTCACCTAGCGGTGCATCAAGGACATAATTCTTCTGTGCAGCAATGAGGATAATCCTCAGATCATGGACCCAGTCTGCATCAATGCTACTTTCATCTTTCAACTTAGTTTTATCTAGAAACATATCAAAAATAAAACATGGGAGCTATACGCGAGCTATTGATCTACAACATATATAGCCAATACTATCAGGACTAAGTTCATGATAATTTAAGTTCAATTAATCATATTACTTAAGAACTCCCACTTAGATAGACATCCCTCTAGTCATCTAAATGATTACGTGATCCAAATCAACTAAACCATGTCTGATCATCACGTGAGATGGACTAGTCTTCAATGGTGAACATCTCGATGTTGATCATATGTACTATATGATTCACGTTCGACCTTTTGGTCTCTAGTGTTCCAAGGCCATGTCTGTACATGCTAGGCTCGTCAAGTTTAACCCGAGTATTCCGCATGTGCAAAACTGTCTTGCACCCGTTGTATGTGAATGTAGAGCCTATCACACCCGATCATCACATGGTGTGTCGGCACGACGAACTGTCGCAACGGTGCATACTTAGGGAGAACACTTATACCATGAAATTTTAGTGAGGGATCATCTTATAATGCTACCGCCGTACTAAGCAAAATAAGATGCATAAAAGATAAACATCACATGCAATCAAAATATATGACATGATATGGCCATCATCATCTTGTGCCTTTAATCTCCATCTCCAAAGCACCGTCATGATCTCCATCGTCACCGGCTTGACACCTTGCTCTCCATCGTAGCGCCGTGGTTGTATCGCCAACTATTGCTTCTACGACTATCGCTAACTCATAGTGATAAAGTAAAGCAATTAAATGGTGTATGCATTTGATACAATAAAGAGACAACCATAAGGCTCCTGCCGGTTGTTAGATATCTTAGAAAACATGATCATCTCATACAATAATGTATAACTCATCATGTCTTGACCATATCACATCACAACATGCCCTGCAAAAACAAGTTAGATGTCCTCTACTTTGTTGTTGCAAGTTTTACGTGGCTGTTACGGGATTTTAGCAAGTACCGTTCTTACCTACGGCACAAAAACCACAACGGTGATTTATCAAGTTTGTTGTTTTAACCTTCAACAATGACCGGACGTGGTCAAATTCGATTCAACTAAAGTAGGAGAAACAGACACCCGCCAGCCACCTTTATGCAAAACTAGTTGCATGTCTGTCGGTGGAACCGGTCTCATGAACGTGGTCATGTATGGTTGGTCCGGGCCGCTTCATCCAACAATAATGTCGAATCAAAATAAGACATTTGTGGTAAGCATTATAACGATCACCGCCCACAACTCTTTGTGTTCTACTCGTGCATATCATCTACGAATAGACCTGGCTCATGATGCCACTGTTGGGAACGTAGCATGCAATTTCAAAAAAATCCTACGCTCACTCAAGATCTATCTAGGAGATCCATAGCAACGAGAGGGGGAGAGTGTGTCTAAGTACCCTCGTGGACCGAAAGCGGAAGAGTTTGACAACGCAGTTGATGTAGTCAACCTTCTTCTCGTTCTGACCGATCAAGCACCGAATGTACGACACCTCCGAGTTCTGCACACGTTCAGCTCGATGACGTCCCTCGTTCCTTTGATCCAGCAAGGTGTCGAGGAAGTAGATGAGTTCCGTCAGCATGACGGCGTGGTGACGGTGATGGTGAAGTGATCCGCGCAGGACTTCGCCTAAGCACTACGAGAATATGACTGCAGGCGTAAACTATGGAGGGGGGCGCCGCACACGGCTAACAATTGTTGGTGTGTGTTATAGGGGTGCCCCTCCCTCATATATATAGGTTAGAGGGGAGGAGAGGCAGCCAAGGGGGCACCCCAAGTAGGAGGAATCCTACTTGGGCGCCTCCCAATTCGGCCTCCCCCCTTACCATATTTTGGACAAGGGGGAAAGGAAGGAGGGGGGGGAAGGAAGTAGGAGTCCTACTTCATACTTTCTTTTTCCTATTCTCCTTTCCTTTCCTCCCCACATGGCTGGCTCTATAGGGGCGCACCAGACCCTTGTGGGCTGGTGTGTTCCCTCACTTGGCCCATTAAGCCCATATCTTTTCGGGGGCTGCCCGGAACCCCTTCCGGTGACCCGGTATCACATGAAACACTTCTGATGTCCAAATACCATCGTCCTATATATCAATATTTACCTCTCGACCATTTCGAGACTCCTCTTCATTTCCATGATCTCATCCGGGACTCCGAACAACATTCGGTCACCAAATCACATAACTCATATAATACAAAATCATCATTGAACGTTAAGCGTGCGGACCCTACGGGTTCGAGAACTATGTAGACATGATCGAGACACCTCTCCGGTCAATAACCACTAGCGGAACCTGGATGCTCATATTGGTTCTCACATATTCTATGAAGATCTTTATCGGTCGTACCGTAATGACAACATATGTTATTCCCTTTGTCATCGATATGTTACTTGCCCGAGATTCGATCGTCGGTATCTTCATACCTAGTTCAGTCTCGTTACCGGCAGGTCTCTTTACTCATTCCGTAATGCATCACCCCGCAACTAAATCATTAGTCACATTGCTTGCAAGGCTTCTTATGATGTGCATTACCGAGAGGGCCCAGAGATACCTCTCCGATACTCGGAGTGACAAATCCTAATCTTGATCTATCCCAACCCAACAAACACCTTCGGAGATACCTATAGAGCATATTTATAATCACCCAGTTATGTTGTGACGTTTGATAGCACACAAGGTATTCCTCCAGTATTCGGGAGTTGCATAATCTCATAGTCGGAGGAACATGTATTTGACATGAAGAAAGCAATAGCAATAAAACTGAACGATCAATATGCTAAGCTAATGGATGGGTCATGTCCATCACATCATTCTCCTAATGATGTGACCCCGTTCATCAAATGACAACACATGTCTATGGTCGGGAAACTTAACCATCTTTGATTAATGAGCTAGTCTAGTAGAGGCTACCTAGGGACTTGGTATTTTGTCTATGTATCCACACATGTATCAATTTTCTGGTTAATACAATTCTAGCATGAATAATTAACATTTATCATGATATAAGGAAATATTAAATAAGAACTTTTATTATTGGCTCTAGGGCATATTTCCTTCATTTTATCATTAGTTGTCTTGTAGTTTTTATATTTTTAGATTATAAAAACCTATATCTACCATCCACATTACACTTGTATCACCATCTATTCGCCGAACTAGTGCACCTATACAATTTACCATTGTATTGGGTGTGTTGGGGACACAAGAGATTTTTTATTATTTGGTTGTAGGGTTGTTTGAGAGAGACCATCTTCATCCTACGCCTCCCACAGATTGATAAACCTTAGGTCATCCACTTGAGGGGAAATTGCTACTGTCCTACAAAACTATGCGCTTGGAGGCCCAACACAAGTCTACTAGAAGAAGGTTGTGTAGTGGACATCACCGGGACCAAGCCCACCTTTGTATACTCAGCCAAGCATGTCGCTCACCTGGGCGCTTGCCGCTCAACTATGACGTCTGTAGAGCTTTCAGGAGAAAACGTATGACACCAAGGGCCCCATAAACCATTATCACGCGCAGCCATTAGTGCATATATGCCAATGGCAGTCTGAGATCAAATACACAATCTCATTTAGCATGTTATTATGAAAT
This sequence comes from Secale cereale, assembly GCA_902687465.1. Taxonomy (NCBI): domain Eukaryota; kingdom Viridiplantae; phylum Streptophyta; class Magnoliopsida; order Poales; family Poaceae; genus Secale; species Secale cereale. The sequence goes on along the minus strand of LR738711.1, from coordinate 716,844,500 downwards.
GACCGTGGACACCGACCAGGGCCCAGGGCCACCTTTCTCCTATGTGGTGTCAACCTGCCATGTCGTTCCCCACAAGAATCACTCGGGGCCGTCGGCAAAAATGTCCTTTCGGCCCCTAGTCCGTGAATCACTTGCGAGTGCTCTCTGAGCTGACCCGACTTTAATCATATAATGTATCATGTATAGTGTATATAATATATCCGTGATCATCGCCCGGAGGGATCAAAACCCGATAATATAGCATGGCACACGAACAAGGGTGTAGGGCCACTTATGGAATTCTAGCATATCCTATACTAAGCATATAGGATAATGGGTAAGGTATCAACAACAGGCTATGCATTAGAAATAGGAGCTACCGATAAAGCATCGACTGAACCGACTCACTATTGCAAGTAGAGGGAAAGAATAGGTGATATCTGAATGATCAAGGGGTTTTTGCTTGCCTGGAAGCTCTGCCGAGAAGGATTGGTCGTCATCGACGTAGTCATACTGGGTGTCACCGGCTCTCTCACGGTCTACCGAAAGGATATAGGAGAGGGGGAACAGATAAATAACGAGCATACAAGTGCAACACAGATGCATGTCATGTCAAAATGTGATGATGATATGCACTAATGCGTCCCTAAACATTTTAAAAGAAGAGGGAAAACATTTGGTAATTGTCGGTGTAAAAACCGGCGGATCTCGGGTAGGGGGCCCAAACTATGCGTCTGAGGACCGATGGTAACAGGAGGCTGGGGACACGATGTTTACCTAGGTTCAGGCCCTCTCGATCGAGGTAAAACCCTACTTCCTGCTATATTAATATGGATGAATATGAATACAAGAGTTGATCTACCTCGAGATCGAATTGGCTAAACCCTAAAGTCTAGCCTATGAGGATTTGAGATTCTCCGTTAGCCTCTACGAACTAAATCCTCTGGTTTATATACACACCGGAGCAGTGGCGGAGCTAGGTTTTGACAACAGGGTGGTCCGCCCTAAAAAAATTGATAACTAATATGACATGTGAATGTTTTAACTAGTTATCAATAACACAAAGAAACCAATCAATATGGTCTTACAAACACACTAAAATTCTCAATTAAATCTTAGTTTTGCATAAAGAAGCTAGATAGTAAATAGTACATTAACCGTACTACATACCTTGACAAGTTTAAAAAGATTATGTTTCTGGCCTACGCTTTTGCATTGCCATGAAGTTATCAATTATGTCATCTTCATTCACCTTGGAGAAAGCATCCCTCTCAATGTATGTGACTAAGCAATCAGCCAAAAGACTATCATCCATCTTATTTCTCAACTTGCTCTTGACAAAACTCATGGCAGAAAATGCTCTCTCAATATTTCTCTTTGTGTCACATCCCTAGTTAGCACTTGCATTAGGACTAGCTAGAGTGTGCATCATGTTTACTTATCAAAGAAACTTGAAATGGGAATGACAGAAACCCCAGCACCCCTCTTCTAACAACTAGGGTTTGATAAAATCTTTTCCAATGTACCCAAAATGCCCTTCAAAAATGTCCCTCATTTCTGCCTTGGTCTTAAACCTCTGCCAAAAATGGTGCACAATTTTCTAGGACATCCAAGGTCTCTGGATTAAATCATATGGTATTTGCATTTGGGCATTTAAATGCTATAAAATATTTTAAATGCTCAAATAATCATAAACTATAATGTTCCATGCTGTTCATATTATATACAGTGGGCATGACAAGTTTTATGAGTTATAAAAATGTTCTGGCATTTATATTAATTAAACAAAGTTGTAAAAGAAATGAAACAGAAAAGGAAATAGAAAAAGGAAGAGAGAAAGGTTACCAGACGCCCCACCCGGCCCACCTGTCGGCCCAGCCCAGCTGCCGCTCCAGCGAGCTGCTTGGCTCGGCCAGGCAGGCAGGCAGGTGCTCGACGGCGGCCGCAGCGCGCGCCACGCAGCTGCCCGCCGCCCTGCTTCCTCCCCTCGCCGCCCTGGAGGCCTGGATCGAACGTCCACCTCGCCCCCGACCCCGCAGACACTCTCCACTCTCCCCAGCTCCTCTCCTTCGCCCTCCCCGCACCATGGCCGAGGCCGCCGTGCTCGCACCGTCGTAGTAGCCGCGCCCACCGTCGTCCCTGAGCCCCGTCGCCGTGTCCGTCGTCTCCGCCGTCCTCGACTACATCGAGCAGGCCGAGCCCCGAGCGCTCGCCCGCCCTGGAGACGCCCCCGACCCCTTCTTCCCCAACTCCGGCCGCGGAGATCCCCCTCGCCGTCCCGCTCAGCTCCGACCGCCCCCAGGCTCGCTCCGGCGTCTGGTGCAACCTCTGTGAGCCCAGCTTCGTCATCCCCCTCTCCATTGGCTCTCTACTACCCTGGAACGCACCGCACGAAGCTCACCTGCACGCACCGCCGCGGAGCTCGTCGCCGACGAGGCTCCGGCCATCAAATGGTCCGGCCACCGTGCCTATCAGCTTCACCGTCACGCGTAGGTGCTGTAGGACCACTTGATACGTCCAAAACGTATCTATAATTTCTGCTTGCTCCATGCCTCTTTTGGGTGATATTGCTATGATATTTATACACTTCCATAGACTTTTGATCATATTTGGACTAACCTATTAACTCAGTGCACCCCAGTGCCAGTTTCTGTTTTCGGCAATTTTTGTATTTCAGGTTTTCACGTTACGAGAACTGCCAGGAAAAATCCAGAAAAATTATATAAAAAATCAGCGTTCCAGAAACTACCGTGCGCCCGAAGGACAGCCGGGGGGGCCACCAGGGCTCCAGGCGCCCTGGCGGCGCCCCCCCCCCCCCCCTGGGCCGCGCCGGGGGGGCGCCTGGGCCCCCCGAGGCTCCTCCGATGCCCCCCTTTGGCATATATTTAAAGTGCCTCCCAAAACCCTCGAGGGAGGAACTCTTTTTCGCGATCTCATCTCTGTTCCGCCGCCGCCGCCGCTTCCAAGATTGGGAGCACCAGGAGAACTCTTCCCGGCACCCTGCCGGAGGGGAGGATCACCACCGGGAGCTTCTCCACCACCATGGACGCCTCCCGGATGAGTTGTGAGTAGTCTCCCTTGGACCATGAGTCCATGACCAGTAGCTATGTGATGTTCTCCTCCCGTTCTTGTGCTTCACTAATTAGTCCTCGTGAGCTGCCCTACATGATCGAGGCACATATGTAATCCTTATGTTGTTGCTATGATGAGTTTGCTGGGTTCCGATGGATTATGAGATTATGTTCAGATTGTGCTTGAGTAATATATTTGATCTACCTCTTTTATATTTATGTTCGTAAGTAATTCTTAAATGTTCTCCGTTGTTATTTATTGCTTTGGCCAAGTAATAGGTAGTGACTCCAAGAGGGAACGTTATGCTTGATTGTGGGTTCATGCCCCTCGATGACTAGTTTGAGTGACAGAAACATGAGTCTAGGGGATGTGCTGTTGCCACAAGGGGGAAAACAACGGTGCTTGTGCCCGCGGGTGTAAGGATTGTTTACTTTATGCAAAGTTATTTTAATGCAGTTGTCTGTTGCATTGAGTTTACACTATGGGTGGGACTCGCAACTTAATACCAGCGAGATGTTCTGGATAGATATCTCAAGGTGGATGATTAGTAGTAGATATTGATGGATTTCTGTCTACTTACTTTGGCGTACCGCCCATGCTTTGAACCTCAACCTTTCTTGCAATGTAGTCAGCATTGGTTTGCGCACATGGTCCTGTCAATTGCCCAGCTGTAATTCGTTTACCTCACATAGCTGTTTTATCGTCTTTTGGGAGAGAGACATCACTAGAGAACATCATGAGACTCCGGTCCATATTACCATCATTGATCACATCCGCTATTTACTTTTCTCTTTTGTTTACTATTGCAATTATATTTATCACTACTATCACTTGCGTTTAATCCTTTGTGAACTGCAAGGCCGGAGGGATTGACAACCTCTCTGTACTCGTTGGGAGCAAAGTTATTTGTATCTGTGTGCATGTCCACATTGATTGCTAATATCTGGCGCCGTAGCAGTTGACACCTTCTTGTTGAACCTAGGAGTCTCTGGGGATTCGATCCTTGGTATCTTTGCCAAGGGAAAAACTTCCGCAACACTACATCTCACACCTTCCACTTGGGGTAACCAACGAGGGGCGAGAAGCCTAGCAAGAGTTTTTCTGGCGCCGTTGCCGGGGACTCTACTCTTCAAGATTGGGGAGTTGCACGCTATCTTTTACCTTTGCTTTTAGTCCTGTTAGTTTACCTTTCAGTTTTTTCTTTAGTATCTTTTATCGAAAATCACAAAAATAGTTATCTTGCTTGGTTGCTACTATGGGTTCCACCGAGAACACCAAGTTGTGTGACTTCACTAGTCACAACAACGATGACTTTATCAGCACACCTATCACTACACCTGCCACTTCAGCACCTTCATATGAAATTAAACCTGGTTTACTGAATCTAGTTATGAAAGATCAATTCTCCGGTGCTGGAGATGATGCTGCTTTACACTTGAACAACTTTGTTGAACTTTGTGATATGCAAAAGTACCGAGAAGTAGACGGTGACATTGTTAAGCTTAAGCTTTTTCCTTTCTCCTTGAGAGGAGGAGCTAAAATTTGGTTTCAGTCTTTGCCTAGAAATAGCATAGATTCATGGGACAAGTGCAAAGATGCTTTTATTGGAAAATACTATCCACCTGCTAAAATTATCCAACTGAGAAGTAACATAATGAATTTTAAACAATTGGATAATGAACATGTTGCCCAAGCTTGGGAACGTATGAAATCTCTTATCAAGAACTGCCCTACTCATGGTTTGACTACTTGGATGGTTATCCAAACTTTTTATGCAGGCTTGAACTTTACCTCGCGGAACCTGTTAGATTCGGCCGCGGGAGGAACCTTTATGTCAACTACACTTGGTGCTGCCACGAAGCTTCTCGATGAGATGATGACCAACTATTCCTAATGGCACACTGAACGCGCTCCAACAGGTAGGAAGGTAAACTCTGTCGAGGAGATTTCCTCCCTTAATGAAAAAGTTGACTTGATCATGTCTCTACTTTCGAAGCAATCCTCTGTTGATCCTCGTGATGTTCCTTTAAATTCTTTGATTGCTCAAGAACAAGTAGATGTGAACTTTATCTCTAGAAACAATTTTAACAACAATGCTTATAGGAGTAATTTTGGTAGCAATCCTAGACCGTTCCCCTCTAATTCTTATGGTAACAACAGTGCTTATCCTAGTACCAAGAACTCCACTACCGAACTAGAGATTATGCTTAAAGATTTCATCACTACCCAAAAAGCCTTTAATAAGAGTGTATAAGAAAAACTACATAAACTAGATGATCTCTCTTTGAAGGTAGACCATTTAGCCAATGAGATAGAATTGCTTAAAATTAAAACTTCTCCTCTTGAGGAGAGGAAGGTCACTCCTATTAATGCTACTCAAGTGCAAATTAATGAAAATATTAGGATGATGGCTAAACTTAAAGAAAGATGGGCTAGAGAAAGGGAGGAGGAGGATAGAATTAAGAGCCTTCCTACCCACCACACTGTTGCTACTATCCAAGTTGTTGAGGATATCCAAACTCTTAGCACCCAATGTACTCCTGGTCCCATTGGACCTATTGATGGTGATGCTATGACTATAGAAACTACCAAACATGTGAACCTAAAGGACACCACTACCACTTTACTTGATGCTAGTGACCTTGATTTTGATAATTGCACTCTTACCGAAGTTATTGATTTCCTTCACAAGATGTCTAGAGACCCCCGCACTAGCACGCTTAACCTTGCCTTCACAGAGCATATCACTAATGCTCTCATCAAAGCTAGGGAGGAGAAACTTAGAGTAGAAGCCTCCATACCTAGAAAGCTAGAAGATGGTTGGGATCCTATGATAAAAATTAAATTGAATGACTTCTCTTGCTATGCATTATGTGATGTTGGAGCTAGTACCTCTGTTATGCCCAAAAGAATATATGATATGCTTAAATTGAAACCTTATGATTCTTGTTCTTTTGGTGTTCGTCTCGTTGATTCTTCCATAAAGAAACCTTTGGGGAGGATCGACGATGTTCTTATCGTTGTCAATGATAATTATGTTCCCGTTGATTTTACTATTATGGATATTGAATGTGATCCTTCTTGTCCAATTATTTTGGGACGTCCCTTTTTACGCACCGTTGGTGCTATCATTGACATGAAAGAGGGGAATATAAAATTTCAGTTTCCTCTCAAGAAAGGGATGGAACACTTCCCTCGAAAGAAGATCAAGTTACCTTTTGAGTCCGTTGTACGGGCTAGCTATTCTTTTACTCTTGATAAAACTTGATCTATATGCATTATGCCTAGCTTAAAGGCATAAAATAAAGCGCTTTTGGGAGGCAGCCCACATGAATAAATTTATTTTGCTTTTGTTGTGTCTTGATGTTGTTACTACTGTAGCATCATCATTGTATCTTTACTTTTCAATTTTGTGCCAAGTGTAGCCTCTGATTGATAGAAAGTTCAAAAGTTGTGAGGTGTTGTCCAGGAAACAGATTCTGTCCTTGGATAGAAAAATTCGTATAAAATCACCAGATCATCTTTTTGGTCTGAATTTTTTTGACAGCGTGCTCTATATAATTGTCTTTCGTGCGTCTGTTTTGAGTTTTTTGATTAGAGTTGCAGAAGTGCCCCGAACAAATCAATTACTACCTTCTGTTCTGTTTTTCACAGATTCTGTCCTGTTTTGCTTTTCCTTCATTTTGCAAACCAAGAGCTTGCTTTTTCATTGCAAAAACCTTTTGGCAATCTTGAGAAACAGTAGACCTTAAAGAATATCTTTATTTCCAGCAAGGTATAATTATTTTATTATGGGTACTAACCTCGCTAATCAGATTATGATGAGTTATGTATGAAGGGAGTTTTCAAGTGTGCGAGGGAAGATGATAAAAAGATTCAGGAGTGTCAAGCGCTCAAGCTTGGGGATGCCCCCATGCACCCCCAAGAAATATTCAAGGAGACTCAAGCGTCTAAGCTTGGGGATGCCCCCGTGCATCCCCTTCTCCATCAACATTATCAGTTCGTCTTTCGTTCCACTATATTTTAATCACTTCATGTGTTATGTGCTATGCTTGGAGCGTCCTGCTTTTAGTTTTCTTTAGTTTTTCATAACGAGTCGGAACTCAGCTTTCTTTATGTGGGAGACAAACACGCTCCACTTCAACCTAGAACATAACATAGAATTTTCATGTCTATCCTTACTGTGTGTGTTCTTTGTCTTTTAATAGCTACTATCATGTTCAGCTCTTAGCTTTCATGCTTATCTTTTCAAAGAGCTTTTGTTTAGTTGGTTGCTTGAACTCTCTTTAATTACCATGCTCACCTTATTAAGAGAGTTTGCTTCCGTTGCATTGGTTGATATGTCTATGATAAGATGCTACGTGCATGATGGCGCTTAGTAGTTCATGTTTTCTTATGGTTAGTCTCAAATAGCTGGAGGGTTCCCAATGTGTTATTGGAATACCAACATGATTTGTTTGACTATGATGTGGTATGGTTTAGTAATATCTTCCTTCGAGAATTTATTTTGATTGACTTGGCGTATGCTCACGCATATTTAAGACTGTAAAGAAAGTCTGTCAAGCCTTGATGATCTTTTGTTTCTGAGTAGCGATATAACTACCATGCCTGATTCAATGTTGCTTTGTCGCTCTGCATGATTATGACCGTCATTGCTCTCTTAGTTGGTCGCTCCCAGTCTTTTGCTAACCTTCGCCTGTACTAAGCGGACTGACTGCTTGTGCATCCACATCCTTTAATCCAGTTATGCCATATGAGTCCACCATACCTTCCTACATGGTATTTACCTGCCATTCCTAACGGAGACTTGCATGTGCCATCTCGAAATTATTCAAAGAAAAAGCATTCTTATTTTGTGCCTCTGTTGTTAGTTCATGAGGAAGTAGTGGTTAATTCATGGCCTTTTTAAGTTGGACAAGCTTCACCCCAGGATTGCATGTATAATGTGCAAACCCATAATACGAGAAGGAACTGGCATTGAGTGCGCCCGGCTCAAAAAGATAATATAACAAACAAACCTTCCTTCACGCTTTGTTCATAAGAAATCAGAAAACTTTGGCAGTGATAAACAAAGGAGATTAAGAGGATGTGATCGTCCTCATTCGGGAGCCGTTCCTCGAAACTTGTCCATCTCGAAAAGTGATTGAGTTGTCTGCTAGCATTCGTTGACGAAACATGCATGATCTAAAGTAAATTATTACCTCTGTTTTAAAGCCAAGAGCTCTGGTACATGTTTTGTCTTTGTTTCCGACTACGGGTTTTCAACCTTGCCAACAAAAGCCACGGTTCGAGAGTCTCCACCTTTTTTAAAATCACCAACTACTGAGAGCATGATTGTCATTCTGAGTGTAATGTGCATTGTCCCAAAGTAGCATTGTCTTTTGCATGATTGTGATATCGTTCATTCTGAAATCATTGTATCTAGTCATCACTAAAACCTTGGAGGTACCCCTGCATTTATGTTTTGCTTCACTAAAGGGGGGCAAGCTAGATATCACTTTATCATATTTGCACATCATGTTCATTGCAAATCTATTTGATGTTTCAGTATCATATTGTAAAACTTTCAGTCCTTTGTGATTTTCTCATGAGGCAACTTAATTACTATAGATTCATTGTCTCAGTAAGCTTTTGTCATATGACTATGAAAAAGTCCTATATGGTTAATAGCATGTCACCACAGAAATTATTCTTGTTATCAATTACCTACTCGAGGACGAGCAGGAATTAAGCTTGGGGATGTTGATACGTCCAAAACGTATCTATAATTTCTGCTTACTCCATGCCTCTTTTGGGTGATATTGCTATGATATTTATACACTTCCATACACTTCTGATCATATTTGGACTAACCTATTAACTCAGTGCACCCCAGTGCCAGTTTCTGTTTTCGGCTGTTTTTGTATTTCGGGTTTTCACGTTACGAGAACTGCTAGGAAAAATCCAGAAAAATTATATAAAAAATCAGCGTTCCAGAAACTACCGTGCGCCCGAAGGACAGCCGGGGGGGCCACCAGGGCTCCAGGCGCCCTGGCGGCGCCCCCCCCCCCCCCTGGGCCGCGCCGGGGGGGCGCCTGGGCCCCACGAGGCTCCTCCGATGCCCCCCTTTGGCATATATTTAAAGCGTCTCCCGAAACCCTCGAGGGAGGAACTCTTTTTCGCGATCTCATCTATGTTCTGCCGCCGCCGCCGCTTCCAAAATCGGGAGCACCAGGAGAACTCTTCCCGGCACCCTGCCGGAGGGGAGGATCACCACCGGGAGCTTCTCCACCACCATGGACGCCTCCCGGATGAGTTGTGAGTAGTCTCCCTTGGACCATGAGTCCATGACCAGTAGCTATGTGATGTTCTCCTCCCGTTCTTGTGCTTCACTAATTAGTCCTCGTGAGCTGCCCTACATGATCGAGGCACATATGTAATCCTTATGTTGTTGCTATGATGAGTTTGCTGGGATCCGATGGATTATGAGATTATGTTCAGATTGTGCTTGAGTAATATATTTGATCTACCTCTTTTATATTTATGTTCGTAAGTAATTCTTGCATGTTCTCCGTTGTTATTTATTGCTTTGGCCAAGTAATAGGTAGTGACTCCAAGAGGGAACGTTATGCTTGATTGTGGGTTCATGCCCCTCGATGACTAGTTTGAGTGACAGAAACATGAGTCTAGGGGATGTGCTGTTGCCACAAGGGGGGAAACAACGGTGCTTGTGCCCGCGGGTGCAAGGATTGTTTACTTTACGCAAAGTTCTTTTAATGCAGTTGTCTGTTGCATTGAGTTTACACTATGGGTGGGACTCGCAACTTAATACCAGCGAGATGTTCTGGATAGATATCTCAAGGTGGATGACTAGTAGTAGATATTGATGGATTTCGGTCTACTTACTTTGGCGTACCGCCCATGCTTTGAACCTCAACCTTTCTTGCAATGTAGTCAGCATTGGTTTGCGCACATGGTCCTGTCAATTGCCCAGCTGTAATTCGTTTACCTCACATAGCTGTTTTATCGTCTTTTGGGAGAGAGACATCACTAGTGAACATCATGTGACTCCGGTCCATATTACCATCGTTGATCACATCCACTATTTACTTTTCGCTTTTATTTACTATTGCAATTATATTTATCACTACTATCACTTGCGTTTAATCCTTTGTGAACTACAAGGCCGGAGGGATTGACAACCTCTCTGTACTCGTTGGGAGCAAAGTTATTTGTATCTGTGTGCAGGTCCACGTTGATTGCTAATATCTGGCGCCGTAGCAGTTGACACCTTCTTGTTGAACCTAGGAGTCTCTGGGGATTCGATCCTTGGTATCTTTGCCAAGGGAAAAACTTCCGCAACACTACATCTCACACCTTCCACTTGGGGTAACCAACGAGGGGCGAGAAGCCTAGCACCACTCCACGCTCCTCTACGAGCACTGCACCGTCGTTTTCAACTTTGCCGAACTCCGGCAGCTGCTGGACTCGTCGCCGGCGTCATCTCCGGCGACCCCGAGGCCAGCCACCACCTCCATTCGATGCGGTTTGCCTCCAGCTACCCGTAGGTGTACTCCGCCGTCGTTTTGGCAGCCGGAGCACGAAACCCGCACCTCACCGCCGTGTTTGGCCTCGCCGGCGGCTAAACGCCGGCGAGTTGGGCCTGTTTGACCACGGGCTTGACCCCCCTGTGTCACTGACATGTGGGCCCTGCCTGCTAGTCAAACCTAGTTTAGGTGTTAATTTAATTCTAATTAGTTAATTAGTTAACTGTGACACTGACCGGTGAGTCCCACTGGTCAGGTTTGACTTGGGCCGCCCTGTTGACTGACTGACGTCAGCATGATGTCATGCTGACGCAGTAAAGGATTTTCTGGGATTTTTAGATTTAAAAATAATTCAGGAAATTCCAGAAAATGCCTAAACTTCAAAAAATCATATAAATTCAAAAGTAGCTCAGATGGAAAAGATTTATATATGAAAATTGATTAGAAAAATCCAATCTTTCCAATGGCACTGGTTTCATGCATGTTTGAGCAAGTTAACCTTGATGTATACATTAAAACATGATAATGCACTTAATTAAATAATAGCTAAAGTGCCAATTTGAATCTTTGATTCAAATAGGCTCAAACCCTTCTGGTTATAGTTGCATTAGCCCAACACACATGCATCTTGCCCTATCATGAGCATGCATCATATTGTTGCATTTGTTTGTTTAATGATTGTATCGCCGGTATTCTCTGTGTGAGGTCCTGCTCCCGAGGATACTGCTGCGTATCCAGTTGAAGAGCAGTATCCGACAACCACTTTGTCAGGCAAGCAATCATTGATCATTCCGATACAAACCCAGTCTTCTCGCTCCTGCTCTCTTTTACTGCATTAAGGCAACAGCGTGTGAACTGCTACTTGTTGCGGTAGTTGAACCCTATTCCCTTGCATGACCTGTCATTGCCACAGTAAATAGTTGAAACCCACTAGCATGTGTAGGAGTTGATTGAGCCATGTGATGTGTGATCCTCCATGCTATTTGCTTATGTTGCCTGCTATGCTTAGAGTTGTGTCTGGTCTGGTTCATCTGGGTGATGGATCAGAGTGAAACAATCATTTCGATAAAGAGAAATAAGTGTGGAACACGTTTGGTTAAGGCATCGATGAAAGGCCATGTAGGAGTACGTGGTGGGTTGTTTCATTGGAACCGTCCATAGGACCCGAGATCTATATGTGTGGTTCAAGTTCCAGTTACTACCATGCATTGGGCCCGAAACCAATGGACCCTCTCGGCTTATTAATTACCCTCGATCCCTGTCCAGGAGTTGCAACTAGTTTTCGGTGTTTATAGTTTACCGGAGGTCGTGCACAGCGCTGACCCTCGGGGTGAGTTGTGATGCGACAGGTACGTGGCACGGTGTACCGGTTGCCCGTTTGGTGACCCGGGAACCCTGTACACATCGTTTGGGGCCGTGAGCGACACCCCGGCCGGATCTCCCCACGGATGGAACCTAAATAGGCGATAAACCTGGACGAGAGACTTGTGTAGTTAGTCAGGTCGTGGCCGACACCCTCGCTGGGCTTCCGCTTGAAGGTTGCCGAGTACATGTCCAGTAAATGGCGATAAGTGGTGAAAGCGTGTGTGAAGAGGTACACCCCTGCAGGGTTATCAATCTATTCGAATAGCCGTTGTTCGCGGTACGGACTACTTGGTTACTCTTACAGTTCATAGACAAGTTGATGGGTACTACTAAAAGCCTCAAGATAAGTGTGAGTACCGTGGATGTCCCTTTCGTAGGATAACGGAAGAGGATCCTCGATGGTGTATTGTTGTGGTGAGTAGAGGACTCGTGTTCGTAATAACATCTTGCAATCCGTTGAGAGTTGTAGTATAGTTAGCCAAGAGTCAAAGCTGGCTTTCTGCTATGAACTCCACTACCCCCCTTTGATAATGTTGCATGTATGATAGGTTCTGTGGTAAGACTTGCTGAGTACCTTTGTACTCATGTTTGCTTAATAACTGTTGCAGAGGAGAACCCTGCCCCTGCTGATGGGTTCTACATAGACGTTGACGTCGACGAGTAGCTTGACACCCAGACGGAGATCTGGAGCTTGTGAAGGACCTTGTAGATAGTCAGGCTACACCAAGCATGTTTTATTTTCTAAGTTGTCTGTACTCGGACATGTAGCTTCCGCTTGTGCTTGTATGACTGTATGACTTGAGTGTTGGGTCATGTGACCCCTACCTGTATGGATATGTTATGTATGGCTCTTGGAGCCTCTTAAATAAAGTACTTTGAGTCATAGAGTTCTGTTGTGATGCAATGTTGTATTTGCACATATTGAGCATATTGTGTGTATGGTTGAAATGCTTGGTATGTGTGGGATCCGACACCTAGTTGTTTTCCATTGGTAGCCTACCTTACAGGGAAATGCCTCCTAGTGATTCCAATGAGCCTTGGTAGCTTGCTACTGCTCGGAACACGTAGGTTGGCCGGCATGTGTCCTTCTTCGTTCCTGTGTCTGTCCCTTAGGGGAAATGTCACGCGTTATTCCTTTAAGTCCATGTAGCTTGCTACGACTTGGGTTCATACGTTGATGACCGACACGTTCGTTGCTGGGTCATGGATGCCTGTCTCTGTAATTTAGTGCCACTTTTGGTTTATAACTAGCCATGTCGGCCCGGGTTCTCTGTCATATGGATGCTAGCGACACTGTCATATACGTGTGCCAAAATGCGCAAACGGTCCCGGGCCAGGTAAGGTGGCACCCGTGGGGTTACCGTGCGTGAGGCCGCAAAGTGATATGACGTGTTACAGCTAGATCGGTGTGACTTAGGATCGGGGTCCTGACAGCGTTGGCATCAGAGCTGGACTGCCTGTAGGTTTCTCAAGCCAAACTGGTCGATGTTGAGTCTAGAAAAATTCTTAGTTATATGTAGGGGAATTGATTGTGGAAGGGAACCTAAGGCTCTTTTTACTCCTTTACCTTATGCCCTTCTGATCTGAGTCAGTCTATTCTTTATACAGGGATTTAGGACTAGGCCTCTTATCCTTACTAGGTTCACGTGTTACTAATCCGTAGACTCTTAGGATTGTTGGTTTCAAGCCTCAGTTCAGTTTCTATCCTTTTAGTATGATGATTGTTGGACCCGGAACCTTGATATGGAATTGTTGAGTGGCTATGCTATCATTTGTATGATGTCTCAAATCTTTGTTTGAGCATTTACAGTTGTTATGCTGCCCGATTTCTTCCAGAAACACTAATGCCTTTGCATTACCTCGTGTTTCAGATGTCTGGCCGCACCCCTCACCAAGTGGTTCGTTTGACCCGGTGCATTAATGTGCCCGGTCACACGGCCATGCTAGTCCGTGTGCTGACTGAGACCGGTTATCGCTGGTATCCTGAGTACACCGTGGAGGAACAGTACCTGGATTTCAATCAGAGTCGGTATTTCTGCACAGTCCGGATATACCCCTCATATCCCAGAGCTAACGACCCCATCCATTGGTCTTATGGACTCGGGGTTACCATCGAGATGGCAGTGCAGGATGCCGCCTATTCGATGATGACCATTCTCCGGGCTAGGCATGCCCTTCTGCTGAACACTGAGTTCTGTTACATGCCAGCCTCACTTCCCGAAGAGGAAGGCTACTACACTGGTCTGTATACTGATGCTGCTCATGAAGAGCCATTGCTTCAGACTAAAGTTCAGATGCTGGAGGATAGGGACCGTGAGGTCCGTGCCCTCCGAATGGAGCTGTATAACACTCGAGCCGCCCACTGGACTACTTTGACATGGCTTGCACCTGCTGTGCACGCCGGATATCTGGACATGCGGGATTTGTACCCCGTGCGGACTCGTCTGCCTGATCACATGGATTGGCGTGACGTTGGGGGTATTACACCTCCACGTGGGCGTCGGTTACCACCAGCGTCGGGACCGAGGCCACATCCATGTCCCTATGGTCCACAGCCTTCGAGTGCTCGCGAGTTTCAAGATCCGTCTGTTCCACTTCCAGGCTACGGTGGTAATCTTTACGAAGATTACTACGGGAATGTCTGAGCTAGACCGTGGTAGTAGTAGTATTGTAGTAGTTGTATTCCCACAGTCCTGCGCGTCTTGTGGAATATGACTTAGTGTGTACTGAGTTCCGGAGGTGTAGTTAAATAATGTATAGGAGCTTGGAATGCCTCTGATGGGATGTATCGTCTTTCACCGCAGTTGTACTTTAGCCTTGGCTTGTACTAAACTATGTATGGTGTGTATGACCACTGGTGTATATATAGCAGTTTCTATATTACCATGTCGTACGGATGAACATCTCTGCATTCCGTGTCATCCATTACATTCTGCACTTCTATGTCAAATTTTTGCCATCCTTGTCTAAATCGTTGTTTTGTTTTCTTAGGATGGTCAACACTCGCAACACTCCTGCTGCCCAGGAGCAGGGTGAGGCTAGTGGGGCTAGAGATGGGAATCTGCCCCAGCCACCCTCCTTGGCGGAAGTTATGCTCGAGGCAGAACGGAACAAGAGAGAGACCAACCGTCTGCTGGAACGCATAGAGCAGAACACTGGGTTCCACCAGAGGAATGACGTGGTGTCAATTAATGACTTTATCAAGATGTGTCCACCGAAGTTCCATCACTCCACTGAACCTCTGGATGCGGATGACTGGCTACGTAGTATCACCCATAAGCTACACTCTGCCCGTGTGGCCGAAGCTGACAAGGTTACCTATGCCGCCTACCATCTTGAGGGCCCTGCCAGTCTTTGGTGGGAAAACTTTGAAGCTATGCGTCCTACTGGCCAAATCACTACTTGGGTTGAGTTCAGTGAGGCATTCCGTGAACATCACATTCCGGAAGGTCTCATGGATCGCAAGCGGGAGGAATTCTGCAATTTCACCCAGGGCCGGTTAACTATGGATGGCTATAGTCGCGAGTTTGGCAACTTGGCACGCTATGCACCTGAGGAAGTATCCACCGATGCCAAGAAGCAGGCGAGGTTCCGCAAGGGACTTAGCCCTGAACTCCGCCGAGATCTACGTCTGCACGAGTGCACTTCCTTCCAGAAGTTGGTAAACAAGGCTATCAGTGCTGAAACGGGCCAGGCCGACTTCGAGGCCACACGCAAGCATACTCGAGACTTTGGTTCCTCATCCGGCTCTGGCTCTCACAAGCGCCGTGTGTGGGTTCCTAACACTGCTCTGCCACCCAAGTACACACCGAGGCCATCCTATGAGGCGCCTCGCCCAACTCAACAGTTTGCACCTGCTAAGACCTATGGAGGACCACCTTCCAACTTTGCTCCACGCACTAGCACTGTGACCTGCTTCAAGTGTGGAGAACCGGGACACTACATGCGTGAGTGTCCTCAGAACCAACCAGGAAAACCCGTTGGCCGTGGTAAGCCAACCGGCAAGGTGAATTGTGTCAAGCCAATCCCCACTGCACGTGGTCATGTCAACTATGTCTCTGCTGAGGAAGCTTATGAGGATCCTAACGTCATCCTTGGTACGCTTCTCGTTAACTGCCATCCGGCATCTGTTCTTTTCGATACTGGAGCATCCCATTCGTTCATATCTGAAAGCTATGCCCGAATGCACAACATGACTTTTTGTGACATGCCTACTTCCATGGTTATTCAAACTCCTGGTTCAAAGTGGCAAACCTCTAGGGTTAGCCATGGAAATGAAATCCTTGTCGATAGACTTGTTTTCCTTCCATCTCTAATCGCTCTCAAGTCCTCGGACATAAACATCATTTTGGGTATGGATTGGATGACAACTCATTACGCCAAGATTGATTGCTATACTAGGACCATTCAACTTATACACCCATCCGGCAAGATAGTCAATGTCTTGACCTGAATGGCTGAGTGTCAGCTCTACTCTCTTAATGCCAGCCCTCTACCAGAACTCGAAGATATCCCGGTAGTCCGTGACTTTCCGGATTTTTTCCAGAAGAACTGCCAGGAATTCCACCTGACAGAGATGTCGAGTTCGTGATAGATCTTATCCCTGGAATTGTCCCAATCTCTAGGAGACCTTATAAGATGGCACCCCTAGAATTAGCTGAGCTTAAGAAACAACTCGATGAGTCCTTGCAAAAAGGTTTCATCCGACCTAGTTCTTCCCCTTGGGCTTGCCCCGTCCTCTTCGTCAAGAAGAAGGATGGAACGGAGCGAATGGTTGTAGATTACCGACCTGTCAATCTGGTCACCATAAAGAACAAGTATCCGCTTCCCAGGATCAACGACCTGTATGATCAGCTTGCTGGATCCTCAGTCTTCTCTAAGATGGATTTGAGGTTGGGTTACCATCAAATCAAAATCAAGAACGGGGACATTCCTAAAACGGCTTTTGTTACTCGTTATGGCCAATATGAGTACACCGTCATGTCCTTCGGGTTAACCAATGCCCCGGCTACTTTTTCCCGGTTAATGAATTATATATTCATGGAGTACTTAGATAAATTCGTCGTGGTATATCTCGATGATATACTTATCTATTCCAAGAACAAGGAAGATCATGCCGAGCATTTAAGGCTGGTATTGACGAAACTTCGAGAGCACCGCCTTTATGCCAAATTCTCTAAATGTGAATGTTGGTTTCCGGAAGTAACCTATCTAGGTCATGTGATCTCTGGCAAGGGTATTGTTGTCAATCCCGAGCGAGTTCAAGCCGTCCTTGATTGGACTCCCCCTGAATCGGTCAAGCAAGTTAGGAGTTTTCTTGGCTTAGCGAGCTATTGCCGACGCTTCGTCGAGAATTTCTCCAAGGTTGCTAAACCTCTAACTGAGCTCCTCAAAAAGGATAAAAAGTTTGAGTGGACCCCACAGTGCGAGTCCAGTTTTCAGGAACTGAAAAGACGCCTGACATCTGCACCTGTACTGGTACCACCAGACTTTTCCAAGGATTTTATTATCTACTGTGACGCCTCGCGACAAGGACTAGGTTGCATACTCATGCAAGATCGTCAAGTGATTGCATACGCATCTCGGCAGTTGCGTCCACATGAGGATAACAATCCTACTCATGATCTAGAGCTTGCAGCTGTAGTCCATGCACTCAAAACATGGCGACATTACCTCCTTGGTAATCGCTGTGAAATCTTCACTGATCATCAAAGTTTGAAGTATATCTTCACCCAACCGGATCTAAATCTCAGGCAAAGACGTTGGGTCGAGTTGCTCACAGATTACGACTTAGGAATCACTTACACCCCTGGAAAGGCCAATGTCATGGCTGATGCACTAAGTCGTAAATCTTATTGTAACAACTTGATGTTACAACAAGGACAACCACTTCTCCACGAGGAATTTCATAAGCTTAACCTTCACATTGTTCCTCGAGGATTCCTTTCCACCTTGGTGGCGGAACCTAACCTTACGGATCAGGTCATCAAAGCACAGAAGGTTGACCCGGGAATTTCCTGTGTTAAGAGGAACATCAAGAAAGGAGTTGCGGGATGTTTCTCAATTGATGATCAAGGAGTCGTACTCTTTGGCAACCGTTTAGTGGTTCCTAAAGTACGAAACCTGAGACGTTTGATCCTTAAGGAGGCTCATGAATCTCCTCTCACAATTCATCCCGGTAGTACCAAAATGTATCAGGACCTACGTCAGAGATTCTGGTGGACTAGGATGAAGAGAGAAATCGCTCAATTCATTGCTAACTGCGACGTTTGTCGTCGAGTCAAAGCAGAGCATCAACGGCCTGCTGGCACCCTTCAACCTTTAGCTATTCCTGAATGGAAATGGGACAAAGTCGGTATGGACTTCATTACCGGGTTTCCCAGGACCAGGAAAGGGAATAATGCTATCTTTGTCGTTATCGACCGCCTCTCTAAAGTAGCTCATTTCCTGCCTGTTCGAGAGAGTATTACCGCTAGCCAGTTAGCAGACTTGTATGTCTCTCGGATAGTATCACTTCATGGTGTGCCGTTGGAGATTAACTCAGACCGTGGAAGTCTTTTCACTTCACGATTTTGGGAAAGTTTCCAGAATGCTATGGGAACTCATCTCTCTTTCAGTACTGCCTTCCATCCCCAGTCAAGTGGTCAAGTGGAACGAGTCAATCAAATTCTGGAAGACATGCTTCGAGCCTCTGTCATCTCTTTCGGTATGGATTGGGAGAAGTGTCTTCCATTTGCCGAATTCGCTTATAACAATAGTTATCAAGCCAGCCTGGGTAAAGCCCCCTTCGAAGTTCTATATGGACGAAGGTGTCGAACACCTCTTAACTGGTCAGAAACCGGGGAAAGACAATTCTTTGGCCCGGATATGATCCAGGAAGCAGAAGAGCAAGTTCGCATAGTTCGTGAGAGATTGAAAACATCCCAGTCTCGCCAGAAGAGCCAATATGATAGTCATCATAAGGCTGTGACTTTTGAAGTCGGCGATAAGGCTTACCTTCGGGTTACTCCTCTTAAGGGAACCCATCGCTTCGGTATCAAAGGCAAATTGGCCCCTCGTTACATCGGTCCTTTTCGCATTCTTGCCAAACGAGGAGAAGTTGCCTACCAATTGGAACTACCTCCGCACCTATCCAGAGTTCATGACGTGTTCCACGTTTCTCAACTCAGGCGTTGCTTCTCGGATCCTATCCGCGGAGTGGACCACAAAACACTTGATCTTCAGGACAATCTCACATATCGAGAATACCCCGTTCGTATTCTTGATCAAACCGAGCGCACCACTCGACGCCACAATATCAAATTTCTCAAGGTCCAATGGTCACATCATTCCGACAGTGAAGCTACTTGGGAAAGGGAGGATCGTCTTCGACTTGAGTACCCCACCCTCTTTCCGGAGGAACCCGAATCTCGGGACGCGATTCTTTTAAGTGGGGGTGAGTTGTCACACCCCTAGTTAGCACTTGCATTAGGACTAGCTAGAGTGTGCATCATGTTTACTTATCAAAGAAACTTGAAATGGGAATGACAGAAACCCCAGCACCCCTCTTCTAACAACTAGGGTTTGATAAAATCTTTTCCAATGTACCCAAAATGCCCTTCAAAAATGTCCATCATTTCTGCCTTGGTCTTAAACCTCTGCCAAAAATGGTGCACAATTTTCTAGGACATCCAAGGTCTCTGGATTAAATCATATGGTATTTGCATTTGGGCATTTAAATGCTATAAAATATTTTAAATGCTCAAATAATCATAAACTATAATGTTCCATGCTGTTCATATTATATACAGTGGGCATGACAAGTTTTATGAGTTATAAAAATGTTCTGGCATTTTTATTAATTAAACAAAGTTGCAAAATAAATGAAACAGAAAAGGAAATAGAAAAAGGAGAGAGAGAAAGGTTACCAGACGCCCCACCCGGCCCACCTGCCGGCCCAGCCCAGCTGCCGCTCCAGCGAGCTGCTTGGCTCGGCCAGGCAGGCAGGCAGGTGCTCGACGGCGGCCGCAGCGCGCGCCACGCAGCTGCCCGCCGCCCTGCTTCCTCCCCTCGCCGCCCTGGAGGCCTGGATCGAACGTCCACCTCGCCCCCGACCCCGCAGACACTCTCCACTCTCCCCAGATCCTCTCCTTCGCCCTCCCCGCACCATGGCTGACGCCACCGTGCTCGCACCGTCGTAGTAGCCGCGCCCACCGTCGTCCCTGAGCCCCGTCGCCGTGTCCGTCGTCTCCGCCGTCCTCGACTACATCGAGCAGGCCGAGCCCCGAGCGCTCGCCCGCCCTGGAGACGCCCCCGACCCCTTCTTCCCCAACTCCAGCCGCGGAGATCCCCCTCGCCGTCCCGCCCAGCTCCGACCGCCCCCAGGCTCGCTCCGGCGTCTGCTGCAACCTCTGTGAGCCCAGCTTCGTCCTCCCCCTCTCTGTTGGCTCTCTACTACCCTGGAACACACCGCACGAAGCTCACCTGCACGCACCGCCGCGGAGCTCGTCGCCGACGAGGCTCCGGCCATCCAATGGTCCGGCCACCGTGCCTATCAGCTTCACCGTCACGTGTAGGTGCTGTAGGACCACTCCACGCTCCTCTACGAGCACTGCACCGTCGTTTTCGACTTCGCCGAACTCCGGCAGCCGCTGGACTCGTCGCCGGCGTCATCTCCGGCGACCCCGAGGCCAGCCACCACCTCCATTCGATGCGGTTTGCCTCCAGCTACCCGTAGGTGTGCTCCGCCGTCGTTTTGGCAGCCGGAGCACGAAACCCGCACCTCACCGCCGTGTTTGGCCTCGCCGGCGGCTAAACGCCGGCGAGTTGGGCCTGTTTGACCACGGGTTTGACCCGCCTGGGTCACTGACATGTGGGCCCTGTCTGCTAGTCAAACCTAGTTTAGGTGTTAATTTAATTCTAATTAGTTAATTAGTTAACTGTGACACTGACCAGTGGGTCCCACTGGTCAGGTTTGACTTCGGCCGCCCTGTTGACTGACTGACGTCAGCATGATGTCATGCTGACGCAGTAAAGGATTTTCTGGGATTTTTAGATTTAAAAATAATTCAGGAAATTCCAGAAAATGCCTAAACTTCAAAAAATCATATAAATTCAACAGTAGCTCAGATGGAAAAGAATTATATATGAAAATTGATCAGAAAAATCCAATATTTCCAATGGCACTGGTTTCATGCATGTTTGAGCAAGTTAACCTTGATGTATACATTAAAACATGATAATGCACTTAATTAAATAATAGCTAAAGTGCCAATTTGAATCTTTGATTCAAATAGGCTCAAACCCTTCTGGTTATAGTTGCATTAGCCCAACACACATGCATCTTGCCCTGTCATGAGCATGCATCATATTGTTGCATTTGTTTGTTTAATGATTGTATCGCCGGTATTCTCTGTGTGAGGTCCTGCTCCCGAGGATACTGCTGCGTATCCAGTTGAAGAGCAGTATCCGACAACCACTTTGTCAGGCAAGCAATCATTGATCATTCCGATACAAACCCAATCTTCTCGCTCCTGCTCTCTTTTACTGCATTAAGGCAACAGCGTGTGAACTGCTACTTGCTGCGGTAGTTGAACCCTATTCCCTTGCATGACCTGTCATTGCCACAGTAAATAGTTGAAACCCACTAGCATGTGTAGGAGTTGATTGAGCCATGTGATGTGTGATCCTCCATGCTATTTGCTTATGTTGCCTGCTATGCTTAGAGTTGTGTCTGGTCTGGTTCATCTGGGTGATGGATCAGAGTGAAACAATCATTTCGATAAAGAGAAAGAAGTGTGGAACACGTTTGGTTAAGGCATCGATGAAAGGCCATGTAGGAGTACGTGGTGGGTTGTTTCATTGGAACCGTCCATAGGACCCGAGATCTGTATGTGTGGTTCAAGTTCCAGTTACTACCATGCATTGGGCCCGAAACCAATGGACCCTCTCGGCTTATTAATTACCCTCGATCCCTGTCCAGGAGTTGCAACTAGTTTCTGGTGTTTATAGTTTACCGGAGGTCGTGCACAGCGCTGACCCTCGGGGTGGGTTGTGATGCGACAGGTACGTGGCACGGTGTACCAGTTGCCCGTTTGGTGACTCGGGAACCCTGTACACATCGTTTGGGGCCGTGGGCGACACCCCGGTCGGATCTCCCCACGGATGGAACCCAAATAGGCGATAAACCTGGACGAGAGACTTGTTTAGTTAGTCAGGTCGTGGCCGACACCCTCGCTGGGCTTCCGCTTGAAGGTTGCCGAGTACATGTCGAGTAAACGGCTATAAGTGGTGAAAGCGTGTGTGAAGAGGTACACCCCTGCAGGGTTATCAATCTATTCGAATAGCCGTTGTTCGTGGTACAGACTACTTGGTTACTCTTACAGTTCATAGACAAGTTGATGGATACTACTAAAAGCCTCAAGATAAGTGTGAGTACCGTGGATGGCCCTTTCGTAGGATGACGGAAGAGGATCCTCGGTGGTGTATTGTTGTGGTCAGTAGAGGACTCGTGTTCGTAATAACATCTTGCAATCCGTTGAGAGTTGTAGTATAGGTTAGCCAAGAGTCAAAGCTGGCTTTCTGCTATGAACTCCACTACCCCCCTTTGATAATGTTGCATGTATGATAGGTTCTGTGGTAGGACTTGCTGAGTACCTTTGTACTCATGTTTGCTTAATAACTGTTGCAGAGGAGAACCCTGCCCCTGCTGATGGGTTCTACATAGACGTTGACGTCGACGAGTAGCTTGACACCCAGACGGAGATCTGGAGCTTGTGAAGGGCCTTGTAGATAGTCAGGCTACACCAAGCCTGTTTTATTTTCTAAGTTGTTTGTACTCAGACATGTAGCTTCCGCTTGTGCTTGTATGACTGTATGACTTGAGTGTTGGGTCATGTGACCCCTACCTGTATGGATATGTTATGTATGTCTCTTGGAGCCTCTTAAATAAAGTACTTTGAGTCATAGAGTTCTGTTGTGATGCAATGTTGTATTTGCACATATTGAGCATATTGTGTGTATGGTTGAAATGCTTGGTATGTGTGGGATCCGACAGCTAGTTGTTTTCCTTTGGTAGCCTACCTTACAGGGAAATGCCTCCTAGTGATTCCAATGAGCCTTGGTAGCTTGCTACTGCTCGGAACACGTAGGCTGGCCGGCATGTGTCCTTCCTCGTTCCTATGTCTATCCCATAGGGGAAATGTCACGCGTTGTTCCTTTAAGTCCATGTAGCTTGCTACGACTTGGGTTCATACGTTGATGACCGACACGTTCGTTGCTGGGTCATGGATGCCCGTCTCTGTAATTTAGTGCCACTTTTGGTTTATAACTAGCCATGTCAGCCCGGGTTCTCTGTCATATGGATGCTAGCGACACTGTCATATACGTGTGCCAAAATGCGCAAACAGTCCCGGGCCAGGTAAGGTGGCACCCATGGGGTTACCGTGCGTGAGGACGCAAAGTGATATGACGTGTTACAGCTAGATCGGTGTGACTTAGGATCGGGGTCCTGACACTTTGCCACTAGTAGAATCAATA
This sequence comes from Secale cereale, assembly GCA_902687465.1. Lineage (NCBI taxonomy): Eukaryota > Viridiplantae > Streptophyta > Magnoliopsida > Poales > Poaceae > Secale > Secale cereale. Next base: position 716,821,041 of record LR738711.1, on the reverse strand, counting down.
CCAATTTTAGAAGCAAGTACACCAAATGATGAGCTATATGTCTTCCTGTTTGAACAAGCTTAACCAAGAGATCAATAAGATTTCCAAGGCCTTCTTCCTTTTTCAACAAATCTATAAGATTTCCAAGGCCTTCTTCATTTTTCAACAAATCTGCAAGAAAACTACTTTCTATCAATAAATCTAATTGAGGCCGAAATGATGTGCTAAATTAAGTATGTGTTCTTGTAGTGGATAGCATAGTGCAGTGGCGCCCGGCATCTGGGTATTTCAGTACCTTAAATCGGGGTATTATTTTGAAGATTGGTGAATGAGCCGGATTTGCAGGGGGGAGGGCGAGGCCGCGAGGGCAGGGGCGCCCGGCATCTGGCCGGCGGCTGGGGCGCAGCCGCGCGCTGGGGCAGGGGGCGGGGGCGTGCGTAGGCCGCAGGGAGAGGGGGGCTGGACCAGAGGGCCTGCGGGGCGGGCGGGAGGAGAAGCGGGAGCTTCCTGGGCGGCGGTAGGGGCTCGACCGTTGACGAGGCTGCGAGGAACGGCGAGGCGGCTGCCGGCTAGGTATCGGGGTCGGGCAGTGCTATGTTCGTTCGTCCTGGGTGTTTGTATTGGGCAGTTTTTCCTGGCCCAGTTAGAATGTATAGTTATGTAGGTTGTCTCAAAATCCCAGGGTGGGCCGCGGCCCACCCTGGCCACCCTGTAGATCCGCCACTGCACCGGAGGGGCCTAGGGTTTGTACATACCATCTTGTAGAGGAAGGAAAGATTACACCCGAACATAAAACTTGCCATTACATGATTACAGGAGTCCTATCCGGATACAAGAGATGATCTATGACTACGATCGTCACGGCCCACCAGTCCGGCCCACCAAGAGTTATATGGCCTCCCGAGGACCCCTCTATCCAGGACTCCCTCAGTAATATTTTCCCAACTCCACGTATTTATCGGTATATTGAACCAGGGGAAAATTGTCAATGTTCACTATGTTAGAGAGGTGTGACGGGTATGTGGATAGAATATTCGGATTTGTTATACTTTTCTGATCACCTTTCATATATATACTATTTTCATCGAAGATACGGCTTGTTTTCTTTGATTTTTCAAAGTTTGAATGGATTTCAGTATTTGGAACAATCTGGAAAACAAATGTCGCCCAAAAGTGTGTATTTTTACGTGGAGCCTAGCAACTGAATCCCTTGCGGTACAAACTAACAGATTTAGATGTATCTTGGGCCTCACTCCGATTTGTAATGTTCGTGGTGTCGATTTGTAATGTTTGTGGTGGTGATGACAAAAAATGATTCCATGTTGCACTTCGATGTACGTTTGCGGAGCCCTTTGGCATGAGTTGAAGGACGTGTGTAACCTCCCTCCTGAGCATGAAATAAGCTACACAAGAAGGCATTGTGTTCTTATCCTACTAGATAAAGTACTAAAGTCCTAAGACAAAAATAATTTATGCTATTTTGGTGGCGTGTTGGGCATCATAGAAATGATGCGATCTTTGCAAAAGGTAAAGATTTGTTTACCACTCTACTCGATTTTTGCGAAACTACCTTGAAAACATCTGCATAATTGCGAACGAAAATTCTGGGATCGATCATAAACTGAAAAGCCATATGATCAAATTGCCAGGAGCGAAAGAACATGATAATACTAAGTAAAAAAAATGGCAAAAGCCTGGCCGCGGGTGGACCAAGGTCAATGCTGATGGAAGTTTCTTGCACGAGAGCAAGAGCGGAGCGTGGGGAGCCGTGGTTCGAGATCTTGATGGGAGAAATCTTATCGGTTTGGGACTATATCCCGCGATGTAAAGGAGACAACTTGGTAGAAGCTACTACATGTCTAGAAGGACTAAGGAAAGTGATGTCGGGTATGGACCTACCTTTGGTTATTGAGACGGACATGAGCGTGGTGGCAAAGGCACTCGATCCCTCATATGTGGATAGATCAATAATCGAAATGATTGCAAGGGAATTTCAAGTCAACAGAGAAGTTAAAGTTCGTAAAGTAGATAGAAGAGTCAACAGTTTAGCCTATAATCCTCCTCAGTTTGGACGTAAAGAGCTGCATAGTGGTGTTATGCAAGGGATAGTGCCAACACGCGTGTTGGGGGTGGCCTTGCAAGATTGTAAGAATAATGTGTGCTCTTTTAATTAATACAACTCTATTTTCAAAGAAAAAGACCCATCTATAATTCAACAGACGTATCTTCTATGCCTAAATTCTTTGTTCCCTCACCAAAATGACTTCAAGTAACAGCAAAGAACGTCTTAACCACTGGTGTCATTACTGACGTATCTTCTATGCTCTGGAAACCACCCAGAATGCCAGCTTGAACTAACCATCTACTGTACGCTAGTACTGTTCGACCCCGCCCAGAATGGACTGGTTAGCACTAACCACACTTCCTGAAACGGTAAAAGGTTGCCGCCCAGTAGGTGGGTGGGGAAGAGTGAACCAAGCACCTGGCCACCTGTGCGCAGCAGGTTGGGGCCGTCTCATCATGGGATTTTGTAGGATTCGGCCGGTTCGACGGTGGTGGGTTCACAACGCAAGTGTCAAAGGCAGGCATCAACCCATCAACAGCGCAGCAGCGTGCAGCGTGGTGGCCATGTCTCCTTGCCTTTCCTCAGAGTCTAGCTAGCAGCCAGTGCTGTGACCACTGATGAGACGCGAGGACTGCACCTGACACGACCTACCTGAGCTGCTCCTAGTGGACGGCTCGGCCTCATTGGGCCAACTACTGCTACTACGTGGGGGTAGTGCTGGTACACATGTGGGGTATACTACTACGGTGTAGTGGTACTGTGGAGTAGAGTGTGGACATGTTACCAGCTAGCAACCTACTACTTAGCACTGCATGCTATGCACGTTTAATAATTGAGTTATTTTCTAGTCCACCACTCTGGATCGAGTGCGGGCCCAGCACCTCCATCCGCGTCCCCAATAGACCCCCGAGACGACTTTTTTCGCGCCGGCGTCGAAAAACGCCCCAGTCACGCCCCCAAGGCGCCGAAATCTGTCGACTCGGTCCGTTTTTTGGCCCGGCAGTCGCAGGCCGAACCCGACGCACTAGGGGCGCTTGGAGGCTCCCGCGCAAGTGGAAAGCACGCCTGGCCCATACTATCAGGCGAAAAGGCGAACCAACCGTCCATTTCCCCCCTCCCCCCGCGCGTTCGGCCGCCGGACTGCTGATCCCGACGCCGCCCGCCGCCCACCACCGATAGGTAGGCCGTTCCCCTCCGGGAAAGAGAAGAGGTTTCGACGGTGACACGCACTCCACCATTGCCCGGGCGATTTTTCCGGCGTTCCAGCCGCGCAGGGCAGTGTACCGGCGGGTCTGCGTCCAGCACGCCCGCAAGGTGTTCGGCGGTTTGCCTCACCTAATGGACTCGAACGACGAGGAGGCGCTCGCCGCGCTGCTGTCGGAGGAAGCCGACGTCCAGGAAGAGGAACATCTCATGGTCCTCACCGCCCTCGCCGGCCTGCTCGCGAGCAATGAAAAGTCGCGGCGAGGTGGCTCGGCGCCAGGGCGGATGAAAGCAAAGAACAGGCATTGTCTGGAAGGCTACTGCATTCTCTACTCCGACTACTTCGTCGATGCTCCACTGCACGACGACAAAGTATTTCGGCGCCATTATCGGATGAGCCGAAAGCTTTTTCTCAGGATTGTGAATTACATCCGGGAATTCGACAGCTACTTCAAATGCAAGAAGGATTGCACCGGCAAACTTGGATTCACCTCAATCCAGAAATGCACGACAGCGATGAGGATGCTTGCATAAGGAGCTCCCGGTGATTCACTCGACGACTATGGGTGCATGGCCGAGTCCACCACCATTGAGTGTTTCTACAAGTTCTGCAGGACAGTGGTGGCGGTGTTTGGAAAGCAATACTTGCGAACACCCAATGCGGAAGACACTGCTCGGATCCTAGCACAGAATGCAGCGAGAGGATTCCCTAGGATGCTTGGAAGCATCGACTGCATGCATTGGAAATGGAAGAGCTGTGCATTTGCTTGGCAGGGGATGTACAAAGGTGCCAAAGGCGGTTGTAGTGTGGTACTAGAGGCAGTGGTCACACAAGACCTCCGGATTTGGCAGGAACTCACAATGATATCAACGTGCTGCAGTGCTCCCCTGTCTTTGCCAAGCTTGTCGAAAGTCATTCTCCTCCGGTGAACTTTGAGGTCAATGGGCGACAGTACAACAAGGGGTACTACCTAGCTAATGGCATCTATCCAAGATGGTCGACATTTGCGAATACTATCTCAAATGTTGTGCCAGGAGGCAGGAATTCCCACTTTGCCAAGGTTTAGGAGTCTTGCAGGAAGGATGTCGAGCGGGCATTTGGTGTGCTGCAGTCTCGATTTGCTGTTGTCCAGTACCCTGCTCAGACATGGTCGAAAGACCAAATGTGGGAGATCATGACTTGCTGTGTCATCTTGCACAACATGATCATTGAGAGCGAGCAGGAAGAGCCAGTGTTTGACACTGAACCATACTACAGGCAGGGTCCTCTTGCCCAAGTCGATCACCAGCTACCAGCAACCTGGAGTGCCTACCTCAATATACTTCAGGAGATCTGAGACCCACAAGTGCATCAACAACTGCAGGAGGATCTGGTGGAGCACCTATGGAGGATCAAAGGCGACGCCTTGCTCGACGTGTGAAGAAATATGAGTTTTATTTGTTGAACTATATAATTCGGGTTAAACTATTTTTTGTTGAACTATATAGTTTTTATTGATTTTCTGTGATGAATAATTGAAGGAAATATGCCCTAGAGGCAATAATAAAGTTGTTATTTATATTTCCTTATATCATGATAAATGTTTATTATTCATGCTAGAATTGTATTAACCGGAAACTTAGTACATGTGTGAATACATAGACAAAACAGTATGTCCCTAGTATGCCTCTACTAGACTAGCTCATTGATCAAAGATGGTTATGTTTCCTAGCCATAGACATGAGTTGTCATTTGATCAACGGGATCACATCATTAGGAGAATGATGTGATGGACTAGACCCATCCGTTAGCATAGCACTATGATCGTTTAGTTTTACTGCTATTGCTTTCTTCATGACTTATACATGTTCCTATGACTATGAGATTATACAACTCCCGAATACCGTAGGAACACCTTGTGTGCTATCAAACGTCACAACGTAACTGGGTGATCATAAAGATGCTCTACAGGTGTCTCCGAAAGTATTCGTGGTGTTGGCATAGATCAAGATTAGGATTTGTCACTCCGAGTGTCGGAGAGGTATCTCTGGGCCCTCTCGGTAACACACATCATAATAAGCCTTGCAAGCAAAAGACTAATGAGTTAGTCACGAGATGATGTGTTACGGAACGAGTAAAGAGACTTGCTGGCAACGAGATTGAACTAGGTATAAAGATACCGACGATCGAATCTCGGGCAAGTAACATACCGTTTGACAAAAGGAACAACGTATGTTGTTATGCGGTTCTGACCGATAAAAGATCTTCGTAGAATATGTAGGAGCCAATATGAACATCCAGGTTCCGCTATTGGTTATTGACCAGAGATGTGTCTCGGTCATGTCTACATAGTTCTCGAACCCGTAGGGTCCGCACGCTTAACGTTTGATGACGATCGGTATTATGAGTTTTTGAGTATTGATGTACCGAAGGTAGTTCGGAGTCCCGGATGAGATCACGGACATGACGAGGAGTCTCGGAATGTCCGAGACATAAAGATTGATATATTGGACGGCTATATTCGGACACCGGAAGTATACCGGAAAAGTTTCGGATTTATCGGGAATGCCGGAGGGGGTTACCGGAACCCCCTACGAGAGGGGATGGTCCATAGTGGGCCTAAAGGGTGAGAGAGAGGCAGCCCATAGGGCTGGCCGGCGCCCCCACCTAGGAATCCTAGTTGGACTAGGATTGGGGGGGCGCCACCTCTCCTATTCCTTTCCCCCTTCTTCCTTTCGGTGAATCCTACTAGGAATAGGATTGCAATCCTATTCCTAGTAGGAGTCCCCTCCCTAGCCGCACCATAGGAGGTGGCCGGCCCCTCCTCCCTTGCTCCTTGATATACGGGGGCAGGGGGGCACCCAAAGACACACAAGTTGAATTGTTTTAGCCGTGTGCGGTGCCCCCCTCCACAGAATCACACCTCGGTCGTACCGTCGCGAAGCTTAGGAGAAGCCCTGCGCCGGTGTTCACATCATATCCGTCACCACGCCGTCGTGCTGACGAAACTCCCCCGTGAAGCTCAACTGGATCAAGAGCTCGTGGGACGTCATCAAGCTGAACGTGTGCTGAACGCGGAGGTGCCGTACGTTCGGTGCTTGATCGGTTGAATCGCGAAGAAGTTCGACAACATCAACCGCGTCACTTGACGCTTCCGCTCCCGGTCTACGAGGGTACGTAGACACACTCTCCCTTCTCGTTGCTATGCATCTGGTAGATAGATCTTGCGTGATCGTAGGAAAATTTTAAAATACTACGTTCCCCAACAATTGTTTCCTTTGTCTGGCAGGGCTTGGAAAAAATTCATCAAAAAAGCTCCGGGACTGCCGAAGAAGCTACAATTGAAGATACCCGAAAGTAAGTACTATATAGTAGCATGTTCCGCACGCGCATCTCCTATATCTTGATTCAAGCGCTAGTTTCATCAATACCAATTTGGCATTCTTGCTTATCAGTTTGATTGAGCTCTATTTCTTGTAAAGTGGTTGTGGCAGGAACCCGGGAATGATTATTGTGGATACTACATTTGCGAGTCCATCCGCCACACGACCTGTGAGCGGGGCTACACTGATGAACAATTTGAAGTGCGTAAGCAATCAATAATATTCACAAATTTATAGCATCATTTCATGTATTGACCCCCTACTTCAAATTAGATGTTTCGGATGCGGGATGAACTCCTAACACCAGATCGTCTGCGAGCAATTCAAGAGGAATTGGCGGCATTCTTCCTTGAACACGTGATCGCTGAAGACGGAGAATACTATGTGGACCATGCATCCATGTGTTAGGAGATTATTTTTGTAAGAGATAATTATTGTATATATGTGCCCGGTAGTGTCGGGATAGACGATATACGAGAACTTGTTGTTCGACCAATCTCTCGGAGAAGGAGAGGTGGTCGATATTACATCTCTCTGTATGCATATATATATATATATATGTTGATTATATATACGAGATCTTCTGTTCCTTCGTTTGCTTAGTATAGCTAGCAGCTAGCTAGCTAGCTAGCGTGACTCTAGTCCTCCATATACGTATGTGTAGTATATATGTAGCGTCGACCAAGCACGTGAAGGAAATATGCCCTAGAGGCAATAATAACGTTGTTATTTGTATTTCCTTATATCATGATAAATGTCTTTTATTCATGCTAGAATTGTATTAACCGGAAACTTAGTACATGTGTGGATACATAGACAAAACAGTAAGTCCCTAGTATGCCTCTACTAGACTAGCTCATTGATCAAAGATGGTTATGTTTCCTAGCCATAGACATGAGTTGTCATTTGATCAACGGGATCACATCATTAGGAGAATGATGTGATGGACAAGACCCATCCGTTAGCATAGCACTATGATCGTTTAGTTTTACTGCTATTGCTTTCTTCATGACTTATACATGTTCCTATGACTATGAGATTATGCAACTCCCGAATACCGTAGGAACACCTTGTGTGCTATCAAACGTCACAACGTAACTGGGTGATCATAAAGATGCTCTACAGGTGTCTCCGAAAGTATTCGTGGTGTTGGCATAGATCAAGATTAGGATTTGTCACTCAGAGTGTCGGAGAGGTATCTCTGGGCCCTCTCGGTAACACACATCATAATAAGCCTTGCAAGCAAAAGACTAATGAGTTAGTCACGAGATGATGTGTTACGGAACGAGTAAAGAGACTTGCCGGTAACGAGATTGAACTAGGTATAGAGATACCGACGATCGAATCTCGGGCAAGTAACATACCGATGACAAAAGGAACAACGTATGTTGTTATGCGGTTTTGACCGATAAAAGATCTTCGTAGAATATGTAGGAGCCAATATGAACATCCAGGTTCCGCTATTGGTTATTGACCGGAGATGAGTCTCGGTCATGTCTACATAGTTCTCGAACCCGTAGGGTCCGCACGCTTAACGTTTGATGACGATCGGTATTATGAGTTTATGAGTTTTGATGTACCGAAGGTAGTTCGGAGTCCCGGATGAGATCACGGACATGAAGAGGAGTCTCGGAATGTCCGATACATAAAGATTGATATATTGGACGACTATATTCGGACACCGGAAGTGTTCCGGAAAAGTTTCGGATTTAACGGGATTGCCGGAGGGGGTTACCGGAACCCCCTACGAGGGGGGATGGTCCATAGTGGGCCTTATGGAAAAGAGAGAGGCAGCCCATAGGGGCTGGCCGGCGCCCCACCTAGGGTTCCTAGTTGGACTAGGATTGGGGGGCGCCACCTCTCCTTCTTTTCCTTTCCCTCTCTTCCTTCTTTGGTAGTTCCTACTAGGAATAGGATTGCAATCCTATTCCTAGTAGGATTGCACCCCTAGCCGCACCATAGAAGGGCCGGCCGGCCTCCCCCCTTGCTCCTTTATGTATGGGGGCAGGGGGGCACCCAAAGACACACAAGTTGAATTGTTTTAGCCGTGTGCGGTGCCCCCCTCCACAGAAACACACCTCGGTCATACCGTCGCGGAGCTTAGGCGAAGCCCTGCGCCGGTGAATACATCATATCCGTCACCACGCCGTCGTGCTGACAAAACTCTCCTGTGAAGCTCAACTGGATCTAGAGCTCGTGGGACGTCATCAAGCTGAACGTGTGCTGAACGCAGAGGTGCCGTACGTTCGGTGCTTGATCGGTTGGATCACGAAGAAGTTCGACAACATCAACCGCGTCACTTGACGCTTCCGCTCCCGGTCTACGAGGGTACGTAGACACACTCTCCCCTCTCGTTGCTATGCATCCAGTAGATAGATCTTGTGTGATCGTAGGAAAATTTTAAAATACTACGGTGCCCAACAGTGGCATCATGAGCCAGGTCTATGCGTAGATGATATGCACGAGTAGAACACAATGAGTTGTGGGCGATACTAGTCATACTGCTTACCAGCATGTCATACTTTGCTTCGGCAGTATTGTGAGATGAAGCGGCCCGGACCGACATTACGCGTACGCTTACGCGAGACTGGTTTCACCGTTACGAGCACTCGTTGCTTAAAGGTGACTGGCGGGTGTCTGTCTCTCTCACTTTAGCTGAATCAAGTGTGGCTACGCCCGGTCCTTGTGAAGGTTAAAACAGCACATACTTGACGAAACATCGTTGTGGTTTTGTATGCGTAGGTAAGAACGGTTCTTGCTAAGCCCGTAGCAGCCACGTAAAACTTGCAACAACAAAGTAGAGGACGTCTAACTTGTTTTTGCAGGGCATGTTGTGATGTGATATGGTCAAGACATGATGAGTTATACGGTTTTGTATGAGATGATCATGTTTTTGTAAAGTTATCGGCAACTGGCAGGAGCCATATGGTTGTCGCTTTATTGTATGAAATGCAATCGCCATGTAATTGCTTTACTTTATCACTAAGCGGTAGCGATAGTCGTAGAAGCAATAGTTGGCGAGACGACAACGATGCTACGATAGAGATCAAGGTGTCGCGCCGGTGACGAAGGTGATCATGACGGTGCTTTGGAGATGGAGATCAAAAGCACAAGATGATGATGGCCATATCATGTCACATATTTTGATTGCATGTGATGTTTATCTTATTATGCTTCTTATTTTGCTTAGAACGACGGTAGCATTATAAGATGATCCCTTACTAAATTTCAAGGTATAAGTGTTCTCCCTGAGTATGCACCGTTGCGAAAGTTCGTCGTGCCGAGACACCACGTGATGATCGGGTGTGATAAGCTCTACGTTCAAATACAACGGGTGTAAGCCAGTTTTTGCACATGCAGAATACTCGGGTTAAACTTGACGAGCCTAGCATATACAGATATGGCCTCGGAACACTAGAGACCGAAAGGTCGAGCGTGAATCATATAGTAGATATGATCAACATAAGATGTTCACCATTGAAACTACTCCATCTCACGTGATGATCGGACATGGTTTAGTTGATTTGGATCACGTGATCATTTAGATGACCGGAGGGATGTCTATCTAAGTGGGAGTTCTTAAGTAATATGATTAATTGAACTTTAATTTATCATGAACTTAGTCCTGGTAGTATTAGCATATCTATGTTGTAGATCAATAGCTCGCGATGTTGCTCCACGTTTATTTTTTATATGTTCCTAGAGAAAACCAAGTTGAAAGATGTTAGTAGCAATGATGCGGAATTGTTCCGTGATATGAGGATTATCCTCATTGCTGCACAGAAGAATTATGTCCTTGATGCACCGCTAGGTGACAGACCTATTGCAGGAGCAGATGTAGACGTTATGAACGTTTTTGACAAAAGCTCGATATGATGACTACTTGATAGTTTAGTTCACCATACTTTAAGGCTTATAACCAAGACTTCAAAAACGTTTTGAAACGCCACGGAGCATATGAGATGTTCCAAGAGTTGAAATTAGTATTTCATACTCATGCCCGTGTCGAGAGGTATAAGACCTCTGACAGTACTTTGCCTACAAGATGGAGGAGAATAGCTCAACCAGTGAGCATGTGCTTAGATTGTCTGGGTAGTACAATTGCTTGAATCAAGTGGGAGTTAATCTTCCAGATAAGATAGTAATTGACAAAGTTCTCTAGACACTATCACCAAGTTAGTAGAACTTCGTGATGAACTATAATATGCAAGGGATGACGAAAGTAATTCCCGAGCTCTTCACGATGCTGAAATCGGCGAAGGTAGAAATCAAGAAAGAGCATCAAGTGTTGATGGTTAACCAGACCACTTGTTTCAAGTAAAGGGCAAAGGGATAGAAGGGGAACTTCAAGAAGAATGACAAGCAAGTTGTCACTCCCGTGAAGAAACCCAAAGCTAAACTCAAGCCTGAAACTAAGTGCTTCTACTGCAAAGGAAATGGTCACTAGAAGTGGAACTGCCCTAGATATTTGGCGGATAAGAAGGATGGCAAAGTGAACAAAGGTATATTTGATATACAGATTATTGATGTGTATTTTACTAGTGTTCATAGCAACCCCTGGGTATTTGATACCGGTTCAGTTGCTAAAGTTAGTAACTCGAAACGAGAGTTGCGGAATGAACAGAGACTAGTTAAAGGTGAAGTGACGATGTGTGTTGGAAGTTGTTCCAATATTGAGATGATCATCATCGCACACTCCCTATACATTCGGGATTAGTGTAGAACCTAAATAAATCTTATTTGGCATTTGCGTTAAGCATGAATATGATTTGATCATGTTTGTTGCAGTACGGTTATTCATTTAAAGTCATAGAATAATTGTTATTCTGTTTACATGAATAAAGCCTTCAATGGTCATACACCTAATGGAAATGGTTTGTTGGATCCCGATCATAGTGATACACATATTCATAATATTGAAGTCAAAAGATGCAAAGTTTATAATGATAGTGCAACTTATTTGTGGCACTGCCGTTTAGGTCATATTGGTGTAAAGCGCATGAAGAAACTCCATAGTGATGGAATTTTGGAATCACTTGATTATGAATCACTTGGTGCTTGCGAACCATGCCTCATGGGCAAGATGACTAAAACTCCGTTCTCCGGAACTGTGGAGCGAGCAACAGAGTTGTTGGAAATCATACATACTGATGTATGCAGACCAATGAGTGTTGAAGCTCGCGGCAGGTATCGTTATTTTCTGACCTTCACTGATGATTTGAGCAGATATGGGTATATCTACTTGATGAAGCACAAGTCTGAAACATTTGAAAAGTTCAAAGAATTTCAGAGTGAAGTAGAGAATCATCATAACAAGAAAATAAAGTTTCTGCGATCTGATCGTGGAAGTGAATATTTGAGTTACGAGTTTGGTCTTCATTTGAAACAATGTGGAATAGTTTCACAACTCACGCCACCCGGAACACCACAGCGTAATGGTGTGTCCGAACGTCGTAACCGTGCTTTATTAGATATGGTGCGATCTATGATGTCTCTTACCGATTTACCACTATCATTTAGGGTTGTGCATTAGAGACAGCTGCATTCACGTTTAATAAGGGCACCATCTAAAAATCCGTTGAGACGACGCCTTATGAACTGTGGTTTGGCAAGAAACCAAAGTTGTCGTTTCTTAAAGTTTGGGGCAGCGATGCTTATGTGAAAAAGTTTCAACCTGATAAGCTCGAACCCAAGTCGGAAAAGTAAACCTTCATAGGATACCCAAAAGAAACTGTTGGGTACACCTTCTATCACAGATCCTAAGGCAAGGTCTTTGTTGCTAAGAGTGGATCCTTTCTAGAGAAGGAGTTTCTCTCGAAAGAAGTGAGTGGGAGGAAAGTAGAACTTGATGAGGTAATTGTACCTTCTCCCGAATTGGAAAGTAGTAGATCACATAAAATTGTTCCAGTGATTCCTACACCAATTAGTGAGGAAGCTAATGATGATGATCATGAAGCTTCAGATCAAGTTTCTACTGAATGTCGTAGATCAACCAGAGTACGTTTCGCACCAGAGTGGTACGGCAACCCAGTTCTGGAAGTCATGTTACTAGACCATGATGAACCTACGAACTATGAGGAAGCGATGACGAGCCCAGATTCCGCAAAATGGCTTGAGACCATGAAATCTGAGATGGGATCCATGTATTAGAACAAAGTATGGACTTTGGTTGACTTGCCCGATGATCGGCAAGCCATCGAAAATAAATGGATCTTCAAGAGGAAGACCGACGCAAACGGTAATGTTATTGTTTACAAAGCTCGACTTGTTGCGAAAGGGTTTCGACAAGTTCAAGGAGTTGACTACGATGAGACTTTCTCACCCATAGCGATGCTTAAGTCTATCCGAATCATGTTAGTAATTGTCGCATTTTAAGAAATCTGGCAAATGGATAACAAAACTACATTCTTTAATGGATCTATTAAAGAAGACTTGTATATGATGCAACCAGAAGGTTTTGTCAATCCTAAAGGTGCTAACAAAATGTGCAAGCTCCAGCGATCCATCTATGGACTGGTGCAAGCATCTCGGAGTTGGAATATACGCTTTGATAAGTTGATCAAAGCATATAGATTTATACAGACTTGCGGTGAAGCCTGTATTTACAAGAAGTGAGTGGGAGCACTACAACCTTTCTGATAAGTATATGTGTATGACATATTGTCGATCGGAAATGATGTAGAATTTTCTGGAAAGCATAAAGGAGTGTTTGAAAGGAGTTTTTTCAAAGAAAGACCTTGGTGAAGCTGCTTACATATTGGGCATCAAGATCTATAGAGATAGATCAAGACGCTTGATAAGACTTTCGATGAGTACATACCTTGATAAGATTTTGAAGTAGTTCAAAATGGATCAGTCAAAGAAGGAGTTCTTGCCTGACTTGTAAGGTGTGAAGTTGAGTAAGACTCAAAGCCAGACCATGGCAGAAAAATATAGAGAGAATGAAAGTCATTCCCTATGCCTCAGCCATAGGTTCTATAAAGTATGCCATGCTGTGTACAAAACACGTTGTGTACCTTGCCATGAGTTTGACAGGGAGGTACAATAGTGATCCAGGAGTAGATCACTGTACAGCGGTCAAAATTATCCTTAGTAATTGGATGACTAAGGAAATATTTCTCGATTATGGAGGTGATAAAGAGTTCGTCGTAAAGGGTTACGCCAATGCAAGCTTTGACACTAAATCCAGATGACTCTAAGTATCAATCTGGATGCGTATTGAAAGTGGGAGCAATTAGCTAGAGTAGCTCCATGCAGAGCATTGTAGACATAGAAATTTGCGAAATACATACGGATCTGAATGTGACAGACCCGTTGACTAAACTTCTCTCACAAGCAAAACATGATCACACCTTATTACTCTTGGGTATTAATCACATAGCGATGTGAACTAGATTATTGACTCTAGTAACCCTTTGGGTGTTGGTCACATGGTGATGTGAACTATGGGTGTTATTCACATAACGATGTGAACTATCGGTATTAAATCACATGGCGATGTGAGCTAGATTATTGACTCTAGTGCAAGTGGGAGACTGAAGGAAATATGCCCTAGAGGCAATAATAAAGTTGTTATTTATATTTCCTTATATCATGATAAATGTTTATTATTCATGCTAGAATTGTATTAACCGGAAACTTAGTACATGTGTGAATACATAGACAAAACAGAGTGTCCCTAGTATGCCTCTACTAGACTAGCTCATTGATCAAAGATGGTTATGTTTCCTAGCCATAGACATGAGTTGTCATTTGATCAACGGGATCACATCATTAGGAGAATGATGTGATGGACAAGACCCATCCGTTAGCATAGCACTATGATCGTTTAGTTTTACTGCTATTGCTTTCTTCATGACTTATACATGTTCCTATGACTATGACTTATACCCAAAAGAGACTGTTGGGTACACCTTCTATCACAGATCCGAAGGCAAGATATTCGTTGCTAAAAATGGATCCTTTCTAGAGAAGGAGTTTCTCTCGAAAGAAGTGAGTGGGAGGAAAGTAGAACTTGATGAGGTAATAGTACCTTCTCCCGGATTGGAAAGTAGTACATCACAGAAAATTGTTCCAGTGATTCCTACACCAATCAGTGAGGAAGTTAATGATAATGATCATGAAACTTTGGATCAAGTTTCTGCTGAACGTCGTAGATCAACCAGAGTACGTTCCGCACCAGAGTGGTACGGCAACCCAGTTCTGGAAATCATGTTACTAGACCATGATGAACCTACGAACTATGAGGAAGCGATGATGAGCCCAGATTCCGCAAAATGGCTTGAAGCCATGAAATCTGAGATGGGATCCATGTATGAGAACAAAGTGTGGACTTTGGTTGACTTGCCCGATGATCGGCAGGCCATCGAAAATAAATGGATCTTCAAGAGGAAGACCGACGCAGACGGTAATGTTACTGTTTACAAAGCTCGACTTGTTGCGAAAGGTTTTCGACAAGTTCAAGGAGTTGACTACGATGAGACTTTCTCACCTGTAGCGATGCTTAAGTCAGTCCGAATCATGTTAGCAATTGCCGCATTTTATGATTATGAAATCTGGCAAATGGATGTCAAAACTGCATTCCTGAATGGATATCTCAAAGAAGAGTTGTATATGATGCAACCAGAAGGTTTTGTCGATCCAAAAGGTGCTAACAAAGTATGCAAGCTCCAGCGATCCATCTATGGACTGGTGCAAGCATCTCGGAGTTGGAATATACGCTTTGATGAGGTGATCAAAGCATATGGTTTTATATAGACTTTTGGAGAAGCCTGTATTTACAAGAAGTGAGTGGGAGCACTACAACCTTTCTGATAAGTATATGTGAATGACATATTGTCGATCGGAAATGATGTAGAATTTTCTGGAAAGCATAAAGGAGTGTTTGAAAGGAGTTTTTCAAAGAAAGACCTTGGTGAAGCTGCTTACATATTGGGCATCAAGATCTATAGAGATAGATCAAGACGCTTGATAAGACTTTCGATGAGTACATACCTTGATAAGATTTTTAAGTAGTTCAAAATGGATCAGTCAAAGAAGGAGTTCTTGCCTGACTTGTAAGGTGTGAAGTTGAGTAAGACTCAAAGCCAGACCACGGCAGAAAAATATAGAGAGAATGAAAGTCATTCCCTATGCCTCAGCCATAGGTTCTATAAAGTATGCCATGCTGTGTACAAAACACGTTGTGTACCTTGCCATGAGTTTGACAGGGAGGTACAATAGTGATCCAGGAGTAGATCATTGTACAGCGGTCAAAATTATCCTTAGTAATTGGATGACTAAGGAAATATTTCTCGATTATGGAGGTGATAAAGAGTTCGTCGTAAAGGGTTACGCCGATGCAAGCTTTGACACTAAATCCAGATGACTCTAAGTATCAATCTGGATGCGTATTGAAAGTGGGAGCAATTAGCTAGAGTAGCTCCATGCAGAGCATTGTAGACATAGAAATTTGCGAAATACATACGGATCTGAATGTGACAGACCCGTTGACTAAACTTCTCTCACAAGCAAAACATGATCACACCTTATTACTCTTGGGTATTAATCACATAGCGATGTGAACTAGATTATTGACTCTAGTAAACCCTTTGGGTGTTGGTCACATGGCGATGTGAACTATGGGTGTTATTCACATAACGATGTGAACTATCGATATTAAATAGCGATGTGAGCTAGATTATTGACTCTAGTGCAAGTGGGAGACTGAAGGAAATATGCCCTAGAGGCAATAATAAAGTTGTTATTTATATTTCCTTATATCATGATAAAAGTTTATTATTCATGCTAGAATTGTATTAACCGGAAACTTAGTACATGTGTGAATACATAGACAAAACAGTATGCCCCTAGTATGCCTCTACTAGACTAGCTCATTGATCAAAGATGGTTATGTTTCCTAGCCATAGACATGAGTTGTCATTTGATCAACGGGATCACATCATTAGGAGAATGATGTGATGGACTAGACCCATCCGTTAGCATAGCACTATGATCGTTTAGTTTTACTGCTATTACTTTCTTCATGACTTATACATGTTCCTATGACTATGAGATTATGCAACTCCCGAATACCGTAGGAACACCTTGTGTGCTATCAAACATCACAACGTAACTGGGTGATCATAAAGATGCTCTACAGGTGTCTCCGAAAGTATTCGTGGTGTTGGCATAGATCAAGATTAGGATTTGTCACTCCGAGTGTCGGAGAGGTATCTCTAGGCCCTCTCGGTAACACACATCATAATAAGCCTTGCAAGCAAAAGACTAATGAGTTAGTCACGAGATGATGTGTTACGGAACGAGTAAAGAGACTTGCCGGTAACGAGATTGAACTAGGTATAGAGATACCGACGATCGAATCTCGGGCAAGTAACATACCGATGACAAAAGGAACAACGTATGTTGTTATGCGGTTTGACCGATAAAAGATCTTCGTAGAATATGTAGGAGCCAATATGAACATCCAGGTTCCGCTATTGGTTATTGATCGGAGATGAGTCTCGGTCATGTCTACATAGTTCTCGAACCCGTAGGGTCCGCACGCTTAACGTTTGATGACGATCGGTATTATGAGTTTATGAGTTTTGATGTACCGAAGGTAGTTCGGAGTCCCGGATGAGATCACGGACATGACGAGGAGTCTCGGAATGTCCGAGACATAAAGATTGATATATTGGACGACTATATTCGGACACCGGAAGTGTTCCGGAAAAGTTTCGGATTTAACGGGATTGCCGGAGGGGGTTACCGGAACCCCCTACGAGGGGGGATGGTCCATAGTGGGCCTTATGGAAAAGAGAGAGGCAGCCCATAGGGGCTGGCCGGCGCCCCACCTAGGGTTCCTAGTTGGACTAGGATTGGGGGCGCCACCTCTCCTTCTTTTCCTTTCCCTCTCTTCCTTCTTTGGTAGTTCCTACTAGGAATAGGATTGCAATCCTATTCCTAGTAGGATTGCACCCCTAGCCGCACCATAGAAGGGCCGGCCGGCCTCCCCCTTTGCTCCTTTATATACGGGGGCAGGGGGGCACCCAAAGACACACAAGTTGAATTGTTTTAGCCGTGTGCGGTGCCCCCCTCCACAGAAACACACCTCGGTCATACCGTCGCGGAGCTTAGGCGAAGCCCTGCGCCGGTGAATACATCATATCCGTCACCACGCCGTCGTGCTGACGAAACTCTCCCGTGAAGCTCAACTGGATCAAGAGCTCGTGGGACGTCATCAAGCTGAACGTGTGCTGAACGCGGAGGTGCCGTACGTTCGGTGCTTGATCGGTTGGATCGCGAAGAAGTTCGACAACATCAACCGCGTCACTTGACGCTTCCGCTCCCGGTCTACGAGGGTACGTAGACACACTCTCCCCTCTCGTTGCTATGCATCCAGTAGATAGATCTTGCGTGATCGTAGGAAAATTTTAAAATACTACGTTCCCCAACAATAATACGATAGAAAAATTATTTGTGTTGAGAATTCACGGCAAACCACGCCCAACCACGTCGAAAATGGGCCGATTCGCACCGCTATCGGGCCATTTTTCACCCAAATTGGGCTGAAAAAAGGGCCAGCGTCGGCGCCTGGGGGCGACGGCTGGGTGCTAAACCGCCCCCAGGGCCGACTATACCGTCGGCTCGCCCCAGATGGCGGTTTTTATGCCTCCTGGATGGGCCAACGGCTGGAGATGCTCTTAGAGCATCTCCGACCATTCGGCCCGTGAGGCTTGAAATAGCACTGGCCGGTCAGCGATAAAACCGGTGTGGGGGTTCGGGTTCTCAGTCGACACAAGTTCACCCCCAGCCATCGATTTTGGCTTAACTTAGTGTCAAATTCGACACACTTTGGTACAAATTTTAACAAAAATTTGTTTTTATCACATAGTTAATCACATAAATCAATGCAAATCAAATAGTTCAATGAAGCAAACTCATAATTCGAACACATCGGACTAGGCGTTGGCCTTGAGCCTCGATAGGTCCTCCACCAGATCGTGTTGCAGTTTTTGATGCATCCGTGGGTCTCAGATCTCCTGGCGCATATTGAGGAAGGCAGCCCATGATGCCGGTGCCTGGTGATCAACTTGGGCAAGAGGAACCTGCCTATAATATGATTTAGTGTCAAACACTAGCTATTCATGCTCGTTCTCAATGATCATGTTGTGCAATATGAAACAACAAGTCATCACTTCTCACATTTGATATTTCGACCAGGTCCGAGTGGGGTACCGGACAACAACAAATCGAGATTGAAGCACACCAAATGCCCGCTCGACATCCTTTCTGCAAGCTCCTGACACTTGGCAAAATAGGAGTTCTTGCCTCCTGGCACAGAGTTTGAGATAGTCTTCACAAATATGGACCATCTCGGATAGATGCCATCTGCTAGGTAGTATCCCTTGTTGTAGTGGTGCCCATTGACCTCGAAGTTTACCGGAGGGGCATGACCTTCAACAAGCTTGACAAAAGACATTCAAGCACTACAATACGTTGATGTCATTGTGGGTTCCTGGCATACCAAAGAAGGAGTCCAAATCCAGAGGTCATGTGTGTTCACTGCCTCAAGTACCACACTGCAAGCTCCTTTGGCGCATTTGTACATCCCTACCAAGCAAATAGACACGGTTTCCATGCCCAATGCATGAAGTCGATGCTTCCAAGCATCCCCATTAATCCTCTTGGTTCATTCTGTGCTAGAATCCGAGCAGTGTCTTCGGCATTGGGTGATCGCAAATATTATGGTCCAAACACTGCCCCCACTGCCCTACAGAACTTGTACAAACACTCAATGATGATGGACTCAGCCATGCGTCCATAGTCTTCCAGTATATCACCGGGAGCTCCGTATGCAAGCATCCTCATAGCTGCCGTGTACTTCTGGAGCGAGGAGAATCCAGTTGTGTTGATGCAATCCTTCTTGCAAATGTAGTATCTATCAAACTATCGGATGGCATTCACAATCCTGAAGAAGAGCTTTCTGCTCATCCAATAACGGCGCCAAAATACTTTCCCGCTGTGAAGTGGAGTGTAGGCGAAGTAGTCGGTGTAGAGCAAGCAATATCCCTCCAGGCGATGCCTCTTCTTGCTCCTACGGCAGCCCGACGCCGAGCCACCTTATCGCGGCTTTGCATTGTTCGCGAACAGGCCGGCCAGAGTGGCGAGGATCATGAGGTGCTCTTCGTTCTGGCTGTCGGCCTCGACGTCCTCCTCCATCAGAGTCGCGAACGCCTCCCTGTCATTGGAGCCCATTGCCGAACAGAAAAATCGCAGATCACCTGGCAGGCGTGGTGGGTGCATAGCCGCCGGTATCCCCCGCTTGCGTGGTCCAAGCCCTGGAAAGCTCGCGCTAGCAGCGGGATGGAGGCTGCCGCGGCGAAATCCTCTCTTTTTGGTGGGAAAATGGCCTTTCTAGCGGCAGAGCAGCGGCTGTGGGTAGGTCGACAGCATCGCGATCGGCATGGTGGCGAAAGGGGAAGTGGCGTGCTACAGCGCGCGAGCCGAATCTGGGCGGGGAAAAGGCGTTTCTCGCCTGACAGTGGTGGACCACTCGCCGCTTTTGTGTGGCACCCCGGTTCAGAGAAGCCGGAACGTCCCGTATTCCAGCCCAGAGATCGAGGAGAAGTCTTCTGGAATACGGCACTGCTTGGCATAGAACAAACCAGCCTTCTATTATTATTATTACACAAATATGATTACAAGGTCTCCGATATTACAAGGGGATTTCATTGGCACGGCGACACTACGCCTGCCACGGTTGCTCTATGCAAGCAGCAGAACAACTCGAAGCAGCGGAACAACTACTGGCAGTGAAACAACGACGACAATGGTGAGCTCCACTCCGCAGGGACTCTGGCTGGAACACTTATCCTAGCTCGCGGACACAGGAACAACACCAATCAAGCAATCCAGGCACGACCTGCAAATGGGCATGACACGCCAGGTCAGTACATTGAATGTACTTCCAAGCTCACAATAACCAGAAGCATTCAAGACAAACAACAACATGGCAATTACAGGTTAATCAGGAATTATCATGAGATCATCAGGATAACATAACATGAACAACATGAACATGATACAACTAGACAATATGAGCATAGCACGAACATATAAATTCGACGATACTAGCATGCAACCTGATGACACTATATGCACCACTTATACTGCTCGGGTTACCTCATAACCATCACATGCATCACTTACCAACCTCGGACATCACACGATCATCTCAGGATCAAATCAAGCTTGGTATAAACAATACCGTAGTAATCATTAAATGACCACAAGGAGCTTGATATTTACCCGTGATTCTCGCATAACATCACCATCATCCAACAACTCGGTATCCTCAATACCACGGTGATCATTCCGGTGATCACAACCATGATCAACACTTGGTCTCAAACGGTGATCTTTCCGGCGATCACAACCAACTTAGCTCATCATCGAACCGGGGTTGTTATTAAGCACATTATTATTATTACTGTTGACTCATAGTGTGACCAACTACGAACTGGGCCCTTATCCGCGGGCACGGCTATCGATAGATTAAGACACACACTTTGCAGAGGTAGCACACTGTACCCACACCAGAGAACCCATGGCCTCGCACTCCCATTCGGGTGGACCAACGACGTTCCGACAAAACCGTCCTATTGCCATGACACTCTCCCGGCCACTCCGACTCACTCCCCACTAGGCTAGTCCTAGGTGGCCTCGTGTCTACCAAAGACACAACGACCACCGTCGTGGCCAAACGGTCCCAAACGGGTACCCGGGCTCAAAAAAACAACAACAACGGACACACAAGGTTATGTCCGCCTACCTGATCAGGGTAACGCGCGCCCATAACCTTCCCTTGTTGGAGGCACGACAATAGACCCAGTTAGGGCCTTCCCATAAAGGCAAGTGTGGTTGCACTGGTCAGCTCGATATGGTGGCACCAGGACTCAGCCAACAGTTGTTCAAGTTCAATTTAATCCGGTTAAACTTGAATGCAAATGATGTTGAGCCATAATAAAATAACATGATGCAACTACAATGCATGAACATGATATCACAAAAGCATGGAGGTGCAACATAATCATCGAGCATAACCACAATGAAATATTTAACCAAATGAGCATGGCATACTGGCGAGCGTGAATATCACAAGTATAATGCTACTCGTGGCATATTTGACTACTAGCATCATCAATAAATATCATGCAAGAACATAGCAAGAACACTGCCAAGTAATCATGTAAAATAACTAGTTGCAACGGAACATGCATATCACAGTACTTGACAGATAACAAGAATGCATCAAGACTACTACTAGCATGTACTTCTACGACCAAGCATAAGAGGTGAACATGATACTAACAATTAGTACAAAATAATAAGAAGAATCACATCATGGCATGACAGTGAACATGTGATACGTCCAAAACGTATCTATAATTTCTGCTTGCTCCATGCCACTTTTGGGTGATATTGCTATGATATTCATACACTTCCATACACTTTTGATCATATTTGGACTAACCTACTAATCCAGTGCACCCCGGTGCCAGTTTCTGTTCTCGGCTGTTTTTGTATTTCAGGTTTTCACGTTACGAGAACTGCCAGGAAAAATCCAGAAAAATTATATAAAAAATCAGCATTCCAGAACCTACCTTGCGCCCGAAGGACAGCCGGGGGGGCACCAGGGCTCCAGGCGCCCTGGCGGCGCCCCCCCCTGGGCCGCGCCGGGGGGCGCCTGGGCCCCCCGAGCCCCGTCTGGTGCCCCCCTTCGGCATATATTTAGAGCGTCCTTCAAAACCCTCGGGACGGGAACTCTTTTTCGCGATCTCATCTCTGTTCCGCCGCCGCCGCCGCCGCTTCCAAGATCGGGAGCACCAGGAGAACTCTTCCCGGCACCCTGCCGGAGGGGAGGATCACCATCGGGAGCCTCTCCACCACCATGGACGCCTCCCGGATGAGTTGTGAGTAGTCTCCCTTGGACCATGAGCCCATGACCAGTAGCTATGTGATGTTCTCCTCCCGTTATTGTGCTTCACTAATTAGTCCTCGTAAGCTGCCCTACATGATCGAGGCACATATGTAATCCTTATGCTGTTGCTATGATGAGTTTGCTGGGATCCGATGGATTATGAGATTATGTTCAGATTGTTCTTGAGTAATATATTTGATCTACCTCTTTTATATTTATGTTCATAAGTAATTCTTGCATGTTCTCCGTTGTTATTTATTGCTTTGGCCAAGTAATACGTAGTGACTCCAAGAGGGAACGTTATGCTCGATTGTGGGTTCATGCCCCTCGATGACTAGTTTGAGTGACAGAAACATGAGTCTAGGGGATGTGTTGTTCCCACAAGGGGGAAAACGACGGTGCTTGTGCCCGCGGGTGCAAGGATTGTTTACTTTACGCAAAGTTCTTTTAATGCAGTTGTCTGTTGCTTTGAGTTTACCCTATGGGTGGGGCTCGCAACTTAATACCAGCGAGATGTTCTGGATAGATATCTCAAGGTGGATGATTAGTAGTAGATATTGATGGATTTCGGTCTACTTACTTTGGCGTACCGCCCATGCTTTGAGCCTCAACCTTTCTTGCAATGTAGTCAGCATTGGTTTGCGTTCGTGGTCCTGTCAATTGCCCAACTGTAATTCGTTTACCTCACATAGCTGTTTTATCGTCTTTTGGGAGAGAGACATCACTAGTGAACATCATGAGACTCCGGTCCATATCACCATCATTGATCACATCCGCTATTTACTTTTCGCTTTTATTTACTATTGCAAACATTATCTATCACTACTATCATTTGTGTTTAATCCTTTGTGAACTACAAGGCCGGAGGGATTGACAACCTCTCTGTACTCGTTGGGAGCAAAGTTATTTGTATCTGTGTGCAGGTCCATGTTGATTGCTAATATCTGGCGCCGTTAGCAGTTGACACCTACTTGTTGAACCTAGGAGTCTCTGGGGATTCGATCCTTGGCATCTTTGCTAAGGGAAAAACTTCCACAACACTGCATCTTACACCTTCCACTTGGGGTTACCAACGAGGGGTTAGAGGCCCATCAAGGAGTTTTTCTGGCGCCGTTGCCGGGTACTCCACTCTTCAGGATACGGGAGTTGCATGCTATCTTTTACCTTTGCTTTTTAGTCTTGTTAGTTTACCTTTCAGTTTTTGCTTTAGTATCCTTTATTAAAAAATTACAAAAAAATTTATTTTGCCTTCCTATTAGTAGTCCTATCTGTTTAGCTAAACATGTTAGGATATGGTGCTTTGAGGGAATCATAAGTTCTAGATTTCCATCAAAGGGATGGAGAAAATATGAAGAAGGCATGGGACAGAATTTCTGATGCACATAGGAGAATTATGCCTTGGATACCTATAAAGATTGTGCTTAGGAATTTTTACCAGGGTCTTTTTAAATGGTGTAAACACTCTCTTGATATTATAGCCGAGGGAGATTTCCTAGAGTGTGATGAAGCTAGAGCTCTTGAAATTATACATGGCCTATCTAGTTACTTTGTTTATGATCATAATTTTGATACTGTCATAGATAGACTTGCTACTATTGAAAAGAGAATGGATGCTCTAGACTTAATGAAGGTAGAGAAACCCAAACTCAATAAGAGAGATATTTTGGAAATAGATAATGACTGGGAGCCTCTTGTTAGGATTAGCATCTCTAATCAAGACTTCCTTGCTTATTGTGATATTGGATCTATGGTTTCTACTATGCCAAAAACCGTTCATGATTCTTTAAAATTTAACATGGATAGACTACCATCTTATCATGAACACACTAATGGAGATATTTCTGAAATCCAGGGAAGAATAAAAGATGTGCCAGTTAAATTCCTTAAAGGGATTGCAATGGTTGATTTCTCCATCATGGAGCCAAACCAAGGAAATGTAGTGCTTGGAAGGGACTTCCTCCGAGCGGTAAAAGGCTTCATCGATATAGGTAAGGGAGAAATCCGCTTACGCGGGAAGGCAAAAGGTGTGTACCCCTTTCCTAGAAGGAACAAGAGTGAACTTGTTGAGGAACCTTATGAATCAATTTATAACTCCGATTATTATGATGGTTATTGATTCCTCTATGCATTATGCCTAGCTTAAAGGCATAAAAGAAAGCGCTTTTGGGAGGCAGGCCACATGAATAAATTTTTATATTTTGCTTTTGTTGTGTCTTGATGTTGTTTACTACAGTAGCATAATCATTGTATCTTTGCTTTTATATTTGTGCCAAGTATAGTCTCTGATTGCTAGAAAGTTCAAAAGTTGTGAGGTGCTGTCCAGGAAACAGATTCTGTCCTTGGATAGAAAAATTCGTATAAAATCACCAGATCATCGTTTTGGTCTGAATTTTTTGGCCAGCGTTCTCTATATAATTGTCTTTCGTGCCTCTGTTCTGAGTTTTTTGATTTGAGTTGCAGAAGTCCCCCGAACAAATCAATTACTACCTGCTGTTCTGTTTTTCACAAATTCTGTCCTGTTTTGCCTTTCCTTCATTTTGCAAAGCAAGAGCTTGCTTTTTCTTTGGAAAAACCTTTTGGCAATCTTGATAAACAGTAGAACTTCAAGAATATCTTTATTTACAGCAAGGTATAATTATTTTATTAAGGGTACTAACCTCGCTAATCAGATTATGATGAGTTTTGTATGAAGGGAGTTTTCAAGTGTGCGAGGGAAGATGATAAAAAGATTCAGGAGTGTCAAGCGCTCAAGCTTGGGGATGCCCCCGTGCACCCCCAAGAAATATTCAAGGAGACTCAAGCGTCTAAGCTTGGGGATGCCCCCGTGCATCCCCTTCTCCATCAACATTATCAATTCGTCTTTCGTTCCACTATATTTTTATCACTTCATGTGTTATGTGCTATGCTTGGAGCGTCTTGCTTTTAGTTTTCTTTTTAGTTTTTCATAACGAGCCGGAACTCAGCTTTCTTTATGTGGGAGAGAAACACGCTCCACTTCTACCTAGAACATAACATAGAATTTTCATGTCTATCTTTGTTGTGTGTGTTCTTCGTCTTTTAAATAGCTACTATCATGCTCTGCTCTTAGTATTCATGCTTATCTTTTCAAAGAGCTTTTGTTTAGTTGGTTGCTTGAACTCTCTTTAATTATCATGCTTATCTTATTAAGAGAGTTTGCTTCCGTTGCATTGGTTAATATGTCTATGATAAAGATGCTACGTGCATAATGGCGCTTAGTAGTTCATGTTTTCTTGTGGTTAGTCTCAAATAGCTCGGGGATTCCCAATGTGTTATTGGAGTACCAACATGATTTGTTTGCCAATGATGTGGTATGGTTTAGTAATATCTTCCTTCGAGAATTTATTTTGATTGACTTGGCGTATGCTCACGCATATTTAAGACTGTAAAGAAAGTCTGTCAAGCCTTGATGATCTTTTATTTCTAAGTAGCGATATAACTACCATGCCTGATTCAATGTTGCTTTGTCGCTCTGCATGATTATGACCGTCATTGCTCTCTTAGTTGGTCGCTCCCAGTCTTTTGCTAACCTCCACCTGTACTAAGCAGACTAACTTTGCAATACATAGCTCATGGGAAAGTAGCTTAAAAACTATTGTGGTAAAGAATATGTTGCTTATGTATCTTATTTCTTATAAGTTGCTTGCTGAGCGGTAACCATGTTTCTGGGGACGCCATCAACTGTCACACTTTTGTTGAATATCATGTGAGTTGCTATGCATGTTCGTCTTGTCTGAAGTAAGGGTGATTTGCCATGGGTTGAATGAGTATGCATATTGTTAGAGAAGAACATTGGGCCGCCAACCAAAGCCATGTATCATGGTGGAAGTTTTAGCTTGGACATTAATCCTCAATCTCTTATGAGAATATGCTTATGCATTAAAGAGGAGTCCATCATCTATTTTCTATGTTGTCCCGGTATGGATGTCCTCAAGTTGAGATCTATCAAAAACGAGAAATCAAATGCGATTTATCTCCTTGGACCTTTGTACAGGTGGCATAGAGGTACCCCTTTGTGACACTTGGTTGAAACATATGTAATGCAATGATAACCCATGGAAATCCGAGCTAATTAGGACAAGGTGCGAACACTATTGGTATTCGATGCATGAGGCTTGCAACTTATAGGATGTCTTATGCATGACACATATGAAGTACTACTACCGTTGACAAAATTGCTTCTATGTTTTTAAAATAAAAAGCTCTAGCACATAACCATTCTTTTACTTTTATGTTGAGTCTCCACCTTCTTTCTTCAAGCACCAACTACTGAGAGCATGATTGTCATTCTGAGTGTAATGTGCATTGTCCCAAAGTAGCATTGTCTTTTGCATGATTGTGATATCGTTTATTTTGAAATCATTGTATCTAGTCATCACTTAAACCTTGAAGGTGCCCCTGCATTTATGTTTTGCTTCACTAAAGGGGGCAAGCTAGATATCACTTTATCATATTTGCACACCATGTTCATTGCAAATCTTCTTGATGTTTCAGTTTCATATTGTAAAACTTTCAGTCATTTGTGATTTCCTCATGAGGCAACTTAATTACTATAGAATCATTGTCTCAGTAAGCTTTTGTCATATGACTATGAATAAGTCCTATATGGTTAATAGCATGTCACCACAGAAATTATTCTTGTTATCATTAACCTACTCGAGGACGAGCAGGAATTAAGCTTGGGGATGTTGATACGTCCAAAACGTATCTACAATTTTTGCTTGCTCCATGCCACTTTTGGGTGATATTGCTATGATATTCATACACTTCCATACACTTTTGATCATATTTGGACTAACCTACTAATCCAGTGCACCCCGGTGCCAGTTTCTGTTTTCGGCTGTTTTTGTATTTTAGGTTTTCACGTTACGAGAACTGCCAGGAAAAATCCAGAAAAATTATATAAAAAATCAGCGTTCCAGAACCTACCTTGCGCCCGAAGGACAGCCGGGGGGGGGGGGGG
>LR738711.1:716771040-716793386 GCA_902687465.1 Secale cereale | reverse complement strand
GGGGGGCGCCTGGGCCCCCCGAGCCCCGTCTGGTGCCCCCCTTCGGCATATATTTAGAGCGTCCTTCGAAACCCTCGGGACGGGAACTCTTTTTCGCGATCTCATCTCTGTTCCGCCGCCGCCGCCGCTTCCAAGATCGGGAGCACCAGGAGAACTCTTCCCGGCACCCTGCCGAAGGGGAGGATCACCATCGGGAGCCTCTCCACCACCATGGACGCCTCCCGGATGAGTTGTGAGTAGTCTCCCCTCGACCATGAGTCCATGACCAGTAGCTATGTGATGTTCTCCTCCCGTTCTTGTGCTTCACTAATTAGTCCTTGTAAGCTGCCCTACATGATCGAGGCACATATGTAATCCTTATGTTGTTGCTATGATGAGTTTGCTGGGATCCGATGGATTATGAGATTATGTTCAGATTGTTCTTGAGTAATATATTTGATCTACCTCTTTTATATTTATGTTCATAAGTAATTCTTGCATGTTCTCCGTTGTTATTTATTGCTTTGGCCAAGTAATACGTAGTGACTCCAAGAGGGAACGTTATGCTCGATTGTGGGTTCATGCCCCTCGATGACTAGTTTGAGTGACAGAAACATGAGTCTAGGGGATGTGCTGTTGCCACAAGGGGGAAAACAACGGTGCTTGTGCCCGCGGGTGCAAGGATTGTTTACTTTACGCAAAGTTCTTTTAATGCAGTTGTCTGTTGCTTTGAGTTTACACTATGGGTGGGGCTCGCAACTTAATACCAGCGAGATGTTCTGGATAGATATCTCAAGGTGGATGATTAGTAGTAGATATTGATGGATTTCGGTCTACTTACTTTGGCGTACCGCCCATGCTTTGAGCCTCAACCTTTCTTGCAATGTAGTCAGCATTGGTTTGCGTTCGTGGTCCTGTCAATTGCCCAGCTGTAATTCGTTTACCTCACATAGTTGTTTTATCGTCTTTTGGGAGAGAGACATCACTAGTGAACATCATGAGACTCCGGTCCATATCACCATCATTGATCACATCCGCTATTTACTTTTCGCTTTTATTTACTATTGCAAACATTATCTATCACTACTATCATTTGCGTTTAATCCTTTGTGAACTACAAGGCCGGAGGGATTGACAACCTCTCTGTACTCGTTGGGAGCAAAGTTATTTGTATCTGTGTGCAGGTCCACGTTGATTGCTAATATCTAGCGCCGTTAGCAGTTGACACCTACTTGTTGAACCTAGGAGTCTCTAGGAATTCGATCCTTGGCATCTTTGCTAAGGGAAAAACTTCCACAACACTGCATCTTACACCTTCCACTTGGGGTAACCAACGAGGGGTTAGAGGCCCATCAACATGAAACCACTGGCATAACCGAAACAACGATATCGGTAGCAAATAAGCACACAGATAACATCAAACTTTTATTAAATATTCAAGTAGAAACCATGGCTACTGCATGACTATCATGCAAGTGGGTATTGTGGCTTGCCTGGGGTGGAAGAAATCACCGGGAAGAAGTGCGAGAAACTCGCAGAAAGAATCGCCGGAAAACGTTCTCTCTTGGAGGGGGATGATTAAGTGCAAGGGTAAAATGGTCATTTTCAGAATGTTGAAACATAATGAAAATGATGCCAACAGAACGGGCTCGACGAAACGAAGAAGTGGGCTTTGGATTCACCTCGTTTGGAGTTACGAGTAAAAAGATATAAGGGTTTTTCTGCTAGGGACCTATCTATAATAAAATCATCACAAACAGGCCCTCAGCAGGAAAAATAGAACGCGCCTTGTCTGAAAATATGTTTTCCAAAGAGGAAAACGCATTCTCACCCGAAGAAGAAATGGAATATGCTTTTAGTTAAGCTAAATCGTACTCCGCGGAGTACGTCTCCACTTAACACGTCAGCGGGTCGGCTCGGTCAACGCGCAGAGGCCGACAGGCGGGGCCCATGGGGTGGGGTCATCATCTTCCTTGCTCCCTCTCGTTCGCCCACGCGGCCAGAGGGCAGAGCCGGCGCCGGCGCTCACCCGGCCGACTCCGGCCATCCCCCGAGCCGTGCAGCACACCGACGACCTCGAGGAGACGAGACGCACCCGTTCCTGGCCTTGGAAGACGCCAGCGAGCTCGGGAATGGGTGCAGTTTGGCCCGCGGTGGAGGATTCTTTGGGTGGAG
This sequence comes from Secale cereale, assembly GCA_902687465.1. NCBI lineage: Eukaryota > Viridiplantae > Streptophyta > Magnoliopsida > Poales > Poaceae > Secale > Secale cereale. Next base: position 716,791,232 of record LR738711.1, on the reverse strand, counting down.
ATGGGCAAGGTGCTTCGGTGGGGCGGGAAGAGGAGGTGAGGCCACGGGGAGGTAGGCTGGGCCTCGAGGGGTGCGCTGGAGGTGGAGAGGAGGAGGGGGTAAGGTTAGCTCGCCAGAATCGAGGCGGGGTTCGCCGGCGGCCGAGGTAACAGAGAGAGGTGGGGGAGAGCAGCTCCGGCTCAAGGAAGAAGTGGGGCGGGTTCCTGGGAGGTGGAGGAGTGGCTTGGTGCGGTCGTGAGCGCCCGGGGATGCTTAAATAGCCGAGGGGATGGGGGAGCCGCGCTAGCAACGCCGCGGACGCGTGTCCCGCGCCGCGGACGCGTGCCCACGCTCATGAGCTCGGAGGCAGGCGACGTGGGAAGCACATGGGAGATTCGCACGGGGCAGAGGAGGCCAAGGGAGCCGCAGGAAGGAAGAGACGACAAGCCCCGAGCCAAAACTACCATTATGCTCTCGTGGGCGTTCGGCGGCGAGCGTCGGTGAGGGGTTTTACTGAGAGGGAGAGAGGTCCAGGAGGATGGCAACCATACGGTAAATCTTGTAGACATGCTCGTGCTCGCTGAGACGCCGAGTAGAGGAGGGGCCCGAGCAAGAAGCCTTCCAGCTCGCGTCCATGGCATGCCAAAGAGATGGTCACCGCGTGAGCTGGAGAGGACAAAGATGCCAAGGCTGTAAAATGATGTCTAGTGGTAAGTTATTCCATGGTAAGTCTCAACTACGGTGGTAGATTGGTTAAAGGTGCTGTGGTTAAGTGGTAAATGTGCTCTGAAGTTTACTGCAGTAAACTTGGCAGAACACTGCTGACCAACAGGAAAGGATTTGGAGCCATAGAGCCTGCCTGAGAGGTTTAGGGTAAGAAGGACTTTCATCTTGGTAATTTTGAGGTGATTTGGACCAGTCTTTAATATAGTTGCTTTACAACTACTTAAATTGGTCCAGAAACAAGATCATGAAATAGCACTCACTTGGAGTAACCACTTGAGCTGAATTTTGGCAAGGCTTGGTCATTTAGACATATAGAGGTGATGTAGAAATTTCATACCAATTGGACAAGCCAAGATGGTACTTCCTTCACATGCATCCCCACCGACCAGAAACTTGCAAAAATTCTAGAGGAATAATGGCTTGATGAACCATGCTCAAAATTGGTGGAGGTAAGTTATATGGATAATAGAAGGCCTAGAAAAATTGGCAGCCATAATGGAGCAAGATAAAATATACTTGCTTCACAAACTGAAATTTTGGACAGAATCAAAGAATTGAAGATGAGCTCACACGGAGGCATGACATGATCTCTACTTTGGTGGAGGGCTATGATATGATGATATGAGGGATCATGCCAAATGGCAACTCATTTGGATATGCCTAGCTTGCACGTCCTTCACAAAGCTTCTTTCTGGATAGAAACTTTGGAAAATCATAATTAAATAATTACTAGGCAAATGACGTTTCATTTTGGTATGTGGCAATTATATGGACAGGAAAAGGTGTCCAAGGAGTTTGAGCTCAATTGGGCAAAGATAAATAGCACTTGCTTCACAAAGTGCCATTTAGGGCCGAATAGGAAAAAGGAATATTGGTGAAATATTTTTGAACATGGCAATGAAAAGTTTTGCCATTTTTGATGAAGATATGACCCAAAAAATTTATGAGAATTTATTTGGTAATTTTAGGAGTGATGGAAATATAGGTTGCTTCACAACCTAGGGCAGACATGGTTATTCCTTTAATAGAAAATGGAATATTCCCTAGAAAAATAATATTGGGGTTGGGCCAAGATGGAAATGGCAAGGTCTAGGGATAGATATGAGGATGACAAGCCACTCTGAAAGAAAGAAGAGGTCATCTTCTTCAGTTTCCAGACCACATAGCCACGAAAAAAGAAAACTTAGGCAAAAATCTTAGAAAATCCAAAGAAAAAGAAAGGGCCAAAAATCTGGCTGTGACAACTCTTCCCCCCTTAAAGAAATCTCGTCCTCGAGATTTGGTTGCTCAGGGAACAAGTATGAATATACTGATTTAAGGAAACCATTTCCAACTCGGGTATCCTTTTTCCTTTATTGATGGTTCCCATTAAATTTCATATGACTGTTTGTCTGGCTCGGGGTGGTTTGTTTCACTTTATCCATATGCTGACGGATCTTACCTCACATGCTCATGCTGATGCTGGGTCCAATTAGTTTCATACCGGCTGACTCAGCTGAGTGTGATAGATTATTATGACTGAAATATATGTCCGTCTCACAAGTCCAAGAGTGATCTCCGATTGATGTGTCATCCAGCACCAGCAACCTTTCATGAAATTGTGAATAATTTTTTTTCCTGGTGGACACCCAATCTTTCTCACCTTGCATTGGGTTTCTCAACTAACTGTGGGTCCTCCAGGCTAACATAGTGAGCTAGCTCATAACCGTTCTTCCTAACTGATTCTGATTTCTCGCAAGAGTCCAGTGTCTTGAGGGTTAGATCGGTACCAAATATTTTGACTATCTCCTGTCATGGCCAACATAGGGGGATATGACCTTATATGATAATATCCGCAGATTTGACTGACGGTGGAGGGCTTGGCCATATGTCTTAATTCTTTGTGTAACCATGGGTTCTGTCAGGGGAAATATTTTGACAGACGTGCCTTTATCATTATCTCCTGTCCAGGTAACATTACTCCAATGGCAGGTTTATCGTCTCTCAAGTTTTAATCATTGGAAAGTGATCACCTGAACCCTTGTAAGAAATGGGCAAATAAATTAGTAACCATGAGAACGGTCTTTACAAATCAGATCTGGGACATTACTGAAATAACTCAACCACGGCTCAAGACAGCTGAAAAGTAGCTCAGAGCATGAGACCGTGTTGATAAGAAGAAAGTGCCAGCTCCCTAAGATGGCCGAAAAGCAGCTCAAAGCATAGGGCCACTGTCACAAAAAGAACTCAATAATTATACGAGACGGCTGGAAAGCAGCTTAGGACTCGTGACAATTGTTGAATAAAGAGAAATAAAATCGGCATCCACCCTGAATGACCAAAAACAGCTCAGAACACAGGCGTGGTGCCGTCACTGAAGAAAAGTAGACAAGGGCTCATCAGGATCATATACTAGGTTCACTGGTACTTGTACATAGCTCAGTGTTGTCGTCAATCTGGATAGTCCTTTGTCGCACTGAGGTATATATCTGGCTTCCTTCACATATATATGAGAATCTAATTCCCGAGGCAGACTTGTTTTCTGACAGATTCTTGTGTATGACCAAACTGTCGTGGATCCGATTCTTGGGATGCACTGCCATATGTTGTCAATTCACCATTCAATATTTTGCACAAATGTCGTACTGAGGGAGATCGGATGACTTATGCTGGAAACCATCGAGAGCATCTTGCTGAGGGAGACTGGGTACCGTGCTTCATAAGCTTCCCCCCTTAAAGACTTGCTATGGACAACTCGGTATTTACGCCGGAAGCTTTTGTGGTTGCTTACTGGAGAAGACAGAGTACCTTGCACGGGAAGTCATCCATGTATCGTACTAAGGAAGATAGAGGAATTTGCACTGGAAACTTCTCTGGTAGCTTGCGAGAGAAGACTGAATTGATTACAACAGAAGCTTCTCACTGAGATATGCGGACCGATTTCCGCATATATCTCCTTAATATTTCTGTTGTTGATTACCTTTGACTGATAATATATTGTCGATCTTGCACACAATTTATCTTCTTGCTGATTTGATCATTACCGCTATGAAGAGTGCATACTGAGGTAGACTTGATCATCCGTACTATTGTGAGGAGTGCATACTGATGCAAATTTGATTATCAACAACTAGATCGTATATTCCCCATTTCACTGCAGTCGGCTGAGAATTCCATTTTATTTATCTGAGTTTCCAAATATTTGAATTCCTTGTTGATTCTTCGGGTACGATGTCGGTTGACGAGCAACTTTAATAAGGGGAAAATAATGCCACACCGAAGACCCAAAGAAAGAAGCAAAAGAAATGACTAAAATAAAAGCACACAAGCATACTAATAAAATCAAGCAACATCACATATTACTGCTACTCACAACAATAATATGGATGCATACCTAAGCACACAAATCTCGCGAAAACTTCGGTATTGCGGTCTAATATGTTGTGGCGGTGTGCACGAAAGTGAATACACGTGTGGAATGAGTTGGCGTAACAAGGGTTATACCAAGTGCTGGTTGAACACCGATTGCAACTGGATAAATACGGAGGCGAGGACGGACTTGGTGATCATGTGGCGAGACACAAGGTCACGACCACATCATCATCAAGCGTACGGAAGGAGATCGCACACGTCTAAAGAATTGGTTGACAGGGTAAGATAGCGGTGGAAAACTGGGTTTTGCTGGCATTGCCCTTTTTCTGACGACCAAGATCAGTAAGGGTTGGCAAAGGGACGAGATGAAAGACATGGTTCACGATAGAAACAAGTATGGGTGGTTGGCGGAAAAATATCGAAGGGATACCTGAGCATAACTCCTGCAAATGGTGTCTGGAACACTCGGTACCAGGGCATCACTCTGCTGGGACAGAGGTGACGCCAAACACCGAAAAACAGGTATGCAAAGAGGGATGGTGCAGGTAGTGGATTGAAACTGATACCACCTATACTCACAAGATAAACTGCTAACAACCAAATAATAATCTATATGCATGCTATGCGACAAAGAAATGCAGCAATCAAATGCAACAAACCAACCAAACTCTATAGTACCGCATTCTAACGTTCGTGCGGTCTAGGCCGTCCTACAACCAGACCTGCTCTGATACCAAGCCTGTGGCACCCTGGCTCAGAGAAGCCGGAACACCCCATATTCCAGCCCAGATATCGAGGAGAAGTCTTCTGGAATACGGCACTGCTTAGCATAGAACAAACCAGCCTTTTATTATTATTACACGAATATGATTACAAGGTCTCCGATATTACAAGGGGATTTCATTGGCATGGCGACACTACGCCTGTCATGGTTGCTCTATGCAAGCAGCAGAACAACTCGAAGCAGCGGAACAACTACTAGCAGCGGAACAACGACGACGGTGGTGAACTCCACTCCGCAAGGACTCTGGCTGGAACGCTTATCCTAGCTCACGAACACAGTAACAACACCAAGCAAGTAATCCAGGCATGACCTGCAAACAGGCATGACACGCCAGGTCCGTACATTGAATGTACTTGCAAGCTCACAATAACCAGAAGCATTCAAGACAAACAACAGCATGGCAATTACAGGTTAATCAGGAATTATCATGAGATCATCAGGATAACATAACATGAACAACATGAACATGATACAACTAGACAATATGAGCATGGCAAGAACATATAAATTTGACGATACTAGCATGCAACCTGATGACACTATATGCACCACTTATACTGCTCGGGTTACTCATAACCATCACATGCATCACTTACCAACCTCGAACATCACACGATCATCTCAGGATCAAATCAAGCTTGGTATAAACAATACCGTAGTAATCCTTAAATGACCAGAAGGAGCTTGATATTTACCCGTGATTCTCGCATAACATCACCATCATCCAACAACTCGGTATCCTCGATACCACAGTGATCATTCCGGCGATCACAACCATGATCGACACTTGGTCTAGAGCGGTGATCTTTCCGGCGATCGCAACTTATCTCATCATCGAACCGGGGTTGTTATTAGGCACATTATTATTATTACTGTTGACTCATAGTGTGACCAGCTACGAACTGGGCCCTTATCCATGGGCACGGCTATCGATAGATTAAGACACACACTCTGCAGAGGTAGCACACTGTACACACACCATAGAACCCATGGCCTCGCACTCCCATTCGGGTGGACCAACGGCGTTCTGACAAAACCGTCCTACTGCCATGACACTCTCCCGGCCACTCCGACTCACTCCCCACTGGGCTAGTCCTAGGTGGCCCCGTGTCTACCAAAGACACAATGACCACCGTCGTGGCCAAACGGTCCCAAACGGGGACCCAAGCTTAAAACAACAACAACAACGGGCACACAAGGTTATGTCCGCTTACCTGATCAGGGTAGCGCGCGCCCATAACCTTTCCTCGTTGGAGGCACCGGCGATAGGCACGACAATAGACCCGGTTAGGGCCTTCCCATAAAGGCAAGTGTGGTTGCACTGGTCAGCTCGATATAGTGGCACCATGACTCAGCCAACAGTTGTTCAAGTTCAATTTAATCCAGTTAAACTTGAATGCAAATGATGCTGAGCCATAATAAAATAACATGATGAAACTACAATGCATGAACATGATATCACAAAAGCGTGGAGGTGCAACATAATCATCGAGCATAACCACAATGAAATATTTAACCAAATGAGCATGGCATACTAGCGAGCATGAATATCACAAGTATAACGCTACTCATGGCATACTTGACTACTAGCATCATCAATAAATATCATGCAAGAACATAGCAAGAACACTGCCAAGTAATCATGTAAAATAACTAGTTGCAACGAAACATGCATATCACAGTACTTGACATATAACAAGCATGCATCAAGACTACTACTAGCATGTACTTCTACGACCAAGCATAACATGTGAACATGATACTAACAATTAGTACAAAATAACAAGAAGCATCAGATCATGGCATGACAGTGAACATGAAACCACGGGCATAACCGAAACAACGATATCGATAGCAAACAAGCAGACAGATAACATTAAACTTTTATTAAATATTCAAGTAGAAATCATGGCTACTGCATGACTATCATGCAAGTGGGTATTGTGGCTTGCCTGGGGTGGAAGAAATCACCGGGAAGAAGTGCGAGAAACTCGCAGAAAGAATCGCTGAAAAACATTCTCTCTCGGAGGGGGCTGATTAAGCACAAGGGCAAAATGGTCATTTTCAGAATCTTGAAACATAATGAATATGATGCCAACAGAACGGGCTTGAAGAAACGAAGTAGTGGGCTCTGGATTCACCTCGTTTGGAGTTACGAGTAAAAACATATAAGGGTTTTTCTGTCAGGGACCTATCTTTAATAAAATCATCACAAACAGGCCCTCGGCAGGAAAAACAGAACGCGCCTTGTCTGAAAATATGTTTTCCAGAGAGGAAAACACATTCTCACCCGAAGAAGAAATGGAATACGCTTTCAGTTAATGGAAAGCGTACTCCGCGGAGTACGTCTCCACTTAACACGTCAGTGGGTCGGCCCGGTCAACGCGTAGAGGCCGACAGGCGGGGCCCATGGGGCGGGGTCGTCGTCTTCCTTGCTCCCTCTCGTTCGCCCGCGCGGCCAGAGGACAGAGCCGGCGCCGGTGCTCGCCCGGCCGACTCCGGCCATCCCCCGAGTCGTGCAGCACACCGAGAAGCTCGGGGAGACGAGCCGCACCCGTTCCTGGCCTTGGAAGACGCCGGCGAGCTCGGGAATGGGTGCAGTTTGGCCCGCGACGGAGAAGTCTTGGGGTGGATATGGGCAAGGTGCTCCGGTGGGGTGGGAAGAGGAGGCGAGGCCACGGGGAGGTAGGCTGGGCCTCGAGGGGTGCACTGGAGGTGGAGAGGAGGAGGGGGTAAGGTTAGCTCGCCGGAATCGAGGCGGGGTTCGCCGGTGGCCGAGGCAACAGATAGAGGTGGGGGAGAGCAGCTCCGACTCGTGGAAGAAGTGGGGCGGGGTCCTGGGAGGTGGATGAGTTGCTTTGTGCGGTCGAGAGCGCCCGGGGCAGCTTAAATAGCCGAGGGGAGGGGGGAGCCGAGCTGGCGTCGCCGCGGACGCGTGCCCATGATGGGCCTCTAACCCCTCGTTGGTTACCCCAAGTGGAAGGTGAAAGATGCAGTGTTGTGGAAGTGTTTTCCCTTAGCAAAGATGCCAAGGATCGAATCCCCAGAGACTCCTAGGTTCAACAAGTAGGTGTCAACTGCTAACGGCGCGGATTAGCAATCAACGTGGACCTGCACACAGATACAAATAACTTTGCTCCCAACGAGTACAGAGAGGTTGTCAATCCCTCCGGCCTTGTAGTTCACAAAGGATTAAAAGCAATGATAGTAGTGATAGATAATGTTTTGCAATAGTAAATAATAACGAAAAGTAAATAGCGGGTGTGATCAATGATGGTAATATGGACCGGAGTCTCATGATGTTCACTAGTGATGTCTCTCTCCCAAAAGACGATAAAACAGCTATGTGAGGTAAACAAATTACAGCTGGGCAATTGACAGGACCACGAACGCAAACCAATGCTGACTACATTGCAAGAAAGGTTGAGGTTCAAAGCATGGGCGGTACGCCAAAGTAAGTAGACCGAAATCCATCAATATCTACTACTAATGATCCACCTTGAGATATCTATCCAGAACATCTCGCTGGTATTAAGTTGCGAGTCCCACCCATAGTGTAAACTCAATGCAACAGACAACTGCATTAAAAGAACTTTGCGTAAAGTAAACAATCCTTGCACCCGCGGGCACAAGCACCGTTGTTTTCCCCCTTGTGGCAACAGCACATCCCCTAGACTCATGTTTCTGTCACTCAAGCTAGTCATCGAGGGGCATGAACCCACAATCAAGCATAATGTTCCCTCTTGGAGTCACTACCTACTACTTGGCCAAAGCAATAAATAACAACGGAGAACATGCAAGAATTACTTATGAACATAAATATAAAAGAGGTAGATCAAATATATTACTCAAGATCAATCTGAACATAATCTCATAATCCATCGGATCCCAGCAAATCATCATAGCAACAGCATAAGGATTACATATGTGCCTCGATCATGTAGGGCAGCTCACGAGGACTAATTAGTGAAGCACAAAACGGGAGGAGAACATCACATAGCTACTGGTCATGGACTCATGGTCCAAGGGAGACTACTCACGACTCATCCGGGAGGCGTCCATGGTGGTGGAGAAGAACCCGGTGGTGATCCTCCCCTCTGGCAGGGTGCCGGGAAGAGTTCTCCTGGTGCTCCCGATCTTGGAAGCGGCGGCGGCGGCGGAACAGAGATGGGATCGCGAAAAGAGTTCCTGTTCTGAGGGTTTCGGAGGACGCTTTAAATATATGCCAAAGGGGGGCATCGGGGAAGCTTCGGGGGGCCCAGGCGCCCCCCGGCGCGGCCCAAGGGGGGCGCGCCACCAGGGTGCCTGGAGCCCTGGTGCCCCCCCCCCCCCCGGGCTATCCTTCGGACGCACGGTAGTTTCTGAAACAATGATTCTTTATATAATTTTTCTGGATTTTTCCTGGCAGTTCTCGTAACGTGAAAACCTGAAATACAAAAACAGCCGAAAACAGAAACTGGCACTGGGGTGCACTGGATTAGTAGGTTAGTCCAAATATGATCAAAAGTGTATGGAAGTGTATGAATATCATAGCAATATCACCCAAAAGTGGCATGGAGCAAGCAGAAATTATAGATACGTTTTGGACGTATCAACATCCCCAAGCTTAATTCCTGCTCGTCCTCGAGTAGGTAAATGATAACAAGAATAATTTCTGTGGTGACATGCTATTAACCATATAGGACTTTTTTATAGTCATATGACAAAAGCTTACTGAGACAATGAATCTGTAGTAATTAAGTTGCCTCACGAGAAAATCACAAATGACTGAAAGTTTTACAACATGAAACTGAAACATCAAAAAGATTTGCAATGAACATGATGTGCAAATATGATAAAATGATATCTAGCTTGCCCCCTTTAGTGAAGCAAAACATAAATGCAGGGGCACCTTCAAGGTTTAAGTGATGACTAGATACAATGATTTCAAAATAAACGATATCACAATCATGCAAAAGACAATGCTACTTTGGGACAATGCACATTACACTCAGAATGACAATCATGCTCTCAATAGTTGGTGCTTGAAGAAAGAAGGTGGAGACTCAACATAAAAGTAAAAGAATGGTTATGTGTTAGAGCTTTTTATTTTGAAAACATAGAAGCAATTTTGTCAACGGTAGTAGTACTTCATATGTGTCATGCATAAGACATCCAATAAGTTGCAAGCCTCATGCATCGAATACCAATAGTGCTCGCACCTTGTCCTAATTAGCTCGGATTTCCATGGGTTATCATTGCATTACATATGTTTCAACCAAGTGTCACAAAGGGGTACCTCTATGCCACCTGTACAAAGGTCCAAGGAGATAAATCGCATTTGATTTCTCGTTTTTGATAGATCTCAACTTGAGGACATCCATACCGGGACAACATAGAAAATAGATGATGGACTCCTCTTTAATGCATAAGCATATTCTCATAAGAGATTGAGGATCAACGTCCAAGCTAAAACTTCCACCATGATACATGGCTTTGGTTGGCGGCCCAATGTTCTTCTCTAACAGTATGCATATTCAAACCAACCCATGGCAAATCACCCTTACTTCAGACAAGACGAACATGCATGGCAACTCACATGATATTCAACAAAAGTGTGACAGTTGATGGCGTCCCCAGAAACATGGTTACCGCTCAGCAAGCAACTTATAGGAAATAAGATACATAAGCAACATATTCTTTACCACAATAGTTTTTAAACTACTTTCCCATGAGCTATGTATTGCAAGGTTAGTCTGTTTAGTACAGGTGGAGGTTAGCAAAAGACTGGGAGCGACCAACTAAGAGAGCAATGACGGTCATAATCATGCAGAGCGACAAAGCAATATTGAATCAGACATGGTAGTTATATCGCTACTTGGAAATAAAAGATCATCAAGGCTTGACAGACTTTCTTTATAGTCTTAAATATGCGTGAGCATACGCCAAGTCAATCAAAATAAATTCTCGAAGGAAGATATTACTAGACCATACCACATCATAGGCAAACAAATCAAGTTGGTACTCCAATAACACATTGGGAATCCCCCAGCTATTTGAGATTAACCATAAGAAAGCCTGAACTACTAAGCACCATTATGCAAGTAGCATCTTTATCATAGACACCTTAACCAATGCAACGGAAGCAAACTCTCTTAATAAGGTGAGCATGATAATTAAAAAGAGTTCAAGCAACCAACTAAACAAAAGCTCTTTGAAAAAGATAAGCATGAATACTAAGAGCAGAGCATGATAGTAGCTATTAAAAGACAAAGAACACACACAGCAAAAGATAGTCATGAAAATTCTATGTTATGTTCTAGGTAGAAGTGGAGCGTGTTTCTCTCCCACATAAAGAATGTTGAGTTCCGACTCGTTATGAAAAACAAAAAAGAAAACTAAAAGCAAGACGCTCCAAGCATAGCACATAACACATGAAGTGATAAAAATATAGCGGAACGAAAGACGAACTGATAATGTTGATGGAGAAGGGGATGCACGGGGGCATCCCCAAGCTTAGACGCTTGAGTCTCCTTGGATATTTCTTGGGGGTGCACGGGGGCATCCCCAAGCTTGAGCGCTTGACACTCCTGAATCTTTTTTATCATCTTCTCTCGCACACTTGAAAACTCCCTTCATACATAACTCATCATAATCTGATTAGCGAGGTTAGTACCCTTAATAAAATAATTATACTTTGCTGGAAATAAAGATATTCTTGAAGTTCTACTGTTTCTCAAGATTGCCAAAAGGTTTTTGCAAAGAAAAAGCAAGCTCTTGATTTGCAAAGTGAAGGAAAGGCGAAACAGGACAGAATCTGTGAAAAACAGAACAGCAGGTAGTAATTGATCTGTTCGGGATACTTCTGCAACTCAAATCAAAAAACTCAGAACAGATGCACGAAAGACAATTATATAGAGAACGCTTTCGAAAAAATTCAGACCAAAAAGATGATCTGGTGATTTTATACGAATTTTTCTATCCAATGACAGAATCTGTTTCCTGGACAGCACCTCACAACTTTTGAACTTTCTAGCAATCAGAGGCTATACTTGGCACAAATATGAAAAGCAAAGATACAATGATGATGCTACAACAGTAAACAACATCAAGACACAACAAAAGCAAAAAATTTATTCATGTGGGCTGCCTCCCAAAAGCGCTTTCTTTTATGCCTTTAAGCTAGGCATAATGCATAGAGATCAAGTTTTATCAAGAGTAAAAGAATAGCTAGCCCGTACAACGGACTCAAAAGGTAACTTGATCTTCTTTCGAGGGAAGTGTTCCATCCCTTTCTTGAGAGGAAACTGAAATTTTATATTACCCTCTTTCATGTCAATGATAGCACCAACGGTGCGTAAAAAGGGACGTCCCAAAATAATTGGACAAGAAGGATCACATTCAATATCCATAATAGTGAAATCAACGGGCACATAATTATCATTGACAACGATAAGAACATCGTCGATCCTCCCCAAAGGTTTCTTTATGGAAGAATCAACGAGACGAACACCAAAAGAACAAGAATCATAAGGTTTCAATTTAAGCATAGCATATAGTCTTTTGGGCATAATAGAGGTACTAGCTACAATATCACATAATGCATAACAAGAAAAGTTGTTTATCTTAATTTTAATCATAGGATCCCAACCATCTTCTAGCTTTCTAGGTATGGAGGCTTCTACTCTAATTTTCTCCTCCCTAGCTTTGATAAGAGCATTAGTGACATGCTCTGTGAAGGCAAGATTAAGCGTGCTAGTGTGGGGATCTTTGGCCATTCCTTGTAGAAAGGTGACAACTTCTGAAATACTACAATTATCAAAATCAGTTTTATCATTAGTGGGCAGAATTGTAGTGTCATCCTCTTTGTTTAATTCGCTCTCTATTATAAGAGTTTGAACATCTTCCCAAGTTTGGGGAAGCTTAGGAGCAATTTTAAACTGAGGCTCATACTCTTTTCCTGGAAGACCATGCCATGGGCATAACCCTCCGTCAAGACTAATATAATCAAAAGGTTTATTACTTTTGTAGATCCCGACAGTGGTAATTGGGGTAATGGAAGAAGGGGTGTACTCCTCCCATTTAGTGTTTTTGGTAGAACCCATAATAGCAAGCAAGCAAGATAACTATTTTTGTGATTTTCGATAAAAAGGTACTAAAGCAGAGACTGAAAGGTAAACTAACAAGACTAAAAAGCAAAGGTAAAAGATAGCACGCAACTCCCCTATCCTGAAGAGTGGAGTCCCCGGTAACGGCGCCAGAAAATACTCCTTGATGGGCCTCTAACCCCTCGTTGGTTACCCCAAGTGGAAGGTGAAAGATGCAGTGTTGTGGAAGTGTTTTCCCTTAGAAAAGATGCCAAGGATCGAATCCCCAGAGACTCCTAGGTTCAACAAGTAGGTGTCAACTGCTAACGGCGCGGATTAGCAATCAACGTGGACCTGCACACATATACAAATAACTTTGCTCCCAATGAGTACAGAGAGGTTGTCAATCCCTCCGGCCTTGTAGTTCACAAAGGATTAAAAGCAATGATAGTAGTGATAGATAATGTTTTGCAATAGTAAATAATAACGAAAAGTAAATAGCGGGTGTGATCAATGATGGTAATATGGACCGGAGTCTCATGATGTTCACTAGTGATGTCTCTCTCCCAAAAGACGATAAAACAACTATGTGAGGTAAACAAATTACAGCTGGGCAATTGACAGGACCACGAACGCAAACCAATGCTGACTACATTGCAAGAAAGGTTGAGGTTCAAAGCATGGGCGGTACGCCAAAGTAAGTAGACCGAAATCCATCAATATCTACTACTAATCATCCACCTTGAGATATCTATCCAGAACATCTCGCTGGTATTAAGTTGCGAGCCCCACCCATAGTGTAAACTCAATGCAACAGACAACTGCATTAAAAGAACTTTGCGTAAAGTAAACAATCCTTGCACCCGCGGGCACAAGCACCGTTGTTTTCCCCCTTGTGGCAACAGCAAATCCCCTAGACTCATGTTTCTGTCACTCAAGCTAGTCATCGAGGGGCATGAACCCACAATCAAGCATAACGTTCCCTCTTGGAGTCACTACCTACTACTTGGCCAAAGCAATAAATAACAACGGAGAACATGCAAGAATTACTTATGAACATAAATATAAAAGAGGTAGATCAAATATATTACTCAAGATCAATCTGAACATAATCTCATAATCCATAGGATCCCAGCAAACTCATCATAGCAACAGCATAAGGATTACATATGTGCCTCGATCATGTAGGGCAGCTCACGAGGACTAATTAGTGACGCACAAGAACGGGAGGAGAACATCACATAGCTACTGGTCATGGACTCATGGTCCAAGGGAGACTACTCACGACTCATCCGGGAGGCGTCCATGGTGGTGGAGAAGCTCCCGGTGGTGATCCTCCCCTCCGGCAGGGTGCCGGGAAGAGTTCTCATGGTGCTCCCGATCTTGGAAGCGGCGGCGGCGGCGGAACAAAGATGGGATCGCGAAAAGAGTTCCTGTTCTGAGGGTTTCGGAGGACGCTTTAAATATATGCCAAAGGGGGGCATCGGGGAAGCTTCGGGGGGCCCAGGCGCCCCCCCCCGGCGCGGCCCGGGGGGGCGCCGCCAGGGCGCCTGGAGCCCTGGTGCCCCCCCCCCCCGGCTGTCCTTCGGACGCACGGTAGTTTCCGAAACGCTGATTTTTTATATAATTTTTCTGGATTTTTCCTGGCAGTTCTCGTAACGTGAAAACCTGAAATACAAAAACAACCGAAAACAAAAACTGGCACTGGGGTGCACTGGATTAGTAGGTTAGTCCAAATATGATCAAAAGTGTATGGAAGTGTATGAATATCATTGCAATATCACCCAAAAGTGGCATGGAGCAAGTAGAAATTATAGATACGTTTTGGACGTATCAGCCCACGCTCGCGAGCTCAGAGGCAGGCGACGAGGGAAGCACACGGGAGATTCTCACGGAGCAGAGGAGGCCAAGGGAGCCGCAGGGAGGAAGAGACAACGAGCCTCGAGCCAAAACTATGACTGTGCTCTCGTGGGCGTTCGGCGGCGAGCGTCGGTGAGCGTCGGTGAGGGGTTTTACTTAGAGGGAGAGAGGTCCAGGAGGACGGCAACCACACGGTAAATCTTGTGGACATGCTCGTGCTCGCTGAGACGCCGAGCAGAGGAGAGGCCCGAGCAAGAAGCCGTCCAGCTCGTGTGCATGGCATGCCAAAGAGATGGTCACCGCGTGAGCTGGAGAGGACAAAGATGCCAAGGCTGTAAAATGATGTCTAGTGGTATGTTCTTCCATGGTAAGTCTCAAATACGGTGGTAGATTGGTTAAAGGTGATGTGGTTAAGTGGTAAATGTGCTTTGAAGTTTACTGCAGTAAACTTGGCAGAACACTGCTGACTAACAGGAAAGGATTTGGAGCCATAGAGCTTGTCTGAGAGGTTTAGGGTAAGAAGGACTTTCATCCTGGTAATTTTGAGGTGATTTGGACCGGTGTTTAATATAACTGCTTTACAACTACTTAAATTGGTCCAGAAACAAGATCATGAAATAGCACTCACTTGGAGTAACCACTTGAGCTGAATTTTGGCAAGAGGCT
Organism: Secale cereale; assembly: GCA_902687465.1. NCBI lineage: Eukaryota > Viridiplantae > Streptophyta > Magnoliopsida > Poales > Poaceae > Secale > Secale cereale. The sequence continues at coordinate 716,775,800 of LR738711.1, read as the reverse complement.
TGGTCACTTAGACATATAGAGGTGCTGTAGAAATTTCATACCAATTGGACAAGCCAAGATGGTAGTTCCTTCACAAGCATCCCCATTGACCAGAAACTTGCAAAAATTCTAGAGGAATAATGGCTTGATGAACCATGCTCAAAATGGGTGGACGTAAGTTATATGGATAATAGAAGGCCTAGAAAAAGTGGCAGCCATAATGGAGCAAGATAAAATATACTTGCTTCACAAACTGAAATTTTGGACAGAATCAAAGAATTGAAGATGATCTCACATGGAGGCATGACATGAGCTCTACTTTGGTGGAGGGCTATGATATGATGATATGAGGGATCATGCAAAATGACAACTCATTTGGATATGCCTAGCTTGCACCTCCTTCACAAAGCTTCTTTCTGGATAGAAACTTTGGAAAATCATAATTAAATAATTACTAGGCAAATGAGGTTGCATTTTGGCATGTGGCAATTATATGGACAGGAAAAGGTGTCCAAGGATTTTGAGCTCAATTGGGCAAAGATAAATATCACTTACTTCAGAAAGTGCCATTTAGGGCCGAATAGGAAAAAGGAATATTGGTGAAATATTTTTCAACGTGGCAATGAAAAGTTTTGCCATTTTTGATGAAGATATGACCCAAACAATTTATGATAATTTATTTGGGAATTTTAGGAGTGATGGAAATATAGGTTGCTTCACAACCTAAGGCAGACATGGTTATTCCTTTAATAGAAAAAGAAATATTCCCTAGAAAAATAATATTGGGGTTGGGCCAAGATGGAAATGGCAAGGTCTAGGGATAGATATGAGGATGACAAGCCACTCTGGAAAGAAAGAAGAGTTCATCTTCTTCAATTTCCAGACCACATAGCCACGAAAAAGAAAACTCACGCAAAAATCTCAGAAAATCCAAAGAAAAAGAAAGAGCCAAAAATCAGGCTGTGACATTTTCCTTCCGCCCGAACCCCCAAATGCTCCAGTGCGCCGAGTTCGTTTTGGGATCGCCGGGCCAAAAAATGGGTTGAAATGACAGAATACGGCATCCTGTTGGACGACTGGAATTTTTCTGGCCTGGTGGAAAAATAGCATCTTGAGGGGCCTAGTGGGGGCAAGTGGAGATGCTCTTACTCGCCACCGTGCTCTTGAGCGGGGGAGCACTAGAACACAACATGTTGATGGTGCTGGAAATGATAAAAACGTTAATAAAGTGGTCCGATGCCACATATGGATTAATTTTCAAAGATGTTCTGCTATTTTGACAAACAATTATTTGTACATCCGCCTTCGAAACTCTCTAGTGCAAGTACATATGCACAACACGTTAATAATTATTGCCTATTGGCAAAGCAATATTTTTAGGTCACAAATAAATATGAATTTATGTTACTGAGAATATGAGTAATTTAGAGATGTTTTCGTTGACTACGAAAACGTGTGTGATGACTTCATCAATCTTAAGACGTTGTGCCGACTATTATCTTAAAGATGATCATAGGGGTAGGGTGTCCATGCAGAGGTGTGTGTATGTAGGTGTACATGAGCATCTACTTGTTTCTCTGTTCTGCTATCTGATATAGTATAACCCAATCCATATTTGGATGGTATGAAAACAAATGCGAGCATCTACATTGTACAATGTTAAAATCCACATGAATAATTTTGAAAAGCAGTAAAAACAAAGTAATTTGAGAAAACAAAGACGACATTAGGAGAGCTCGAGAGCAACTAGTTGACGAACGCTCTTTCGGGAGACTCGCAACGACCATTTGCGCGTGACGTGCTCTCAGCCGCCGCCACGTGCTGCGCCTTGGGCGCTCTCTCCGAATTTTATTTTATTTATTTTTTCGCACGCGTTTTCGGCTTTTTAGTTGTTTTTCCTGGCCTTTCCAACTTTTCAGTTTTTCATCGTTTTTCTTAGTTTTTCGACAAAAATATTGTGAGAAACGTGTTTTTTTGCTTCATTAAGAGGCGCGGTTTTGCTTCTACGAGAGGCATGGTTTTGCTTCCGCGAGAGGCACAGTCCTCTCGGAAACGAAAAATATGTGTTTTCACTTTTTTTTCCTTTCTTTCTTTTTGCGAGAGGTACGATTCTGCTTCCGCGGGAGGCATGGTTTTGCTTCCACGAGAGGCACAGTCTTGCCACTCCGAAACGGAAAAAGACGTGTTTTATCTTTTTTTTCTAGCGAGAGGCACTTTTTTTGCTTCCGTGAGAGGCATGATCGTGCCCGTCGAAAACGAAAAAAAAATATGTTTTTTTCATTACAGGCATGATTTTGCTTTCGTGAGATGCATGGATTTGCTTTCGTGAAAGACACGGCCTTTCGGAAATGAAGAAAATATGCTCTTGGTTCGGGTTTTTCGGAAAACCCATTAAACCTATCAACATGGAATCTAGTTTTGAAAATCTCAACGCGAGGAATCCAACCGTTCAAGATTTTGACGCACGGTTTAAGAAAAATCACTAATTGAGGAGTACTCCTTCCAAAGATCGCTCCCACCTCCCTAAGTTGTGACAAGTGGCGCGCTGCATGTGCGCCACTTGTCGCTACCTGGGAGTTTTCCTTTTTTTTGTAAATCCGTTTATTCAAAATATTTTATCTCTTAAACTGCGCGTCAAAATCTCAAACCGTTTTCACCGCTGGATTACCGCGTCGAGATCTTCAAATTTAGATCCCAGGTTGATAGATTTTGATAAATTTTTTCCATGAAAAAAAAACCATACGAAAAAACCAAACCAGAAGCACTTTTTTTCCTTTCCGGAAGCCGTTTCCGAGAGACCCGGATATGCCTCTCACGGAAGCAAATCCATGCATCTTGCAGAAGCAAAACTGTGCATCTCGAAAAAAAAAGAATGCATTATTTTTTCCATTTTCGAGAGACATGACCGTGCCTCTCACGGAAGCAGAAACGTGTCTCTCGTGAAAGAAAGAAATGAGAGAGAAAACATGTTTTTTCGTTTTTAAGAAGCACGATCGTGCCTCTCATGGAAGTAAAATCGTGCCTTTCGCGGAAAAGAAGAAGAGAAAACGAGTTTTTTTCCGTTTCCGAGAGGCACGACCGTGCCTCTCACGGAAGAAAGAAAAAAGTGAAAACATGTTTTTTCGCTTCCGAGAGGCACGATTGTGCCTCTCGCGGAAGCAAAACCATGCCTCTCGCGAAAGTAAACCGTGCCTTTTAAGGATGAAAAAACGTGTTTTTCACAGAATTGTTTTTGAATATTTTTGTCAAAATGTTAAGAAGACCAGTGAAAAATAGAAAAGTTAAAAAAAAAGGAAAAAACCATCTAAAAAGCTGAAAATGTGTGCGAAAAAATCCAAAAGAATGCACAAAGCATGATACGTGGCGGCTGAGAGTGTGGCCAAGCCAAAGTGTGGCAAGCCACACAAATGTGGCTGAGAAATCAGACGTCAAACTTTGGTAAAATTTGACAAAAAAATTGTCTCTATGATAAGTGGGCCATAGGGGCAATAAAATGTGGCAAGCCAAAGCGTAGCAGAAATCAAACACATGCCAACTAAACCGTGGTTGTCAAATTTTGACTTGGCAAACCGTGACTGGGACCAAACAGCCTATAAGTCAGCCACGCCACAAGTGATCATTGTTAAGCTCCCAAAGAAGCACTTATTAACTAGTTTCTCTCCTCGATCGCTTAGAAATTGCTCGCTCGGTCATTTCTAAACGCTCGCTCGGCCCAGCTTCGTTTTTTAGCTCATCTACTATCTAACACAAAAATACGCTAACCGCCGACTTCAAAATCATGGATTTGGAAATCCCCGTGGCATGTTAGTGTACCCCGGAAGATAAGGGTGTTCCTTTGAAGGCTAGCGCGACACTCTTTGTCTATTTAGAGCATCTCTAGCAGACCCCATATATTCTCGACCTGCATAAGACGTTTACAGTTTGATGAAGATATGTTTTGCGGGTCGAAATCGTGCATGGCAGAGTAGACCCCGTATATGAAACTGTATAATTTGAAGAAAATAATCGCACGAGAAATTGCAACCACACTAATTCATCACATATTACATGATCATTCATAATTCATCACATACTACATTCTACTACTACTACTACTACTACTAGAGGGGTGGGGGATCTCGCGGCGGCGGAGGCGAGGCCGAGGTCGATGTACCAAATGGTCGAGCTCGCGGCCGAGGACGACGCGCTGGACGAGCTTAGTCCTCGTCGGAGCTGACGAGGCCGATGAACTTCTCCCTCTGCTCCTCACGGATGCGCCCCCACTCATCGTTCTTGTCCTTCGCGACAAGGTTGGTCGCGACCGCCTCCTTGAGGATGAGGTCTTCGAACTCCTCGTCGTGGTGACGGTGCTCCTCCTCCTCGTGCAAGCTCCGTTCGGCAATGGCGGCCGCGGCCGCGTCGACATCGGCCACGAAATATTCGGGCCCGACGACGCCTCGGCGCTCGATCTCCTCCGGCTCCTCCGACCACTCCCTCTTCACGGGGAGAAGCGTCGCGTCGGAAGGGCCCCTCGCGGCGGAGGAAGAGCCCGCGGCCGAGGAGGGCGACCGCCCGTGCCGGCGGTTGTACTCCTCCGCCGAGGACCTGGTTCGTCCACCTCCTTACCGCGTACTTCCTCGCGCCGTCCGCGCGGACACACCGCTCGCGCTCGGGGCCGCCGCTGCCGCCGAAGCTGCGGCCGGAGTTCCACATTCAGCCCCACATGGCGTTTCGAAGCGGAAGAGGGTTCACCAACGACGAGAAATGCGAGGGAGATAGTGGGGAATCGCGGCGGCGGGGGG
>LR738711.1:716680943-716770969 GCA_902687465.1 Secale cereale | reverse complement strand
GGGTGTAGGGTTTCGACCCGTATCTGCCCCGCAAACCCGTAGATATACAACTTCGGGGGGCGTTTTGCGGGCCGCGGAAAAAAATTACGGGCCGGACAAGTATATGGGCTCTGTTCTGGCACGAAAATTTGGCCGAGCCCGTATACTCACCGAAATTTTGCGGGTTCCCGAGATATACGGGGTCTGTTAGAGATGCTCTTAGAATGTCAGGGAACATTGAAACATGTGCACTACAAGTTTATGCGGCCTCTATGGCTCACCGGACAGCTGGAAGCATTCACTCCTTGACTACTCTATGTCACGGTGCATCTAGGCCCTGGCAGACAAAGAGTTGACCGAACATCTGCGGGAAACAAGTGAATCCTGCGACAAACAATGGTTATTCTCCACGATATCACAGGAAGCATTTCTGAATCTCGCAGTGACACTTTGGGTGACGTGGACGGCAAGAAGAAAGGCCATTCTTGAGGAGACCTTCGAGAGCCCCCATGAGACACACCCATTTACAAATCGGTATCTTTGAGATCTTCAAATAATTAAGGAGGGGCGGCAAGTTACGCCAAGCATGGTTGTACATCAAGGGCACCAACAGGCATCTCCCGACCAAAGGCCCCACCGGCAGAATTCACTAAAATCCATGTCGATGTTGGAGCCTCTAGATGATACAGAAGAGGGGCGGCCATGGCAGTATGTGGTGACGATCAGGGAAACTATTTGGGGAGCTCGACATTGGTGGTTGAAGGGACACATGATGCTGCAATTCTTTAGTCTATGGCATGCCGGGAAGCTTTTGCACTCACTGATGACCTGTTAATCCAGAGATTCCATCTCCGGAAACAACATGGGTCCATATGGCATGGTTATCACAAAAATTAAGGCAATCAATTATAACATCGTTTTCAAATGATGCCGTTCTAACGGTGATGCTCATATTTTAGCTAATTTTTTTGCTTTCTTTAGCTCGGGGATGCCATTTGAGGCTTACTCGTCCCCCTCTTTGTATCCCACATACCGTGGTATTTGATAAATAAAGTCTTTTCGTCCCTAAAAAACAAATTTAGAAATAAACGTTGGTTTGAGAAAGTGTTCATGAATTTCAAAAATTGCCCATGTGTTCAATAAAAAATCGCAAACACAGGGAAAAAAAGTTTGTGCATCCGAAAAGAGTTTGTGCATCTGAAAAGAGTTTGTGCATCCGAAAAAATTGCGGATTTTAAAAATGTTCACGAATTTGAAAAAGAATTGTGCATCTGAAAAATGTCACAGGTTTGAAAAAATTCGCGCACCTAGAAAAAGTGCATTAATATGAAAAAAAAAAGTTCGCGGATTTAAAGAAACGTTCACGAATTTTGAAAAAAATGCGGATATGAAAACTGTTCACACCTCCGAAAATGTTCGTGAATATGAAAATACTGCACATTTGAGAAAAGTTCACAACTTGAAAAGGTGCAATAATCTGAATAAAGTTCATGGATTTGGAAATCGTTCGTGGATTTGAAAAAAAAATCAATTTGAAAAAATCATGAATTTCAAAAATATGGATGAATTTCTAAAAAAATGCACATCTGAAAAAAGTTTGCGAGTTTGGAAAATATTTCGTAGTTGAATTTTTAATGGATTTGAATTTTTTTATGAATTTAAAAATTTTATGGATTTTGAAAACCAATCGCAGATTTGAACAAAAATTTCATGAATTGGAAAATGTTCACATGTTCGAAAAAATAATTTCAAGAACTTGAATAAATGTTCTAAAATTTTAGAAAATTAAGCTCATATTTTTAATGAAGAATAAAATGGAATAAATAAGAAAAAGAGAATGGAAGAAACAAAGAAGGTGGAAACAAAATCCAGGTAAAAACAAGAAAGGGAAAGATAGTGGGTCGAAAGATTATGAAAGCTTCCTAAAACCGGGCTTGGAAGCTTCTTGAAGATTTCCAAAATTACATGCAAGCTACCGACGGGATTGACATAATCGCACGCTAAGCTACGCTAGATGGTCCAGTATGTTATCAAACGAAGCCACAGAGGGGTGTGTGCATCGGGTAGGAAACTGCACTGTATTCGGTCCTATAAACGCCGAATAGAATTCACGCAACATCAACTCTCCCTAAAAAGAAAGACATCATCTGCTTTTGGTTGGGCCAAATCATATACTTTTGTGTCCGATCGAGAGACTCACTAATCGACGCTTCATGCGAATGATATGTATTTTTGCTAAAAAAAATGCAAATGATACATATCGATTTATGCAATATCGAAATAACTAGTTAATGATTACCCCTTCTAAAGGTACTCCCATTTTCCCAAGCACCGACAAGTTACCCATGTGCATCATGATGGGGAACGTTGCATGAAAAAAAAACGAAACACCCAAGACCTATTTATGGAGATGTAAAGCAACGATAGGGGAGCGTCTCTACATACACTTGTAGACCAAAAGCGTTAGTGTCGTAACACGGTTGATGTATTAGTAAACTTCACGATCCAAATTGTGATCCAATCTGATCTAGTGCCGAACGGACGGCACCTCCGAGTTTAGCACATGTACGACTCTGCAGCGTCCTCTCCTTGATCCAGCAAGTAGGGAAGAGGAGGTAGATGAGATCTGAAACAACACGACAGCGTGGTGGTGGCAGCAGAATTCTGGCAGGCTTCGCCAAGCGCTCACGGAACATGAAGGCGTAACAGGAGGGAGACGGGGCAAGCGTGGAAGGGTTGGTTGCCCCCTGCGCCTCCCCACTATATATAGGGGTGGGGGAGGGGTGTGCCAGCCCTAGACCCCTCCCAAGGCAGGGCAGTTGCCAAGGGGGGAGGAGTTTCCTCCAAGCCAAGTGGAGGCCCTCCGCCTTAGGGTTTCCCCACCCCAGGCTCATCGGCCTTGTAGGGGCTGCTTTCCCTGTCCTATTAAGGTCAGGGTGCCCCCCTACAGTCCATGCTACTGTATGGGGTGTGGTAGAACCCTCCAAGGACTTCCGGAGCCCTCTGGAACCTTCCGGTGGCTTCTTAGTACAATACCTAAAAAAACCGGACTTCTGAAACATCGACAACTACTTTCCATATATAAAGCTTTACATACGGACCATTTCGGAGCTCCTCATGATGTCCCAGATCCCATCCGGGACTCCGAACAACCTTTAGACTTTACACTATTAATATCTCAATACTACCCTAGCGCTACTAAACGTTGCGTGCGACCCTACAGGTTCGAGAATCGTGTAGACAAGACCGAGAGTCCACTCCGGTCAATAATAAATAGCGGGACCTGGATGCCCATATGAATTCCTACATATTCAACGAAGATCTTTATCAATTGAACCACGATGTCAATGATTCAGTCATTCCCTTATGCAATTCCCTTTGTCTGACGATATGTTACTTGCCCGAGATTTGATCGTCGGCAGCTCCATACCTAGTTCAATCTCATTACCGGCAAGTCTCTTTACTCGTTCCTTAATACAAGATCCCGTGTTTAAACTCATTAGCCAAATGCTTGCAAGCTTCTTGTGATGTTGTGTTACCGAGAGGGCCAGAGATAACTCTGTGTCACATGGAGCGACAAATCTCAGTCTCGATCCATGCAACCCAACAAACATCTTTGGAGATACCTGTAGAGCACCTTTATGATCACACATTTATGAAGTGACCTTTGATAGCACACAAAGTATTCCTCCGGTATCCGAGAGTGGCGTGATCTCATGGTCTAAGGAACTGATACTTGACATGAAGAAAGATGTAGCAAATAACTAAGCGATCTGATGCTAAGCTTACGGTTGGGTCTGTCAATCACATCATTCTCCTAATGATGTGATCCCGTTACCAAATGACAACTCATGTCTATGGTTAGGAAATCTTAACCATCTTTGATCCAAGAGCTAGTCTAGTAGAGGCTTACTAGGGACACGGTGTAGTTTATGTATTCACACATGTATTGAAGTTTTCGGTTAATACAATTATAAAATGAATAATAAATATTTACCATGAACGGGAAATGTGATAATAATCATTTTATTATTGCCTCTAAAGCATATTTCCAACACACCACTTGTGGCAACCCGCGATTTCCCCTTTTTCAAAGACCAAAATTTTCAAAACGTTTTATCTCATGAACCGTACGTCTAAATTCTGAACCAATTTCACCGTTGAATTTCCCACGTCAAGATTTGCGAAACTAGACCCCGTGTTAATAGGTATTGACAAACTTTTTCATGAAAAAAACAAAGATAAGAAAACCTAAAAAAGCAATACAATAAAAATAAAAGCGAAAACCAAAAAATGGAGCCAGAAGCATTTTTTTAACCTTTCCCCCCCTTTTTGAGAAGCACAGTTGTGCTTCGCGTGGAAGAACAATTTTTTCCACTTTCCGAGAAGCACAATTGTCCCACTCGCGGAAGCAAATATGTGCTTCTTCTTGGAGCACAATTTTTCCCGAGAAGCGTAGTTGTGCTACGCGCGGAAGCAAATCTGTGCTTCTCGTGGAAGTTCATTTTTTTCTTCCCTTTATGAGAACAGTGCTTCTCGCGGAAGCAAATCTGTATTTCTCGTGAAAGTACAGATCATTTTCTTTTTTGAAGCATGGAAAAAATCCGCTTTATTTTAGAAAACCTAGGGAAAACCAGATAAACACAAAAAAGGCGACATCCTCCCCCGAAAAAACTCCATCCAAAACCTGTAGATACATACAACAGAATAAATAAAATACAGAGGGAGCGCCTAGCACGCAACATGTGACGGCGGCTGGACGCATCACTTTATATACACCAAAGCACCAAATGAGACATGTCGATCGCTTGGTATGATCCGTTAATAGGGCCACCCCATTAACTGACGAAGTGAACCGTTCCAGCAAAACCAATATAGGTTCTTGGCCTGTTTGGGAACTGTCTAGAAGGCTTTTGCACTGTTTATTACTCCCTTCGTTCCAAAATAAGTGACTTAAAAATGACTCAACTTTATACTAAAGTTAGTACAAAGTTGAGTCATTTTTGCGTCACTTATTTTGGGACGGAGGAAGTATTATTCTTATTTCAAAGAAAAAATGTTTCTTTATTATTAGAATTTTATAGTAATGATAGCTTTGTCAAAAAATGTTTGATACTTTAAAATTTGTGCGTGTTTTTTAAGAAGTTTGGAAATTAGAAGGAAAAATAAATTTTGAAACCTAATTGAATTTAGAAAAAATGGATTTTCTACAGTTTTAAAATATCCGAACTATTTTGAAATTAATGAAAAAAATCAACTCATGACAACTTTTTGCAAATTTTTGAACAATTTTTTATTGCGTGATCACTGTAGGAATTCACGCACATTGTTTTGAACTCGTAAATATTTTTTGTATTCACGTTTTTTGAGATATTTATGAATATTTTTTTAATTCCTAAACATTAATTTTATTCTTCACGAACAATTTTTGTATTCATGATTTTTTTTGAAATAAAGGAAGTTTTTCGTATACTATTTTTTTCAATGTTTACTTTTGTTTTAATTTTAAAATATTTTTAAAATTCTCTTAAAATAGTTTTAAAATTTGTGAACATTATTATGAATTCATGAGATCTTTTAGATTTACGAAAAACATTATGGTCACAAATATTTTTTAATTTGTGGACATTTTACGAAATATGCAAAAAACAATGTCAAACACACACATCCCTTTTTTATTTGTAAAAACTATTTTATGAAAATTATATAATTTTAAATAAAACACACCTAAATTAAAAAACAATTATGAAATAACCAGAAAAAAGATCATATGCGCTGTCGTGGCGTGATGGACAAGGCCCATGTAGCGAGCAACGTGAGCCAGCAAAGGGCGAGATAGACGAGGGAAACCCCTATAGGCTGAATTGAGGAGTATTTCTCACAAAGATTACTCCCACCTCCCCAGGTGTGAAAAGTAACGCGTTGTATGTGTGTCACGTGCCGCAATCCGGTAGTTTTCTTTTTTTCCGTAAATCTGGTTATTCAAAACGTTTTATCTCATAAATCGTACATCCAAATCTTGAACCATTTTCATCATTGGATTCCTCGCGTCGAGATCTTCAAAACTAGATCCCTTGTTGATAGGTTTTAACGAACTTTTTTCACGAAAAAAACCGGATAAAAAAACGGAATCGGGAGCACGTTTTTTTACTTTCCGAAAGAGGCACGAACATGCCTCCCGCGAAAGGAAAAAAAAGAAAAAACATTTTTTTTTCCGTTTTCGAGAAGGCACGGTCGTGCCTCTCACGGGAACAAAACTGTACCTCCCGCGAAAGAAAAATAACACATTTTTCTCGTTTCCGAGAGGCACGGTCGTGCCTCTCACGAAAGCAAACTCGTGCCTCTCGCAGAAGCAAATCATGCCTCTAGCGGAAGAAAAAAAACGGAAAACATGTTTTTTTTGTTTCCGAGAGTCATGATCGTGCCTTTTACGAAAGCAAAAACTCGCCTCTCGCGGAAGCAAAACCTTGCCTTCGGCGGAAAATAAAAAACAGAAAACACTTTTTTTTTCGTTTCCGAGAGTCATGGTCGTTCCTCTTGTGAAAAAAAGGAAAACAAATTTTTTCACGGATATTTTTCCTGAAATTTCTTTTTATCCGAAAGCTAAGGAAGACCAGTGAAAAACTGAATCATCGAAAAAACCAGAAAAAATTAGTTCAACAATTAGAAAACGCGTGAAAAAAATAACCGAAGGAGCGCTCCTCGACTAGTTGCTCTTCGCTGACTAAGTAGTAATGTGGAGGGTTCGCACACGGTTGCCTGAGCGAACGACGCATTGGGCCGACCTAGTTGTTAACGAACTTTTTTTTTCTCTGTACAATATTCTACTGGTTTTGGAAGGTTCCGGAACCGGGTTTTTCTTGTTGGTGACTGCTAGGTTTTTTGGCTTTTATTTTATTATCTCTTTTTCTTTTTTCCTGTTTTTTTTTTCGTGTTTGTTTTTTCTGAATTTCAAAAATTCTTAAAGAAGTTCAGACTTTCAGATTTTGTTCAAAAATTTAAATTTTGTCCACTTAAAAAATGTTTCGAACCAAAAATTGGCTCATGTTTTAAAAAAAATGTTCGGAATTTCCATAATTTTTTTCATGTTTCCGAAAATTCGTTTACTTTAAAATAATCACATTTTGCAAAAAAAATATCATAAATTTTAAATTTGTTCTTGTTTTTAAAAAATATTCATTTTTTTGTAAAAATTGTGCACACTTCTTCTACAGAATTTTGGAATTTTGTTCACGGTTCTTAAAAATATCACTTTAAAAAATGTTTGCCATTTCTATTTTTTGTTCATGTTTTTCGAAAATTGTTCCCTTTTTCAAAAACTGTTCAAAATTTCTAAGTTGTTCACATTTTTTGTATATACTCCCTCCGTCCCAAAATAAGTGACGCAAAAGTGACTCAACTTTGTACTAAAGTTAGTACAAAGTTGAGTCACTTTTGCGTCACTTAATTTGGGACGGAGGGAGTATATATTTGCCATTATGTTCACTGTTTTCACATTTTTTTTAAGTGTTCGAAAATTCAAAAATGAATTTTACAGAGTTGTTCAGAAACTCGCGCTCACATTTTCCCTAATTGTTTGTGTTTGTAAAAAAAAATCAGAATTTCAAAAAAGTTTTCATTTTTTGAAAATATATTCGAGTATGTCGTTGTAATTATTTCTGAAATGTTCGCGATACATCTTAGTCACTAACACGCATCATGTCGGGGTGGCTAGCTAAACACGTCAGATAGCGAGCGGATCCTAGTTTGATCGTTCGTACTGCACTTTTCTTCTGCGATTTTCCACCGCTCACTAGAGTACCACCCAATTGTTGGCCCACTTGCGCTACCAAGATCACATTTTCATTTTAGTGACCCAAGATCACATTGAGTCCATAGAAAAGCCAATACTATTAAAAGGGGCTGTGATGTTGCTTAATGATCTGGTTGCTCAAGTGCTTAGTGATATTGCTCTAAAACCATCAACCACTTTCTCAATCCAAATATTTTCAAACCCTAATTCCAAACTCGGCCCCACCGATATTTCCTACCTGGAGACACCGAGTTCATATTGACATAAACACTGCCAAAACCCTAACGACTTGGTCACACCAATATGGATCTCTGTCTCACCGAGATGGCCTTGCCAATTATGTGTGACTTGTTGCATTCGCTTCGGTCTCACCGAGATGTTGCAATCAATCTCACCGAGATGGCTTGACTGATTCTCTTTAGCTCATTGCATTCACTTCGGTCCCACCGAGATGATGCAATCGGTGCCACCGTGATGAAGTTTGCCCTAAGCCCTAGCACATAAGTCCCACCGAGTTGTCCCGGTTGGTCTCACCGAGATTCCTAACGTTCATATTTTTGCATAAATCGGTGCCACTAAGATTGGTCAAAATTGTGTAACGGCTGGATTTTATGTGGAGGCTATATATACCCCTCCACCCCTGTCACTCATAGAGAGAGCCATCAGAATGAGCCTACACTTCCACCATCATTTTCTGAGAGAGAACGTTTAAACCTTGATTTCTAGCCTCCCCCAAGTTGCTTTTCACTCAAATCCTTCTTCCACCATATCCAAATATGTGAGAGAGAGTTGAGTGTTGGGGAGACTATCATTTGAAGCACAAGAGCAAGGAGTTCATCATCAACACACCGTCTATTACCTTTTGGAAAGTGGTGTCTCCTAGATTGGTTAGGTGTCACTTGGGAGCCTTCAACATGATGTGGAGTTGAACCAAGAAGTTTGTAAGGGTGAGGAGATCACCTACTTTGTGAAGATCTACCCGAGTGAGGCAAGTCCTTTGTGGGCGATGACCATGGTTGGATAGACAAGGTTGCTTCTTCGTGGACCCTTCGTGGGTGGAGCCCTCCGTGGACTCGCGCAGTCGTTACCCTTCGAGGGTTGAAGTCTCCATCAACGTGGACATATGATAGCACCACCTATCGGAACCACGCCAAAAATTCTCCACGTCTCCTTTGCGTTTGCACACTCCAATCACATCCCTTTACATTCTTACACTTGCATGCTTTACTCTTTCCGCTGCTCATACTCTTGCCATGCTTGTGTAAAATGTATTGTGTGCCCATTAACATGTGCTAAACTTGACCTTAACTTGAAGAAAAAAACTGCCACTTTTACTTGTTAAGGGTCTAATCACCCCCCTCTAGACCCCTCTTATCATTCCTTTCAATTGGTACCATAGCATTGGTCTCCATTGCTTTGGTTTAATCACCATTGGAGGAAGATGGATGAGTCTATGTTCGAGAGTATTAGACATAGAGTGCCTATTCTTGATGGAGAGTGTTATGGTTCTTGGAAAAATGAAATGCTTGAGATCTTCAATCAACTTAATTTTAGCAAGTATATTCTTAGCCCTTATTTGCCTCTCATTGATCCTTTGCATCCTATCCTGATGAGTATCTTGACATGGTTCACAATCTTAGGATTGTTTATCTTATCATTAGAGAATTTCCTAGAAATGTGCTTGTTTTTTCTTGCAAAACTTTGAATGTGCATACACTATATGAATTATGTTGAGGAACGCTTTCCAAACTATTCTTTGAAAAATCCGAATGAAATTCTTCAAAAGTCCATTAGTTTTCAAAATATGAAGCCTAGTGATCCCAAGTTTGATAAATGTCTTTTTGAGCTCCGTGATCTTTTGCGTGCTAAGGGTGATGTTGGAACCATTGGTAGCATTATTACGTAAACTATTGGAATTCATAAACTTGCGCATTGTCATGATCGAAATTCTAACGAATCACTTGAACTAGGTGATGATCATATGCATGATGGTGTTGTTGAGCATGGCTATTATGAGGAAGATGAAGAAAGTGACATTAAATATGAGAAGACTATGAGGAATCTTAGTCTCATGGCAAATTTTCACGATTACATATCTGGAGTAAAGGAATGGGTTCTTGATAGTGGATGTACTGATCACATGACCGGAGATAAAAACATGTCCCGAGAGCTTGCCAAAAATGATGGTCCACGAAGCATGTAACTTTTGGAGATAACTCCAAGGGTAACGTACTTGGCCTTGGTGATAGTTCTATTCAAAATTTTATGCTCGTTGAATCCCTTGGTTACAATCTTCTTTCTGTATCTAGACTAGCCGACTTTGATCTCAATGTTCTATTTACTGAAATAGATTGCCAAGTGTTTCGTCAAGATAATTATAATATGGTCTTTATCGACATCCGTAGAGGTGATCTATACATTGTTGATTTTACTAAGAAATCCCAACCTCGTACTTGTTTGATTGCTAAATCATCTAAAGATTTGTTATTTCATAGAAGGTTAGGACATGTTGGCATGCGAAATCTTGATAAAATTATTAAAGGAAATCATATCTCTGGTGTTAAAGATGTTATATTTAACAAGGATAGACTTTGTAGTGCTTGCCAAGCAGGAAAACAAGTTGGAGGAAGTCATCCCGTGAAGAACATCATGACCAAAAGAAGACCACTTGAGTTGCTTCACACGGATCTCTTTGGTCCCAATGATTATAAGAGCCTTGGTGGTAACTCTTTCTGTTTGGTCGTTGTTGATGATTTTTCCTAATTTACATGGGTGTTCTTTCTTGATGACAAACCGCAAGTCCAAAAGATCATCAAGAACTTCGCTCGGAAGGCCCGAAATCAATTTGAAGTGAAGATCAAGAAGGTTCGGAGTTCAAGAACGCCAATGTGGATACCTTTCTTGACAAAAAAGGCATTTCACATGAGTTCTCGGCTATGTACACACCTCAACAAAATGGAGTTGTTGAGAGGAAGAACCGGACTCTTATTGAGATGGCTAGAACGATGCTTGATGAGTACAAGACGCCAAGACACTTTTGGGCGGAAGCGGTTGAGGCATCTTGTCATGCTACAAATCAATTATATCTTCACAAGCTTCTTGGAAAAACGACATACGAGCTACTCACCGGTAACAAACCTCAAGTTGGATACTTTTGAGTATTTGGCTCAAAGTGCTACATTCTTGATAAGCATCGTCGTTCAAAACCTGCTCCTAAATTTCATGATGGTTCTCTACTCGGTTATGGCTCAAACTCTCACACTTACCGTGTCTACAACAATTTCACCTGAAAGGTTGAAGAGACGGTAGATGTGAAGTTTGATGAACCTAACGGCTCGCAAGTAGAGCAATTTTCAATTGATGTAGGAGACAAAGACCCCTCAGAAGCAAATCAAGATCTATCTATTGGGAAGATCCGTCCAACGGAGGTGATGGAGAGCACTTCGTCTATTCAAGTGGAAGCCTCAAGTACACATCAAGGTGAACCACAAGTTGACATGGAGGCATCCACAAGTGACGATGGGTAACAAGGGATGATGGACACAATATTTACCCAGGTTCGGGCCCTCTCGAAGAGGTAAAACCCTACGTCCTGCTTGATTATATTATATGTATGATGTAGTGTCACATCCCTAGTTAGCACTTGCATTAGGGCTAGTTGGTGTGTGCATCATGATTACTTTTCAAAGAAATTTGAAATGGGAATGACAGAAACCCCAGCACCCCTCTTCTAACAACTAGGGTTTGATAAAATATTTTCCAATGTACCCAAAATGCCCTTCAAAAATGTTCATCATTTCTGCCTTGGTCTCAAACCTTTGCTAAAAATGGTGCACAATTTTCTAGGACATCCAATGTCACTGGATTAAATCATATGGTATTTGAATTTGGGCATTTAAATGCTATAAAATATTTTAAATGCTCAAATAATCATAAACTATAATGTTTCCTACTGTTCATATTATATACAGTAGGTATGACAAGTGTTATGAGTTATAAAAATGCTCTGGCATTTTATTTAATTAAACAAAGTTGCAAAACAAATGAAACAGAAAAGAAATAGAAAAAAAGAGGGAGAGAAGGAGTTACCTGGCGCCTCACCCGACCCACCTGCCGGCCCAGCCCAGCTGCCGCTCCAGCGAGCTGCTTGGCTCGGCCAGGCAGGCAGGCAGGTGCTCGACGGCGACCGCACGGCGCGCCACGCAGCTGCCCGCCGCCCTGCTTCCTCCCCTCGCCGTCCTGGAGAGCTGGATCGATCATACACGTCGCCCCCGACCTCGCAGACACCTCCCCCTCTCCCCAGCTCCTCTCCCTCGCTCTCCCCGCGCCATGGCCGACGCCGTCGTGCTCGCACCGTCGTAGAAGCCGCGCCCACCATCGTCCCTGAGCCCCGCCTTGGTGTCCGTCATCTCCGCCGTCCTCGACTGCTTCGAACAGGCCGAGCCCCGAGCGCTCGCCCGCCCTGGAGACGCCCCCGACCTCTTCTTCCCCAACTCCGGCCGCGGAGATCCCCCTCGCCGTTCCGCTCAGCTCCGACCACCCCCGAGCTCGTTCCAGCGCCTGCTGCAACCCCTGTGAGCCCAGCTTCGTCCTCCCCCTCTCCGTTGGCTCTCTACTCCCCTGGAACGCACCGCACGAAGCTCACCTGCACGCACCGCCGCCGTGCTCGCCGCCGGTGATGCTCCGGTGACCATTTGGTCACTGGCACCCGTCCATCACACTCACCGCAGCGCGTAGATGCGATAGGTGCTACGCACGCATCGCCTAGGCCCCTGCAGCCGCATCTCCACACACGCCCGACGCCGGTCGCCGCCGTCGAGCTTGTTGCCGTCGTCTCCGGCCACCCCAGGTCCGGCGACCACCACCATCCGACGCGCAAGGGCAAGAGCTTTCCAACGCGCCTAGCCGCAGCTCGAGCCGTGCCCCGTAGACGATTTCCGAACCACGCCGCCGTGTTTGGCCTCGCCGGCGGCTAAACGCCGGCGAGTTGGACCTGTTTTGACCACGGGTTTGACCCCCTGATTCACTGACATGTGGGCCCTGCCCGCAAGTCAAACCTAGTTTAGGTGTTAATTTAATTCTAATTAGTTAATTAGTTAACTGTGACACTGACCAGTGGGTCCCACTGGTCAGGTTTGACTTGGACTGGCCCTGTTGACTGCCTGACGTCAGCATGATGTCATGCTGACGCAGTAAAGGATTTTCTGGGATTTTTAGATTTAAAAATAATTCAGGAAATTCCAGAAAATACCCAAAACTTCTAGAAATCATATAAAATCAACCATAGCTCAGATGGAAAAGATTTATATATGAAAAATGATCAGAAAAATCCAATCTTTCCAATGGCACTGGTTTCGTGCATGTTTGAACAAGTTAACTTGATGTATACATCAAAAACATGATAATGCACTTATTTAAATAATAGTTTGAACTCCAATTTGAATCTTTGATTCAAATAGGTTCAAACCCTTCTGGTTTTAGTTGCATTAGCCAACACACATGCATCTTGCCATGTCATGAGCATGCATCATATTGTTGCATTTGTTTGTTAATGCTTGTATCGCCGGTATTCTCTGTGTTAGGTCCTGCTCCCGAGGATACTTCTGCGTATCCAGTTGAAGAGCAGTACCCGATAACTACCTTGTCAGGCAAGCAATCATTGATCATTCCGATACAAACCCAATCTTCTCACTCCTGCTCTCTTTTACTGCATTAAGGCAAGAGCATGTGAACTGCTACTTGCTGCGGTAGTTGAACCCTATCCCTTGCATGACCTGTCATTGCCACAGTAAATAGTTGAAACCCACTAGCATGTGTAGGAGTTGATTGAGCCATGTGATGTGTGATCCACCATGCTATTTGTCTATGTTGCCTGCTATGCTTAGAGTTGTGTCTGGTCTGGTTCATCTGGGTGATGGATCAGAGTGAAATGATCATACCGATAAAGAGAAGGAAGTGTGGAATACACTTGGTAAAAGTAACAATGAAAGGCCATGTAGGAGTACATGGTGGGTTGTTTCATTGGAATCGTCCTTAGGACCTGAGATCTGTATGTGTGGTTCAAGTTACAGCTACTACCACACATTGGGATCCTTAATTGACCCTCTCGGCTTATTAATTACCCTTGATCTCTGTCCAGGAGTTGCAACTAGTTTCTGGTGTTTATAGCTTACTGGAGGTCGTGCACAACGCTGACCCTCGGGGTGGGTTGTGATGCGACAGGTACGTGGCACGGTGTACCGGTTGCCCGTTTGGTGACTCGGGAACCCTGTACACATCGTTTGGGGCCGTGAGCGACACCCCGGCCGGATCTCCCCACGGATGGAACCCAAATAGGCGATAAACCTGGACGAGAGACTTGAGTAGTTAGTCAGGTCGTGGCCGACACCCCCGCTGGGCTTCCGCTTAAAGGTTGCCGAGTACACGCCGAGTAAACGGCGATAAGTGGTGGAAGCGTGTGTGAAGAGGTACACCCCTGCAGGGTTATCAAACTATTCGAATAGCCGTTGTTCGCGGTACGGACTACTTGGTTACTCTTACAGTTCATAGACAAGTTGATGGATACTACTAAAAGCCTCAAGATAAGCGTGAGTGCCACGGATGGCTCTTCCATAGGAGGACGGAAGAGGATCCTCGGTAGTGTATTGATGTGGTGAGTAGAGGACTCGTGTTCGTAATAACATCTTGCAATCTGTTGAGAGTTGTAGTATAGGTTAGCCAAGGTCAAAGCTGGCATTCTGCTATGAACTCCACTACCCCCCTTTGATAATGTTGCATGTATGATAGGTTCTGTGGTAAGACTTGCTGAGTACCTTTGTACTCATGTTTTCTTAATAACTGTTGCAGAGGAGAACCCTGCCCCTGCTGATGGGTTCTACATAGACGTTGACGTCGACGAGTAGCTTGACACCCAGACGGAGATCTGGAGCTTGTGAAGGGCCTTGTAGATAGTCAGGCTACACCAAGCCTGTTTTATTTTCTAAGTTGTCTGTACTCAGACATGTAGCTTCCGCTTGTGCTTGTATGACTGTATGACTTGAGTGTTGGGTCATGTGACCCCTACCTGTATGGATATGTTATGTATGGCTCTTGGAGCCTTTTAAATAAAGTACTTTGAGTCATAGAGTTCTGTTGTGATGCAATGTTGTATTTGCACATATTGAGCATATTGCGTGTATGTTTGAAATGCTTGGTATGTGTGGGATCCGACACCTAGTTGTTTTTCTTTGGTAGCCTACCTTACAGGGAAATGCCTCCTAGTGATTCCAATGAGCCTTGGTAGCTTGCTACTGCTTGGAACACGTAGGCTGGCCGGCATGTGTCCTTCTTCGTTGCTGTGTCTGTCCCTTAGGGGAAATGTCACACGTTGTTCCTTTAAGTCCATGTAGCTTGCTATGACTTGGGTTAATATGTTGATGACCGACACGTTCGTTGCTGGGTCATGGACGCCTGTCTCTGTAATTTAGTGCCACTTTTGGTTTATAACTAGCCATGTCGGCCCGGGTTCTCTGTCATATGGATGCTAGCGACACTGTCATATACGTGTGCTAAAATGCGCAAACGGTCCCGGGCCAGGTAAGGTGGCACCCGTGGGGTTACCGTGCGTGAGGCCGCAAAGTGATATGACGTGTTACAGCTAGATCGGTGTGACATAGGATCGGGGTCCTGACAGCGTTGGTATCAGAGCTGGACTGCCTGTAGGTTTCTCAAGCCAAACTGGTCGATGTTGAGTCTAGAAAAATTCTTAGTTATATGTAGGGGAATTGATTGTGGAAGGGAACGTAAGGCTCTTTTTACTCCTTTACCTTATGCCCTTCTGATCTGAGTCAGTCTATTCTTTCTACGGGGATTTAGGACTAGGCCTCTTATCCTTACTAGGTTCACGTGTTACTAATCCGTAGACTCTTAGGATTGTTGGTTTCAAGCCTCAGTTCAATTTCTACCCTTTTAGTATGATGATTGTTGGACCCGGAACCTTGATATGGATTGTTGAGTGGCTATGCTATCATTTGTATGATGTCTCAAATCTTCGTTTGAGCATTTACAGTTGTTATGCTGCCCGATTTCTTCCAGAAACACTAATGCCTTTGCATTATTTCGTGTTTCAGATGTCTGGCCGTATCCCTCACCAAGTGGTTCGTTTAACTCGGTGCATTAATGTGCCCGGTCACACGGCCATGCTAGTCCGTGTGCTGACTGAGACCGGTTATCGCTGGTATCCTGAATACACCGTGGAGGAACAGTACCGGGATTTTAATCAGAGTCAGTATTTCTGCACAGTCCGGATATACCCCTCATATCCCGGAGCTAATGATCCCATCCATTGGTCTTATGGACTCGGGATTACCATCGAGATGGCAGTGCAGGATGCCGCTTATTCGATGATGACCATTCTCCGTGCTAGGCATGCCCTGTTGCTGAACACTGAGTTCTGTTACATGCCAGCCTCACTTCCCGGAGAGGAAGGCTACTACACTGGTCTGTATACTGATGCTGCTCATGAAGAGCCACTGCTTCAGACTACTGTTCAGATGTTGGAGGATAGGGACCGTGAGGTCCGTGCCCTCCGAATGGAGCTGTATAACACTCGAGCTGCTCATTGGACTACTTTGACACGGCTTGCACCTGCTGTGCACGCCGGATATCTGGACATGCGGGATTTGTACCCCGTGCGGACTCGTCTGCCTGATCGCATGGATTGGCGTGACGTTGGGGGTATTACACCTCCACGTGGGCGTCGATTACCACCAGCATCGGGACCGAGACCACACCCGTGTCCTTATGGTCCACAGCCTTCGAGTGCTCGCGAGTTCCAAGATCCGTCTGTTCCACTTCCAAGCTACGGTGGTAATCTTTACGAGGATTACTACGCGAATGTCTGAGCTAGGCCGTGGTTGTAGTAGTATTGTAGTAGTTGTATTTCCACAGTCCTGCGCGTCTTGTGGAATATGACTTAGTGTGTACTGAGTTCCGGAGGTGTAGTTAAATAATGTATAGGAGCTTGGAATGCCTCTGATGGGATGTATCGTCTTTCACCGCAGTTGTACTTTAGCCTTGGCTTGTACTAAACTTTGTATGGTGTGTATGGCCACTAGTGTATATATAGCAGTTTCTATATTACCATGTCGTATGGATGAACATCTCTGCATTCCGTGTCATCCATTACATTCTGCACTTCTATGTCAAATTTTTGCCATCCTTGTCTAAACCATTGTTTTGTTTTCCTAGGATGGTCAACACTCGCAACACTCCTGCTGCTCAGGAGCAGGGTGAGGCTAGTGGGGCTAGAGATGGGAATCTGCCCCAGCCACCCTCCTTGGCGGAAGTTATGCTTGAAGCAGAACGGAACAAGAGAGAGATCAACCGTCTGCTGGAACGCATAGAGCAGAACACTGGGTTCCGCCAGAGGAATGACGTGGTGTCAATCAATGACTTTATCAAGATGTGTCCACCAAAGTTGCATCACTCCACTGAACCTCTGGATGCCGATGACTGGCTACGTAGTATTACCCACAAGCTACACTCTGCCCGTGTGGCCGAAGCTGACAAGGTTACCTACGCTGCCTACCATCTTGAGGGCTCTGCCAGTCTTTGGTGGGAAAACTTTGAAGCTATGCGTCCTGCTGACCAAATCACTACCTGGGTTGAGTTCAGTGAGGCATTCCGTGAACATCACATTCCGGAAGGTCTCATGGATCGCAAGCGGGAGGAATTCTGCAACTTCACCCAGGGACGGTTAACTGTGGATGGCTATAGCCGCGAGTTTGGCAACTTGGCACGCTATGCACCTGAAGAAGTATCCATTGATGCCAAGAAGCAGGCGAGGTTCCGCAAGGGACTCAGCCCTGAACTCCGCCGAGATCTACGTCTGCACGAGTGCACTTCCTTCCAGAAGTTGGTAAACAAGGCTATCAGTGCTGAAACAGGCCAGACCGACTTCGAGGCCACCCGCAAGCATACTCGAGACTTTGGTTCCTCATCCGGCTCTGGCTCTCACAAGCGCCGTGTGTGGGTTCCTAACACTGCTCTGCCACCCAAGTACACACCGAGGCCAGCCTATGAGGCGCCTCGCCCAACTCAACAGTTTGCACCTGCTAAGACCTATGGAGGACCACCTTCCAACTTTGCTCCACGCACCACCACTGTGACATGTTTCAAGTGTGGAGAACCGGGGCACTACATGCGTGAGTGTCCTCAGAACCAACCAGGAAAACCCGTTGGCCGTGGTAAACCAACCGGCAAGGTGAATTATGTCAAGCCAATCCCCACTACACGTGGTCATGTCAACTATGTCTCTGCCGAGGAAGCTTATGAGGATCCTAACGTCGTCCTTGGTACGCTTCTCGTAAACTGCCATTCGACATCTGTTCTTTTCGATACTGGAGCATCCCATTCGTTCATATCTGAGAGCTATGCTCGATTGCACAACATGACTTTTTGTGACATGCCTACTTCCATGGTTATTCAAACTCCTGGTTCAAAGTGGCAAACCTCTAGGGTAAGCCATGGAAATGAAATCCTTGTCGATAGACTTGTTTTCCTAGCATCTTTAATCGCCCTCAAGTCCTCGGACATAAACATCATTTTGGGTATGGATTGGATGACAACTCATTACGCCAAAATTGATTGTTTCACTAGGACCGTTCAACTTACACATCCATCCGGCAAGATAGTCAATGTCTTGACTCGAATGGCTGAGCGTCAGCTCTACTCTCTTAATGCTAGCCCTCTACCAGAACTCGAAGATATCCCGGTAGTCCGTGACTTCCCGGATGTTTTTCCAGAAGAACTGCCAGGAGTTCCACCTGACAGAGATGTCGAGTTCGTGATAGATCTTATCCCTGGAACTGTCCCAATCTCTAGGAGACCTTATAAGATGGCACCACTAGAATTAGCTGAGCTAAAGAAACAACTCGATGAGTCCTTGCAAAAAGGTTTCATCCGTCCTAGTTCTTCCCCTTGGGCTTGCCCCGTCCTTTTCGTCAAGAAGAAGGATGGAACGGAGCGGATGGTTGTAGATTACCGACCTGTCAATCTGGTCACCATAAAGAATAAGTATCCGCTCCCCAGGATCAACGACCTGTATGATCAGCTCGCTGGATCCTCAGTCTTCTCTAAGATGGATTTTAGGTTGGGCTACCATCAAATCAAAATCAAGAACGGGGACATTCCTAAAACGGCTTTCGTTACTCGTTATGGCCAATATGAGTACACCGTTATGTCCTTCGGATTAACCAATGCCCCAGCTACCTTTTCTCGGTTAATGAATTCTATATTCATGGAGTATTTGGATAAATTCGTCGTGGTATACCTCGATGATATACTCATCTATTCCAAGAACAAGGAAGATCATGCCGAGCATTTAAGGCTGGTATTGACGAAACTTCGAGAGCACCGCCTTTATGCCAAATTCTCTAAATGTGAATTTTGGTTGCCAGAAGTAACCTATTTAGGTCATGTGATCTCTGGCAAGGGTATTGCTGTCAATCCCGAGCGAGTTCAAGCCATCCTTGATTGGACTCCCCCTGAATCGGTCAAGCAAGTTAGGAGTTTTCTTGGCTTAGCAAGCTATTGCCGACGCTTCGTCGAGAATTTCTCCAAGGTTGCTAAACCTCTAACCGAACTCCTCAAGAAAGATAAAAAGTTTGAGTGGACCCCACAGTGCGAGTCCAGTTTTCAGGAACTGAAAAGACGCCTGACATCTGCACCTGTACTGGTACCACCAGATTTTTCCAAGGATTTTATAATCTATTGCGACGCCTCGCGACAAGGACTAGGTTGCATTCTCATGCAAGATCGTCAAGTGATTGCATACGCATCCCGACAGTTGCGTCCACATGAGGATAACTATCCTACTCATGATTTAGAGCTTGCAGCTGTAGTCCATGCACTCGAAACATGGCGACATTACCTCCTCGGTAATCGCTGTGAAATCTTCACTGATCATCAAAGTTTGAAGTATATCTTCACCCAACCGGATTTGAATCTCAGGCAAAGACGTTGGGTTGAGTTGCTCACAGACTACGACTTAGGAATCACTTACACTCCTGGAAAGGCCAATGTCATGGCTGATGCACTAAGTCGTAAGTCATATTGTAACAACTTAATGTTACAACAAGGTCAACCACTTCTCCACGAGGAATTTCGTAAGCTTAACCTTCACATTGTTCCTCGAGGATTCCTTTCCACCTTGGTGGCGAAACCTACCCTTATGGATCAAATCATAGTTGCCCAGCGGTATGATAAAGGCATATCTCGGATCAAGGAGAACATTGCTAGCGGAGTTGCTAGAAGTTTCTCTATGGATGATCGAGGTGTAGTGTACTTCGAGAACCGCTTGGTGGTACCCAGGAAACCACAACTACGACAAATGATTCTTAAGGAGGCTCATGAATCTCCTCTCACGATTCATCTTGGTAGTACTAAAATGTATCAGGATCTACGTCAGAGATTCTGGTGGACTAGGATGAAGAGAGAAATCGCTCAATTCATTGCTAACTGTGACGTTTGTCGTCGAGTCAAAGCAGAGCATCAACGGCCTGCTGGCACCCTTCAACCTTTAGCTATTCCTGAATGGAAATGGGACAAAGTCGGTATGGACTTCATTACCGGTTTTCCCAGGTCCAGGAAAGGGAATAATGCTATCTTCGTCGTTATCGACCGCCTCTCTAAAGTAGCTCATTTCCTGCCTGTTCGCGAGAGTATTACCGCTAGCCAGCTAGCAGATTTATATGTCTCTCGAATAGTATCACTTCATGGTGTGCCGTTGGAGATTAATTCAGACCGTGGAAGTCTTTTCACTTCCCGATTTTGGGAAAGTTTCCAGAATGCTATGGGAACTCATCTCTCCTCCAGTACTGCCTTCCATCCGCAGTCAAGTGGTCAAGTGGAACGAGTCAATCAAATTCTGGAAGACATGCTTCGAGCCTCTGTCATATCTTTCGGTATGGAGTGGGAAAAATGTCTTCCATTTGCCGAATTCGCTTATAACAATAGTTATCAAGCCAGCTTGGGTAAAGCTCCCTTCGAAGTTCTATATGGACGAAGGTGTCGAACACCTCTTAATTGGTCAGAGACCGGGGAAAGACAATTCTTTGGCCCGGATATGATTCAGGAAGCAGAAGAGCAAGTTCGCATCGTTCGTGAGAGGTTGAAAACAGCCCAGTCTCGCCAGAAGAGTCAATATGATAGTCATCATAAGACTGTGACTTTTGAAGTCGGCGATAAGGCTTACCTTCGGGTTACTCCTCTTAAGGGAACCCATCGCTTCGGTATCAAAGGCAAATTGGCCCCTCGTTTTATCGATCCTTTTCGCATTCTTGCCAAACGAGGAGAAGTTGCCTACCAATTGGAACTACCTCCACACCTCTCCAAAGTTCATGATGTTTTCCACGTTTCTCAACTCAGGCGTTGCTTCTCGGATCCTATCCGCGGAGTGGACGACGAAACGCTTGATCTCCAGGACAATCTCACATATCGAGAATACCCCGTTCGTATTCTTGATCAAACCGAGCGCACCACTCGACGCCACAATATCAAATTTATCAAGGTTCAATGGTCACATCATTCCGAGAGTGAAGCTACTTGGGAAAGGGAGGATCGTCTTCGACTTGAGTACCCCACCCTCTTTCCGGAGGAACCCGAATCTCGGGACGCGATTCTTTTAAGTGGGGGTGAGTTGTCACATCCCTAGTTAGCACTTGCATTAGGGCTCGTTGGTGTGTGCATCATGATTACTTTTCAAAGAAATTTGAAATGGGAATGACAGAAACCCCAGCACCCCTCTTCTAACAACTAGGGTTTGATAAAATATTTTCCAATGTACCCAAAATGCCCTTCAAAAATGTTCATCATTTCTGCCTTGGTCTCAAACCTTTGCTAAAAATGGTGCACAATTTTCTAGGACATCCAAGGTCACTGGATTAAATCATATGGTATTTGAATTTGGGCATTTAAATGCTATAAAATATTTTAAATGCTCAAATAATCATAAACTATAATGTTTCCTACTGTTCATATTATATACAGTAGGTATGACAAGTGTTATGAGTTATAAAAAATGCTCTGGCATTTTATTTAATTAAACAAAGTTGCAAAACAAATGAAACAGAAAAGAAATAGAAAAAAGAGAGAGAGAAGGAGTTACCTGGCGCCTCACCCGGCCCACCTGCCGGCCCAGCCCAGCTGCCGCTCCAGCGAGCTGCTTGGCTCGGCCAGGCACGCAGGCAGGTGCTCGACGGCGACCGCACGGCGCGCCACGCAGCTGCCCGCCGCCCTGCTTCCTCCCCTCGCCGTCCTGGAGAGCTGGATCGATCATACACGTCGCCCCCGACCTCGCAGACACCTCCCCCTCTCCCCAGCTCCTCTCCCTCGCTCTCCCGCGCCATGGCCGACGCCGTCGTGCTCGCACCATCGTAGAAGCCGCGCCCACCGTCGTCCCTGAGCCCCGCCTTGGTGTCCGTCGTCTCCGCCGTCCTCGACTGCTTCGAACAGGCCGAGCCCCGAGCGCTCGCCCGCCCTGGAGACGCCCCCGACCTCTTCTTCCCCAACTCCGGCCGCGGAGATCCCCCTCGCCGTTCCGCTCAGCTCCGACCACCCCCGAGCTCGTTCCGGCGCCTGCTGCAACCCCTGTGAGCCCAGCTTCGTCCTCCCCCTCTCCGTTGGCTCTCTACTCCCCTGGAACGCACCGCACGAAGCTCACCTGCACGCACCGCCACCATGCTCGCCGCCGGTGATGCTCCGGTGACCATTTGGTCACTGGCACCCGTCCATCACACTCACCGCAGCGCGTAGATGCGATAGGTGCTACACACGCATCGCCTAGGCCCCTGCAGCCGCATCTCCACACACACCCGACGCCGGTCGCCGCCGTCGAGCTTGTTGCCGTCGTCTCCGGCCACCCCAGGTCCGGCGACCACCACCATCCGACGCGCAAGGGCAAGAGCTTTCCAACGCGCCTAGCCGCAGCTCGAGCCGTGCCTCGTAGACGATTTCCGAAGCACGCCGCCGTGTTTGGCCTCGCCGGCGGCTAAACGCCGGCAAGTTGGACCTGTTTTGACCACGGGTTTGACCCCCTGAGTCACTGACATGTGGGCCCTGCCCGCAAGTCAAACCTAGTTTAGGTGTTAATTTAATTCTAATTAGTTAATTAGTTAACTGTGACACTGACCAGTGGGTCCCACTGGTCAGGTTTGACTTGGACTGGCCCTGTTGACTGCCTGACGTCAGCATGATGTCATGCTGACGCAGTAAAGGATTTTCTGGGATTTTTAGATTTAAAAATAATTCAGGAAATTCCAGAAAATACCCAAAACTTCTAGAAATCATATAAAATCAACCATAGCTCAGATGGAAAAGATTTATATATGAAAAATGATCAGAAAAATCCAATCTTTCCAATGGCACTGGTTTCATGCATGTTTGAACAAGTTAACTTGCTGTATACATCAAAAAAATGATAATGCACTTATTTAAATAATAGTTTGAACTCCAATTTGAATCTTTGATTCAAATAGGTCCAAACCCTTCTGGTTTTAGTTGCATTAGCCAACACACATGCATCTTGCCATGTCATGAGCATGCATCATATTGTTGCATTTGTTTGTTAATGCTTGTATCGCCGGTATTCTCTGTGTTAGGTCCTGCTCCCGAGGATACTGCTGCGTATCCAGTTGAAGAGCAGTACCCGACAACTACCTTGTCAGGCAAGCAATCATTGATCATTCCGATACAAACCCAATCTTCTCGCTCCTGCTCTCTTTTACTGCATTAAGGCAACAGCATGTGAACTGCTACTTGCTGCGGTAGTTGAACCCTATCCCTTGCATGACCTGTCATTGCCACAGTAAATAGTTGAAACCCACTAGCATGTGTAGGAGTTGATTGAGCCATGTGATGTGTGATCCACCATGCTATTTGTTTATGTTGCCTGCTATGCTTAGAGTTGTGTCTGGTCTGGTTCATCTGGGTGATGGATCAGAGTGAAATGATCATACCGATAAAGAGAAGGAAGTGTGGAATACGCTTGGTAAAGGTATCAATGAAAGGCCATGTTGGAGTACATGGTGGGTTGTTTCATTGGAATCGTCCTTAGGACCCGAGATCTGTATGTGTGGTTCAAGTTACAGCTACTACCACACATTGGGATCCTTAATTGACCCTCTCGGCTTATTAATTACCCTTGATCTCTGTCCAGGAGTTGCAACTAGTTTCTGGTGTTTATAGCTTACTGGAGGTCGTGCACAACGCTGACCCTCGGGGTGGGTTGTGATGCGACAGGTACGTGGCACGGTGTACCGGTTGCCCGTTTGGTGACTCGGGAACCCTGTACACATCGTTTGGGGCCGTGAGCGACACCCCGGCCGGATCTCCCCACGGATGGAACCCAAATAGGCGATAAACCTGGACGAGAGACTTGAGTAGTTAGTCAGGTCGTGGCCGACACCCCCGTTGGGCTTCCGCTTGAAGGTTGCCGAGTACACGCCGAGTAAACGGCGATAAGTGGTGGAAGCGTGTGTGAAGAGGTACACCCCTGCAGGGTTATCAAACTATTCGAATAGCCGTTGTTCGCGGTACGGACTACTTGGTTACTCTTACAGTTCATAGATAAGTTGATGGATACTACTAAAAGCCTCAAGATAAGCGTGAGTGCCGCGGATGGCCCTTCCGTAGGAGGACGGAAGAGGATCCTCGGTAGTGTATTGATGTGGTGAGTAGAGGACTCGTGTTCGTAATAACATCTTGCAATCTGTTGAGAGTTGTAGTATAGGTTAGCCAAGGTCAAAGCTGGCATTCTGCTATGAACTCCACTACCCCCCTTTGATAATGTTGCATGTATGATAGGTTCTGTGGTAAGACTTGCTGAGTACCTTTGTACTCATGTTTGCTTAATAACTGTTGCAGAGGAGAACCCTGCCCCTGCTGATGGGTTCTACATAGACGTTGACGTCGACGAGTAGCTTAACACCCAGACGGAGATCTGGAGCTTGTGAAGGGCCTTGTAGATAGTCAGGCTACACCAAGCCTGTTTTATTTTCTAAGTTGTCTGTACTCAGACATGTAGCTTCCGCTTGTGCTTGTATGACTGTATGACTTGAGTGTTGGGTCATGTGACCCCTACCTGTATGGATATGTTATGTATGGCTCTTGGAGCCTTTTAAATAAAGTACTTTGAGTCATAGAGTTCTGTTGTGATGCAATGTTGTATTTGCACATATTGAGCATATTGCGTGTATGTTTGAAATGCTTGGTATGTGTGGGATCCAACACCTAGTTGTTTTCCTTTGGTAGCCTACCTTACAGGGAAATGCCTCCTAGTGATTCCAATGAGCCTTGGTAGCTTGCTACTGCTCGGAACACGTAGGCTGGCCGGCATGTGTCCTTCTTCGTTCCTGTGTTTGTCCCTTAGGGGAAATGTCACGCGTTGTTCCTTTAAGTCCATGTAGCTTGCTACGACTTGGGTTCATACATTGATGACCGACACGTTCGTTGCTGGGTCATGGATGCCTGTCTCTGTAATTTAGTGCCACTTTTGGTTTATAACTAGCCATGTCGGCCCGGGTTCTCTGTCATATGGATGCTAGCGACTCTGTCATATACGTGTGCTAAAATGCGCAAACGGTCCCGGGCCAGGTAAGGTGGCACCCGTGGGGTTACCGTGCGTGAGGCCGCAAAGTGATATGACGTGTTACAGCTAGATCGGTGTGACTTAGGATCGGGGTCCTGACATGTAGTTTATAGAGTTGATCTACCTCGAGATCTATATGAGCTAAACCCTAAGGCTACGAGGTGATGAATGTAGCTCTCCCCCTAAAGACTAAGAACCCTCGGTTTATATAGACACCAGTAGGGTTAGGGTTACCGACAATAGATTACAATAAGGAATTAAAGAGATCCTCCGCCTCCTTGACTTGGATGGCACACCACGGCTTCGTAGATCTCCTGCATTATACGGCTCCACCCGTCCGGCCCATGTATGATGGGCCGTCGCCCCGATGACCCCTTAGTCCATGACTCCCTCAATAGCCCTCAAACTTGCCTCCTACGCCAAGACTTGTATTCGGTATCCATTCGTCCAAGCCGTATTCCGCTTGCGGGGCGAGTTCCTCGGTGTGTCTCTCCCCTGTTTGGAACCAAGTGATGTTTGGAATCTGAAATGGTGGTTTTACTTAACACCGAATGTAGTAATAAAAATATCGCTCAAACACATATAGTGCCTTTATCTGACAACCTTTTCTCTTTCAACGAAGAGTCGCTTCCGGCCATAACACCAAGTAGTTACTATTTCTTGAAGCACGGCTCGAGACTGACGCCACGTTTGACACATCCCCTCAAGGTGAAGATCGTGTCCCTTTTTTTGGGCGATACAATTAATGATTTCGATTCCCCTCCCCGCTCATAATGTTGCGGGGATATCTGGAACCTGAGGAGCCAACGGCGTGGAAAAATGAATCCCTGGCCTACCCACAGTCTATAGAGGGGGGCTACTACAGTCTGCATCCCACGCCATGTTCCACCTTCCGTTCATGCAGTCCTTCAGAGCCCCAACGCCCTTTCTCTCTACTTGCACAATGAATCCCACCTCGCCTCCTTCGACCATGGCTGGATCTGGCGCCAATGGGAAGCGGGAGGCCTCCTCCGTCATTGATGGGGACATTCTGAAGCTGAAGGAGGCCGGCTACTTGAGGGATAATGTCGCTCATCAGGCCCTTGAAGAGGGCCAAATCATCCCCATGCCCAATCCAAGCGAGAGGGTCATTTTTCTCCTCCATTTCCTTAGGAGGGCTCGGATTTCCCCTGTACCCCTTCGTGTGGGGCTGATGTTCTTCTACGGGCTAGATTTTCACGATCTAGCCCCCAACTCCCGCCTCCACATCTTGACTTTCATCATGATCTGTGGAGGAGTGGTGTTCAGTGTCAAGCCCAAGGTGGTCGGTGGCGAGCATGCGGACTATGGAGGGGCCATGATTAGTAAGTTGCCATGGGTCCAGTGGCCGGATGGCCACTTCGTTGACACCGTCCGGATGTGGCAGAAAGAGTGGTTTTATATAACCGAGCCAAGGGAGGCCGCATGGGTAGCGGTCCCCACATTTAGGTCCAGACCCCCTACTAGGCTAGCCTCATGGACCATCAAGGCTCCGGACTGGTGGTGCGTCGCACACACGATGTCACTGCAGAAATGCATCGAGAGCATAATAGAGACCGGCGCGAAGCAGGTTGATGTGTTTCAGATCATGCTCCACTGCCAACTTCTCCCTTGCCAAGAGAGGGCCAAGCCTATGCGGGAGCATGAGCCCGAGGATCCGGCCACCGTGCTATGCCTCTACAGCACGACCACCGAAAAAAATATGGGGTCAATTATTCCATCCCCAGAAGGAGTGGCCGGTCGAGGGGGAGGACATCGGCCTTGACGCCGCTAACCCCCCAAAGGAAGTGAGTGGCATTTTTCTTCGAGGAGTGTTCGGATATTTATACCATGTTCAATTTTGTTTAACCTTGTATGCGGATTTTTGCAGGGCTAGCTTGCCAAGGCCAAGAAGATCAATGGCCCGGCGCCCCTGCCGGAAGAGCCCCGGTCGGAGCAACTGGAGAAGCTGCTGGTCGTGCTGCCCTACAAGGCGCCCGCCAAGAAGGGTAAGAAGACAGAAGTGCCAGAGGCCAGGGAGGGCCTCCTCCGTAGGGTTCGTCCAGGCAATCAGTCCGGAGAAGCTGCGAGCTCGCCCGTGCAGGATGGGGGCGAGGACGAGGACGCAGAGGAGAGTGCCTCCTCGCATTCCAAGAAGAGAGTCGCGTCCAAGGACGCCAAGGAGGTCCAACCTTCTCTGGCTCCAAAGAGACGACGCCGGCCTAAGCTGGTCTTGTCCGATAGCTCGGACTCGTACAAGGAGTTCGAGGCATCCGAGGAGCCCCCGAAGAAGGGATCCAGGGTCAAGCCCTCTGCCAACAGGTAAGACGTCGATATTTTCAGCTATCTTGTTTATTTAGTAATTTGTTTTAGTTGAAGGTTAACTCTTCCGAACTGCAGCCCCCCACATGAGCGGCCCACCGAGAAGACCTCAGAGGGTACGTCTCCGCCCACCGAACTGGCGGACAGTGGGTCCATGGCACACTCCGCACATCCCTTGATCCTCGAGGAGATCGAGGAGGTGCGGTCCCGAAGGAATTACACTCCCCCGAACATAGAGGGGGAGGTTGACGCCATTGTGGTCGAGGTCAACACCTTGGTCACCGAAGACCAGGAGGGAGCGTCCCTCCTGGCTGACGCGGGAAAGGAGTCCGGACCATCCAGACCCCCTCCGTCGACCACTCCCGAGCTCCCAAGGCCTTCGATGGCAGAGGCTTCTTCCAGCGAGGGAAGGGCCGGGGGGCCGACATCAGCGCCGAACACCTCGACACGGGCGGCGGCAGGCTGGCCAGACGTGCTGGAGGAGCTGGTGGACAACTCCGTCATCGTTGACGGGCACCGCACTCTTATGAGTGCGGTTATGCAGGGTGTTCGGTCCGTCCAATCCAGACTGACCGACGTTGTCCAAGGCCTTCTGATAGGCTTTGAGGTAAGTCAAGTAATGCTTTTTCCTCATGATGCGGTTGTATTTGTTAGCTTGGGTAGGCCGTGTACCTAGCAGCCCCCAAGACTCGGCAAGGGTTTCAAAGAAAACTTGCGGAGGATCAAATCCGGTAGGTCGATTAGTGGTGTCGATGGTTCTTTTGCTGATCCAGGCATCTTTCGTGGCCGCGGCTGCTAATGTCGTAGCATTAGAGGAGATGGATCGAAATTTTAAGCTTTCCAATAGAGAGCTTGACCTTGTCAACAAACGGCTTGAGGAGGCACAAGGTGAGCTTTTTGATATGTTTTCTTAATGCCCGATACGGACGATCCAGACTGTTTATTAATCCGTTATCTTGATAATCGTGCAGCTGTTGCCGCCAAGGTTGGGGACTTGAAGAAGGCCCTAAAGAAATCCAAGGTCGAGGTAGCCAGGAAGAAGACCACAGCTAAGAAATCGGTGGACGAGCTTGAGAAGGCCAAGCTTGCCGCTAAGCAGCATGAGGCTCGGGTGACCGAAGTCTAAGTGGAGCTCCAGGATGCCGCCAAGAAACCGGAGGCCCTTGAGAAAGGGCAGAAGGATCAGTCCTCTCGGCTATCAAAGGAGTAGAAGGAACTTCAAGAGGCGAGGACTGACACGCGAGGCGCTCGAGAGGAGCTCCGCCAAGCCGCGCAAATTGCAAGTGGTAAGAAATACTTACTACATAGGTGTTTGGAGGCAACAGGTTTGCCCTACCGACGAGGGTCTGGCGCTCCGCAGGCGTCTTCGCCGATCTCCCGAAGAATGCGGCGGCCGTGGGGGAGTACTATGCCACCCTTGAGGAGGATTCCACGCAGCGGTTCTTCTGGTCACAGTTTGCGGATTCCGAGTGTCCTCCCCTCCTCATCGATCAAATGAAGCAACTGATGGAGATGCATCGGATGTCCGAGCTAGCCGTGAAGGACCTCTATGTCAGTCTGTGGCCCGCCAAGCCTCTTCCGGACACCTACTTCGAACTTGTGCAGAAGCTGCGGGAGGCACCGCCCCGGATTGATGCCGTGAAGTGATCAACGTGCCTTGAGGGGGCGAGGCTTGCATTCGTGAAGACCATGGAGCACTGGCCGAATATCAATCCAATGGAGATGGCCACTAGTCCTCCGCCCAAGGGGAAGGAGCATCGCTGCCCCGAGCAGTATTTTGCGTAGGTGATAACCGGAGCGCGGGTGATAGAGAGCCAGTGTTCGAAAGATGTAATGTTTGAGTGGTTGAATTAAGTGTGTACCCAGTGGACCTTATGCTTTATTATGCATCTCCCTGTCTTGTTTTATATTGTCATAATTTAATTTTGACTCTTGTGTGGCCGTATGTTTAATCTGAAAGCTACCGGTCGTCGGCTTCAGCCCCGGAGTGAATATCACGAGGGGTGTTTCATCTCCGCACTGTTACCCTTAGCCAACGTCTTGGTGCCCGGAGGCGGTAGTGCAAGAGTGAAACCAGGTGATCAGACTATGCGGTTTTACTGCTTTCACTTAGACTTAGGAGCTTGACAATGGGGACTAGGGACTAGCCCCCGGTGTATTCTGATGTACCTAGGGATCAAAATCTACCCTTTCCGATCACATGGTTTGTGTTAAGACAAACCCTTCATGCTTACTATGACGGCGAAATCACCAACGATTTTTTGAGTCAATCCTCGTCGTCGGATCGCGGACCAGTTGATGATACCACAGACCTAGGGTAGGGTCACATTCCTGACCTAGGTACCCTACCCAAGGTCACTTCCCTATAAGCTCAAAGACATTCCAAAGATGACAGAAGCTGACGACTGATATGGAACAAGAGAGCAATTCACTCGACAACTTACCTCACTCGGATAACTCAACTCCACTCAGAAGGATGAAGCCACTCGACCGTACAAGAAGCCACTCGACTCCTCAATGTCAAAGGTCTCATAAGGCCAGCAACGGTCGGGCATTCACTCTGCAGTAATGATAGCCTTTATTACCCTTTATTACAGGCATTCTCAGTAACGTCCTGCCTTTATGTACATTGAACCCTCTGTAACATGGGGCGGCTAGGGTCCTGGCGCACTCTATATAAGCCACCCCCTCTTCCGGTACAAGGGTTCGTACCCCCTGTAACACATACACACATACATATTCCAGTCGACCGCCTCCAGGCACCAAGACGTAGGGCTGTTACTTCCTCCGTCAAGGGCCTGAACTCATAAACACCCTGTATACAACTTCACCGTAGCTAGGATCTTGCCTCCTCCTACGTACCCCCTATTCTTACTGTCAGACTTAGTACCACGACAGTTGCCGCCCACCGTGGGGCCGGTGTCTTAGCGACTTTCGGTGAGGTTGCAAGTTTTTTCCCGATCTCCATCATCATGGTTTCCGGCGGTGGTCTGGCGTTGGGCCGCGAGATCTGACTCGGCGCGCTCGTCTTCATCGCCGATGACTCCACCTAGCTCAAGGAGGCCCCCCTCGACGTCGAGGCACTGCCCGTCAGCGGGGCAGCGCACTTTCGCACTACTGCTTGTGGCGTCCTTCTCCGGTAGTCGTCGACTCAGTATCGCTCGGCTCCTTCGTTGTATGTTGTCTCCGCTGGTTGCCCCCGCAAGCGATCCGGTCGGTAGTGGCTCCAGCGGTGGGTGAAGCACGCGATGGCCCGCCAATCGGCCACCCCCCAAGTCATGGCCATCGAGCCCGATGAGTACCACTACGGGCCGGTCGACCTGTCAGCTGGTTCCGTAGACACGCTTTCCGAGTGCGGGAGCAGCGACCCCGCAGCTGAGGTCCACATGGTCGACTCACGGTGCAGTCCACCGGGATAAACTCGCGGCGGAAACGGCGGCAGCGACGACGGTCAGTCGTACGACCACGACGGGTACATACCCGAACCCCTCACTGCCGAGCAAAGGGAAGAGCTTTTTTGTCGTAATGAAGATGCGCTCTACACCCCCATCGTGCGAGAAACTGTCGGATTCAGGGCTCCGTAAAACCCATTAAGTTCGAACACAGGGGCGTGAACAAAGATCTCTCCCACTCACGTCTACCTAGCGCCTCGCTCTCGTCTCGGTGGAAGGATTCAAGCAAACAACAAACAAGCACACAAGAGTTTATCCAGGTTCGGGCCACCGCGAGGTGTAAGACCCTAGTTCCTGCTTTGGTGCATTGGCTCCGGGTGAGCTAGAGTATGAACTGGTACATGGGTTCCTGAGCTCCGGAGGCGAGCTCAGGAGGGTCGGGAGGCTAGTGTTCTTGCTCCTTGTGCGGTGGTCAAGTGTGTGAGTCGATCCCCTTTCTCAGTGGGAATCCTAGCTACTTATATAGGCGGCCACGGACCTCTTCCCCCGAAATGTTTAGGCGGGAAGGGATTCCACAACGGCCATTTTTGAGCGGGAACACAAGGACGTTCCTACCCTGACAAAAGCAGTCTTCGCCTGCAAAAGGATCAGGCGATGACGCGGTGGTGGGCTCGACGATGACATCCTTCTTGTCGTCCTTGCGGTCTTCGGCCTCGTTGCACCAATGAGGAAACCTTTGCCCCGCTCCTCGGGAACTTGCGACTGCGCTGTCCCCCTTGCACCGAAATGGTAACTGCGTCGCTGGCAGACGCTGGCACTCGCTGGCGTGGTGCATCACTGCTGACATCACTGCCTCCGGCTAAGGCAGGCTTGGCCTTGGATTCTCCGCCCCTCTGAAACGCCTTGCCGAGGCCGCTCCCGAGGAGGTCTTGGCGTCATTCTCCTCGCGAGGCCTGGCCCCTCGCGAGGGTCTTGAGCAGCTGGTCGAGTAGCTGGGCCATACCAGGCCGCTTGTAGGAGCGCATCGCGGCCCGCAGGCAGGCAAGTCTGGGTACCCTGATTCCCAGGACGCCGACAGTAGCCCCCGGGCCCAAGGCGCGCACGGAGTTGGCTTCGAGGCGAAGCCTTAGGCAAGGACGAAGCGCCGCGGGCCCTAAAAGGCTGTGGGCCAGGCTGGCGCGCGATTTGTTGGATGTGACGTGGCGGCTCCACTTCCCACGCAACCTTGGCGATCGTGCGACTTGACAACTCCTTGGCGCGGGTGACGAGGGAGTAATGGCTGCGACACCATTGGCTGGCGGTTGGGCTCCTCCACCCTATAAATGGGGCTAGGGGGGGAGCCCCCGGGCCATTTTCAAGCCAACAATGTCTTCTCCTTGCTTGTCCTTCGCTCTCCCTCCCCGTCACAAGTTCTTCATGGCGCCGCCGAGGAAGCCATCCGCCGTGGAGAAGGGGAAGACCCCGAAGAATCCAGTCCCGCTGCCGCCGAAGAGGGGTCGCGGTCGTCCCCGCAAGCATGTTGCCGCGCCCGTAGCGTCTTCTCGGGGAGGCGGGCGCGGCCCTTTGAGCTCTGCTGTGGCCGCCGGTGGGCAGCACCGGGCGTCCTCCCGTGGCGAAGGTGGTCGCGGCCGTGGAGGAAGAGGGGGCGCGCAAAGGTGCCCACTGGTCGCGCGCCCTCCGCGCCCACAGTTCCATTCCTTTGATGTCTCGTCGGAGTTCATGGTGTGGGCGGAGAAGCCTGGTGGCTTGTGGCTCAGGCTTCCCCGCTCATTTGGCGACGTGCTCCCGGCAGGAGGCCTTGGGGGCATATGGCTGCAGGCCGACGGTTGTTGCAGCGACGCATCCTAGGTGGAGGTCGAGGTGGCTCCTTTGGGCGATGTGTTCTTGGAGCGTGGCTGGTAATCGTTTGCCCGCGCGCGCTGGCTGCAGGGGAGGTGTGCGCTCTACTTCAGGTACGATGGTGTCTCCACGTTGTTCGTCAGGGTCTTCTCAGAGGAAGGGAGGCGCCTTGGGTGCGGTCCCAAGGCTGACGACGAGGAGGGCGTAGACGTCCAGAGGAGCAGTTCCTCCTCCGAAGACGGCCTCAGTCCTAGGCGTCGTGAGGCCCCCCTCTGTGGCAGCAGCAGCTCATCCAGCAGTGGCGGAGCCGTGACGAACCACCACACCGTCAAGCTCGGTACGGCGTGGGAAGGGGATCACCGCGCCGCCGCGGCTCGGTGAAGCCGGAGGAGCCGGAGGATTCCGACTGAGCGGGAGAGGCTTCTGCTTCTTCTCCCTTCTTTTCCATCACATTTTTTCTGCATCAAAGTTTCAAGTTGCCTTGAGGAGGCGTGTAATGGGTGTGATGTATGTAAGAA
The DNA here is from genome assembly GCA_902687465.1 of Secale cereale. Classification (NCBI taxonomy): domain Eukaryota; kingdom Viridiplantae; phylum Streptophyta; class Magnoliopsida; order Poales; family Poaceae; genus Secale; species Secale cereale. The sequence goes on along the minus strand of LR738711.1, from coordinate 716,737,504 downwards.
GCGGGAACTCGTCGTCATGCTTTTGTTGCTTGAATGAAGTCACTTAGCTTTTATGCGTCCTGCCATCCTGAGGCGGAGTCCTCCCGACTCTGGCGTCATGAGCTCCTTTGGGTCATGAGGAGGTGGCCGGGTCCGACTCGTACAGCCCCGAGCGGGGGTCAATCGCTGAAATCTGCTGAGAGTGCCGAGCGCGGGTTAGAGCACCAAAGCCGGGGCGGCTCGGTAGGTTGCGCGGGCTGAGCAGCCCTGTGCGAGAGCCTGAGCAGGCTTGGGCAGGCGAGGTCACGGGGCCACGACGGATGAGGTCCGGTGACCGACCGTGCCCCAGCCCCCACGCACGAGGCGCGTGAAGGAGAGCGAGTGGCATAGCTGAACTTAAAGCTGCCGAGAAAGATCCAAACACAAAACTCTCAACGAAATGCAAGAAGCACGAGAAACACGAGAACTTCATAGCATGGGGTAGAGGAAGGGCTGATAGCCAAGGAAGTAGAAAAGGCTGACAGCCAAACACCAAGCAAAAAAGGAAAAATGTCGTGTCCGACCCCTACACTACGTCTTCTTCCCAGCGCAGAGCTAAGGACTGCCACTGGGGCGTGGGTGGGAGCCCCGTCTGAGGGCCCGTAGGCAACACACAGGAGACTCCGAGGCGTGTACAGCCCCAACTCATTATTACATGAGAATGTCACGGGCGGAGACCTTCACGGGCACGGAGCCTTGATTATGGATAGAACCTCCTGAGGTGTTCGATGTTCCAGGAATTCTGGATAGGTATCCCATCCTGCGTCTCCAGGCACACAGCACCAGGCCTAGAGACACGGGCGATTCTGAACAAGCCCTCCCACATGGGCGAGAGCTTGTGCAGCTCTTCACGCGAGAGGACCCGCCTTAGGACCAAGTCACCAACTTCAAGTGTTCGTGTGCGGACGCCGCGGCAGTGGTACCGTCGCAGCGCCTGCTGGTAATGCGCCGCCCTGAGGGCAGCCCGGCGGCGGCCCTCCTCGCCGATCACGAGGTACATCCGCCAGGCGGCGTCCTGGCATTCCTCATCGAAGGCCAAGACCCGTGGGGAGTGATGCTTGACCTCGTGAGGGAGGACCGCTTCCGCCCCATAGACGAGAAAGAAGGGAGTCTCCCCCATAGGTTTGGTGGCAGTGGTTCGGATTGACCACATCACGGACTGGAGTTCATCGATCCAGCCCCTGCCACAAGACTCGAGCTTCTTCTTGAAGCTGCGCGTCTTGAGGCCACGCAAGACTTCCGCATTGGCCCGCTCATCCTGGCCGTTGCTCCTGGGGTGGGCCACCAAAGCGTAGCAGATATGTGTTCCAAGGTTAGCACAATATGACCTAAAGAGATTGCTTGTGAACTGCGAACCGTTATCCGCGATGATGCGGTTGGGGACCCCAAATCGCCTCACGAGGCCTTGGATGAACTTGACAGCTGACCCGATAGGGATTGCGCGAAAAAGCTCCACTTCCGCCCACTTGGTGAATTTGTCGACGGTGACATACAGGAAGCGGTAGCCCCCTGCGGCTCGAGGGAAAGGACCTAGGATGTCCAATCCCCAGATTGTGAAGGGCCAGGAGAGCGGAATCGTCTGGAGGCCTTGCGCCGGCTGGTGGGTCTTCTTGGCGTGAAACTGGCACGCCTCGTAGGCCCACACGAGCTCCGTGGCGTCGTTGAGCGCCGTGGGCCAATAGAAGCCGCTGCGGAAGGCCTTACCCACGAGGGTGCGTGATGATGAGTGATGACCACAGTCCCCACCGTGGATGTCAGCTAGCAGCTCGCGCCCTTGCTTTCTCGAGATGCACCTTAGCGAGACATCGTTGGGGCGCCTCCTGTAGAGTTCGCCGTCTTGGATGCAGTAGGCAGAGGCCTGTCGGACCACGCGTTCTGCGTCTTCTTCCTTGTCTGGTAGGCCATCGTGTTGCAGGTACATCTTGAGTTCTTAGGTCCAGCACCCCTCCTCGGGCTCCGCAGCGAGCAACAGGCGGGCTCCTGACGATGGTCCGCAGGGCGGGGCGCCGTCTGGGGGTGCTGTTGGTAGCCCCTGCCGAGGGGAGGCCGGCTTGGGTGCTGATGGTGCTGCTGATGGCTTGAGTAGTCGCTCCTCGAAGACGCCTAGCCTTTGGGGCTCCCGCCTGGAGGCTCGCTTGGCGATGTGTCCGCTTCTTTGTTGGTGCCTCGCGGCACGTGCTGCATTTCCAGCCCTTGGAACCGCTTCTCCATCCTGCGCACTTCCTCCAGGTATGCCCCCATGTGCTCATCCTTGGGCTTGTACTTCTTGTTGGAGAAATCAACGAGGAGTTGCGAATCTCCCCTGATGGTGAGACGCTTGACCCCTAGCGCAGCGGCGGCCTTGAGCCCGGCAAGCAGGCCCTCGTACTCGGCAATGCTGTTGGAGACCTTCTCGCCCTGCTGGAAGCAGAGCTGCACAGCATAGTACAACTTATCCTGAGTGGGGGATACCAGCACGGTGCCAGCCCCCGCGCCGAGGCGTGAGAAGGCGCCGTCAAAGTACACCACCCATCCGTCTGGGGCTTCATCGCCGGGGGCCAGCGAACGGTCTTTGTTGGCCCCCCGCTCGGGCGCATCAGTCCATCCCGCCACGAAATCTTCCAGAGCTGCTCCTTTGATCACCCGCGTGGTGCTGAATTCTAGCTGGAACGCTTGAAGCTCGATGTTCCACTCGGCGACCCTCCCGACGACAATTGGGCCCCGTAGCACCTTCTCGAGGGGGTACGATAAGACGACCTTGATGGGGTGACCTTGGAAGTAGTGGCGCAGCTTCCTGGAGGCGGCAAGAAGAGCCAGAAGTAGCTTCTGGGGCATCGGGTAGCGCGAACGCGCGTCGCGCAGTATTGTGCTGATGAAGTATACCGGGTGCTCCACGAGGGTAGGCGCAACAGGGTCCGCTGGCGCCTCTGGAGCCTCTTGCTGAGCAGCGGGGCCATCAGTGCCCGTGGTTGAGTCTGCTTTTGAGGCCATGTCAGGGGGAGGCGCGGGCCCTGAGGGTGCTGAGCCGCCTGGTGGCCTTGGGATCCGGAGCTTGTCCTCGCGCTCCACGACCGGCGCTGCACTGGCAGAATGAGGCGTTGCGGCGAGGTAGAGCGTCATGGGCTCCAGGGGTCGTGGTGCTACCATGACCGACGAGCTGGTGAGGTATTTCTCGAGGTCCTGGAAAGCAGCGTCGGCTTCCGGAGTCCACTCAAAGGGCCCCTTCTTCTTCATGAGCTTGAAGAACGGGAGGGCGCGTTCCCCGAGCTTAGAGATGAAGCGCCCTAGGGATGTCACACACCCGGCGAGCTTCTGCATTTCCTTCAGGTTTGTGGGCGGCCTCATCTTCTCGATGGCCTTGATCTTCTCCGGGTTGGCCTCAATGCCTCGGTGCGAAACCAGGAACCCTAGCAACTTGCTGGAGGGTACGCCGAACACGCACTTCTCTGGGTTGAGGCACAACTTACCTCGCGCAGGTTGGCGAATGTTTCTTCTAAGTCCTGGATGAGGGTCGTGGCCTCTTTGGTCTTTACCACTATGTCGTCAACGTAGGCCTCCGCATTCCTCCCGAGCTGAGGGTCGAGGGTGATGTGCATCAGGCGCTGGAAGGTAGCGCCCGCGTTCCTCAGCCCGAAGGGCATGCAGGTGTAGCAGTAGACCCCGCATGGGGTCAGGAACGCCGTCTTCTCCACGTCTTCCACCCCCATCTTGATTTGGTGGTAGCCCGAGAATGCGTCAAGGAAGCAGAGCAGGTCGCACTCAGCCGTCGAATCCACAATTTGGTCGATGCGCGGAAGAGGGAAGGGGTCTTGAGGGCAGAACTTGTTGAGGCTCGTGAAGTCGACGCACATGCGTTCTTTGCTTCCTTTATTCGGGACGATGACGGGGTTGGCCAGCCACTCCGGTTGCCGTACCTCCCGTATGACACCAGCCTCTTCCAGCTTCCTAACCTCCTGGACGATGAAGGCCTGCTTCTCCGGGGCTTGTCTACGTGCTTTTTGCTTGATGGGGCGCGCATTGGGGCACACCATGAGGTGATGCTCAATGACATGCCTTGGCACCCCGACCAAATCTGCGGCCTTCCAGGCGAACACGTCCTTGTTGGCTCTGAGGAAGCCAACTAGCGCCGCCTCTTGTTCTGGATCCATGCCCGTGCCGATGGTGAAGGTGGCTCCTGAGCCTTCTTCGTCGGCAGGCACTTGCTTCGTCTCGGCGGGGGTCCTGAGAAAAGAGTTGCTTCTTCTTGGTAGGCGCGGCCTCCGGAGGCTCCGGAGCCCCCTTCGCCGTTGGGTGAGCTGCGGCAGCGGTGGCCTTGTACGCGTGCCCGAGAACCTGAAGGGCGGCCCTCGGGTCCCCTTTGACGGTGATGATGCCGCTGCTCCCGGGCATCTTGACGGTGTTGTAGCCCGGATGAGTTGCCGCCATGAACTTTGCTAGGACAGGGAAGCCGAGGACGGCGTTGTATGGTAGGCGGATGGGCGCGACGTCAAAATCGATGAGCTCAGTCCGGTAGTTAGCCGGTGTACCGAAGAAGACCGGGAGGCGGATCTGGCTGAGCGGGACGGCCGAGCCAGCGGCCCCCAAGAAGGGCTTGGTGGGAAGGAGCCGCCTGTAGGATAAAGGCAGGTGACTGAAGGCTTCGGGAGAGAGGATGTTGAGGCTGGCGCCACCGTCGATGAGGGTTCTCATCACGGCCAACCCGCAGATGGTAGGCGTGCATACCATGGGGAGAGCGCCTGCGCCGGCCGCTTCGGGGGCGAGGTCGCCGGGGCGAAAGGTGATGGCAAGCCCCGGCCCGTCCTGCGCCCGCAAGGCCTCTCGCGGCTGGGCAGCAACTCCAGACTTGGCGTGCCGAGCAGACGCCGGTTCTTGGGACCCACCAAGGATGCAGGCGAACCCGCGGCAAGGCCGCCTCTCACAGCTGACGCCCCACAGCTCGCAGCTGCGGGCCGTCCGCGTGGTGCGGGTCTCGGCCGGCGGCCGATACTAGGCCCACCACCGCCCCACCAAGAGCGCAACCGGCGAGGCCACAGGAAGCGGGAGTGGTGGTGCAGGCCATCCTCCAGTGGCCTGGCCGGTAGAAGCGTCGGGGAAGAAGGAGGAGGGGCGCGCATTGGTGGCGCGGTCCACTGATGTTGCCAGGTCGGCGGGGGAGGAGCTAGCTCCCGCACGGCTGTGGCTGGCCGCAGCCATCGAAGAGGCGCCGCATCGGAGAGGGGAACGAGGTCGTCGGAGAGGCGAGATTTCGACACGCCCCCTACTTGGCACGCCAAATGTCGGATTCAGGGCTCCGCAAAACCCGTTAAGTTCGAAAACAGGGGCGTGAACGAAGATTTCTCCCACTCACGTCTACCTAGCGCCTCGCTCTCATCTCGGTGGAAGGATTCAAGCAAACAACAAACAAGCACACAAGAGTTTATCCAGGTTCGGGCCACCGCGAGGTGTAAGACCCTACTTCCTGCTTTGGTGGATTGGCTCCGGGTGAGCTAGAGTATGAACTGGTACAAGGGTTCCTGAGCTCCGGAGGCGAGCTCAGGAGGGTCGGGAGGCTAGTGTTCTTGCTCCTTGTGCAGTGGTCAAGTGTGTGAGTCGATCCCCTTTCTCAGTGGGAATCCTAGCTACTTATATAGGCGGCCACGGCCCTCTTCCCCCGGAATGTTTAGGCGGGAAGGGATTCCACAACGGCCATTTTTGAGCGGGAACACAAGGACGTTCCTACCCTAACAAAAGCAGTCTTCGCCTGCAAAAGGATTAGGCGATGACGCGGTGGTGTGCTCGACGATGACATCCTTCTTGTCGTCCTTGCGGTCTTCGGTCTCGTTGCACCAATGAGGAAACCTTTGCCCCGCTCCTCGGGAACTTGCGGCTGCGCTGTCCCCCTTGCACCGAAATGGTAACTGCGTCGCTGGCGGACGCTAGCACTCGCTGGCGTGGTGCATCACTGCTGATATCACTGCCTCCTCCTGAGGCAGGCTTGGCCTTGGATTCTCTGCCCCTCCGGAACGCCTTACCGAGGCCGCTCCCGAGGAGGTCTTGGCGTCGTTCTCCTCGCGAGGCCTGGCCCCTCGCGAGGGTCTTGAGCAGCTGGTCGAGTAGCTAGGCCATACCAAGCTGCTTGTAGGAGCGCGTCACGGCCCGCAGGCAGGAAAGTCTGGGTACCCTGGTTCCCAGAACGCCGACAGAAACTCCAGAAGCTCGAGCTCTGGAAGCCACGCGCCTTGCCACTGTGGCCGAGCGCGCGTGGCTGGAGAACATCCAGCGTTCACTCGATGATCAAGCACGTCAATTGATTCCCGAATCCAGTCGACGGCCGCGGCAATTGTTCCCGCGCGAACCTCACGTATTCCGTACTCCGATTCAGAACCTCGTGGCTGCGGCCCGCATCACAGAATAGATCCAGCCATCCCAGTCAGAGGCTGGAAGAGGCCTGCCGTAGATTCAGGCACTTCTTCGAACGGCGGGAGAGCAGAATGCAGCCGTTTCCTAGTCGTGCAACAGGATTCACAGCACAGCGGTGGCGGCGGACACCGTCTGGTCGGCCTAGAGCCCAAGATTGCCTCCGCTACGTGAGGGTCATGGACCCCATCAAGAGCAACACCTGGGTCGGAACTATGATCGGTATGACCGTCGACTCGGTCACAAAGATCGCCGCCGAGTGCCTACACCTCCTCCAGGAAGTGGATCGTACTCGCCCCGGCGACACGATGGCACGCGTCTGCATGGTGACGAGCAAAGGGTCTGCTACTTCTCGAGCTTGCGCTGTATTCCCTCGAAGAGGAAAGGGTGATGCATCACAGTATCGTAAGTATTTCCCTCGGTTTTCGAGAACCAAGGTATCAATCCAGTAGGAGACCACGCGTGAGTCCCTCGTATCTGCACAAACAAATAAGAACCTTGCAGCCAACACGATAAAAGGGGTTGTCAATCCCTTCTCGGCCACTTACAAAAGTGAGATCTGATAGATATGATAAGATAATATTTTTGGTGTTTTTTTGGTATAGAGATTGAAAGTAAATAATGCAAAGTAAAGTAAATAGTTGATGGAGGATTAATATGATGAGAATAGACCCATGGGCCATAGGTTTCACTAGTGGCTTCTCTCATGATAGCAGATTTCTACGGTGGGTGAACAAATTACTGTCGAGCAATTGATAGAAAAGTGCATAGTTATGAGAATATCTAGGCATGATCATTGTATATAGGCATCACGTCCGTGACAAGTAGACCGAAACGATTTTGTATCTACTACTATTACTCCACACATCGACCGCTATCCAGCATGCATCTAGAGTATTAAGTTCATAAGAACAGAGTAACGCCTTAAGCAAGATGACATGATGTAGAAGGATAAACTCAAGCAATATGATATAAACCCCATATTTTTATCCTCGATGGCAACAATACAATATGTGCCTTGCTGCCCCTGATGTCACTGGGAAAGGACACCGCAAGATTGAACCCAAAGCCAAGCACTTCTCCCATTGCAAGAACTATAGATCTAGTAGGACAAACCAAACCGATAATTCGAAGAGACTTGCAAGGATATTTAAATCATACATAAAAGATTCCAGAAAAGAATCCAATATTGTTCATAGATAATCTTGATCTTAAACCCACAATTCATCGGATCTCGACAAACACATCGCAAAAAGATTACATCGAATAGATCTCCTCGAAGATCGAGAAGAACTTTGTATTGAGATCCAAAGAGAGAGAAAAAGCCATCCAGCTAATAACTATGGACCCGAAGGTCAACTACTCACAACTCATCGGAGAGGCTATGGTGTTGATGTAGAAGCCCTCCGTGATTGAAGCTCCCTCCGTTGGAGCTCCGGAATAGCCCCAAGATGGGATCTCACGGGTACAGAAGGTTACGGCGGTGGAATTAGGGTTTCGTGGTGGTCCTCGATGGTTTTAGGGTACGTAGGTATATATAGGAGGAAGAGGGACGTCAGGCAAGCAACAGGGGGCCCACGAGGGTGGGGGCGCGCCCCCTGTGTCAGGCCTAAGATGCGATTCTATCCCGATCATGTGACACACTCGTGATTAGGGCACAACCGCATTTCGGGCGCTTAGCAAGATGGATATCATTACATCGTACCATTACATAAATACATGGGGATACAACAATTCTTACAAGTCACATGAATACAACAACATCAATACAAGGCATCCTACTACCGATGCAAACATGAAAAGCACAACGACATCCATCTGCTATCCCAGGCTGCCGATGAGGAACCTAACCCAAGACTGATGAAGAAGAGAAGAAAGAACTCCAAAAGAAATACATCGCTTTCACATCAAGTCATCGGAAACCTGCACCTGCAACTGTTGTTGTAGTAACTGTGAGCCACGAGGACACAACAATCCCATAACCATGGGTATCAAGACTAGCAAAGCTTAAAGGGTATGGAGAGGTTAAGTGGTGAGGTTGCAGCAGCGGCTAATCAAAGTATGGTGGCTAAGTTACGAGTACAAGAATAAGATGAGCATCTACGCAAACGGTCGCAAACTAGTAATGATCGCTAAAGATCCTGATCTACTTACGAGTCAAACATAACCCCACCATGTTATCTTCTCAAAGTGAAAAGAGACAGTCACGGTTACTCACACGGTTCGTGTGTTTTATTTCGGATCCTCTATCAAGTTTTCTACAACAGGACATTAACTAATTCCAATCTGCCACATAACCGCGGGCATGACTTTCAAAAGATCATAACCCTGTAGGGGTGTCCCAACTTAGCCCATCACAAGCTCTCACGATCAGCAGAAGTAAAAGTATTACCCCTTATCTTAGGGACAATCCGATCAGACTCGGAATCCCGGTGCACAAGACATTTCGACTATGGTAAAACAAGTCCAGCAAGACCTCCCGCGTGCCGACACCCTGATATAGCCGCGCGTATCTCGTCTCAGGTCACGTCCGGATGAGCTAAGTGTACAGTACTGAAGTCCTTGGGTTGCCCCAGGTAGCCCGCACAGTGCTCTAGTATGGGACCAACACCATCAGCACTGCCCCCCTGTTATGTGGAATTAAGAACCCGGGGACGTGACCCCCTATGCAAATTTATTAATTAATTAAGTTTTTAATATGAGTCAAATTAAAACCAATGTTGGGCCTTGCTGGAGGAGTTTTATTCAAAGACGAACTGTCAGGGGTCCCCATATACCCAACCGCGTTAGGGACTCAAAATCAAGGAACATAACACTGGTTTATCGGTTCTTAAGGCGGCATGAGTGGAACAAAACACCGAGCAAAAGCCCAAGCCTTCCACCCATTGCCAAGTATATAGGTGTGTTAGTTATAGTTATAGATATTGTGATATGCCAACAACCCAAGTTCCGACATGGAGAAATCTTCATATTCACCTGCAACTAACAACGCTATAAGAGGGGCTAAGCGAGCAGTAACATAGCCAAACAACGGTTTGCTGGGATGGTGTCAAAGGTTAGAGGTTTCATGGCAACAAGGAGAGGCTGACAACAAAAGATAGGTAGCACGACATATAGCAATAGCATCGAGACAACTAGCATAGCAATGATAGTAAAGGTATCCAAGGAGATGGTCATCTTGCCTGAGATCCCGTAAGGAAGAAGAACGAGTCCATGAAGTAGACGAAGAAGAAGCCACGAAGACGAACCAAGTGCAGTCGAACGAATCCTCACGACCGCAATGGATAATGAGCTAGCGAGAAGAAGCACACAACATGGTAAACACACCACACAAGAACACGACATAATGCTCAACCAAGTATGATGCAAGACAAGTCTATATGATGTAAAACATGACAATGCATGATGCAAACAAGAACCTCAAACAAGCAAGTTTAAATGAGGCCGGAAACATCATATAACAATTCTGGTAAGTCCTCATATTCACATTTCGAAATTAGTCCAGATCTGAATAAACCTTACGTTAAAGTTGTTAAGCAGCAAGTTGACATGCACCAGGATGATCTACTCAAAAATCTAGTCAAGTTTCATATAAAGTTTATTTAATTGGGAGCTACGGCCTAGAAGATATGAGCAAAACAAGACAAGCATGGCAAGGATGCAAGATGCATTCAAACATCAAGCGAACACACTCCAAACAGGTGTTCAACATGTTATTATACATCTACATGTAAGAACACACAAGTTTCATATAGGACACGCTCAAAACGGAGCAACTATTCAACACATATACATGAAACAAGATATAACAACAAGCTGTCCAAAACAGCAACATGGCACTTAGTTGACTTCAAAACAACATGATACAAGAACATTTCATGGCAACAAAGCGCATGGCAAGCATGTACATGTCCAGCACTACAAGCATGACCAAAGAGATACTACAAAACACAACTAGAACATTCTCAAAGCATCCTGGCAATGTTGCAAAAGATAACAGTTTCACAGACTTGGTGAAAATAAACTAAACATGGCAGCAACAACGACAAGTAGGCATGTTTGCAAGCATGTGCAACTCATCTCAAAGCATATCATGGCATGTGAATATAACCAACAGCAAGAAGACATGTTTATGAAGCTACTCATGGCAAGAACATGGTCCTATGATGCATAGATCACTAGCAATTCACATGGCAAAACTGAACTTGCTGATAACAGGCTGACAGAAACATTTTATAGAAATTTGAGAGCAAGAAATAAACAAGCTACAACAAGCCATATATGCAAAAAGGGCATGGATGGATAGAGCATAACATGGACGACAAGACATGATCATTGGACAACCTAAAACATTCGTGGATTTGAGTGGGGCACCAAGCAACCATGGCATCAGGTTATAACAATTTCAGACTTAGCAGTTTTTCAAAAAGTCTCAGAAAATAACAACAGCGAGTAGGACACTTTGCAAGCTTGTTGCAAACACCACAAGACATAACATGGAAAACTAATTACACTACAACAAAGATGGCATGATTGTGCTTCTAAAACATATTGACATGTTGCTCGAACAAAAATCACACATAAAGATATGAAAAAGACAAATCAGCATCTCATAACAAGTTTCAGCACTCAACAGCCACATGCACTTTTGCAACAAAGATAAACATGGCAATATGGCACCTAACATGAATGCTTCAACAACTATCATGTAGAGCACTTCACAATGAACAATTTGACATATCATACACTCCATTTGGACCAACATGCACAAAGATGTGACCTCTCAAACATGCTAACATAAAAACAGTTATCAGCAGTTTAAAAACATGTAGCACTTTTGCAACGATGATTATGGCATCAAGATTAACTCAAACAAACATGCCACAGTACAACAATATGAAGAGCATCACGAGACGAACATATTGATATATCATACACTCAATTTGGACAATCATGCAAAAAAGTTATAACCACACAAAGATGCATACATATTTACAAATGCCAGGGACTTAGTCATTTTTCTAAAATGAAAGGTGAGCGCAGTATAGCTAAGAGACGCCCAGGGTGGGGAATAGGTGGGCTTACCACTGGGCTCGGCCCAGGTTGCAGGGGAGGCCGGCTGGGCCGGAGGGGATGGACAGGTGGACCTGGAGCTAGGCCGGGAAGGCCGTGGCCCACGAGGCCGGCGCGCTGGTGCGGCCCAGGCAGGCGGCGTCACGGCCAACACGAGGCAGGGAAGCGGCGGGATCCTCGCCGGGGTTGACGAACGGTGCGGCGGCGGCGGGCGTAGCCGAGGCGAGGCGAGCGGTGACCGGCCGGATCTGGCCAGTGACTGGCCGGATCCGGCGAATCCGGGCGGCGGCGAGGGTTCCTGGGTCCGGCGTAGCTCCGGTGATGCAACAGGGTGGCGGAGGCGCGGGGTGCTGTGGCGAGCGGCGGGTCGGGACGAGCCCCAGGCTCGGGCGCGAGCGAAGCCTGCGGGCGCGAGGTCAGAGGTGCGGGGATCCATCGAGGTGGCGCGGTCGGGCGCCTGCAGCGGCGAGGCGTGCCGGCGACGAGGCCAGGCGGCGGGGACGGTTGGGCGGAGCGGTGGCGCTCGAGCGAGGCGGGCAGCTGGGCGCTGGCGCGCTCGGGCGAGCGGATCTAGGCCCGTTGCGGCCCGGGACGGGCCGCGGATGGGCTCCGATGGGCCTGCGCGGTGGGAGGCGCGGTGAGGACAGGTGGAGGCCACTGATTGTCTAAGGGGGATGCTGCGGGTGAGGTGGCGTGCGGGGATTGGTTGGAGGGAGGTGGATGCGGCGGCGGCGGCCATTGGGCCGGCGACAAGTGGCGGCGGGGCAGCAGTTCCGTGCGGAAATTGAGGAGGAGGGAGGCTAGAGGTTGGTGGAGGCTAGGGGATGCCCAAAATGGACATGGGGGCTGCTTATATGAGGTAAGGGGCTAGGTTAGGGTTTTTTTAAGCATTTCGGAGCCTCAGATCGAGATCTAACGACTCCGATTGCAAGGAGGTTTGTGGGCTGGATTAACGGGCTGCAAAGAGGAGGTGGGCTGTGGGGAGAGAAGAGAGAGAGGCCCGCGGGGGGTTTCGGAGACCGAAAATGTCCGACGTTTTATCCGGCGATGGTGCTGCTATAGTTTAACGGTTGGGATATCAAACGAGCTCCGAATGCGACGAAATTTGGTAGGCGGTCTGCCTACACTATAATGAGACCACACGCCAAGTTTCATCCCATTCCGAGAACATTTTCTGACCACTTATAAAATAAATATTCGGAGGTGCCGCGGGCGCGTGCAAGTGTGTCTGGGCTCAGAACGGACAACGGAAAGGACGGGCGGACTCGGACATATGCAAGTTTTGAAAACATGCTGATGCAATGCACACGATGACAAGGCAATTGCAACACGCAAGCAGATGACATGGCAAAGACAACAAATAACTGGATGACACCTGGCGCATCGGTCTCGGGGTGTCACAACACTCCCCCACTAACAAGAGATGTCGTCCCGAGATCTTAGGAACAAGACGGAAGAGGAAAAGGAAGAACAAAGTTCTTCGAGGACAAAAGAGTGAAACTAAAGAACCTTTAGAGGTTGAGCCACTTTGAAAGAAAGAATATAACGGAGATGAACGAGATTGAGAAGCCCCGTTACAAAAGAGGAACAAGGAACATTACGAGAACCTTGGCGGTAGAAAGACAAGAATCACGAGCTTAAAAGACAAGAGAGATATTTGAAACCACTCCGGTTAAGCGAGATAGATAAGGAATAAGAACAAGAAAATTACACAGCACTCCGGTTGAATGTGAATGGAATAGGACATGAACCTGAGAAGATGAAATGAAAACATGACGAAATGAACAATACAATGCCTCCGGAAGAATGGACCGAATGCAATGAAAAAAAGGAGAAGAAGATGACAACTTACACCACGAATGAATTTAAAAGAGCATCTTCAAAAGAAAGGCTTGAATGGATTTGTTGAGAAAATCAACAACAAAATGATTCACTCGATGTGGGCTTATGGAAACATCTCACACTCGAGGTGAATTATTCCACAACCAAAAGATTGAATAGCTGAGGATGAAGAAATGCAAAACTCCACTTCAAAAGATTACGGAGGGTAAATTCCATCTCGAGGTGCAAGAAAAATAATGCTTACACTTGATCCAAAAGAATTTGACTAACACTTGAAGAATGATTTGAATCGCGATGAACCACCATGAAGAACTCCGGTAACGAAAGGATGATGAAGGATGAAAAGAATAAGAATAAAGCCTTGCGATGATTTAGACGGGGTTCGGATGAGACAGCCGAGAAAACTATGAACTCCGGAAAAGAAAAGATGAAAACACTCGAGGTTAGGATTTATTCATCATGAACAAATTCCGAAGGAAGGAATTAATTAACTTGAGGAGAATGAATCATAATTATGGTATGTTCATCCTTCATCTATTAAAGTGATGAAAGCAATGGATTCGCATACTACTTATTCTCGTTGAAAAGATTAAAGAGGGATATTTGCGAACTTGCAAAAATCTTCATGAAACACCGGTAGGATTGGAATAAAAAAAATGAATGGATTGATATGATAACACCGGAAAAGAACTATTGAGCAAACCACCGTAAGGAGTTGAAACTGAGTGAAGAAAAGAACGAACCACCGGGAAGAATTATAAAATGAATGAAGAAAAGAGAATGAATCACCGCGAAGAATAAAGAACTTGAGGGAATTTAGATACAAGAGAACGAAGAGATCGCGAACGGATTAAGAACACTTGACGAAACACCGGAAGAATGTGAGACGAACGAAGCGGCATCAATGAAGAATATTTGGAGGACGAAGTTACAAACTGAGAACAAAGAGATCTTCTGAAATGATGACCTTCGGAGGAACACAAAGAAAAGAATTCATGAAATACTCCGGAATAATGAAAAGGAGAAAGGTTGATCCAACGATGAAAAGAATTTAAATGTGATCTTGGAGAAGGCATATGACTGATGGAGTCCATATTTACGTCACACTTTGAAAAGAATTTGGGAATAACTTCGGAAATATTAGACGAGTCAGGAAAGATCCTGGGAATAAACCTGTGGGTTATGAGCCCACCGAAAAGAAACACCGTTGAAAAGGACTGAAAAGGAGATGATGCACCGGAACAATTGAATGACTCGAATGAGGTGACAACCTCGAATTAATTGGAAGACAGACGGATCTTTTGAGATGTCTTTGGAACTCTGGAATAATTAAATGGCGAGAGGCGAATGAGCAAGAGGAAAATATTTGAGCCAAGGGAATAGAATATGATGAACACCGAATACTTGAATTGAATCCACCGGAAAATAAAAGAGATGAAGAATGTCGAACGAGAGGAGAATTCCTCGAAGAAGAAAAGAGATGAAGGGCGATGAACTAGACGAGAATTCACCAGATGAAATAATTGACGAAAGGAATACAAGACTTCACACGAGTAGGATGGATACTCGATTAAGAACTCCGGCTCCGAGAATAAAAAGGGTGGGCGGGTGGGAAAAATAAAGACCAATTCGGACGTGGAAAATGACGCTGGTGAGAAAGAACTGAGGATTAAACTTGCAAAAGATGAAGAGAGTCGACTAAACTTGACGAGAATCGCACCAGATGAAAAGAGCTGACAACACAACGAACGAACACTAACCGCGTGATCCTAAAAAAATTTGAAGGGGAAGAGTAGTAATTCAAAACACCTACGTCAAAAATTCCTCACCAGAGCGACGAAGGGACTGAGGAGTAAAAATAATTCCTACCCTCCGATATAACTAGACTCCAAAATGGTTTTCTTCTAGACTCAACAACGGCCAAACTACGATCAATCAACGGGGCTCCTATGGTCGGTCGAGGCTATGATACCAACTTGTCAGGCCCAAGATGCGATTCTATCCCTATCACGTGTAATGCCCAGGATGGAGTTATACCTCCTACGTGTCGAGGCACGACTTAAAGGCATAAATCCATCCTAGAATGATCTCAAGTTTGGTATCTTTGCACGACTCATGTAAAAGAGGGATTAAAATGCAAAAGGAGATAGTTGGCTTACACTCGCCACTTCACACAATACATTACATAACAATACATCATTCAGAACATCACAGCCCGACTACGGGTAAGATCCAAGAAAGATACCAAAACAACATAAAGCCACAGGCCAAGATCGAATCCTAGTAGAAACCACTACTGAACATCGAAACGTCACAAGCAAACGGCCACACTCTTCAACGAACTCCTGGTGAAGAACTGAACCAACTCCTGCAACCAACTCGGCTGAACCTGCAACTGGTGTGGTGAAGTAACTGTGAGCCACAGAGGACTCAGCAATCCCGTTCCCGGGTAACAAGACTATTTAAGCCTTGGGTGAGGACAAGGCTGAAGAAAGAAATGAGGTGAAGGAACAAACAAGAGTCTGCAGCAGCAACTAGCACTAACTTACGTAAAAGAGAGCGAGAAGAGAAGAGCATCGGTCGAAAGATGATCACGAAGTGATCCTAGCTAAAGCCGGTCAAACATAACCCCACCGTGTTCAACTCCCGAATCCCTATTCGGAAATTGACAGTCACGGTACACACGCTGGTAGTGTATTGGAAACATTGTGTCAAGTTATCTACAACCGGAATTAACAAGCTCCCATCTGCCACATAACCGCGGGCACGGCTTTCGAAAGTTCAAAACCCTGCAGGGGTGTTCCAACTTGACCCATTACAAGCCCACGATCCGCGGAGTCGCAACTCCATAGTTGGGAAGACCCGAGTATTCTCGGAATCCCGTGCTCAAGTTAAACCGAACTAAGGTAAGGCTAATCCAGCAAATCCTCCCGGCGTGCCGACACCCTGATAGTAGCCGCGCGTATCTCGTCTCAGGCCACGACCGGATGGGTGAAGCTACAGGACCCAAACCTCGAGTTTCCCCGTGGTGGTTCCCGCAGGCTCCCCGTTTGGGACCAACACCATCGGCACTGGCCCCCCCTGCTATGTAGAAATAAAGGATCCTCGAGGGAGCGACCCCCTATGCAAATTTAATTAATTAATTAAGTTGTTATTATGAGGCAAATAGTACCAAATGTTGGGACTTGCTGGAAAAGACTTAGCACTTAGCGGTTTATCAAGGGGGTCCCATACACCCCAACCGTGTTAGGAACGCATAATCAAGGAACATAACACCGGTTTATACGGTTCCTAACGGCATGAGTGGAACAAAACACCAAGCAAAAGGCTTAGCCTTCCACCCTGCCAGTATATAGATGATTTCATTTAGCATTTATATAGTGTGATATAACCCAACCAAACTTCAACATGAAGCAAGCATCTTCAATCTTCACCTGCAACTAGCAATGCTATAAGAGGGGCTGAGCGAAGCGTACTTAGCCAAGCAACGGTTTGCGTAGGTAGGTTGGTTAAACATGGCAATGGTTACAAGTAGGAGGCTGACAAGAAAGACATGGGCATCGAGGCAAAACTATAGAGCGGAACTACTAGCAATAGGCAAAGATAGTAATGGTATCCGGGTTCGGTCATCTTGCCTGGGATTCCACAAGGGAGAAGAACGGATCCAAGAAGAAGACGGAGCAACAGTCGAGCGGATCCTCACAACTCCGGAACGAAACCGAAGCTAACAAGAGAAGCAACCGGAAAGAAAAACAAACAACACGGTAAACACACACATCATAAACATGGCATACGATGCACATCCAAGTATGATGCATGTCCGGTTTAATTATGCATGGCATGGCAAAGTGCACAAACAATACTACAAGTTAAGTGGAGATCAATATGCAACGAGTTGCATATTAACGAAACACCACATTTAATTATTTAATTGACTCTTGTTATTTACAAGACAAGATTAAATGTTTTTAGCATGGCAAGAGGTGAAACATAATAAAACTACACAACTAGACATTTTAAATGAGGCCGGAGAATAACAACAACATATCCGGAAAATCCCCATGAGCATGTTTATTAATTATAAGCAAACAACAATTAAACATTATAATGTTGTTAACATGATGCGGATGACATGAACAAGTTTTATGCAAGTTTTATTAAAAGGGGTCAAATAACAAGATAAGAAGCATTTGTCACCGTGGTGGAAAGAAAAGAGTGCCACGGCAACGATCCGAAATGAGGCAACGGCATCATATCGGTTCCGGTTTCTCGGTGAGGGACCGGTGCAAAAGAAAAGGTGGAGTGAACGAGTTGAACAAGATGAAAGGTGGGCGATCCCGTTGCCGGGTCTCCACGAGTCGGTGACGAGGCAACCGAGGAACAAGACAAAAGGTGGAACGGGCACGAAGCACACAAGGGAGACATTTCATACAACACAAGCAAGCATGCATCCACGGGTCACGTCTCGGGGTTATACCTTCGAAACACTCGTTTCGGGACGGTTCGAGATCGTCGAGGGATGTAGTGGAAGTAGAGGAAGTAGTCGTACACGGCCGTAGAGGGAAGTAGTTGTACTCGTAGCGGTAGTTGTACTCGGTCGACGGTAGTGGTACACGTTCATCGGAGAGGTACTCGCCGGCGGGGTACTCGTGGCGTCCGTGTAGTCGAACTTGACGGTCATCGGCGACTCGAAGGGGTACACGGGTCGTCGTTCTCGTACATGTAGTCGTTCTCGAGCTCGTTTTCCGTAGATGTTCAAGTCGTTTTGCCGTGTAGAGGTACTTGGTCGGGTCGCCGGTAGTCGTACACGGGTCATTGCGGTCTTTAGCGGTAGTCGTTTTCCGTTCTCTGTCAAGGTCAACACCAGCAAAAGTAACACAAAACAAACAAAAACAAAAACTACTGCACGAGGCCACGGTGTGCTAGACGGGACGAAGTGGAGGGGCGCCATCGGAGCTGGACTCCCGCGGCGAGGCACGGAGGGAGCGGGGCGCTCCGGGCTTGGACGCCGCTGCGGCCCTGAAGGACGGGGAGGGAGCCTGGACGGAGAGGCCGCGCTGCTGGCTCCTGGAGATGGAACAGGGCCGAGCCCGGGGCGGCGACCTGGCGAGGCGGGCGCTCGGGCCAGGGCAACGGAGGACGCCAGAGGGGGCTGGACGCGGCTCGGCGCAGAGAACGGAGGGAGCCTCAGGAGGAGGTCGCTCGGGGTCCTCGGCTTCTGGCCGGCCGGAGGGACGCCGAGGGCGCGCAGGCGCTGGGGTGCACGGGAGTGCCAGAGGGAGACGAGGTCGGTGCGGGCCTGCGGTGGACGACGGGGAAGGCGGAAGGACGCCGGAGGACGGCCGGCGCGTCGGGGTGGCTCCCGACCAGCCCGTCGGCTCGCTGGGCGCGGCCTTCTTGCGAGGCGCCAGGCACGGGAGGAGATCCTCGGCCGGCTCGCGGCGCTCCTAGCGCAGACGGAAGGGAGCTCGAGGAGGGCGCGGGAGGTCTCGAGGTCGTAGTGAAACGGGGGCTCGGGGAGATCGAGAGGAGTGCGGGATCGAGAGAGCCAGAGGGGTTCGAGGGAAACGGGGGAAAACTGGCGGCGCTACGAGGGAAGGAGAGGGAGAGAGCGAGCGCTCGGTAGGGATTAGGGTTCGGTGCGGTCGGGCTGCTGCCTGGGAGTTGGGCCGACGGGCCAGGAAGGATAGCGCCTCCTGCGGCTGAGGGAAAAAAAAAATAGGAGGGAGGAGAAGGAAGATGGGCCTTGAGGCCTAGCAGGGAGGAGGAGAAAGGCCTGGAAGGAGACGGGAAAGGAGGAGGCCTCCTCTTATTTATTTTTATTTAGCAGCAAATAAAAGAGAAGAGAGAAAAGAGGAGGGAAGAGGAAAAAGATAGCACACGGGAGCATTTTTCTCGGGCACGTAAAAAGAGCACGGCCGGAGGAAAATACAAAAGGCAAGGACGGAAAAAAATAATTCAAACATATTTGAATTTAATTCAAATAGTTTTGAACCAAGACTTGATTATTGAGGTGTCCAAAAATGTTCAAATTTTTGGAGGAACCTCGAAACAACGGACAAGAATTACCGGCAAGATTTTGAAGGTGAAACTCGAAGTGAAAAGACAAGGGGAAAATTGTGCAAATGTGTTACGGTGAATTCCAAAAAAATGGAATAATTATTAATATAGCTCCATAATATTGAGAGGCTTTTATATGTTATAAAGAGAAGACATCTTCCCTCGATTTAAATGGACCGAAGGTCCACACGAATTATTTGGTTGAGATGCAAAATAAAATATGACATGATGGCATGATGACATGATGCAATGCAGAAAAATAAATAACACAAGCAAAATAAAACACACGGGAGAACCCGGAACATCTGGAATCTTCTGGAACCTTCTGGGACGTCGGTCTCGGGCGTCACAACTCTCCCACACTAACAGAGGATCTCGACCCGAGATCCTAGAGATATCACCGGGTAAAAACGGAAGAGGAAGAGGTAAAACAAAGTTGCTTCTTTGACAGACGAGTGAAACCAAGGAACCTTGAGAGGTTAAACAAGTTGAAAGAAAGAATGCAACGGAGATGAACGAAGTTAAGAGCACTCCGGTAAGCAGGAGGAACATTACAAGAACCTTGAAGGTTGAAAGACATGAAACAAGAGCTCACGGACCAAAAGACTATGAAACTGCAAGGGTAAAGCCAAGGAATAAGAATGAATGAATTTGGACAGCACTCCGTCTGTAAGTGGAAGGAAAAGAACAAAAACTAGAGAAGATGGAATGATACTTGATGAAATGAACAGCATATTGCCTCCGAAACAATTAAAAGAATGGCACAAGGGGTAAGAAGGATTCAGACAGCACTCCGGTTAAAAGAGAGTTAAAACTTGATAAAAGACGAAGCTGATGAAGAATATAACACTCCGGTTAAATGATAAGCAAGGGAAAAGAACATGATCTTGAAAAGAAAACAAGATGATGGTTTGGAGAGAGCAACATTACAAAGCCTCCGGAATGAAAGATTAGAATATAGATCAACGAAAGAAATGAATGGAGAAGAAAATGACAACTTCTCCCAAAATGAATTTGAAAGAGCATCCTTACAAAGAAGGGTTGAACGGAGTTGTTGGAAATTCAACAACGAAAGAATAAGCTTCATGTGGGCTTATGGAAAACATCTCAAAATTAAGAGGTGACAACCAGCCACTAACGGGAACGATTGATTTGATTGAGATCAACAAGGAGACGATAAAATTATCTCACCGGAATGATAAAAGAAGAACTTGGGTCATTAATAAGCACCATAATTAGCAACAATTCTCAAGGAAAGCTTTTAGGTGAAAAACAACCCAAGATAACTCCAATGAATAAATTGAAGGGTTGGAAAGACCTCCTGAACAACGAAAATGATGGGTTTAAATATCTCATTCTTGACAACTTGTGAATCATAAAACATGAAGGAATTGTCAAAAATGACATACCACCATCTCAAAGAATAAGGTAGAGAGAATTGCACCAGGAAAGCATGATGAAGTATGCTTGAGCTCCAACAAGAATCTTGATGAAGACTGAGGATGAATTAAAACATGATGAACCACCATGAAGAACTCCGGTAATGAAAAACATGAGAAGTGAAAGATGAAAGAATAAGATTCAAGGCATGTGATGAATTAAAATGATAACAACGGAAGAGAAAAACTAGAATGAACCACCGTAAGAATATGGAGACGAACGAAGAGACATCAATGAAGAATATTTGGAGGACGAAGTTGCAAACTGAGAACGAAGAAATATGCTGAAATGATGGCCTTCGGAGGAACACAAAGAAAGAATTCATGAAAAGCTTGAGAGAACGGGCCAAGATTTAAGAGAAACACTTGTCCAGTCTTCAAATGCTGAGAGTGAAGACGAGAAATGCCATGAAGAATTGTTGAGCACTCCGGAATGAAGAATTAAGAGGTTGGACCAATGATGAAAAAGAATTTGAAAGCGGACTTGAAGAAGGCATGTGACTGATGGGGATCATTCTTACGTCACAAATGGAAAAGAATTTGAGTATAACTCCAGAATAAATAGAAGAGTCAGGTAAGATCCTGGGAAAAGACCTATGGGTTAAGGCCCACTCAAAGAAATCACCATTGAAAAGATTGCTTGAGATATTGCACCGGTTGAATTAAAAGGCTTGAATAAGATAACAATCCTCAAAATAGCTTGAACGGATTAAAAAATGGAATTATGAATCTTCAGCACTCCGGATATGAATAACAAGAGGAGAAAGATTAATTGGTGCACCGGAATAAGACAGCATTGTGAAAAGAGGAAAAGATAAGATCAACACCGAAATCTTGAATTACATCCACCGGAAGAATCTGAGAACAAAAGAATGATGAACTTGAAGCTCTTGAGCATCTTCACGATAATCACCGGATAAGAACATTGAAGGAAAAGAAAGAAGAATATCACAAGAATAAATGGATACTTCCTCTGAGAATTGCTGACTCCATAAAGAAAAGGGGTGGGAGGGTGGGCAAAACAAAGACAACTTGAGATGAATGAAACAGACAAACGACAGATTTCTCAACGGTGTCCGTATGGAATAACTTGAAGAGAAGGCACACCGGTTGAAAAGGATTTAACATGAAAATCTTGATGGTCAAGAGGAATTAACACTCTCATAGAAATATGAGAACACCGATTAGGAAAGGTATGGAATCAACATTTGACATCGAAGCAACTCGAATACCAGAATCAAAACGAAACAAAGGGTAGATATGCAACATAATCTTCACAATATCATTCGAACAGAGAATTGAACGAATGAATTCCGCAGGTACATCAACTTGACGAGAAGCCACTTGGAGAACAAAATAAATAAAAGGAACAAGGATCAGATAGAACAAATACAAGATAGAAGTTTCGTTCGACATCTTCGTGCTGAAAGCTCATGAAACATGTTACAAAAGGGTTTTGCAATCCCCGGATCAGCATAGCCAAGGACCCTTTAAGATGCAACTCCCGATCAGAACAAGTCCATAAAACCACTTCACTCAATGTAGAACCCCGAACTTCATATCGAGCATCCGTTGGAAGAATGCCTAGAACTACTAGATGAACCCACCTATAGATTTCCGAAAGTTTCCAGTTATGCAATCAGGTGTTGGGGATACACGGGAAGCACCGCGCAAACAACTCTAACCTACATCCAGGTGTATCCATCCTTCAACACATAACCAGTCTTTCTCGGAAACTGTTTACCTCGGACCTTCGAAAAGCATCCACTATAACAAGCTATGGCAATACTCTCGAACTACCTCCCCAGTACTGGGTGATGTCGGGGTTATCTTGCCACTGGCCGTATAGGAGAGATTTTCGATGTCGGCCGTCTTAAGTATTTAGTACTGCCGCGATATGCTTGTGTCAACGATACCCCGAAGCTCAACTCCTCGGTAACAGGAGGCATCGGGAACAATATCCTTGTCACAAGAACATCGAAACAATCCCAGAATACTCGCGAGATCCTAAAAAAAATTTGGTGCAATTTTTGAAAGTAGAAGAGAAAAGAGTAATCGTCAGGAGTCCTCACCAGAGAGAAAGGGGATGAGAAGCAAAGAAATCCTACTCTTCGATATAATATAGGACTCAAAAAGTTTTCAGTGTGTGCCTAGACTCAACCGTCAACGATTCGATCAATCAGTGGGGGCTTCTAGGTCGGAGAAGGCTCTGATACCAACTTGTAATGCCCAGGATGGAGTTATACCTCCTACGTGTCGAGGCACGACTTAAAGGCATAAATCCATCCTAGAATGATCTCAAGTTTGGTATCTTTGCACGACTCATGTAAAAGAGGGATTAAAATGCAAAAGGAGATAGTTGGCTTACACTCGCCACTTCACACAATACATTACATAACAATACATCATTCAGAACATCACAGCCCGACTACGGGTAAGATCCAAGAAAGATACCAAAACAACATAAAGCCACAGGCCAAGATCGAATCCTAGTAGAAACCACTACTGAACATCGAAACGTCACAAGCAAACGGCCACACTCTTCAACGAACTCCTGGTGAAGAACTGAACCAACTCCTGCAACCAACTCGGCTGAACCTGCAACTGGTGTGGTGAAGTAACTGTGAGCCACAGAGGACTCAGCAATCCCGTTCCCGGGTAACAAGACTATTTAAGCCTTGGGTGAGGACAAGGCTGAAGAAAGAAATGAGGTGAAGGAACAAACAAGAGTCTGCAGCAGCAACTAGCACTAACTTACGTAAAAGAGAGCGAGAAGAGAAGAGCATCGGTCGAAAGATGATCACGAAGTGATCCTAGCTAAAGCCGGTCAAACATAACCCCACCGTGTTCAACTCCCGAATCCCTATTCGGAAATTGACAGTCACGGTACACACGCTGGTAGTGTATTGGAAACATTGTGTCAAGTTATCTACAACCGGAATTAACAAGCTCCCATCTGCCACATAACCGCGGGCACGGCTTTCGAAAGTTCAAAACCCTGCAGGGGTGTTCCAACTTGGCCCATCACAAGCCCACGATCCGCGAAGTCGCAACTCCATAGGTGGGAAGACCCGAGTATTCTCGGAATCCCGTGCTCAAGTTAAACCGAACTAAGGTAAGGCTAATCCAGCAAATCCTCCCGGCGTGCCGACACCCTGATAGTAGCCGCGCGTATCTCGTCTCAGGCCACGACCGGATGGGACAAGCTACGGGTTTTTACCAAACCTTGAGTTTCCTCGAGGTGGCCCCGCAGGTTGCCCAGTTCGGACCAACACTCATGAGGAGCACTGGCCCGGGGGGTTGAATTAAGATAAAGGGATAGCTAGTCCACATGCAAGTTTTATTAGTTATTAGGCAAATAGTACCAATGTTGGGACTTGCTGGAAAAGACTTAGCACTTAGCGGTTTATCAAGGGGGTCCCATACACCCCAACCGTGTTAGGAACGCATAATCAAGGAACATAACACCGGTTTATACGGTTCCTAACGGCATGAGTGGAACAAAACACCAAGCAAAAGGCTTAGCCTTCCACCCTGCCAGTATATAGATGATTTCATTTAGCATTTATATAGTGTGATATAACCCAACCAAACTTCAACATGAAGCAAGCATCTTCAATCTTCACCTGCAACTAGCAATGCTATAAGAGGGGCTGAGCGAAGCGTACTTAGCCAAGCAACGGTTTGCGTAGGTAGGTTGGTTAAACATGGCAATGGTTACAAGTAGGAGGCTGACAAGAAAGACATGGGCATCGAGGCAAAACTATAGAGCGGAACTACTAGCAATAGGCAAAGATAGTAATGGTATCCGGGTTCGGTCATCTTGCCTGGGATTCCACAAGGGAGAAGAACGGATCCAAGAAGAAGACGGAGCAACAGTCGAGCGGATCCTCACAACTCCGGAACGAAACCGAAGCTAACAAGAGAAGCAACCGGAAAGAAAAACAAACAACACGGTAAACACACACATCATAAACATGGCATACGATGCACATCCAAGTATGATGCATGTCCGGTTTAATTATGCATGGCATGGCAAAGTGCACAAACAATACTACAAGTTAAGTGGAGATCAATATGCAACGAGTTGCATATTAACGAAACACCACATTTAATTATTTAATTGACTCTTGTTATTTACAAGACAAGATTAAATGTTTTTAGCATGGCAAGAGGTGAAACATAATAAAACTACACAACTAGACATTTTAAATGAGGCCGGAGAATAACAACAACATATCCGGAAAATCCCCATGAGCATGTTTATTAATTATAAGCAAACAACAATTAAACATTATAATGTTGTTAACATGATGCGGATGACATGAACAAGTTTTATGCAAGTTTTATTAAAAGGGGTCAAATAACAAGATAAGAAGCATTTGTCACCGTGGTGGAAAGAAAAGAGTGCCACGGCAACGATCCGAAATGAGGCAACGGCATCATATCGGTTCCGGTTTCTCGGTGAGGGACCGGTGCAAAAGAAAAGGTGGAGTGAACGAGTTGAACAAGATGAAAGGTGGGCGATCCCGTTGCCGGGTCTCCACGAGTCGGTGACGAGGCAACCGAGGAACAAGACAAAAGGTGGAACGGGCACGAAGCACACAAGGGAGACATTTCATACAACACAAGCAAGCATGCATCCACGGGTCACGTCTCGGGGTTATACCTTCGAAACACTCGTTTCGGGACGGTTCGAGATCGTCGAGGGATGTAGTGGAAGTAGAGGAAGTAGTCGTACACGGCCGTAGAGGGAAGTAGTTGTACTCGTAGCGGTAGTTGTACTCGGTCGACGGTAGTGGTACACGTTCATCGGAGAGGTACTCGCCGGCGGGGTACTCGTGGCGTCCGTGTAGTCGAACTTGACGGTCATCGGCGACTCGAAGGGGTACACGGGTCGTCGTTCTCGTACATGTAGTCGTTCTCGAGCTCGTTTTCCGTAGATGTTCAAGTCGTTTTGCCGTGTAGAGGTACTTGGTCGGGTCGCCGGTAGTCGTACACGGGTCATTGCGGTCTTTAGCGGTAGTCGTTTTCCGTTCTCTGTCAAGGTCAACACCAGCAAAAGTAACACAAAACAAACAAAAACAAAAACTACTGCACGAGGCCACGGTGTGCTAGACGGGACGAAGTGGAGGGGCGCCATCGGAGCTGGACTCCCGCGGCGAGGCACGGAGGGAGCGGGGCGCTCCGGGCTTGGACGCCGCTGCGGCCCTGAAGGACGGGGAGGGAGCCTGGACGGAGAGGCCGCGCTGCTGGCTCCTGGAGATGGAACAGGGCCGAGCCCGGGGCGGCGACCTGGCGAGGCGGGCGCTCGGCCAGGGCAACGGAGGACGCCAGAGGGGGCTGGACGCGGCTCGGCGCAGAGAACGGAGGGAGCCGCAGGAGGAGGTCGCTCGGGGTCCTCGGCTTCTGGCCGGCCGGAGGGACGCCGAGGGCGCGCAGGCGCTGGGGTGCACGGGAGTGCCAGAGGGAGACGAGGTCGGTGCGGGCCTGCGGTGGACGACGGGGAAGGCGGAAGGACGCCGGAGGACGGCCGGCGCGTCGGGGTGGCTCCCGACCAGCCCGTCGGCTCGCTGGGCGCGGCCTTCTTGCGAGGCGCCAGGCACGGGAGGAGATCCTCGACCGGCTCGCGGCGCTCCTAGCGCAGACGGAAGGGAGCTCGAGGAGGGCGCGGGAGGTCTCGAGGTCGTAGTGAAACGGGGGCTCGGGGAGATCGAGAGGAGTGCGGGATCGAGAGAGCCAGAGGGGTTCGAGGGAAACGGGGGAAAACTGGCGGCGCTACGAGGGAAGGAGAGGGAGAGAGCGAGCGCTCGGTAGGGATTAGGGTTCGGTGCGGTCGGGCTGCTGCCTGGGAGTTGGGCCGACGGGCCAGGAAGGATAGCGCCTCCTGCGGCTGAGGGAAAAAATAGGAGGGAGGAGAAGGAAGATGGGCCTTGAGGCCTAGCAGGGAGGAGGAGAAAGGCCTGGAAGGAGACGGGAAAGGAGGAGGCCTCCTCTTATTTATTTTTATTTAGCAGCAAATAAAAGAGAAGAGAGAAAAGAGGAGGGAAGAGGAAAAAGATAGCACACGGGAGCATTTTTCTCGGGCACGTAAAAAGAGCACGGCCGGAGGAAAATACAAAAGGCAAGGACGGAAAAAAAAATAATTCAAACATATTTGAATTTAATTCAAATAGTTTTGAACCAAGACTTGATTATTGAGGTGTCCAAAAATGTTCAAATTTTTGGAGGAACCTCGAAACAACGGACAAGAATTACCGGCAAGATTTTGAAGGTGAAACTCGAAGTGAAAAGACAAGGGGAAAATTGTGCAAATGTGTTACGGTGAATTCCAAAAAAATGGAATAATTATTAATATAGCTCCATAATATTGAGAGGCTTTTATATGTTATAAAGAGAAGACATCTTCCCTCGATTTAAATGGACCGAAGGTCCACACGAATTATTTGGTTGAGATGCAAAATAAAATATGACATGATGGCATGATGACATGATGCAATGCAGAAAAATAAATAACACAAGCAAAATAAAACACACGGGAGAACCCGGAACATCTGGAATCTTCTGGAACCTTCTGGGACGTCGGTCTCGGGCGTCACATCACGTGACACACTCGTGATTGGGCCACAACAACATTTCGGGCGCTTAGCAAGATGGATATCATTACATCGTACCGTTACATAAATACATGGAGATACATCAATTCTTACAAGTCACATGAATACAACAACATCAATACAAGGCATCCTACTACGGATGCAAACATGAAAAGCACAACGACATCCATCCGCTATCGCAGGCTGCTGACCAGGAACCTAACCCAAGACTAACGAAGAAGAGAAGAAAGAACTCCAGCAGAAATACATCGCTCTCACGTCAAGTCATCGGAAACCTGCACCTGCAACTATTGTTGTAGTAACTGTTAGCCACGAGTACTCAGCAATCCCATAATCATGGGTATCAAGACTAGCAAAGCTTAAAGGGTATGGAGAGGTTAAGTGGTGAGGTTGCAGCAGCGGCTAAGCAAAGTATGGTGGCTAACTTTCGAGTACAAGAATAAGATGAGCATCTACGCAAACGGTCGCAAACTAGTAATGATCGCTAAAGATCCTGATCTACCTATGAGTCAAACATAACCCCACTGTGTTCTTTTCCCAAAGTGAAAAGAGACGGTCACGGTTACTCACACGGTTCGTGTGTTTTATTTCGGATCCTCTGTCAAGTTTTCTACAACCGGACATTAACAAATTCCAATCTGCCACATAATCGCGGGCTCGGCTTTCGAAAGATCATAACCCTGCAGGGGTGTCCCAACTTAGCCCATCACAAGCTCTCACGATCAGCAGAAGTAAAAGTATTACCCCTTATCTTAGGGACAATCCGATCAGACTCGTAAACCCGATGCACAAGACATTTCGACAATGGTAAAACAAGTCCAGCAAAACCTCCCGGCGTGCCAACACCCTAATATTAACCGCGCGTATCTCGTCTCATGCCACGTCCGGATGAGCTAAGCGTACAATACTGAAGTCCTTGGGTTGCCCCAGGTAGCGCGCACGGTGCTCTAGTTTGGGACCAACACTATCAGCATTGGCCCCCCTTGTTATGTGGAATTAAGAACCCGGGGATGCGACCCCCTATGCAAATTTATTAATTCATTAAGTTTTTAATAGGATGCAAATTAAAACCAATGTTGGGCCTTGCTGGAGGAGTTTTATTCAAAGACGAACTGTCAAGGGGTCCCCATATACCCAACCGCGTTAGGGACGCAAAATCAAGGAACATAACACCGGTTTATCGGTTCTTAAGGTGGCATGAGTGGAACAAAACACCGAGCAAAAGGCCAAGCCTTCCACCCATTGCCAAGTATAGGTCTGTTAGTTATAGTTATAGATATAGATATTGTGATATGCCAACAACCCAAGTTTGGACATGGAGCAATCTTCATCTTCACCTGCAACTAACAATGCTATAAGAGGGGCTGAGTGAGCGGTAACATAGCCAAACAACGGTTTGCTAGGATGGTTTCAAAGGTTAGAGGTTTATGGCAACAAGGAGAGGCTGAGAACAAATGATAGGTAGCGCGACATATAGCAAAAGCATCGAGACAACTAGCATAGCAATGATAGTAAAGGTATCCAAGGAGACGGTCATCTTGCCTAGGATCCCAAGAATGAGTCCATGAAGTAAACAAAGAAGAAGCCACAGAGACGAAGCAAGTGCAGTCGAACGAATCCTCACGATCGTAACGGATAATGAACTAGCGAGAAGAAGCACACAACATGGTAAACACACCACACAAGAACATGACATAATGCTCAACCAAGTATGATGCAAGACAAGTCTATATGATGCAAAACATGACAAGGGATGATGCAAACAAGAACATCACACAAGCAAGTTTAAATGAGGCCGGAAACATCATATAACAATTCCGGTAAGTCCTCATATTCACATTTCGAAATTGGTCCAGATCTGAACAAACCTTATGTTAAAGTTGTTAAATAGAAAGTTAACATGCACCAGGATGATCTACTCGAAAATCTAGTCAAGTTGCATATAAAGTTTATTTAATTCGGAGCTATGGCCTAGAAGATATGAGCAAAACAAGACAAGGATGGCAAGGATGCAAGATGCATTCAAACATCAAGCAAACACACTCCAAACAGGTATTCAAGATGTTATTATACATCTACATGCAAAAGCACACAAGTTTCATATAGGACACGCTCAAAACGGAGCAACGGTTCAACACATACACATGAAACAAGATATAACAACAAGCTGTCCAAAACAGCAACATGGCACTTAGTTGACTTCAAAACAACATCATACAAGAACATTTCATGGCAACAAAGGGCATGGAAAGCATGTACATGTCCAGCACTACAAGCATGACCAAAGAGATACTACAAAACACAACTAGATCATTCTCAAAGCATCATGGCAATGTTGCAAAAGATAACAGTTTCACAGACTTAGTGAAAATAAACTAAACATGGCAGCAACAACGACAAGTAGGCATGTTTGCAAGCTTGTGCAACTCATCTCAAAGCATATCATGGCATGTGAATATAACCAACAACAAGAAGACATGTTTATGAAGCTACTCATGGCAAGAACATGGTCGTATGATGCATAGATCACTAGCAATTCACATGGCAAAACTGAACTTGTTGATAACAGGCTGACAGAAACATTTTATAGAAATTTGAGAGCAAGAAATAAACAAGCTACAACAAGCCATATATGCAAACAAGGGCATAGAAGGATAGAGCATAATATGGACGACAAGACATGATCATTGGACAACCTAAAAGATTCATGGATTTGAGTGGGGCATCAAGCAAACATGGCATCAGGTTATAACAATTTCAGACTTAGCAGTTTTTCAAAAAGTCTTAGAAAATAACAATAGCGAGTAGGACACTTTGCAAGCTTGTTGCAAACACCACAAGGCATAACATGGAAAACTAATTACAGTACAGCAAGGATGGCATGATTGTGCTTCTAAAACATATTGACATGTTGCTCAAACAAAAATCAAACATAAAGATATGAAAAAGACAAATCAGCATCTCATAACAAGTTTCAGCACTCAATAGCCATATGCACTTTTGCAACAGAGATAAACATGGCAATATGGCACCTAACATGAATGCTTCAACAACTATCATGTAGAGCACTTCACAATGAACAATTTGACAAATCATACACTCCATTTGGACCAACATGCACAAAGGTGTGACCTCTCAAACAGGCTAACATAAAAACAGTTATCAGCAGTTTAAAAACATCTAGCACTTTTGCAACAATGATTATGGCATCAAGATTAACTCAAACAAACATGACACAGTACAACAATATGAAGAACATCACAAGACAAACATTTTGATATATCATACACTCAATTCGGACAATCATGCAAAAAGTTACAACCACACAAAGATGCATAAATATTTACAAATGCCAGGGGCTTAGTCATTTTTCTAAAATGAAAAGTGAGTGCAGTATAGCTAAGAGACGCCCGGGGTGGGGAATAGGTGAGCTTACCACTGGGCTCGGCCCATGTTGCAGGGGAGGTCGGCTGGGCCGGAGGGGATGGAGAGATGGGCCTGGAGCTGGGCCGGGAAGGCTGTGGCCCATGAGGCCGGCGCGCTGGTCCAGCCCAGGCAGGCGGCGTCACGGCCAACACGAAGCAGGGAAGCGGCGGGATCCTCGCCGGGGTTGATGAATGGTGCGGCGACGGTGGGCGTAGCCGAGGCGAGGCGAGCGGGGACCGGCCGGATCTGGCCGGTGACTGGCCGGATCCGGCGAATCCGGGCGGCGGCGAGGGTTCTTGGGTCCGGCGCGGCTTCGGTGATGCAACAGGGCGGCGGAGGCACGGGGTGCTCCGGCGAGCGGCGGGTCGGGACGATCCCCAGGCTCGGGCGTGACCGAAGCCTGCGGGCGCGAGGTCAGAGCTACGGGGATCCGTCGGGCTGGCACGGTCGAGCGCCTGCAGCGGCGAGGCGTGCCGGCGACGAGGCCAGGCGGCGGGGACGGTTGGGCGGAGCGGTGGCGCTCGAGCGAGGCGGGCAGCTAGGCGCTGGCGCGCTCGGGCGGGCAGATCTGGGCCCGTTGCGGCCTGGGGTGGGCCGCGGATGGGCTCCGACGGGCCTGCGCGGTGGGAGGCGCGGTGAGGACAGGTGAAGGCCACCGATTGTCTAAGGGGGATGCTGCGGGTGAGGTGGCGCGCGGGGATTGGTCATAGGGAGGTGGATGCGGCAGCGGCAGCCATTGGGCCGGCGACAAGTGGCGACGGGGCAGCATTTCCACGCGGAAATTGAGGAGGAGGGAGGGTAGAGGTTGGTGGAGGCTAGGGGATGCCCAAAATGGACATGGGGGCTGCTTATATAAGGTAAGGGGCTAGGTTAGGGTTTTTTAAGCATTTTAGAGCCTCGGATCAAGATCTGACGACTCCGGTTGCAAGGAGGTTTGTGGGCTGGATTAGCGGGCTGCAAAGAGGAGGTGGGCTGTGGGGAGAGAAGAGAGAGAGGCCTGCGGGGGTTTTCGGAGACCAAAAAGGTCCGACGTTTTATCCAGCGATAGTGCCGCTATAGTTTAACAGTTGGGCTATCAAAC
The DNA here is from genome assembly GCA_902687465.1 of Secale cereale. NCBI lineage: Eukaryota > Viridiplantae > Streptophyta > Magnoliopsida > Poales > Poaceae > Secale > Secale cereale. Next base: position 716,705,573 of record LR738711.1, on the reverse strand, counting down.
GAGCTCCGAATGCGATGAAATTTGGCAGGCGGTCTTCCTACACTATAATAAGACCACACACCAAGTTTCATCCCATTCCGAGAACATTTTCCGGCCACTCATAATATAAATATCCGGAGGTGCCGCTGGCGCGTGCAAGTGTGTCTGGGCTCAGAACGGACAACGGAAAGGACGAGCGGACTCGGACAGATGCAAGGTTTGAAAACATGCTAATGCAATGCACATGATGACAAGGCAAAGTGCAACACGCAAGCAGATGATATGGCAAAGACAACGAATAACTGGATGACACCTCACGCATAGGTCTCGGGGTGTCACATCCTGCCCTCGTGGCCGCCTCTCTCGCTTCCTGGCGTGTACTCCAAGTCTTCTGTGTTGATATCGTTCCAAAAATAACTCTCCCGAAGGTTTCATTCCGTTTGGAATCCGTTTGATATTCCTTTTCTACGAAACACTGAAATAGGCAAAAAACAACAATTTGCACTGGGCCTTGGGTTAGTAGGTTAGTCCCAAAAATAATATAAAAGTGTATAATAAAGCCCATTAAAATCCAAAACAGAATATAATAGCATGGAACAATAAAAAATTATAGATACGTTGGAGACGTATCAAGCTACGCCACAATTACAATGTACCTTGGCCTTCTAAGTTGTGCCATAAGTACAATGTCCACTTGAAACCAAAAGATCTAAAGGCATCAAAAGCAAGGCAAGCATATTCCAAAGGAAATCAAGTTCAGATAAAGACCCGCAAGCTTTGGGCAAAAGTACTCGGGCATCAGGCCTGAAGGGGTTTAACGGTAACAAAATCACTCAGCATTCGGAGTCAAATTGAGTCGGAGCTGAAAGTTTGTTCACTCTTCGGGAGGAGGAGGACTTGCAGGCGCAACATACTCATCTAGGTCGATTCCGTCGGTGATGCGAGTGGCGGCCTCCAGGAAAGTCTCCATAAATGATTGGAACTAAAGATTTTTGGTGTTCGCAACCTTAAGAGCAGCCAACCTCTCTTCCTTCACCTCCTTGCAGTGCACACGGACCAGAGACATCGCAATGTCAGTGCCACACCAGGCAGACGACTTCTTCCACACTTTCACTCGACTAGGGATCTCATTGAGCCGAGTCATCAGAGACTCGAGGTCGTTCTCAAGCACCATTCCCCGCCAGAGCGCCACGTCGATCCGGGACATCACCGCCTTTAGTCGGGTAAGGTAGCTGGTGGAGCTGGTGAGGCGAAACTCTAGTCACAAGACGTTCATCGCAACTTCATCCTTGACGAGGGAATTAACAGGATCCAGACCCATCTCGACCCGCCCAGTCTCATCCTCAAAGTTCTGGCAGAATTCTACACGGACAAAAATATGATGAGCTAACAGTCGGAATATGAGTCGACAACTCCAGTCGGACAAAAGAACATACCTTCAAGCATGAGGAACATATTTTTGGCGAGGTCGCCCAGATAAGTCTCCAGCCCGTCTTTCTTGTGTGAAAGATCCCCTACCTTGCCGTCCAGAGCAAGATTGGCCCTTTTCAGTCGCGTGACCTCTTTGTTGGCCTCGTCAAGGGAGGTCTTCAGCCTGACATTTTCCTCTTCTAGTTGGCTGTGGGGACCCCGAGTCATAAGTCGAGATCATCGAATGCACGTGTATAGTGGTCCCAGAGATCAATGCTCACTGAACACACAGAAGCTGAATAACAAGAGTCTTACATCCATACATACCGTATTACACAAGTAGGACCATTATGGCCAAGTCTTGAGTATAAATCATCGCAACGGAAATATTCATCAACAACTTGGACCCATGCCATCTGCCTTAACCGTACAGGCATTCTGACTGGGAAGCGTCCTAGATCGCATGTTCGTCACCAAGAAATCTTCATCATATCATGTTCTTCTAAGCCTGGCCAATTAAATAACCAGTGGCAAGCCAATGAGTACTTTGAATGTACTCGCAAGCAACCCATGATTTGATTCAAGGTAACAATGCAAGTTGTACGACAATTAAGCAACCTAGCTTCAAGCTAGATAAGATGTTCTACCAACTTGTGAGATATGCATCAATGAACTTGGGTAACCTTGAGGATAGGTTACAGATATCAACATAAATAGAGTTTGGATCAATGCGATTTCATTCAACATGTCAAGTCACCACCTTGACCCAAACGGTTCTCTTCCACACACATATTCACCAAGTTTGTAAAATTTCTGGACATAGTTTAAGTAGCACCTCCCAACTGTCCATGACCGTGGACACGGCTATTCGAATAGTTTGACACTCTGCAGAAGTTGCACACTTTACCCACAAGATCCGGGAAGCTTTTATGTCATCCACGATCCCGCAGTACCTCAAGTACTCGGGGGAAGCACCCGATCATTACCTTTCCCTAGACGACACTAACATAGGGTCCACTCGTTGGTGCACGACCCTCGTGTATAAGTAAAAGATTGTGGGACTCTACCCTCTTCACAATATCACGCGTACACGAAGGGACCAACGGTGTGTCCGGTGCCCTGTGAAAACAGTCATGGCCGCCTATCCAAGCACGACCCCGTCCCGAAAGTGACCTCAAGTCACCCTCGTCACTAGTAATGTGGGCACCATGCTAGTATCGTCCTAGGTAATCAATAATGCCCTTTCCCATATAATGCTAGAGTGTTTGCACATGTTTGGTTGGGTCGGTAATCACACATAAATCTAATCCATCATTTTGCACACACACCAGAGGCTCTCTTTGGTACACCACTTCTTCTTCAAGTGGTGACCTTGTTGGAAATATGCCCTAGAGGCAATAATAAAAGTATTATTACTATATTTCCTTGTTCATGATAATCGTCTATTATTCATGCTTGAATTGTATTGTATGGAAACAACGATACATGTGTGAATACATAGACCAAAATGAGTCCCTGGTAGGCCTCTAGTTACCAGCTCGTTGATCAACAGATGGTCACGGTTTCCTGACCATGGACATGGGATGTCGGTGATAACAGGATCAAATCATTAGGAGAATGATGTGATGGACAAGACCCAATCCTGAGCATAGCACGAGATCGTATAGTTCGTAATGCATAAGCTTTTCGGTGTCAAGTATTTATTCCTTAGACCATGAGGTTGTACAACTCCCGGATGCCATAGGAATATTTTGGGTGTACCAAACATCACAACGTAACTGGGTGGCTATAAAGGTACGCATCGGGTATCTCCGAAAGTGTCTGTTGAGTTGGTACGAACCGAGACTGGGATGTTGTCACTCCGTATGACGGAGAGGTACCTCTGGGCCCACTCGGTAAGACATCATCATAATGAGCTCAATGTGACTAAGTAGTTAGTCACGGGATGATGGATTAAGGATCGAGTAAAGAGACTTGCCATGACGAGATTGAACAAGGTATTGGGAATACCGACGATCGAATCTCGGACAAGTACCGTACCGATGGACAAAGGGAATAACATACGGGATTGAGTGAACCCTTGACACGGTGGTTCATTCGATGAAGATCATCGAGGAACACGTGGGAACCAACATGGGTATCCAGATCCCGCTGTTGGTTATTGACCGGAGAGTGGTCTCGGTCATGTCTACGTGTCTCCCGAACCCGTAGGGTCTACACACTTAAGGTTCGGTAACGCTAGGGTCGTAGAGATAAATGCACGTGGAAACCCGAAAGTTGTTCGGAGTCCCGGATGAGATCCCGGACGTCACGAGGAGTTCCGGAATGGTCCGGAGGTAAATATTGATATATAGGAAGTCAGGTTTCGTCCATCGGGTGATCTCCGGGGGTCACCGGGAGTGTCCCGGGACCACCGGAGGGGCCCCGGGGGTCCACCGGGTGAGGCCACCCATCCCGGTGGGGCCCCTAGGCCGCAAGGGGAAGTGTCCAGCCCTAATGGGATGGCGCACCACTAGGGGCCCACCTCCCCATGCGCCTAGGGTTGAAACCCTAGGGGGGAGGGGGCGCCCCACTTGCCTTGGGGGGCAAGGACTCCCCCCTGGCCGCCGCCACCCCTGCAGATTGGATCTGCAGGGCCCTGGCGCACCCCCTTGGCCCCCTATATATATGAGGGGGGGGGGGAGAGGGCAGCCGCACACAAGCGCTGGCGCCTCTCCCCCTCCCGTCACACGTCCATACTCCCAACGTAGGGCGCCCGGCGAAGCCCTGCTGCGATCTCCACTGCATCCACCACCACGTCGTTGTGCTGCTGGATCTCTGACGACTTCTCCTCCCCCCTTGCTGGATCAAGAAGGAGGTGACGTTGCTGCACCGGACGTGTGTTGAACGCGGAGGTGCCGTCCGTTCGGCGCTAGATCATCGGTGACGAAGAACGCGAAGAGTACGACTACTTCATCCACGCTTCTTCGAAAGCTTCCGCACGCGATCTACATAACGGTATGTAGATGCACTCTTACTTGCTCGTTGCTAGATGTCTCCATAGTTGGATCTTGGTGAAAGCGTAGAAAATTTTTGAATTCTGCTACGTTCCCCAAAAGTGGCATCTGAGCTAGGTAGGTTTTATGCGTAGCATCTTGCACGAGTAGAACACAAAGCAGTTGTGGGCGTTTGAGTTTGTTCAACTTTCTTACCGTTACTAGTCAATCTTGATTCGGCGGTATTGCGGGATGAAGCGGCCCGGACCGACTTTACATGTACGCTTACGTGAGACTGGTTCCACCGACAGACATGCACTAGATGCATAAGGTGGCTGCCGGGTGTCTGTCTCTCCTACTTTAGTCGGATCGGATTCGATGAAAAGGGTCCTTATGAAGGGTAAATAGAAGTTGACAAATCACGTTGTGGTTTTGGCGTAGGTAAGAAACGTTCTTGCTAGAAATCCTATAGAAGCCACGTAAAAATTTGCAACAACAATTAGAGGACGTCTAACTTGTTTTTGCAGCATGTGCTATGTGACGTGGTATGGCCAAAACGAAGATGTGATGAATGATATATGTGATGTATGAGATTGATCATGTTTTTGTAATAGGGAATCACGACTTGCATGTCGATGAACTTGATAACCGGCAGGAGCCATAGGAGTTGTCTTAATTATTGTATGACCTGCGTGTCACTGAATAACGCCATGTAATTACTTTACTTCATTGCTAAACGTTAGCTATAGTAGTAGAAGTAATAGTTGGCGTGACGACTTCTTCAAGACACGATGATGAAGATCATGATGATGAAGATCATGGTGTCGAGCCGGTGACAAGATGATCATGGTACCCCGAAGATGGAGATCCAAGGAGCCAAATGATATTGGCCATATCATGTCACTTTAATAGATTGCATGTGATGTTTATCATGTTTATGCATCTTGTTTACTTAGAACGACGGTAGTAAATAAGATGATCTCTCACTAAAATTTCAAGTATTGTGTTTCCCCTAACTTTGCACCGTTGCTAAAGCTCGTAGCTCGGAAGCACCACGTGATGATCGGGTGTGATAGGTTCTAACGTTCGCATACGACGGGTGTAAGCTAGATTTACGCACGCGATACACTTAGGGTTCACTTGACGAGCCTAGCATGTACAGACATGGCCTCGGAACACGGAAGACCGAAAGGTCGAACACGAGTCGTATAGAAGATACGATCAACATGAAGATGTTCACCGTTGATGACTAGTCCGTCTCACGTGATGATCGGACATGGGCTAGTCGATTCGGATCGTGTATCACTTAAGATGACTAGAGAGATGTCATTCTGAGTGGGAGTTCATTAGAATTTGATTAAGATGAACTTAATTATCATGAACTTAGTCTAAATTCTTTACAATATCTCTTGTAGATCAAATGGCCCACGCTCCAGTTTCCCTCAACTTCAACGCGTTCCTAGAGAAAACCAAGCTGAAAGACGATGGTAGCAACTATACGGATTGGGTCCGTAACCTGAGAATTATCCTCATAGCTGCCAAGAGATCATATGTCCTAGAAGCACCGCTAGGTGATGCACCTGCTCCCGATGCGGCCCAAGACGTTTTGAACGTCTGGCAGTCGCGTAGTGATGATTACTCCCTGGTTCAGTGCGGCATGCTTTACAGTTTAGAATCGGGGCTCCAAAAGCGTTTTGAGCACCACGGAGCATATGAGATGTTCGAAGAGCTGAAAATGATTTTCCAAGCTCATGCCCGAGTTGAGAGATATGATGTCTCCGACACATTCTACAACTGTAAGATGGAGGAGAACAGTTCTGTCAGTGAGCACATCCTCAAGATTTCAGGATTGCACAACCGCTTGTCTCAGCTGGGAATGAATCTCCTAGATGAAGCGGTCGTTGACAGAATCCTCCAGTCGCTCCCACCAAGCTTCAAGAACTTCGTGTTGAACCTCAATATGCAGGGGATGGAGAAGTCCATTCCCGAGGTGTATTCGATGCTGAAATCAGCGGAGGTGGACATCAAGAAAGAACATCAAGTGTTGATGGTCAATAAAACCACTAAGTTCAAGAAAGGCAAGGGTAAGAAGAACTTCAAGAAGGACGGCAAGGGAGTTGCCGCGCCTGGCAAGCCTGTTGCCGGGAAGAAGCCAAAGTATGGACCCAAGCCTGAAACAGAGTGCTTTTATTGCAAGGGAACGGGTCACTGGAAGCGGAACTGCCCCAAATACTTAGCAGACAAGAAGGCCGGCAACGTCAAAGGTATATATGATATACATGTTATTGATGTGTACCTTACCAGCACTCGTAGTAGCTCCTGGGTATTCGATACCGGTGCAGTTGCTCACATTTGTAACTCAAAACAGGAGCTGCAGAATAAACGGAGACTGGCGAAGGATGAGGTGACGATGCGCGTCGGGAATGGTTCCAAGGTCGATGTGATTGCCGTCGGCACGCTACCTCTACATCTACCCTCGGGATTAGTTTTAAACCTCAATAATTGTTATTTAGTACCAGCTTTGAGCATGAACATTGTTTCTGGATCTCGTCTTATGCGAGATGGCTACTCTTTCAAATCGGAGAATAATGGTTGTTCTATTTATTTGAGAGATATGTTTTATGGTCATGCCCCGCTGGTCAATGGTTTATTTTTGATGAATCTCGAATGTGATGATACACATATTCATAGTGTAGATGCCAAAAGATGTAAAGTTGATAATGATAGTCCCACATACTTGTGGCATTGCCGCCTTGGTCATATTGGTGTCAAACGTATGAAGAAGCTCCATTCAGATGGACTTCTAGAGTCTCTTGATTATGAATCATTTGACACATGCGAACCATGCCTCTTGGGCAAGATGACCAAGACTCCGTTCTCCGGAAAAATGGAGCGAGCAACCAACTTGTTGGAAATCATACATACCGATGTGTGCGGTCCAATGAGTGTTGAGGCTCGCGGAGGCTACCGTTATGTTCTCACCCTCACGGATGACTTGAGTAGATACGGGTATATCTATTTGATGAAACACAAGTCTGAGACCTTTGAAAAGTTCAAGGAATTTCAGAATGAGGTTGAGAATCAACGTGACAGAAAAATAAAGTTCTTGCGATCGGATCGTGGGGGTGAATATTTAAGTCATGAATTTGGCACACACCTTAGGAGCTGTGGAATTGTTTCACAATTGACACCGCCCGGAACACCTCAACGTAAGGTGTGTCCGAACGTCGAAATCGTACTCTGTTGGACATGGTGCGATCTATGATGTCCCTCACCGATTTACCGCTATCTTTTTGGGGTTATGCTTTAGAGACTGCCGCATTCACTTTAAATAGGGCTCCGTCGAAATCCGTTGAGACGACTCCGTATGAACTTTGGTTTGGCAAGAAACCGAAGCTGTCGTTTCTAAAAGTTTGGGGTTGCGATGCTTATGTCAAGAAACTTCAACCTGAAAAGCTCGAACCCAAATCGGCGAAATGCGTCTTCATAGGATACCCAAAGGAAACAATTGGGTACACCTTCTACCACAGATCCGAAGGCAAAGTCTTTGTTACCAAGAATGGATGCTTTCTGGAGAAAGAGTTTCTCTCGAAAGAAGTGAGTGGGAGGAAAGTAGAACTTGATGAGGTGACAGTCACCCCTCCTGCACCGGAAAGTAGCGCAGCGCAGGAAACTGTTCCCGAGGTGCCTGCACCGACAAGGGAGGAAGTTGATGATAATGATCATGAAGAAACAGATCAAGTTACTACTGAACTTCGAAGGTTCACAAGGGCACGTTCCGCACCAGAGTGGTACGGCAACCCTGTACTGGAAATCATGTTGTTAGACAACGGTGAACCTTCGAACTATGAAGAAGCGATGGCGGGCCCGGATTCCAATAAATGGCTTGGAGCCATGAAATCCGAGATAGAATCCATGTATGAAAACAAAGTATGGACTTTGGTGGACTTGCCTGTTGATAGGCACGCCATAGAAAACAAATGGATATTTAAGAAGAAGACAGACGCAGATGGTAATGTGACCATCTATAAGGCTCGGCTTGTCGCTAAGGGTTATCGACAAGTTCAAGGGATTGACTACGACGAGACTTTCTCTCCCGTAGCGATGCTGAAGTCAGTCATAATCATGTTAGCTATTGCCGTATTCTATGATTATGAAATATGGCAAATGGACGTCAAAACAGCATTCCTTAACGGCTTCCTCAAGGAAGAGTTGTATATGATGCAACCGGAAGGTTTTGTCGATCCAGAGAACGCTAACAAGGTATGCAAGCTCCAGCGCTCGATTTACGGGCTGGTGCAAGCATCTCGGAGTTGGAATATTCGCTTTGATGAAGTGATCAAAGCGTTTGGATTTATACAGACTTATGGAGAAGCCTGTATTTACAAGAAAGTGAGTGGGAGCTCTGTGGCATTTCTCATATTATATGTGGATGACATATTGCTGATGGGAAATGATATAGAATTCTTGGAAAATGTAAAGGCCTACTTGAATAAAAGTTTTTCAATGAAGGACCTTGGAGAAGCTGCTTACATATTAGGCATCAAGATCTATAGAGATAGATCAAGACGCCTCATTGGTCTTTCACAAAGTACATACCTTGACAAAATATTGAAGAAGTTCAATATGGATCAGTCAAAGAAAGGATTCTTGCCTGTTTTGCAAGGTATGAGATTGAGCAAGGCTCAGTCGCCGACCACGGCAGAAGATAGAGAAAAGATGAGTGTCATTCCCTATGCCTCGGCCATAGGTTCTATCATGTATGCCATGTTGTGTACCAGACCTGATGTGAACCTTGCCATAAGTTTGGTAGGGAGGTACCAAAGTGATCCCGGTACGGAACACTGGACAGCGGTCAAGAACATCCTGAAGTACCTGAAAAGGACTAAGGATATGTTTCTCGTTTATGGAGGTGACGAAGAGCTCGTCGTAAAGGGTTACGTCGATGCTAGCTTCGACACAGATCTGGATGACTCTAAGTCTCAAACCGGATACGTGTATATTTTGAACGGAGGGGCAGTCAGCTGGTGCAGTTGCAAGCAAAGCGTCGTGGCAGCATCTACATGTGAAGCGGAGTACATAGCTGCTTCCGAAGCAGCGCAGGAAGGAGTCTGGATGAAGGAGTTCATCACCGACCTAGGAATCATTCCAAGCGCGTCAAGCCCGATGACTCTCTTCTGTGACAACACTGGCGCTATTGCCATTACCAAGGAGCCCAGGTTTCACAAGAAGACCAAGCACATCAAGCGTCGTTTCAACTCCATCCGGAATTATGTTCAGGATGGAGACATAGATATTTGTAAAGTGCATACGAATCTGAATGTAGCAGACCAGTTTACTAAACCTCTTTCACGGGCAAAACATGATCAACACCAGAACTCTATGGGTGTTCGATTCAACACAATGTAACTAGATTATTGACTCTAATGCAAGTGGGAGACTGTTGGAAATATGCCCTAGTGGCAATAATAAAAGTATTATTATTATATTTCCTTGTTCATGATAATCGTCTATTATTCATGCTTGAATTGTATTGTATGGAAACAGCGATACATGTGTGAATACATAGACCAAAATGAGTCCCTGGTAGGCCTCTAGTTACCAGCTCGTTGATCAACAGATGGTCACGGTTTCCTGACCATGGACATTGGATGTCGGTGATAACAGGATCAAATCATTAGGAGAATGATGTGATGGACAAGACCCAATCCTGAGCATAGCACGAGATCGTATAGTTCGTAATGCATAAGCTTTTCGGTGTCAAGTATTTATTCCTTAGACCATGAGGTTGTACAACTCCCGGATGCCATAGGAATACTTTGGGTGTACCAAACGTCACAACGTAACTGGGTGGCTATAAAGGTACGCATCGGGTATCTCCGAAAGTGTCTATTGAGTTGGTACGAACCGACACTGGGATGTTGTCACTCCGTATGACGAAGAGGTACCTCTGGGCCCACTCGGTAAGACATCATCATAATGAGCTCAATGTGACTAAGTAGTTAGTCATGGGATGATGGATTAAGGATCGAGTAAAGAGACTTGCCATGACGAGATTGAACAAGGTATTGGGAATACCGACGATCGAATCTCGGACAAGTACCGTACCGATGGACAAAGGGAATAACATACGGGATTGAGTGAACCCTTGACACGGTGGTTCATTCGATGAAGATCATCGAGGAACACGTGGGAACCAACATGGGTATCCATATCCCGCTGTTGGTTATTGACCGGAGAGTGGTCTCGGTCATGTCTACGTGTCTCCCGAACCCGTAGGGTCTACACACTTAAGGTTCGGTAACGCTAGGGTCGTAGAGATAAATGCACGTGGAAACCCAAAAGTTGTTCGGAGTCCCGGATGAGATACCGGACGTCACGAGGAGTTCCGGAATGGTCCGGAGGTAAAGATTGATATATAGGAAGTCAGGTTTCGGCCATCGGGTGATCTCCGGGGGTCACCGGGAGTGTCCCGGGACCACCGGAGGGGCCCCGGGGGTCCACCAGGTGGGGCCACCCATCCCGGTGGGGCCCCTAGGCCGCAAGGGGAAGTGTCCAGCCCTAATGGGCTGGCGCACCACTAGGGGCCCACCTCCCCATGCGCCTAGGGTTGAAACCCTAGGGGGGAGGGGGCGCCCCACTTGCCTTGGGGGGCAAGGACTCCCCCCTGGCCGCCGCCCCCCTTCAGATTGGATCTGCAGGGCCCTGGCGCAACCCCTTGGCCCCCTATATATATGAGGGGGGGAGAGGGCAGCCGCACACAAGCCCTGGCGCCTCTCCCCCTCCCGTCACACCTCCATACTCCCAACGCAGGGCGCCCGACGAAGCCCTGCTGCGATCTCCACTGCATCCACCACCACACCGTTGTGCTGCTGGATCTCTGACGACTTCTCCTCCCCCCTTGCTGGATCAAGAAGGAGGTGACGTTGCTGCACCGGACGTGTGTTGAACGCAGAGGTGCCCTCCGTTCGGCGCTAGATCATCGGTGACGAAGAACGCGAAGAGTACGACTACTTCATCCACGCTTCTTCGAAAGCTTCCGCACGCGATCTACATAACGGTATGTAGATGCACTCTTACTTGCTCGTTGCTAGATATCTCCATAGTTGGATCTTGGTGAAAGCGTAGAATTTTTTTGAATTCTGCTACGTTCCCCAACAGACCTTAGTTCAACATCACCCACGGGCATTAGGGGCACCCGATGGGGTTTTCGAAAGAATGTAACCACGAAGAGTTCATGGTACACATGGAACATTATGCATCAACAGCTAATCTTTTGACATTGCATCTATGCACAAGGTAGAGTTATGAGTAGGGGGTATGCATCATGTGGTGGTTCACAACAAGTTCACCACCGTCATGTTTCATCATCATGCAATCGGAAAAAGGGTACCGATGAACAAGAGGGGTGTCATGGTCAAAGGGCTGCTTGCCTGTCTTAACCAAGTCCTTGGGGTCTTCAAATCCTCTGGTCCTTCTACAAGTACTCCGTCTACTTCGTCAACTAACATCGGAAACAATCACAATAAGCAACAAAACAAGGCAAAAAATAAAAGTGCTCTAAAATAGGAGTTGGACTTTTCTAGGATACCTCTGGTCATACGAAAAATGACCAAGGTGGTTTCATTGGCATTGGATCGATGGATAGTTTGGAACATTTCAATATGATGGGTATAAGGGAGTTTGTGGATCTACTAGTTGTCTACAGAATGCCTTTTTATAAAAATGAGTAAAAGTACCCATTAAATCAGGCATGATTTTAGAAACATTTAGAAATTGGTTTTACTGGATTTGGAGTTAAAATGAATATAATATGGAGTTTTGAAGTTGACAAATGTGAATAATGGCATGTTTAATAGATTAGTGGAAACATGACATAGTAAAAATGTTCATTATTTCCAATTAAACAGAGCATGATTTATGGAGTCACCAGAAATTGGAATCATAAAATTTGAACTTGATATGAATTACTTATGGATTTTTGAAGCCCACTAGTAAAAGAAAAAGAAAAAGAATTGGCCAGATTTTGCCAGCCAATTTAGTCTGCAGTTGGGCTGGCCCAGAGCCACGCTAGCCCAGGCGAACCGGTGCGCGCGTGCACCCACGTTCAAACCTGACGGCTGGGGCCCGGCGGTCAGCGACAGAGAGGGGAGGGAGAGAGAGGTGAGGATGACAAGCGGGGCCCGCCTGTCATCTTCAACCTCGCGACCAGGGAAGCGGTGAGCTCACCGGCGGCGATGTGGTTCACGACGAGGCAATCCAAGGGCACGGGCGTGCTCAGGGTGGAGTCGCGGTTCTGGTGGTACGGGAGTTGGCCGCCGGAGGAGCCTGGTTCATCAGCGACGAGGTGGAACGGCGGCGGAGCATTGGGAGGGACCTGGTTAGCTCGTTCCGGGCTGCAATAGGAGCGGGAGAAGGAGGGGAATGGGTCAGTGAGGCCCGGTGGTTCCAGATCGAGCAAGAGCGGGGGCGGAGAGGCTGTACGGTGAGATCACTAGTCGCCCGAGGCGGCGGAGCTCCGGTCGATCCCGTGCACAAAGGCCCTTCGATGGCGACTCGGTGGTGCTGGTGCGCTCTTGGGGGTGTTGGAAGGAGGTGGATGCCAGTGGAGAGGCCCGGGGCAAGCTTATATAGCCGGGCGTCGGTCCACCGCGGACTCGTGCGCGGCGAGGTCACAGGCGAGTCCAGAGGCCGGGCAGGCACACGTGAGTGAGTCAGGGCTGTCCGTGGATGAGGTCTACGCTCATGGGAGGGAGAGAAGGAGCGGGGAAGGATCCAGAGAGCTCGCGCGTGTGAAGCCACTCACTGGAGCTCGCGGGCGGCTGGCGTGCGTATGAGAGCAGCATCAAGAGGGAGAAGGAGGAGGGGGCCGACAGCATGTCGTGTCCCGGACGTCGAGGCACCTCGACTGGCGCAAGGGGGAGGCCTGAGGTGGCCAGACGCTGCGGATTGGGGGTGGCTACAGTGCGGTTGCATGCCAGGGAATGCCTTCAGCTTGTAGGGCGCGGCCACTTGTGTTTGGGGGGCTCTGGGAGGTGTAAACAAAGGGGAGTTGACCTTGGATGCCCTGGTGACCCAAAGGGAGAGAGGTGGGGTTGAGAGAGAGAAGGAAGTGAGCTGTCCAGAAGGGTAAAATAAGGGTTTTCACCCCTCAATCATTGACCTTTGGTTGAATGGGTTTTACTGGAGGTAGGTGACGACCAGGTACACCTCTGGTAAGCATTTGAGGCAAAGGGGGTAGTGGAAGTGGACCAAATGTCAGGACCGGCATTTCGGGATGCAATTTTCCCAAAGGCAGACCTTGTGCTCACCAGCCCCAGGATTACTGTTAGCTGATGAGTCACCTCTTGATACAGAAAATTCCAAGAAAAGGTACAAATATGTAGTACAAGACCATTTCGGTCTACATGTAAAACATGGGTTTACTTGTGGGTGATGGCGGAAGCGGTTGAGGTGCGTCGGCGCTTGTGGGACTCCATTTCCCACGGGAACAGCTGACCGGGATAACTCCTATCTTCGCGGGGCTGCTATCCCAATAGTGTAGGCTCTGGGGTAGCGTCACGCCGTTCCTTCCCTTGCAAGGAATCTGGCCAAGACAATAGCCAGGGACAAGCCAGTGAGTACTTTGAATGTACTCGCAAACATTCAGGACATGGGTGAAACATAAACATGCTCAAAGATGATTTATGATCACTATGATAATAATGATGCGACAGGATATAACTTCAAGCATGATGATTACCCACAACCGTAAGGGATCTATTGCAGCGTTTTCGATAAGTAAGAGTGTCGAACCCAACGAGGAGTAGAAGGTATTGATAAGTGATTCCGAGCAAGGAATAACTGCAAGCACTGAAAGATAACTTTTTAGGGGTTTTCTTGATATAAGCAACAGGAAAGTAAAAGCGAGCAAAGTAAAAGGCACTGGAGAGTAACAAGTGGCCCAATCCTTTCTGAGCAAAGGAGAGGCCTAGCAACTGAACTTATAAAGGCTAAAGTGTTCTTGAGGACACACGGGAGAGGTAGTCATGTGCTTTCGCCATATTCCGTATCGGTACTATGTGATGTGTTGATAAGTGTTGAGTGGGTGGATCTATGCTAGTACACCCTCTAGACTAAGATGAGTGCACTCTTATGATTAAACACCTTGCAAGCATCCGCAAATACAAGATAGTATTTAAGGCAAAAGCCTAACCATAGCAATATGATCGATGATCCATTGTTCCCTTGTGCAAAAGCGTGCGAACTGGGGTTCAGGTTTCTGTCACTCCGGCAACCCACCGTAAGCATTCTTTGTACACAATGTATTCCCCTAGGTCCTTAATAAGACGAAGTGTTGAGTGTTCGACTCACACAACACCACTAGGAAAATAACAACACAACTTAAGTATCAAACAACACATATTACTTCAACATCATATGACTACTAACAACAAGACTTCTCCCATGTCCTCAAGAACTAAAGTAACTACTCACAAGACATAAAAGAGATCATGATCAGTGGAGATAGATGGATGATAAACAATCTGGACACAATGATATTTCTCCAACAAAACTCAATAGCATTCACCACAAAGTAGTAATCAACACCGATAGGGTAGAGAGGATAGATAGTACGGATTACAACACAAGTTGCAATTGTGAGATGAGATTGGATGAAGATGGAGATGGTGCTGATGTTGGGGATGATGTTGATGATGATCTCGATGATGCTCGTGACGATGGTGATGACGATGGCGATGTTCTCCCCTTCCGGGAGGTGATCTCCCCGGCGGAATCTGCCCGCCGGAGATGGCTTTTCTTCTTTGTAGGTTTCCGCCACGGAGCGGCGGGGAACTCCGTAAACTCTCCCCCTTTTAGGGTTTCTGGATGACGAGGAGTATATAGGACAGAGGGGGGAGCCTGGAGTGGGCCAGGGGCTCCAGGCGCCCTCCCGGCGCGGCCAGGGTGGGGGCCGCGCCAGGTGGCCGCGTGGGCACCCTGTGGCCCCCCTCTGGTTGCTCTTTTGCGTATCTTCGTGATCCTTCTGGAAAATACCCTCCGTCAATTTTCAGGTAATTTGGAGGTATTCTTCTTCAGCAACTCAGCGTCCACTTTTTACCGCTGAATCCTGCGTCTGCTGCTTCGGCACCGGAAAGTTGCAAACTGTGTAAAATAGGCCAAAACAACATAAGAACATCATCGTAATGTGAAATATATCAATGAATAATGATGAATTACGATATAAAATAGTGATGCATTTTGGACGTATCTACACCCCCAAGTTTAGACCTCGCTTGTCCCCAAGCGAATACTGAGCTCGGTAAACCTGTCCAGAAGTTTAGAGAGTGAAGTGTCGATAAATAGAATACAGACAAGAAGCATCACAGTTTCTTCACCAAACTCAAATATCCTCAACAACAATCTTCAACTCATAAGGCCCTTATAAAAGAGTGGTAACACTTATAATCGAAAGTAGGGCTAAGGAAACTCATCAAATCATGGCAAACATGTCCTTTGGTCAAAGAACAACTAATAGCTTTTACTTTTGCTCTTTCTCTTTATGTTTTGATGAGATTAATTGAAGCTTTTGAAAGAACATGTTATTAGGCAAGAAGTGAAAGTGTTAACACAAAGGAAGATGTTTGCTTTAGCTGGGCTTGACAAACAACTTACTTATCAAATGATAATGTCAACAAGGATATGATATGACAAATCTTAATGCAACTTTATATGAATGAATCCTCGTCAACATCAAATGTCTCCTCTCTTTAAGAATAGAAGGAAGTAGGAATAACTGACTCAACCTAAAACTAAGAGATAGGCCCTGCTCTAGGGAAGTAGGGAAAACTCATGTGCTATCCTTAAATCAAACAGAATGAAAACAAGTTTTGAGAGGTGCATGATTTGTCAATGAATGCTAATAGATAACTCAATTACTTCTCAAACTAGACAAGTTTCGAGGAACGGCTCCCGCACGGGGACGATCACATCCCCTTAATCTCCTTTGTTTATCACTGCCAAAAGTTTTCTGATTTCTCATGAACAAAGCGTGAAGGAGGGTTTGTTTGTTGTATTATCTTTTATGAGCCGGGCGCACTCATGCCAGTTCCTCCTCGTATTAGGGGTTTGCAGATTAGACATGCAATCCCGGGGTAAAACTTGTCCAACTTAAAAAGATCATGAATTAACTACTACTTCCTCATGAGCTAAAACAGGGGCACAAAATAGAAGATTTTGAACATTTAAGGATAACACATAAATTCTATACTTTAGGAGGTGGTAGTGGAATACCACGAATAGGAAGGTATGGTGGACTCATATGGAAGGTATTGGTTTAAGGGTATGGATGCACAAGCAGAATTCCGCTTAGTACAGAGTTTAGGCTAGCAAAGGCTTTGAGAGAACAAACAATTGATGATGACTAAGATGCAAAGCAATATAAAGCATAAACATTAAAATAAGCATAACACATCAAGTTGTCTTCCTTGTCATAATAACATAAAGGTTTTGGCTATGTCGCTACTTTAAGAAAATCATGCTTGTTGTTATGACCAAAGCTATGTTTGCCAAGATTAAATAAAGTTTTCAAAGCCATAGCTGATATAAGGTCAATACTCCCCATAAGAATCATCATATAAGGTCGATTGCGTGAAGAGAATACCGAGTGCAGCAAAGGAACCAATAGACTTCTCATTAATATTCCATCATAGACGACTCCACACTCACGGATACAATATCTCCACAGAAGGAGTGATAGACCTCAATGCACACACCTATTTCATATAATAACCTCCCTAGACATGATGCGACTCTACTTGACTCTAAAAGACAAAAGATAAAGAGAAAGATACCGGGCACTCCCCCAAGCTTGGAACAAGCCAAGGGGATGCCATTACCCAAGTAGATTTCACTCCTCATTCTTGTTGACGTTGATTCTTCAAATCTCTTATGACACGGCGAAGGGTTTGGTTTTCCTTCTCCAAGATCTCCACTTGTACCTTTAGTACACGGAAATCTTCGCACAGCTGATTGGTGATGCGATAAGCCTCGGAGATGGTGGAGAGCATACGTTGATCTTCAAGTGAAGTAGAGGGCCCTGAAAGGTTAAGAGAAAGATCATAATGAGGTTGGACAGATCCCACCATGATGGGATTGCTTGGGCCTCCTTGTTGTTGGGCAGTGATAGTCTTGACTTCCTCCCTCACGGAGCGCTCCATCTCCGCTTGTCTTGCGGCAATCTCTTCTTCGGTAGCCCAGTCAACGTGCTTCCCTTGATTAAGATCCTTCTGGACTTGACATAGACGCCATCCCAAGAAGTCCTCTCCGCTCGAGCCACAAGAAGACATCTCTAACAATAACTTCTTACCCTAGCAGAAACAGATCGAAAAGAAAACACACGAAATCGCGAGATACGTTGCCGGAACAATCCGGGCAAATATATACCAAAAATTTCTGCACAGAAAGGAAGGTAACAAGCTAAAGTGGGGTCGGAGATGGACTCCTAGGTGCCCAGGCGGCCTCCCGGCGCGGCCAGGAGGTAGGCCGCGCCAGGGGGGCGCCAGGGCCCCCTGGAGCTTGTCTCCGTCTCCACTTAGGCTTAGAATTTTCCTAATTTTGCAAAAACTCATAATATGGAACTTTTATGGCGGTTCGCGATGTTTCCTTACCGTAATACATACTTTTTCTTATTCTGCTTCTGCTGGTGTCTGAAACAGGGCTGCAACATGTTCTTCGTGAGTTGTTGTGTATATCATATTCACATCAACATTGACAGGGTCTCCTGCTATGTAATGCTTAAGTCTTTGCCCATTCACAACTTGAGGTTTGGTGCCTTCAAAATTGTTAATCTTGATTGCACCAGACCGATAGACTTCTTCAATATGAAATGGCCCTTCCCACCTGGAAAGTAGTTTGCCTGGAGAAAACCTGAAACGGGATCTATACAACAAAACTTTATCACCAACATTAAATTCACGTTTCAGAATCCTCTTATCATGCCACTTCTTTACCTTTTCCTTGAACATTTTAGCGCTCTCGTAAGCTTCACTTCTCCACTCATCTAGAGAAGTCAAGTTCATGAGACGCTTCTCACCAGCTAACTTTGGGTCAGCATTAAGCTCTCTAACAGCCCAGAAAGCTTTGTGCTCTAATTCTAATGGCAAATGGCAAGACTTCCCATAAACCATCTTATAGGGGGACATGCCCATGGGGTTTTTGTAAGCAGTTCTATACGCCCACAAAGCATCTCCTAACTTATTTGACCAGTCCTTTCTATTTTTGTTTACTGTCTTCTGTAAGATCAACTTGATCTCTCTATTGGTGAGCTCAACTTGCCCACTAGTTTGAGGATGGTACGGTGAAGCAATTCTATGATTGACATCGTACTTGGCTAAAGCTTTTCTAAAAGCTCCATGCGTGAAGTGTGATCCTCCATCAGTCATGAGATACCTAGGTACACCAAACCTAGGGAAAATCACATCTTTGAGCATTTTCAAAGATGTCTTGTGATCAGCACTTTCAGTGGGGATTGCTTCAACCCACTTGGTCACATAATCAACAACTACTAAAATGTGAGTGTACTTGTGCGAAGAAGGAAAAGGACCCATAAAATCAAAACCCCAGCAATCAAAAGGTTCAATCACTAGTGAGTAATTGATAGGCATCTCATTCCTTCTACTAATGTTACCAACTCTGCGACATTTATCACAGGCTAAAACATAATTTCTAGCATCCTTAAAGAGAGTAGGCCAATAAAAACCTGATTGAAGAACCTTATGTGCAGTCCTCTCACCGGCATGATGTCCTCCATAGGGACTATCATGACATTGTCTGAGAATGTCCTTCTGCTCATGTTCCGGTATGCATCTTCTCACGATCCCGTCTGAACCTTCTTTGAAAAGATGTGGGTCATCCCAAAAGTAGTGCCTCAAATCATGAAAGAACTTCTTCCTTTGCTGAAATGTTAAACCTGGAGGCAAATACTTTGCAACGATAAAATTAGCATAATCTGCAAACCAAGGATCGGAAAGAGATTGTACTTTTACAACGGCAAGTTGATTGTTTGGAAAACTGTCATTGACTGGGATGGGATCATGCGGTATATCTTCCATCCTTGAAAGATTGTCCGCCGCCGGATTGTCTTCTCCTTTCCTATCAACAATCTGCAAATCAAATTCTTGAAGAAGGAGTACCCATCTGATAAGTCTTGGCTTGGCATCCTTCTTTGTCATAAGGTACTTAATGGCAGCATGGTCAGTATGAATAATAACTTTGGAATCAACAATATACTGCCTAAACTTATCACAAGCAAACACTACAACTAAGAATTCCTTCTCAGTAGTAGCATAATTCTTTTGAGCACTATCAAGGGTTTTACTAGCATAATGTATAACATTCAATTTCTTATCAACCCTTTGCCCTAAAACAGCTCCAACAGCAAAATCACTAGCATCACACATAATCTCAAAAGGTAAATTCCAGTCAGGTGGTTGTACTATAGGAGCGGTTATTAAAGTTTTCTTAAGAACTTCAAAAGCCTCCTTACAATCTTCATCAAATACAAAAGGAACGTCCTTCTGGAGAAGATTAGTGAGGGGTCTCGAAGTCTTAGAAAAGTCTTTAATAAATCTTCTATAGAAACCAGCATGACCGAGAAAACTGCGAATACCTTTGATGTCCCTTGGATAGGGCATCCTCTCAATTGCTTCGATCTTGGCCTTGTCCACCTCAATTCCCCTTTCGGAAATCTTGTGACCAAGAACAATTCCTTCGTTAACCATGAAGTGGCACTTCTCCCAGTTGAGTACCAGATTTGTCTCCTCACATCTCTGCAAAACTTTATTAAGGTTGTGGAGACAATGGTCAAAGGAAGTTCCATAGACGGAGAAATCGTCCATGAAGACTTGCACAATCTCCTCACAGAAACCATGAAAGATAGCAGACATGCACCTTTGAAAAGTAGCGGGGGCATTACATAAACCAAAAGGCATACGCCTGTAAGGATAAGTACCATAGGGACAAGTAAAAGTGGTCTTCTCTTGATCAGCAGTGTTAACATGAATTTAAGAGAAGCCAGAATAACCATCGAGGTAACAAAAGTGGGTATTTTTGGATAACCTTTCAAGCATTTGGTCGATGAACGGCAACGGGTAGTGATCCTTCCTGGTTGCCTTGTTCAGCTTCCTGTAATCAATACACATTCTATATCAAATAATAATTCTCTGAGGTATTAGTTCATTCTTATCATTAGGAACCACAGTTGTACCTCCTTTCTTAGGAACACAATGTACCGGGCTTACCCACTTGCTATTAGCTATAGGGTAGATAATACCTGCGGCTAGAAGCTTGATAATCTCAGTTCTTACAACATCCATCATCTTCGGGTTCAACCGTCGTTGATGATCAACAACTGGTTTAGCATCGGGCTCAAGGTTGATAGTATGTTGACAGATAGATGGACTAATCCCCTTAAGGTCATCAAGGGTATAGCCAATTGCACCTCGGTGTTTACGAAGTACTTCCAATAGTCGCTCTTCTTCATATCCTGAAAGGTTAGAGTTGATAATAACAAGATATACTTTCTTTTCATCTAAATAAGCATACTTGAGCGTATCGGGAAGAGGTTTAAGATCGAACACCGGGTCTTCTTTTGGTTTTGATAAAATTCCCAAAGGTTCAACCGGAAGGTTGTGCTTCAGGATAGCAGGTTGTCTCAAGAATATTTCATCTAGTTCATTTCTTTCCCGCATATGCAAATCATTCTCGTGGTCCTCCATATATTGCTGCAAAGGATCATTAGGGGGAATAGCAATAGAAGCAATACTTTCAATAATTTTAACATCACTAGGTAAATCGGTACCACGAGGCTGCTTAGAGAACTTAGAAAAGTTAAATTCATATGGCTCACCATTGAATTCAACATAAACTTTACCTTTCTTGCAATCTATTATAGCTCCATAAGTTCTGAGAAAAGGTCTACCAAAAATAATAGGACAAAAATTGTCCCTCACTGAACCAAGTACTAGAAAGTCGGTAGGGTATTTTACCTTTCCACATAGGACTTCAACGTCTCTCACAATTCCGATAGGAGAGATAGTTGCTCTGTTTGCAAGATGAATGGTAACATCAACTTCTTCAAGTTCACAAGGTGAAATCTCACCGATGATCTCTTGATAAAGTGAATAGGGGATAGCACTAGCACTCGATCCCAAATCGCATAGCCCATAATAATTGTGATCTCCTATTTTAACAGATACTACTGGAGTACCTAAAATTGGGCCTTTATTCTTGGCTGTGACAAGGTTAGTGGAAACAGCACAAAAATTTACGTTGGAATCCAAAACATCATTAGTAACAAGGTATTTAACCAATGCAACTTGAGGATCGACCTTGATCTGGTCCTCAGGCTCATCAATTCTTCTCTGACTTTTATTTAGTATGCCTGTCACAAGAGAGTGCTCCCTTATCCTTTTAGGAAAAGGAGGCTTTTCATATATAACTGCAGGCAAAATAGGGTCAGCAACATGAATATCAACATGTAACTCTTTGAAAGGTTCATGATGCTGATCTCTCTTCTTTTTAAAAGAATCAATGCGAGAGGCAAAATCCTTACAGAAATCAATCATTAGATGGGAATCAAGACCAATCTTAGAGCAAAAGGTATTGAAGTAATCAGTTTTCACATAGCTCTCAATATAATCATGCTCATAATTTATAGCGGGTTCAATACCTTTATCGATTTCCCAATCTTCGGTATTCCTCTGGATCCTTTCAATGAGATCCCACCTTTCTTCAACGCTCTTTGTCTGAAATACCCCACTAGAGGAGGCATCCAGCATCTCCTTATCCTGACGAGAAAGCGTGGCATAAAAATTTGTAAGTATAATTTTCTTGGGGAGCTCATGAATAGGACATTTGAGCATTAGGGACTTCAATCTCCCCCAAGCTTGAGCAATGCTTTCTCCGTCACGAGACCTAAAGTTATAGATATAGTTCCTGTCTCGATGAATTTCATGAAGAGGATAAAACTTGGTATAAAAGAGAGACACAAGCTCTTGCCAATCAAGCAAGTGTGAGTTATCGAGAAGCTTATACCAATCTGAAGCTTTATCTATAAGCGATACGGAGAACAATTTCCTCATGACAAACTCCATTGATACACCTGCAAGCTTAAATAATGAACATAGTTGTGATAGATATAGCAAGTGTTCACCGGGATGTCTGTCTCCTGCATAACGATTAGCCAAAACATAATCGATAATACCAGCTAGTATTTTATAGGGCACAATTTCAGTAGGGAGAGGAGCAACCACCACAGATGTGGGGCGTCTTCCCACAAGCAACGATCCAATAGCAAGGTTGTCCATAAGGACAAAGAGCAGCAACAGCAAAATAAAAACAGAAATATAAAAACTTCCTTACCAGCTTCACTTACCAATAGCGCTACACTCCCCGGCAACGGCGCCAGAAAACGGTACTTGATGACCCACAACCGCAAGGGATCTATTGCAGCGTTTTCGATAAGTAAGAGTGTCGAACCCAACGAGGAGCAGAAGGTATTGATAAGTGATTCTAAGCAAGGAATAACTGCAACCACTGAAAGATAACTTTTTAGGGATTTTCTTGATATAAGCAACAGGAAAGTAAAAGCGAGCAAAGTAAAAGGCACTGGAGAGTAACAAGTGGCCCAATCCTTTCTAAGCAAAGGAGAGGCCTAGCAACTGAACTTATAAAGGCTAAAGTGTTCTTGAGGACACACGGGAGAGGTAGTCATGTGCTTTCGCCATATTCCGTATCGGTACTATGTGATGTGTTGATAAGTGTTGAGTCGGTGGATCTATGCTAGTACACCCTCTAGACTAAGATGAGTGCACTCTTATGATTAAACACCTTGCAAGCATCCGCAAATACAAGATAGTATTTAAGGCAAAAGCCTAACCATAGCAATACGATCGATGATCCATTGTTCCCTTGTGCAAAAGCATGCGAACTGGGGTTCAGGTTTCTGTCACTCCGGCAACCCACCATAAGCATTCTTTGTACACAATGTATTCCCCTAGGTCCTTAATAAGGCGAAGTGTTGAGTGTTCGACTCACACAACACCACTAGGAAAATAACAACACAACTTAAGTATCAAACAACACATATTACTTCAACATCATATGACTACTAACAACAAGACTTCTCCCATGTCCTCAAGAACTAAAGTAACTACTCACAAGACATAAAAGAGATCATGATCAGTGGAGATAGATGGATGATAAACAATCTGGACACAATGATATTTCTCCAACAAAACTCAATAGCATTCACCACAAAGTAGTAATCAACACCGATAGGGTAGAGAGGATAGATAGTACGGATTACAACACAAGTTGCAATTGTGGGATGATATTGGATGAAGATGGAGATGGTGCTGATGTCGGGGATGATGTTGATGATGATCTCGATGATGCCCGTGACGATGGTGATGACGATGGCGATGATCTCCCCTTCCGGGAGGTGATCTCCTCGGCGGAATCTGCCCGCCGGAGATGGCTTTTCTTCTCTGTAGGTTTCCGCCACGGAGCGGCGGCGGAACTCCGTAAACTCTCCCCCTTTTAGGGTTTCTGGATGACGAGGAGTATATAGGCCAGAGGGGGGAGCCTGGAGTGGGCCAGGGGCTCCAGGCGCCCTCCCGGCGCGGCCAGGGTGGGGGCCGCGCCAGGTGGCCGCCTGGGCACCCTGTGGCCCCCCCTGGTTGCTCTTTTGCGTATCTTCGTGATCCTTCTGGAAAATACCCTCCGTCGATTTTCAGGTAATTTGGAGGTATTCTTCCTCAGCAACTCAGCGTCCACTTTTTACCGCTGAATCCTGCGTCTGCTGCTTCGGCACCGGAAAGTTGCAAACTGTGTAAAATAGGCCAAAACAACATAAGAACATCATCGTAATGTGAAATATATCAATGAATAAGGATGAATTACGATATAAAATAGTGATGCATTTTGGACGTATCACATGACGTTCGAGTAAAAGGCCATATGCAATCAGAAAGTAGTAACGAAATAAGTAACAGACATGCCACAGTCGGGCGTCTGAGCGACACCACAGAAAGGGCTCATAAGAAGAGGAAATTAAAGGACAAGAATTCCACAGTCGGACGTCTGAGCGACATCACCTAAAGGGCTTATAAATAAAAAGAATGCCACAGTCGGACGTCTGAGCGACATCACAGAAAGGGCTTATAAATAGAAAGAATGCCACAGTCGGACGTCTGAGCGACATCACCTAAAGGGCTTATAAATA